>CM019829.1:135239785-135839785 GCA_009763385.1 Coix lacryma-jobi var. lacryma-jobi
CCTCGACGAAAGAGGGTCGAAGAACTCGGGGGCTCGACACTCCCGAACCTAAAAAACGTAACTAACACTCACACTCGTGAAAAAGCCACGAGGGAGTCCTAACCACTCCCCCGTGGCCTCGGGGGCTACACCCGCGGGTGTCGCCCGCGTGACACCCACGGAATCAAAACAACCAAACCCTCGAGAACCAGTTAGCTAACCCTCGAGATCCCGGTAGGGAGCCCCTGCTCGAGTGCTAGCACTCGAACAAGGGCTCGGGGGATACTGTCGGAGGACCACAAAAGGGGTACCCCCAATCAACGCAAAATAAATAAGTTAAGCCTAGAGCACCAATTAATAAGAAACCTAACTAGTCTAACCCCCTAAAAAACCAACCCCTCGAGGCCTACAACGCTGACCCATCGCCGGGAAGCCCGGGCCCGCCAAAGCCTTACCGACCGCCTCATGGAGCCTACCTCTCGAGCCCCGACACATAGGCCCTCGAGCCCAATACAGCCGTACACGTTCCTCGGACCCCCACGTGAGGACCTCGAGCCTCTTTAACACGGTAACCTACCCCTCGAGACACGTCCTACCTCCCTCGAGCAGCGCCAGACATCGGATGCCAGTTCCATACTGCGCATTTAATGCGTCCACCCACTCCGGTCAAATCCTCTGGTACACGATGTATGCCACAGTGAACCGGGGCCAGAGTCAAACCTCGTTTTCACCACAAGCATGGGCAAAAAGGCACCAGTACAGCACTGTTAGGCCATACCCTGCACTGTAGCACACTCGAGCCACATCTCGAGACCTGGATTCCCGCTGTACGACCGGGTTTTCCGGGACTTGCCCATACCTGCGGGGGCTCGAGCCCCCCGTAGGCGCCACCTCGAGGCCAGCCCTGCGCCCCTCGAGCCCTGACTGCTTTCATGCTATTGGAGGACAGGTACCCCAAAGACCCGGAGGGACCCTGCCACGTCCTGTACGTGCCGGAATGGGCGCTGCTTGGCCTCCACGTCGCCACGCCTCCACGTCCGCGCCCGGGATGGAAGTCACGCTTCAAGGATGCCTCAACAGCAACCCCCACGCCGGCTCCAGTGACCTCGACAAGACAAAATTCCAACCCTTCGCCGTATTGGGCGTTGTACATGTCACTCCTGTGTAACCCTGGCCTCCTCTTGTTCTATAAAAGAGGACACCAGCGCCCTTCACGCGGACGAGTCCACACGACACACACACGAGTCCAGACTCTCGTCCACGCTCATTGAGCTTGTATTGCCCCTGTACAAGCACTTAGGTGCAAGTAATACAAGAACCTCCTCCCCCCGCTGGACGTAGGACCTTCTTTGCCCGAACCAGGATAAACCCTTGTGTCATCTTGCATCACCATCCAGGAAGAGAGCACACGATCATATTACTAGTTGGTGTCATACCCCCGGGGTCGAAACACCGACATGAACCGAAACACAATATCATGTAACCTCCTCAACTGACATTGAAGCTCGTCATATAACCATCGTCTGAAAGACAACCTCCAATTTCTCAATTTCATGTATTCAACCGTACAACTCTGTTCAGTATTGATCTCATACAAACTTGGAAATTTGTCAGCTAAGGAGATATCACCAACACACTTATCATGCCAAAAAACTAGTGGTTTTGCCATTGCCCACTATCATCGATCTCCCCTTAAGATAAATCCGTTTCACCCTCAAAAGATCATTCCACACAGGGGAATGCTTGAGATTTTTAGACAAATTGGTAATGGTATCTTTCTTCAGATATTTCTCCCTGACAATATGTTGCCAAATACCTTGGCCATATTTTCAACCTTCCACCACCATTTACAAAGAAGGCTAATATTCATTCTTCTGAGGTCTTTGATACTAAGGCCCCCTTTGTCCTTTGGAGAAGTAGAATTATTATATTCCACCTTAATAGATGATATTTCTTCTTTAAGCTCCCACCTTGCCAGAAAAAACGTTTTCTGGCAGAGTCCATTTTGTTAATGACTGACACAGGCAGCCAAAACATAGACATGGCATAAACTGGCAAATTGCTTAAGCAGGAATTAGTGAGAGTTAGTCTGCCCCCTAGACTTACGGAACTCCCTTTCCAACCATCTAGTCTTTTCAAGATTCTTTCATAAATGGGCATCCAATCAGCCACATGGAGCCTAGATCCAGCCACAGGCACTCCCAAATATTTAATAGGCCAGTTTCCAGTAGCACAATTGAACATGTCAGTAAACTCCACTCCTTTTCTGTCTTCTTGACTCACCAAAATAACCTCACTTTTGGCAAAATTAATCTTTAAACAAGACATATCTTCATACATGTACAACAACAGCTTGAGATAAGAAGCCTGGACCCTATCATCTTGCAGGCACAGAATTGTGTCATTTACATATTGCATGACTATTACCCCTTTCTTGATGTATTCAGGGACTAGCCCTTTGATCAAATCATTCTCTTGGGCCATGGCTATTGAAAGCATCTAGGCCCCCTAGTGGGTTTCGGTGATTAATGACAATGTGAAATTACTATGACTAACGTGTGTTTTACAGAAACAGATGAGTTAGGTCACAGTAATGATGATCGATTGGGCACAATGGTATTCATGTCCCCTTATTGATGGATTTTGTTTCGGTTTTCAAAGGATGGACGACGAAGACGGTGATAGGCTAGTTCTAAGTGTCATATGGTGTTGGAGGACACTTAGAGTAGCTTAGGTCTTGTTTTCTCTTTGGCCGTACTATTAAGGGGAGTTTGTATGGGTAGCTTGACCTAGGTAAGTCTTTTGAGTTAGGTGTGGTGCACACTTGTTTACCAAAGCCCTAGGAGCTTAGAAAGGTCCTAAAGATCATGAGGAAGAAAGTCCGTGAAGAAAGCATCGCGAACCGAAGTCATTTGGACTTCAAATGTTGATCGGACGCTGAGTTGCTTTTGATCGGACGCTGGGGCTATGCTTCCGGTCAGTGCAACTCTCTGTAGTTAGGGTTTGGTTGTGTCCGGATGTTGCTACAGGGGTCTGATCGGACGCGTATGGTCCACGTGTTAGTGATGGGACGCTGAGTTCCACCTGTGATTGGACGCACCAAGGGGTGAGTCTGGTCAGGAAAGAGAGGTTCCAAAGAGTGAAAATCGTGATCGGACGTGTCCGATCAGTGCTGATCGGACGCATGCCAGCGTCCGATCATCACTTCGTATAGGTGTCAATGCTGGCGTTAGCTAGCCATTGGGCACTGACCGGACGCGTCCGGTCACCCCGACAGGTGCGTCTAGTCAGTGTGTAACTAGTTGGTTGTACCCCTTCGTGCATGTTTTGAGTGGGGGGGGTATAAATATGCCTCCACCTCATTCATGCTGCTACCCTTGCTCATTTGAAAGGTTGACAAATGCATTGTGATTGCTAGTGAGTGCAAGAGGTCTAGTGAGGTTGAGAGATTTGATAATTGAGTGATCAAACACCTGATTAGTGAAGAAAGAGTAGCAAGTGTGCATCCACCCATCTCATTAGCCTTGCGTTGGTCAAGTGAGAGTTCTTGCTTGTTACTCTTGGTGATCGGCATCACCTAGATGGCTTGGTGGCGATCAGAGAGCTTGGTGATCATCCGGAGGCTTTGTGGATGACCCAAGCCAAGTTGTGACCAGTAGTGAGCGATTCACCGGGCCAGAGTGGCAAAGAATCAGCTCATAGTGAGAACTTGATCCTTGCGCGGATCAAGGGGGAGCGATACCCTTGCACGGGTGCTCCAACGAGGACTAGGGGGTGTGCCGACACCTCGACACCTCGGAAAAAAGATCGTCGAGTCATTTCTACTCTCTTTACTTACACATTTACATTGGAGCAATTTAATTCCGCAATTTACTTATTTTCATATCATATTTGTATTGCCATGATAGAGTAGGAATGGAATAGAGATAGTCTTTTGCGCGGTAGAGTTTAGAGAAACACACAAGTAGGCACAAAGGGGTTAATTGGGCTTGATAGGTTTCAATTATTGCAAAAAAGTTTAGAAAAGCCCAATTCACCCCCCCTCTTGGGCATCTTGATCCTTTCAATTGGTATCAGAGCCTCGTGCTCTCGATTTAGGCTTAACCGCCTAGAGTTAAAATGTCCGGAGGTGATGAACTACCTCCCATGTTCGAGGGAGACGACTTCCCATATTGCTTGGAAGATCCGTATGGAGTCGTACCTAGAGGCGATAGATGTTAAATGCCGCCAAGCTGCGATCAACAACTTCACCAAGCCTAAGGATGCCACTCATCTTACTGAGGAAAATGAAAAGTGGAATGCAAAAGCCAAAAACATCATATTTAGAGGCATTTGCAAAGATGTGTTCAATCACATCTGGAATCACAAAGATGCCCATGATCTATGGGAGAATATTTGTGCACTCCATGAGGGAACCAAGAGTGAGCGTGAGGAGCATTATCATTTGGTCACGCAAAAGCTTAATTCTTTCGAAATGCATGCATATGAAAATGCCAATGAAATGTACTCACGCTTGAATGTTCTTGTAGAAGAATTGAATGGACTTGGCCTCACACCACTATCTCCATCCGATGTTGTGACGAAGATTCTTTGTGTCCTCCCAATTGCCAAGTATGGACACATTGTGATGGTGCTCCATCAAAGTGATCTTTCCACCGCTACTCCAACTCAAGTATTGGGAAAGATCAATGCTCATGAGATGTACATGCACATCACACCAAGTGGTGGCCCTTCCACCGACAAGAAGAAGGACTTGGCTTTCAAGGCAAGTCAAGAGAAGAAGGGCAAGGCCAAGGCAATTGAGGTTCACCATGAGAGCACAAGTGATGATGATGATGATTCCAACATTGCTCTCATGGTAAGGAAGATCACAAAGATGTTGAAGAAGCTTCACAAGAATGGTGTCAATTTCAATTCAAGAAAGAAAAAGTTCTTCACAAGTAGCAAGACAAGGCCGATATCTGAAATGGATTGCTACAATTGCGGTGATCTTGGTTATGTTGCTGACCAATGCCCCAAGCCCAAGAAAGAAAACTACAAGAACAAGAAAAAGGACAAGAAATATGACTCATCAAGCAAAGATGAGAAGAAGAGTGAGAAGCCCTACAAGAAGAAGGATGGCAAGAAGAAGCAATACCACAAGAAAGGTGGCAAAGCTTATATTGTTGGTGATTGGCTCACTGACATTGAATCCTCCGGTGGCTCATCAAATGAAGATAGTGTTGATGAGAAGGAGAAAGTGGCCGCTCTAGTCATTGGGACCTCTCTACCTCCACCACCACTGTCGCCATCATCCTCTACACATCTATGCCTCATGGCAAAGGGTGACCGAAAGGTACCAAGTGATGATGACTCTAGTGATGACTCTAGTGATGGAGAATTTGAGTCACCTTCTTATGATGAGCTTGTTGCTTTGCTTAATGATTACTCTAAAATCATAAGAAAGACTAAGCTATAAATGAAAGGCTTGTTCGTGACAATGAATCTCTTATTGCTAAGTTTAACAATGGCACCCATGCTAGTGATGAGTTGCAAAATGAACTTGCTA
Source organism: Coix lacryma-jobi var. lacryma-jobi (assembly GCA_009763385.1). Classification (NCBI taxonomy): domain Eukaryota; kingdom Viridiplantae; phylum Streptophyta; class Magnoliopsida; order Poales; family Poaceae; genus Coix; species Coix lacryma-jobi. The sequence goes on from CM019829.1 coordinate 135,245,313, forward strand.
ATATGTCATCATCCATTAAGGAGCTTAAGTCCTCTAACAAAGAGCTCAAAGATAAAAATGAGAAACTTGATAGGATGCATAGTGAGCTCAACACTAGCTATACCTTGCTCAATGAAAAATATACAACCATTAAAGTTGATCATGATGCACTTGTTATTGCTTATGATTTACTTTCAAATGAGCCACATGATGCCCCTAACCATGTTGTTAAGTGTGACATAGCAACATCTTGTGAGGACTTGGTTAGTGAGCATAATGAGCAAAGAGCTAGTGGCAAGGGCAAGCAAGTGGTTGTGGTCGAAAGCTATGATGATTACATAAAGATCAAGAATGAAAATGCAAAGCTCAAGATTGATCTAGAGAAGCTAACCTCAACCAAGCAAGTTGTCATTGAAACTCATGATGAAGACTATAGCATGACACTTGAGCTTGACATGTTAAAAGAAGAGAACAAGAGGTTGAAGATGGAGAGGGACTACAAGTTGACACCATCTCAAATGGAACTCCAAGAAGAGAATGACAAGCTAAACAAAGAAAAAGAGCACCTAGCCACCGGGTTGAAGAAGTTCACCAAAGGTCAATGTCTTCAAAGTGAGCTTCTCATGAACACCGCTATGAAGACCAATAGAAATGGTATTGGCTACTTGGAAGAGAAGTTGAAGAAACGCGAGAATAACACACAACCGAAGCAAAAGCGCATAATTGTGAGTGTGGTCAAGGACACTTTGCATAATTGTGAAGCACCACCACCCACACCCTTTGTAACACCCCGGGTGTTAAATTAATTAAAATAAATTAGAATTTAATAAGAAAATGGCCAAAATCCTAGATGGAGTAAAATTCTAGCCAGATGTTTGTTGCATTCATGCCGTTGCATAAATTTTATTGGGTGAAAAAGAATTTATTAAACCCGTATAGGGCGAATCGAATTTATTCTATTTATAAAAGAAACAAAAGAGTTTACAAAAGGTTTGCAAAACCAAACTCAAATTTTATTTTCAAAATCTAGGCAAAATATTTCTAAAAGTTTTCAAAAGTTGTTTGATTTCAAAACTGATTTCAAATTGGTTTTCAAATGGTTTGCAAAAGATTTGAAAAGCTATTGAAAAAGAAAAAGAAAAGAAAAGAAAAAAAAAAATAGGCAAAAGGCCCAACCCCATTTTCCCTCCCCCTCTCTTTCTCTTCCCAGTGGCCCAGCCCGCACCCCTCCCTTCTAGCCCAAACTCCCGCGCAGGCCGCTTCCACCCAGCCGGCCCGAGCGCCCACCATCTCCCCCCTCCCGCGCCAGCCCACCAGCCCACTTCTCCGGCCGCTGCAGAGCCGCTGGCCCAGCGACTCCCTCCCCATCTCCTCACAGCCGCACGCGCTCCCATCCCTCCCTCTCTCACTGACTTGAAGGACCCACTGTCAGCGCTCATCCCCAATCTCCCACCCCGCCCTACACGCGCCGCTCGCTCACCCTCTGCTCCTTCGATCGATCGGCTGTGTGGCCTATCCAGCCGCCACCCCTTTTCCCTCCCTCGCCCTACAAATAGAACTACCTAAAACGCCCGCGCCAGCCGACTCCACTACCCTATCTCTCTCTCCCTTTGCCACCATACACGGCCGCCATTGCCGAGCTCGGCACGAGCTCGACTTCTCCCCGCAGAGCTCGCCCCGTCTCTTCTTTCTCCCACCGATGAACTCGCAGGGTCACGTCGCGGCCAGGAGTCCCATCCTTGGTAAGTCTCAGAGCCGGGAAGCTATCTCTCTGACCTCGCGGGCGAAGCCGATCGACTGTGTCGTGGTTCTCCCCTCTTTAGCCCTCGGTCGACCGCGTTGAGACCCTCGGTGAGCTCGCCTCTCCTTCCTCTGTCTCCCTGTACCCTTGGTTCAGTCAATCGTGGGCCGTAGGCCAGTTTACATGCGCGCCGGTGAGATTCCCCCGGCGGAGCAATGGCGCCGCCGTCCCCTTTTGGCCGCCGCCGTGTTCAGCACGGCCGGAGTTCGCCTCATCTCCTCTCGGCCGTCCACCTCACGATCTGTGGTCGAGATTAGAACCGCCCTCGAAACGGTATAGACCAAGTCCACCATCCCGTAGACCGCAAGCCCTCCGCGTCGGCTCACTGATCCACGAGCCACGTGGTGCACCAAACCAGTCGGGTGGCGCCACGCGGCACACACGTCAGCCACCACGCTGACTGCGCCGTCCGGCCGACCACATTTGCTAAAGAGCCCTCGTCTTTTCCTAGAATAAACCCGCAGTCCAGATTTACTATGCAGTGAGTCACGCAGATCTTACAGATTAGCCCCTGTTCTTTGATTTAAATGAGGCGCAGTCCCCGTGCCACCTCACGCCGTTCCCGCCTGCGTGGCACGTCAGGGCCAGTGGCGCTGCGTAGATGCCACGCCGGCCGCTTTGCAGTGGCTGCGCAATTTTGCAGTCTAGCCCTCGCATTTTTCCGCAATCAACCTGCGCTACTAGCGCACTATTCTCTGAGTCTTGTTTTTCTTTCAATACAACCCCTGCAAATCTACCAAAATTACGCCCGGTCCTGTTGCCTGTTCTTTTCAGATTTAATTTATTTAAAATACGAAAATGAGTTCAGTTTATTTACAGTTTTGCCACTGAAATTCAAAAGCCCATAACTTGCTCATTTTAACTCCGATTTGACCCGTTCAACTTGCGTTAGATTCGTCTTGTCGAGCTCTACGCAGTAGATCAGTTTATATTCCATTTTACTACTGTTGATGTACTGTTATTTATAATGCTATGTTTGGGCCATGTATTGATGTGTGATCCAGAGAGTGCGGAGTACGAGGACGCTCCAGATCCTTCTTGTGACCCTGCAAATTCGACCCAGCCCGAAGGCAAGTGTCCTTGAACATCTTGCTCCTGTATTTATTTTATTTTGATTAGAGTAGTTAGATCCAATAGTTGCATGCAGAGTCTAATATTGAATCCTATGATATGGTTTACTAGCACTTGATTATATTTTCCTTGACACCTGGTTTGGGATGTGTTGGGTAGAAGTCATGCTTAGCCCTGCTGTCTTGGGATGAGATGGTGGTTAAATAATAAACTTGATTAATGATCTATGAAACATGGACTGGTAATGAGTAGTATGATGAGTAGCTAAATCCGGCAGGATGGACCGTGTGGTGGTTTTTGTGCCATGGGACTCGGCAGCTGTATTTGGTTTTTGGTTCTGGGCTCGTGCTAGATTTATCCTGCCTAGATCCCTAGGACCCGGTTCTCGAAGCCTGTAACCCAGCTTAACAGCGCAACCATGAGATCTGGATGGGCTGGACCTGACTAATTAATTAGTTACCTCCAAGTTGAGGGTCCACACGGGGTTTGTTGTAGTGGCTCACGATGGGGCCCTAGGGGTCGTAGACCTTTGTACGGGGTGAAACCTTAGAGGTACGTGTGGAACGGGCTTGGAGGGGGCTTTGTAAAGGCCTTGCAGTGTAACCCGCTATGCACCTCGGCAGTGTTTAGCATGACGGGAACTGCACGACTCATGGGTAAGGATGTGCAACCTCTGCAGAGTGTAAAACTGATATATCAGCCATGCTCACGGTCACGAGCGGCTTGGACTTCTTCGAGATTAGTTGGTTACTGGTTAGTGGTTCAGGTCATCTGATGGACTTCAGGTGTGGTTTGCCTGATGGACTTCAAGTGTGGGTTTTGCTTGGTGTGACTCCAAGTGTGGTTGCTTGTGGACTCCAAGTGTTGGTTGCTCGGTGTGCTCTGACTCGAGTGTGGTTTGCTCGGTGCGACTCCGAGTGTGGTTACTGTTCTGTTGGAGACTGTGGTTATAACCTAGTAAATAGGTGCATAGGATTAATAGGATTTATAGGATGTGTTGCTTTAGGCGCTTGAGTCAAACAGAGTCAACCTACCTTTGTTAATAGCCTCATAAGCATATATTTCCTACACTTGCGGAGTACATTTCGATGTACTCACCCTTCCTCTTTGAACCCCCTGCTACCCCACCCAGACGTTGGAGTCTACGACGCACAACAGGAGTACCCAGAAGACGACGGATACGACCTCGACAACTTGTACCCAGAAGACGGTGGCTTCGACCCTGACGACCTGTACTAGGATGGCGCAGCCCCCGGTCGACCTTCCTGTGGAGATGGCGTCCAGTTTCCGCGAGTCTACATCAGAGTCTACATTAGAGTTAGACTGAGAGTCTGTACTTTTCTTTCAGACTCGAGGGTCATTTTTGTAATAATGTTCGATATATTAATAAAACATTGTTTTGATATTTACTATGATGTGGATATATGTATGAAAATTGATCCTGGCATACATATATTGTGCTCCAATTTTGTTCTTAAAATTGGGGTGTCACACCCTTGCCCAAGCATGCTAGGCCCTTTGCTTTCAATGCTCATTACATGCTTATACAAGATTCTAGTGGCAAAGTGAAGGTCATGTTCATGGGGCCTCCAAACAAGAATAGGCCTAGGCAAATATGGGTTGCAAAGTCACTTGTAGAGAAGGTTAAGGGGCCTCAACAAGTTTGGGTCCCTAAAGCTCAAGGTTGATTTCTTGTGTGTGTAGGTGAACTACAAGACCGGTGGATCTCATTGGGTGATTGATAGTGGTTGCACACAACATATGGCCGGTGATCCCCGGATGTTCACCTCACTAGAAGAGAGTGTCAATGATCAAGAAAAGATAACATTTGGTGACAACTCAAAGGGCAATGTCAAGGGGTTGGGCAAAGTGGCAATATCAAATGTGCTTCTAGTTGCTTCATTGAGCTTCAACTTGCTATCCGTTGGGCAACTATGTGATCTTGGCTTTCAATGTTTGTTCATCGAGAAGGAAGTGGTTGTGACAAAGAGGGATGATTCTCAAGTTATATTCCAAGGCTTTAGATACAACAATCTCTATCTTGAAAGAGGGATGATTCATCGAGAAGGAAGTGGTTGTGACAAAGATGCCAACTTGAAGACATGTTTATTCACAAAGCAATCTTGAAAGGACCGTGACGCCTAAGAGGGGGGTGAATTAGGGAACTTAAAACTTCTACTTTAAACTATGGCCTCTAATTCCCACCTAATCAAAACCTATGCAAGAAAGTAAACTATCTAATGTGCAACTAAGGTTTTGCTATGTGTGTTGCTATCTCTACCGCAAAAAGGAGTTATGCAACCTAGTTTCCAAACCTATCAACTAGCAAAAGTAAGCTAGGAAAGGTAAAACACATAAACAAGGTAGCAATGTAAATGCGGAAGCTAAAGAGTGTGATAGAGATGCAAACTCCCGTCGATGACTCCGGTATTTTTACCGAGGTATCGAGAAGCGCGCAAGCTTCCCCCTAGTCCTCGTTGGAGCCCCTCGCAAGGAATCCCTCGCAAGGGCCAAGCTCCCGGTTGGGTAACTCCGTGGATAGCTCCGGTCCTTCCCCACACGCAAGTGGGTCTCCGGTTAAGCCACTCGTGGCAAAGCCTCTCCTGGATGCTCCCCGCCGTCTTCACTATCAAGTTTTCGGCCGAAGCGCCGCGGGCCTTGTTCCCTTCAGTACACGGAGGCGGACACACCAAAAATGCGGTTGGTGTGATCTCGCAAGACTACAAGCCCCGCCGATGTACAACAACGGTGCGCGCAAGCACCGGTAGATGAGAGGTTTTCAACCTCACTAAACACTAGGCCTAACACCTAGAGCAAGCGCAAAGCGGTGGTCTAACTAGCTTAAGCACTTCGCAAAGCGCATACACTAATCAACTTGTATATCACTTGAGCACTTTGGTGGCTAGAGCAACTAAATATGTGTCTATACACTTGGTATACTTCCTTGAGCTCCAACCTTGTTGTTTTGGCCGGCCATGGGGGTATTTATAGAGCCCCAAGCAAATAGACCTGTTAGGCAAAGAGATGCACTTTTCTGACATCGACCGGACGCACTGCACGTCTTGACCGGACGCGTCCGGTCTCTCACAATGGCTAGTTGGCCGCCTGCACAGGCACTAATTGGACTCTGGCATGAGTCCGGTCGTATGTGATCGGACGCGTCCGGTCACATTTTTGTGCCTCTGGAACCTCTCTGTATTCGATCAGACTCAGCTGAGGCTCAGCGTCCGATCGTCGTCGTAGCGTCCGGTCACTCGGTTTCGCTGAGGAACAGTTGCTTCGGCGCGTCCGATCGCAACTCGTTCATAGCGTCCGGTCACACGAACGTGGCGCTGTCGGCTTAAGGTACTGACTGGACGCATCCGGGCCAGCGTCCGGTCACTGCGAAGCAGCGTCCGGTCACTCTTTTTTCTTCAGTTCTTCGCGGTTTCTTGCGTCGTCTTGGTTCCATTCTTGTGCCTTGGACTTTGCTTGATCTTGAGGGTCTTCTCCTGAGCTTCTAATATCTTGCTTGAGGTGTTGATCATCGGATCATCACATAGCCCTTGTCCAAGTCACATTTGCACCCTATTGGACTACAAAACAAACACTTGCAAAAGCATTAGTCCAATTTGGTTGTGTTGTTCATCAAACACCAAAATCCGAAGTTAAATGGTTCGAGGTCCATTTTCCTTACAAATCTCTTGGTTGGTTATGGCATAGAAGATTGGCACATGTTGGCATGAACACTCTCAACAAGCTATTGAAGAAGGATTTGGTTAGAGGCTTGAAGGATGTCAAATTTGAAAAGGACAAATTGTGTAGTGCATGTCAAGCCGACAAACAAGTTGCAAACACACATCCAACCAAAGCCTTTGTATCAACATAAAGAGAGTTGGAGCTACTTCACATGGATTTATTTGGGCCAACAACATATGCTAGCTTGGGTGGAAATATCTATTGTCTAGTGATTGTTGATGATTATTCAAGATGTACTTGGGTGTTCTTTATTCATGACAAATCCGAAGCAACCCCTTCATTCAAGAAGTTTGTCAAGAGAGCCCAAAATGAATTTGATGTCAAGATCAGGAAGATAAGAAGTGACAATGGAAAGGAGTTTGATAACACTCACATTCAGCTTTATTATGATGAAGTTGGGATCAAGCATGAAGTCTCTGCAACATATACACCACAACAAAATGGGGTAGTTGAGAGGAAGAACCGAACACTAATCACCCTAGCAAGAACAATGTTAGATGAGTACTCTACACTGGAAAGATTTTGGGCGGAAGCAATCAACACCGCATGTTATGCATCCAACCAATTGTTCCCCATCGTCTCCTTGGCAAGACCCCCTATAAGCTACTCAACAACAAGAAGCCAGATGTATCATTCTTTAGAGTGTTTGGTTGCAAATGCTATATCTACAAGAAGCGTCAACACTTAGGGAAGTTTCAACGCCGATGTGATATTGGTTTTCTTGTTGGCTACTCATTGAAGTCCAAAGCATATAGAGAATCCACCATGCCACCGGGATGGTAGAAGAAACATATGATGTGGAATTCGATGAATCTAACGGCTCTCAACGAGCACATGAGAATCTTGATGATGTAGATGATGAACCATTGAGGGAAGCAATGAAGAACATGTCGGTTAGAGCCATCAAGCCTAAAGATGATGATGATGATGTGCAAGTCATTGACACACCATCTTCATCAAATGTACCACGAGATGATGATAAAGATGGGAGAGACCCAAATGAGGACACTCATGTCTCTCATGATCAAATGGTGGTACAAGCTCAAGATGTTGATGCTCCACAAGCGGCCCCTCAAGTGGTTGATCGAAGGACTACTCCTCTACTACAAGCTCATCCACAAGATCTCATCATAGGGAGTCCAACAAGGGGTGTACTCGATCTCAAAAACTTGCTTCATTTATTGAACATCACTCCTTTGTTTCTCTTGTTGAGCCTACACATGTAGATGATGCTCTAAAGAATCCGGATTGGGTCAATGCTATGCATGAAGAATTGAACAACTTCACCTGCAATCAAGTTTGGACCCTTGAAGAGCGACCTAAAGGCGCAAGAGTCATTGGAACCAAATGGGTGTTTAGAAACAAACAAGATGATCAAGATGTGGTTGTTAGAAACAAGGCAAGGCTAGTGGCAAAGGGATTCTCTCAAGTTGAAGGTTTAGATTTTGGAGAGACCTTTGCACCGGTTGCAAGACTCGAAGCCATTCATATCCTCCTTGCATATGCTTCACATCATGACATTAAACTTTATCAAATGGATGTGAAAAGTGAATTTTTAAATGGCTTCATAAATGAACTAGTCTATGTTGATCAACCTCCCGGGTTTGAAGACCCTAGATATCTTAATCATGTTTATAGGTTGTCCAAGGTGCTATATGGGCTCAAGCAAGCCCCTAGAGCATGGTATGAGTGCCTGCAAGACTTCCTCATTGGGAAGGGCTTCACCATTGGGAAAGTCAACACCACACTATTCACCAAGAAGCTTGATGGAGAGATCTTCATTTGTCAAGTCTATGTTGATGATATCATCTTCGGCTCGAGAAATGAAGAATATTGCAAGGAATTTGGTGACTTGATGTCAAAGGAGTTCGAAATGTCCATGATTGGGGAGCTTACATTCTTCCTAGGCTTTCAAGTCAAGCAAATGAAGGAGGGGACTTTTATATCTCAAGAGAAGTATACAAAAGACCTCCTCAAGCGCTTCAACATGAATGATTGCAAGGCTATCAAGACTCCAATGCCAACAAATGGACATCTCGACCTAGATGAGGGAGGTAACTCGGTTGATCAAACTCTCTACGTTCTATGATCGGTAGTGTGGGGATATTACCTCCGTATACCCCCATGGACCTAATTGGGCCCTTCATCAAGGACAGCCCAGCTCACGAGGCCTTACAACACGCGACCAGCTCACTGTGCTCGTCAAGGACTCTCCAGAAGCCTTGCCCGCCAAGGAAGATCCTAGAGTTAGATCCGGATTCCTTGCCTTAAGGAACCATTTGTAATCTGTTAGGACTCGACAACTGTAACCCTGCTCCCCGGCTATATAAGGTGAGCAGGGACCCCCTCTCATCTCACCCGAGATCACCTCAGATCCCATCGGATCACACGTCATATTCGAACCCATCAATACAAACCAGCCACCAGAACACAGGACGTAGGGTATTACGGCGACTTGCCAGCCCGAACCTGTCTAAATCGTCGTCTCTCGTCCCTGTGTTTATGCTTTGCAGACGTCTCGCACGCCTCCACCGCTCAATCTACTACCTTGGGCATACCCCTCGGTAGACTATCGACCATATTTCATCGACAGTTGGCGCGCCAGGTAGGGGGTGTGTGCTACGACATCATGATCTGCCAAGCGGTCATCTTCCTCGACTTCATGATCCTCCCGAGCCCGACGTCTCCTTCCAGATCAGATCTATGATCTGGACAAGCGGCATCGCCATCCTCGCTCTAGAGATCGTGGAACCTGCGCAGCTTCCTGCGCTGGACGCCTCGCCGTCCACCATCGCATCATCGCGTCGGCGCCCCGCACGCCAAGATCTACCCGCTGCGACGACCTGGTCGAAGCCATCGACCGGGCCAACAAGAGGATCACCGACTGCATTAACATCGTCAACCAGGCTCGCCGCTGCCTCTGCTCGTCGTCGACCAGGCTCGGGGACTTCGCCTTCGCTCGTCGCCGACCAGGCTCGTCACCGTCTTTGCTCGCCGTCACCGTCGCTCGTCGCCGACGTGGCTCGTCACCACCTTCGTTCGTCGTCACCGTCGCTCGTCGCCGACCGGGCTCGTCGCCACCTTCGCTCATCGTCACCATCGCTCGTCGCCGACCGGGCTCGTTGCCGCCTTCACTCATCGCTGCCGTCACCCGTCGCCACCATCGCTCGTCATCGACCAGGATCATCGCCGTCTTCTTTGTCGCCTTCGTCGCTGCCGTCGCTCGACGTCAACCAAGATCGTCGCCGCCTTCGTCGTCGCCTTCGTTGCCGCCTTCGCTCGTCGTCGACCATGATCGTCACCGCCTTCATCGCCGCCTTGGCTCGTCATCGATCAGGCTCCTCGCCGCCTTTGCTCGTCGCCACCTTCGCTCATCGTCGACCCGCTCGCCGCCCAAGATCGGATCTACATCCGGCTCATTGCCACCTTCGCTTGTCGCCGCCTTGGCTCGTCGTCAACCAGTATCGTCACTGCCTTCGCTCATCATCTTCCGGGCCCGTCGCCGCCTTCGCCCGTCGCCGACCCAACTCGTAGCCACCTTCGCTCGTCGTCGTCTTCGCCCTCTGCCTTCGTTCGTCGCCGCCTTCGCTCATCGTCGACCAGGATCATCGCCGCCTTCTCTCATCGCCGACACGGCTCGTCGTCGACCAGGATCGTCTTCGCCTTCGCCGCCGCCTTCACTCGTCGCCGCCTTCGCTCGTCGTCGTCTTCGCCCGCCGCCTTCGTTCGTCGCCGCCTTCCTCGTCGTCTTCGCCCGCCGCCTTCGTTCGTCGCCACCTTCGCTCGTCGTTGTCTTCGCCCTTCGCCTTCGTTCGTCGCCGCCTTTGCTCGTTGTCGACCAGGATCATCGCCACCTTCTCTCGTCGCTGACACGGCTCGTCGCCGCCTTCACTCGTCGCCGCATTCGCCCGTCGTCATCTTCGCCCGCCGTCAACCGGGCTCGTCGTCGCCTTCGCCCGTCGCCATCGTCGCTCGTTGCCAACCGGGCTCGTCGCCGCCTTCGCTCGTCATCAACCGGGATCGTTGCCGTCTTTGCCAAATGACTCACCGACCTCTCCAAATGACTCGTCGATCTCTCCAAACAGCCTGGCTGATGCTGAAGGAGTTTCAGAGTCGGGGCTACTGCCACCGCCAGACGCGTGCATGAGCGCCTACCCTCTGCGCTATGGCGGCTAGTAGCCCTCCCAAGTGACGTCCTGGCCTCTCTACACGTACATGAGCGTCTGCCCTCTGCGCTACGAAGGGAAGGCTAAGCTTGGGCTGAGACCCCCAAGGCTATACGTCCAGTGCCTGTATATGCGCCGTTACGCGCTCGTTCTCCATGCTGTCTTCAAGCAGCCTGACTGATGCCGACGAAGACTCAGAGCCAGGGCTGTTGTCACCACCGGACAAGTGCATGAGCGTCTGCCCTCTGCGCTATGGTGTCCAACAGCTCTCCCGAGTGACGTCCCGACCTCTCTACGCGTGCATGAGCGTCTGCCCTCTGCGCTATGAAGGAAAGGCTAACTTGGGCTGAGAATTCTAAGGCTACACGCTCAGTGCCTGTATCTGCGCTACCCATGCGCTCGACGAACGATCTCAATTCGCCCAGGTCACGCCACGATCGAGCCTCTAAAAAAAGACCCTGTTCGTGGTACCTCCCTACGCGTGCACGAGCGCCTGCCCTCTGCGCTATGGGATGCCAGCAGCGGTTCCTTGGGCGACGCCCTTGACTCCTACGCGCAAACGAGCTCTGCGCTCTATGCTACGGATCTTGGGATAACCCAAGGCCAAACTGTTCATCGCTACGGCTCACGACTATTGGGTCTGCGGAATTCGGGGAATATGCAAAACACGCCGACTCGCTACAAGTTTTGCCTCTATTCGCCCAAGAGTCTATTTACAGACTACTCTCCTATGTTACACTCCATGGCTGCCCTGCAGCGAAAAGATCTACATCAGCGACCAGGGCCTCCGCGGCCGGCTCCGTCTCTGTCTCCAGACGCTCCATGTCGGCACGACGACTCTAGGCTCGGGGACTTCGTCAAGCTGCAGTCATCCTCTACCACTGGTTTTTCTCCATATTTTATTTGTACATCATCATGTACTACTACTCTCCATATTTATTTTTCAAGGACTTCGCCTTCGCTCGTCGCCGACCAGGCTCGGGGACTTCGCCTTTGCTCGTCGCCTCTACTCATCGTCGCCTTCGCTCGTCGTCGTCTTCGCTCATCGCCGACCAGGCTCGGGGACTTTGTCTTTGCTCGTCGCCATCCAGGCTCGGGGACTTCGCCTTCGCTCGTTGCTACCTTCGCTCGTCATCGACCTGGCTCGTCGCCGCCTTCGCCCGTCGCCGCCGTCGCTCATCATCGACCAGGCTCGTCGTCGCCTTCGCCCATCGCCGCCATCGCTCGTCGCCGACCAGGCTCGGGGACTTCGCCTTCGCTCGTCGCCATCCAGGCTCGGGGACTTCACCTTCGCTCCTCGCCGCCTTCGCTCGTCTCCGACCAGGCTCGTCACCACCTTTGTTCGTCGCCGACCGGGCTCGTCGCCCTTCGCTCGTCGCCGTCATCGCTCGTCGCCGCCTTCGCTCGTCGTTGCCGCCTTCGCTCGTTGTCGTCTTCGCTCATCGTCGACCAGGCTCCTCGCCGCCTTCGCTCGTCTCCGACCAGGCTCGTCACCGCCTTCGTTCGTCGCCGACCGGGCTCGTCGCCGCCTTCGTCGTCGCCTTCGCTCGTCGCTGCCTTCGCTCCTCGTCGTCTTCACTCATCGTCGTCTTCGTTCGCCACCGCCATCATTCGTCGTCGTTTTCGCTCGCTACCGCCATCATTCATCGTTGTCTTCTGTTTCCTAAGCAGAAGGTCGTAGGTTCATCAACCCATCGCCGTCCAGGTTCATTGACCTGATCTTCGCTCGTCGCCTAGGCTCGTTGGCCTGGCCTTCACTCGTCGCTCGTGTGCATCAAGTCGCTCCATGCTGTTCGGATCAGGGTGCTGATTTTGGGCAACTCATCGGGGCACTTGCTAAATGCTCTACAAGCTCGGCACCACGTGTCTTCAACACCTACTACCAAACTCGGGGACTAAGTGGATACACTTCACCTTGCGGTGAATGTATTTTCTTTTTCTCTGACAATTCAAGGACGCTCCATCAAGTTGGACTTGCACAGACTTCTACTAGGACCATGTTGTTCCTTATAGTCTTGCAAGATCCAAGTGGATACACTTCACCGGAAGAAAGCTCTTCAAAAATTTCTTGAGCACCTTACATCCTTCTGGCAAGCCTTACTTGCTCGACATCGACTTCGCCTATTCAGACAAGCTCAAGACAGCGTCGCCAACGGATACAAAGTGCTTGGGGACTAGCTGTGGGGATATTACCACCGTATACCCTCATGGACCTAATTGGGCCCTTCGTCAAGGACAGCCCAACTCGCGAGGCCTTACAACACGTGACCAGCTCACTGTGCTCGTCAAGGACTCTCCAGAAGCCTTGCCCGCCAAGGAAGATCCTAGAGTTAGATCCGGATTCCTTGCCTTAAGGAACCGTTTGTAATCTGTTAGGACTCGACAACTGTAACCCTGCTCCCCGGCTATATAAGGCGAGCAGGGACCCCCTCTCATCTCACCCGAGATCACCTCAGATCCCATCGGATTACACGTCATATTCGAACCCATCAATACAAACCAGCCACCAGAACATAGGACGTAGGGTATTACGGCGACTTGCCGGCCCGAACCTGTCTAAATCGCCGTCTCTTGTCCCTGTGTTTACGCTTTGCAGACGTCTCGCACGCCTCCACCGCTCAATCTACTACCTTGGGCATACCCCTCGGTAGACTATCGACCATATTTCATCGACAGGTAGCTTGTTATTTTTGACCACATCTAGGCCCGACATCATGTTTAGTGTGTGCATGTGTTCTAGGTTTCAAGCCGATCCTAAGGAATCACACCTCATAGCCATAAAAAGAATCCTTAGGTACCTAAAGCACACCCCAAGCATTGGCCTTTGGTATCCCAAAGGAGCTAACTTCCAACTCATTGGGTATTCCGATTCGGATTACGCGGGTTGCAAAATTGATAGAAAGAGCACATCTGGAGGGTGCCATTTTCTTGGGAGATCACTAGTTTCATGGAGTTCAAAGAAGCAAAATAGTGTGGCCTTGTCTACCGCCGAGGCGGAATACATAGCCGCAGGAGCTTGTTGTGCACAAATCCTTTATATGAAACAAATCCTTCTAGACTTCTATAGAAGTGTATGTGTTAGTTTTAGATAGTGGTACCGTTGTTGTGTATGAAAAGAGAGCGCGTTAAGCTTGCTAACAACCCGGTCATAGTCTCGCACAAAGCACATAGATATTTGCCATCACTCTCTTAGAGACCATGTTTCAAAGAAAGATATGTCCCTAGAAGGAGTTAGAACAAAAGATCAATTGGCGGATATCTTCACAAAACCCTTAGATGAGAGTACCCTTTGTAGATTGTGAAGTGAGCTTAATGTGCTTCATATAAGTAACTTTGTCAAAAGGTGAAAGGGGTGTTGTCTTTGCATTGCATTGCATTGTATACTATGCCATGTTTAATTTATGCTATGCACATAGGCTTATCAGACGTGGTTAAGATAACCGCCTAAAAAGCGTGTGAAGAAGCTTAACCATGAGCAAACTTGACAAGCAATATATCAAATTCTGTATTGCATTGCTTTTGCATGTGTGTTGCTTGTCGTTTCTTTTCGGTTAAGCTTGAGCAACCGCTGTGTTCGTCCACCGCTAGGGGGAGCATTTGAGGCTCCTAATGGTTAAGACCCCTAGTTTTGGTGGCCACGTGTTGTCTCCTCGGGTTTTATTGCCTATTTTCTCTAGAAAACTACATATCCTATGGCAAATTATTTGAAAAGTTTGAGGGTTTGAGAGAGGTCACTCCACCAGGATCCAACTAGTGTTTATTTGCCTCTTATTTGAGTTGGAACTTGGTTGAGTGAAGTCGACGCGAAAAATTGTTTAAAACAAGGTTTTTCCTGTGACCGGACGCTGGGCCTGGTGCGTCCGGTCAGTTCATCTCGAGCGCGTTGGTGAACAGTGTCCTTGTCGGGTCCGGTCATACATTGTGCGTCTGATCGATGTCTTGGTGGGACGAGACGCTGGTGTGCGTCCGATCGAGCGCGATAGGACGTGTCCGATCGTGGTGTGCACTGATTTGGAGCTCTCTGTTTCTGATCGGACACTACAGTGGCTGCGTTTGATCCTTTGAAAGGTGTGTCTGATCGCCACTTAAAGGGCGTGATAACCTATTCAATCGACACGTGGGCCCGTAGTTTCTCTCCTTCTTCGTGCCCGCGCCCGAGCCACATCATCGCCGCTGCCTCTAACCCTAAACCCCGCGCCACCGCTCACCGGCCGCCGCGCTCCAGTTCCTCTCCTCATTGTCGGTCAGTCTAGCGCCACCATGGAATCTGCCCCGCGCTCATTCCCGCTCCTCTTCGCGTCAACCTCGCCATGCCCGGACTCCATTGGCTCCTGCCACGGGTGTACCTCGCCGACGACCGCTCGCCGGAGCTCTCGTCCCACGCCGGTGCTCTCCTCGGCCTCTGCTTTCGCATGTATCTTCGTCGAGCTCCTCCTCACGAATCCTAGCACTATAGTAAGCTTTCCCCTCCTCTTTCTTCCACCCTGCGCATCAAGTGTTCGACATAATGCCTCAACCAGTGTTCTTTGCCATTTGACCCAATTTTTGCCCCAAATCTCGCGTAGATCTTTTCGGCGAGAACCCGTGGTGCCCGAACATGTCGGTTACTCTCCTCTACTCAGTCGGTTCGTTGTGTTCGTCAAGTAGCAAAGCCTCGTTCTCCTTCTTATCCCGCTGCTTTGCTTCCACTAGAATTTCTCTCGTCTCTAGATTATATATGCTTATATATCCCTATCTATCTCCTGCAGCGAGTCGGGTCCATGTCAGTGAGCTCAGTTTGGCAGATTACCAGTGATAGCTGAATCCGAGGCCAAGCTCGCGGATATGGATGGGCCAAGCCCTCTTGAGGTTCAATCCAGTTTCTTGTATTATCAGAGGTTCTTTGCAATGGGGTCTGTTAGTGGCAGTGAGAACACAAGGTTGATATGTGCCCTTGTGGTTCCCTTCCTGAGTGATGAGTGATCGATCAACGGGCAACATGTCTCTTGGCGGGTTGATGTGCAGGGTGCGGAGTTCGGGCAGGTGAGGTCAAGTGAGGTGAAGGTCAAGTAGGGACGTGCGGTGCCGACGGACCGGGAGCGGTGAAGGGCGGACGTGGAGCTTGGACCGACGGACCAGGAGACCTGAGGATCAGCTGTGGTAGCTGGAATGTGGCGTTGACAAGCAAGAGTACATGGGGATGTGCGGTGCATCGGCCGAGTCGGGAGGTTGCCCGGCGTGGAGGCTGGACATGCTCCGGCATCGGTGCTGGAACTCGGGGTGTGCGAACCACATCCCGTCTACGGCACGGGTTCGATAGCTGAGCCTCAAAAAGCTACCCTCGACGGTTTCCGAGTTTGGGCCTCAAAACTCGGGGTGGCCGGTTTCCGAGTTTGGGCCTCAAAACTCAGCAAGGACGGTTTCCAGGTTTGGGCCACAAAACCTGGGCGCGCGGGTTTCTGAGTTTGGGCCAGAAAACTCAGCCTGAGGACAGGTTTCCCGGTTTCGGCCTCAAAACCGGGGGAAGGCCCAGGTTTCCCGGTTTCGGCCTCAAAACCGGGGGGAGGTTCGCAAAAAGGACGGTCGACGCGTGGCGGCGTGGAGAGGCTGGCGCGGAGGCGAGGCTATCCACGAGGTAGGCGCGGCGGTCGATTGGGCGGCACGTGGCAGCATCCTGAGGCTTGCGTCGAGGCGAAGCTACGGATGAGGAAGGCGCGTGGCCGTCAGATCAACTATCAGCAGAGTTGGATCGGGATACCCCTAGGGTTGGCCGTTTCGCTCAAGTATCTAGGGGTAGTAAGGGTATTATTGTTTTAGGCTATAAATAAGAGAGGCACCCCTCCTCTCCCTTTATCCTTGCAGTCATTTGTTCCTGAGCTCTCTCTCTCTAGCCCTCGCTTAGGTTCTAATCATACCTCGCTGCAAGCGATCCGCAGAGACAGAAATCATACCTCTGTGTATTTGGATCTTTTGAGGAAACGAGACCGTATTCTCGTTGTCTCCTCGTGTGGAGGAATTTAGGCTGAAATCGAATCGTGTTATGTGTTCTTCACGTTTTGGTTTTTCATCTCCCGGAGATTTGCTTCGTTCTTCCTCTCCGCGAGATGATTTTCGATTCCACTTGAATCAATTTGTTCTTGGTCGTGAGCCTCTTCTTTCTACCGAAGGGATTCTCTTCTAACCTCACGAATCCATAGATCGAGTTGATTTCGTGTTCGTTCTTCCTCTTTTCCCTTTTCCGGTGTTTCTCGGATTACTCTCAATTGACTTGGATTGGTGCGATGATTTCTTAGGATTAGCACCCCAATACATAGAGGAACACCTGGGAGGAGTTTGATCGAAGCCCCTTTTGGTTTGGTGAAGTTTCGATTGATTTGGAGTTTGTCCCGAGCGTTTTATCTGTGTTCTGCTCATCCGCGGACAGTCCGCCCCTTCAGTGGCGGACAGTCCGGGACTCGGGGTTTGGCTAGGTCAGAACTGCGCAGCGCGATACTGTTCGCGGTCTCGTGACCGGCGGACAGTCCGCCAGTGACCCGCGGACAGTCCGGGTCACATCGGACGCAGCACAGGATCAGCATCGGACGCTCGACGATCACTGTTCACTTATACCGCGGACAGTCTGGCGTGCAAACCACGGACAGTCCGGGAGTCATCCAGAACTTGATCAGAACAGTTCTGTTTCTGTCCTTTTGCCGGTGGACAGTCCGCACCTCCAGTGGCGGACAGTCCGGCGTTGAGCGGACAGTCCGGGACCCTGACCCCGGACAGTCCGCTAACCTGCTGTTTGTTCAGTTTTGTTCCGTGGCTTTGGCAGTTGGTTTTGGGGTTTCTCCGGAGGTTCCGCTGTACCACTAGGACATCTCCTAGGGTATCCACCTACTCGTAGGTCGTGAACACTCTGGTCGTTTCGAGTCTTTGCTTTTGGGGTGACTTTCTGGGACAAGGGCTATACAATTCACGAGTTGAATTTGAAGCTCCCATTCACCCCCCTCTCTGGTCGCTAATCCGGTCCTTCAATTGGTATCGGAGCCGGTTAAGGATCTCTCCTACCTTAATCGGTTTTGGATCCTAAGGGCGACATGGAACGAGGGAATAGCAAGGCTCCTTGGTTCGATGGAACGAACTATTCCTATTGGAAGATTCGAATGCGTGCTTATCTCAACAACATCGGATCTTCTGTCTGGGAGATATGTGAGAACGCTGAGTACGTAGTCCTTGCGGCTCGTGTGGGTCAGATCCAGATTGACCAACACGAGGCCAACTCCAAGGCTCGTAATGCTCTTCTGGCCAGCCTCTCCCTTCCTGAGTTCGAACGTATCTCAGAGCTTGAGACGGCACTAGAGATCTGGGAGAAGCTTCAAAGCTATCATGAGGGAACCGCTCATGTTAAGACCAGACTCTTCGAGACCTACAAGCGAGAGTACGAGAACTTTGTTCAGTTGGAGGGAGAGACGATTGACACCATGTTCGCACGTTTCCAAACGATTGTGAACAAGATGCGTGCCAATCGGGCCAACCTACCCTATGATGATCATGAGAGGGCTCTCAAGTTGCTATACGCCCTGGATCGGAGGGTATGGGAGGTGAAGGTGTCGACCATCATTGAGTCTCCTACTTATGACACCCTCACCGTGGACGAGCTGTTCAGCAAGCTCAAGTCCACTGAGATCGATCACCTGACTCAGGCCAAGCTGAAGAACCCATCTTCACACACCATGGCTTTGGTCTCAGGCACAGGTGGATCGACTTTCTCTGCTGACGCTTCACTTCCTCTTGTCGCGTTGTCTTCTTTGCATACAGTCACGGAGGAGCAGCTGGAGGCGCTGGGAGACGATGAGCTTGCCCTCGCCATCACCCGGTTCTCGCGGTTTCACGACAACCGCCTGAATCGCCGGCGTGGTGGCGCACGCGAGGGCTGCTACAAGTGTGGTGATCTAGACCACTTCATGGCGAACTGCCCCAAGAACGACAAGAACTTCCCCGGCAAGAACCGCAACTTCAGGCGCAAGGGCAAGCCGGAGAACAAGGCCGGGAAGAATAACAAGAACGACTTCTTCCTCCAGGAGGACATGGAGAAGGCTTTCGACGCCGGCAAGCGTGCTTTCCTCGCCACCATCGGCGATGGCGAGAAAACCTCCGACGGCGGTTCCAGCGACGACGAGTCCGAGCACAAGATGGAGGATCGCTTCAACGGACTCTGCTTCTTCGGCAACTCCTCCAAGGGCTTTTGCACCATGGCCTTGGATGAAGAAGACCGCAAGCACCAGGCAGAGGACACCGATGACGCTCACAACGACAACGACGACGACAACGCTTCTGAGGTACCAAATTCTTCTGAAGTCGATCGTCTCACTGAGGAGCGGGATAGGTTTGTGGATTTGGTCGGTGTCTTGGAGAAAAGGCTTACAGAAGTGTTCCAAGAGCGCGTTGAGTTTAAGGCTAAGTTGAAAGAGGCGCGTAAGGAACTTGAGATTGCTAGGTCCGAGGTGAAGGTGATCGATGTGGAGGAGTGTGAGGAGTGCACGATGCATATGACAAGCTTTGCCACCCTGCAAACCAAGTATGCCTCTTTGATTGAGGTGTATGATGAGCTGAAGAGTAGGCTAGACTTGGTGGGTGATTGCAAAGAGTGTCCCTCCCTGAAGATAGAGCTGGAGGAAGTGAAGGCTAGGCCTTCTTTGCTGGGTGCGTGCAAGCTTTGTCCTAGCTTGCGAACTGAGTTGGCAGGAGTTAATGCCAAGCTTGCTGAAGCCTTGAAGGCCAGCTCAGTTAGCACCTTGTCCGCTCCATGTGAGCGATGCGTGGGGATGGAGCTTGAGATTGCCAACTGTCGGCATGACAGGATGCAAACCGAGGAGGAAAACACATACCTTCGGTCCATCCTGAGTTGGGTGTCATGCTAGTGAGCCGCAGTTGGGCATGATGATCAGTCAGTTCAAGAGGGGAACTGATTGCTCGGGAGTAGGCTTTACTTCAGGTGGGAAGGGCGCTAGTACCTTTGGTAAGATCGGTGAGTTTAGCGGAGTGAACCCGAGTGAGAAACCATCCGCTATCCCTAAGCTTACCAAGATCACCCCACCTGAGCCTTCCTAAGCCTATCACCAAGGATGGCATCCTTGATGAACCTCCCAAGGCTCCACCTCGCAAGCAAGTGTGGGTTCCAAAACCTAATCATCTTAGGAACACACTTGACACCCTTCCTGACGTCTCTAGTGATCCCCTTCCGAAGGGCAAGCAGCCAGCCAGAGTGAACAACCCTCGCAACAATAGGAACCAACAACCCAAGAGAGTGGTGAGGTTTGAGTGCGAGTATTGTCACCGTGAGGGTCACCTAGCTGAGTTTTGCTTTCGGAGGAAGAGAGACGCTAGGAAGGAGTTGGAGCTGAACAACCAGGCCAGGCACCACCCTCTACATGGTGTGCAAGGTCGGGGAGTTCAGAGGCAGGGCACTAGACCTGGAGGTGTAATCCCTCAGGTAGCTAGGCCCCAGGCAGCTAGACCACAGGGTGGTGGTCGTGCCCGTCACGGTTCCGGTCGTCCTCTATACGATCGTGAGCCGAGTGTAAGAGGTTTTGCTGCTCAGTCCCATAGTGGACCACCTTTTCAGTATGGTTGTGATCGCTTTGCTCAGATGGGACAGGTAGGTCAGTTTGGAGGTTTTCCGTTCCATAGCGGACCACCCTTTCAGGTTGGTGGTGATCGTTATCCACCCATGGGACGAGGACAGTTTGGTGTTGCTGCTAACACTTTCTCTGGGCCTATGACACAGCACTGGTATCCTTCTCAGTATACTAACCCCAGTGTTGTGCCATATGCTCACTTCCTGCCTTTCTATTGACGCAGGAACATCGGTTGGAGAACATGTGGCTCATGGATTCCGGGTGTTCGCGCCACATGACCAGAAAGAAGGAATGGTTCTCCAGCCTTAGCCCCGTGATGCACAAGGAGTACATCACTTTCGGGGATAATAGTAGAGGTAAGGTTGTTTCTCAGGGAGCCATTCGGCTCAATGAGAACTTTGTCCTGAAGAATGTTGCCTTGGTTTCTAATTTGCATTTCAACTTGCTTTCTGTTTCGCAACTTCTTGAGGATGATTGTGAAGTGCGCTTTAAGAAGGGTTTGAGTCGCGTTTTAGACCCTCGGGGAGATCTTGTTTGTCGGATCGTCCCTTTTGGCCGTGTTTTCAGAGCCGACTTTTCTCAGTCCTTCGGCTCTGCTAGGTGTTTGATGGCTGGTCCTTCTTCTGAATTTGTGGAAGTGGCATAGGAGGCTCGGTCACCTGAGTTTTGACTTGCTTGCAAGGCTTAGCTCACTTGGCCTAATCCAAGGATTGCCCAAGCTTAAGTTTCAGAAGGACCTTGTTTGTCCATCCGTGTCGTCACGGGAAGATGGTTGCTGCTTCTCACCCACCTGTTACTCAGGTGATGACAAAGCGACCCGGCGAGCTTTTTCACATGGACACAGTCGGTCCAGCTTGGGTTTGCTCAGCGGGTGGGAAGTGGTACGTTCTAGTGATCGTTGATGACTTTTCGAGGTATTCTTGGGTATTTTTCATGGAGGGTAAGGATGAAGCGTTTTCTTTTGCTCGTGACTTAATCTTGAAGTTGAAAACTGAGTTTCCCCCTGATACCATTAGAGCTATTCGTAGCGATAATGGTACTGAGTTTGATAACTCTCAGTTTGCCTCTTTCTGTTCTTCCAATGGAATCGAGCATCAGTTCTCTTCTCCTTATGTCCCTCAGCAGAACGGTGTTGTTGAGCGCAAGAACCGGACCCTTGTTGAGATGGCCAGGACGATGCTCGATGAGCATAGGACTCCTAGGCGTTTTTGGGCCGAGGCGATCAACACCGCATGCCATGTTTCAAATCGCATCTTTCTTCGTGCTTTAATGAAAAAGACTTCTTATGAGTTGCGTTTTGGACGAGTACCCAAGGTGTCTCATTTTCGGGTGTTTGGGTGTAAGTGCTTTATCCTGAAGCAAGGCAATTTGGATAAATTTGAATCTCGCTCTGCCGATGGGGTGTTTCTTGGTTATGCCTCTTATTCACGTGCTTATCGAGTTCTTAACCTTGAAACTAACCGGATAGTGGAGACCTGCGAGGTCACATTCGACGAAACTATGCCTTGTGTTTCTTCTGCTTTTGAGGTTGCAGGAGAACAGGAGATGGGAGAGACCATCTTTGTGGAGGAGGAGCAGGAGAATGCCGATTGGGGTGATCGCGAGCCAACTCCACTGGCTGCCCCCATCGACCCTGCGACGTCTACTTCAGCTCGAGGACCAGATCCCACTACGTCTTCTTCTTGGGGTCCTCTAGAGCCACCTCTCCAGCGAGCACCCGCTACACCTGAGGGAGCGACAGCATCTGGTGAGGGGGAGGCGATTTCGGCGAGGCAAGCGCCCTGAAGCGTTCAGCAAGTTCACCCCCCGCGACAGATGATTGGCGGCATCGACCAGCGAGTCACGCGGTCGCGAGCGTATGAAATATCCCACTTTGCTCATTCTGCATTCGTTGCGTCTTTTGAGCCCAAAGATGTTGGACACGCACTTTCTGATTCTAACTGGGTCAATGCCATGCATGAGGAGCTAGAAAACTTTGAGCGAAACAAAGTCTGGACCTTAGTTCCACCTCCACCACAATGCCACCCTATAGGTACCAAATGGGTTTTCAAAAACAAAGAGGGATGAGGATGGGATGGTAGTGAGGAACAAGGCTAGGCTAGTAGCCCAGGGTTTCTGCCAGAAAGAGGGTATAGACTATGATGAAACCTTTGCCCCTGTAGCCCATTTAGAAGCCATTAGAATCCTTCTAGCCTTTGCTGCTTCGAAGGGTTTTAAGCTTTACCAGATGGATGTCAAGAGTGCCTTCTTGAATGGGTATATAGAGGAAGAGGTTTATGTTAGGCAACCCCCTGGCTTTGAGGATTCCAAGTTTCCAAACCATGTTTATAAACTTTCAAAAGCGTTGTATGGTTTGAAACAAGCCCCGAGAGCGTGGTATGATCGTTTGAAAAACTTTTTGCTCTCCAAGGGTTTCAAAATGGGACAGGTTGATAGAACTTTGTTTCTCCTCAAGCAAGGCAATGATACCCTGTTAGTCCAGATTTATGTGGATGATATCATCTTTGGTGGCTCCTCTCATGCGCTTGTTGCAAAGTTTTCAGATACTATGAGCAGGGAGTTCGAGATGAG
The DNA here is from genome assembly GCA_009763385.1 of Coix lacryma-jobi var. lacryma-jobi. Taxonomy (NCBI): domain Eukaryota; kingdom Viridiplantae; phylum Streptophyta; class Magnoliopsida; order Poales; family Poaceae; genus Coix; species Coix lacryma-jobi. Next base: position 135,268,238 of record CM019829.1, read on the forward strand.
TATGATGGGCGAGTTGACCTTCTTCCTCGGGTTGCAAATCAAGCAAACCCGAGACGGGACGTTTGTGCATCAAGGCAAATACACGAAGGACATCCTGAAGAAGTTTGACATGGGCGAGGCCAAGCCTCTTACGACGCCTATGCCAACGACTGCGGCGATGGACGCGGACCAGGACGGAGAGCCGGTTGACCAGAAGGAGTACAGAAGCATGATTGGCTCACTTCTGTACCTGACGGCGATGAGGCCGGATATACAGTTTTCTGTGTGTCTGTGCGCTCGTTTTCAGGCGTCCCCTCGGACTTCCCACAAGCAAGCGGTCAAGCGCATCATGAGGTACCTCCGATACACTCCTGAGTTCGGACTTTGGTACTCTTCTTCTTCGACTCTTTCGCTTTGTGGTTATTCCGATGCGGATTTTGCCGGCTGTCGGCTTGAGCGCAAGTCTACTTCTGGGACTTGTCAGTTTCTTGGCTCTTCTTTGGTTTTGTGGTCTTCTCGCAAGCAGTCGAACGTAGCCCAGTCTACTACTGAAGCCGAGTATGTTGCCGCTGCTTCTTGTACTTCGCAGCTTTTATGGATGGTTGCTACATTGCGTGATTTTGGTCTAGATTTTAGTCGGGTCCCATTGCTTTGCGACAGCACTTCTGCCATTAGTGTAGCAAAGAACCTTGTTCTTCACTCCAAGACCAAGCACATCGATGTTCGCTTTCACTTTCTTCGTGATCACTATGAGAAAGGCGACATTGATCTTAGGCATGTAGACACCCATAACCAGGTTGCGGATATTTTTACCAAGCCTCTGGATCTCTCAACTTTTGCTAGGTTGAGAGGTGAGCTTGGTGTGTGTTTCCCCTTTTAGATGTGGGAAACATTTTGCTTATTGTACTATAATCTGACTTTCTGATCCTTTTTGTTTTTGGGTCTTGAGTCTTTCTGTTTTTCTTTGGCTCCGATTCTGACTTCATCATGCATACATCTTTTATTTCAAGCTTCATGTTTATATTCCTTAGAATGAATTTATGCTATGTTTAGTGTATGCTTCGATGATATATGATGATGCTTGTAGCTTAGGCTCTCTTTGATCACTGTTACAATTTGTGAGCTAAGCTATTTCTTTCAGAACGCTGAACATGTTTAATGAACTTAAAAACTTGATTCTTGTTCACCATTGAGTTTGGCAACTAGCATGTGTAGGATGTGTTGAGATCACTTGAGCTATTTCATATATGCTAGGTTGCTATGTCTCTAGTTCTGAGTCATTCACTTGCTTGGACTGTTCATAATCTGCTTAAAATGAACCAAGTTTTAGTGAATTGGTAAGATCGAGATGGGATTGCTTTGTCAGCACATCACGGTATCGAGACTGTTTCTCATAGCACCTTGAGTTAAACTTGAGCCGTGTAGTGTAAGACCGAAACCAATGCTTTAAGCTCCTGATTGCATATGCATAGGCTTAGCACGGTTGGAAAGTTAGGCAATGACAAGCTTTCAACCTCTCGCAATCACATGCTGAATTTAAACTTGTGTAAAAACCGCTGCAAATATCTCCGATAAAATCTAATAACACAAGTTTATGTTTCACTCTATAGCATGATGGTTGAACTTTGCTAGGGGAAGTTCACCTTACATACATGTTTAGCACTTGTTTGACTTCCTGTCTATATATGCTTAGTGCTAATTTGATGGTGAACCCCCTTTCTGAATGGCTTTAAACTGCTCACTAGGCTTATGCATTCATATCTTGTATTTGGTGATCAGTTTGAGCCCTTGCTAGCATTTGTGTATGATGCTCTGTAGTCGGGTCAGCACTCATTAGAGCATTCTTTCACTCTTTCGAGTATATACTTGAAGCTGCTAACATGCATTTTTTTACTCATGTACATGTTCTTGACTCCGATAGGCATGACCTAGCTCCGTTTGACTCACTTGACCTCTTTTTCCCCTTGCTTTTGTTTGCAAATTGCCCCCAAGGGGGAGAATGTTTTCGAAGTTGAGATTTCAATTTTCTGTGGTGACAATTTGCAACTTATGCTTCACTTGTTGAGGGGGAGTTCTTTGAGTAAGGGGGAGTTTTTCTGCCTGTTTTGAGTTATAAGCTTCCAACTAGTGGTGTTGAGCCCATTCTGCCTCTTCTTGAGGACTAGCTTGTTTCTGACTTGGTTGCGTCGAGCCGTTGCCCATGTCTTTGGGAACCAAGTTTTGTGCTCTGATTTTGATCGAGTTTTGCTTCTTGATGAGATGTTGCTCCGATCTTTTGCTTGGTTGTGTCGAACCGTTGCCCATGTCTTTGGGGACCAAGCTTCGCTTATCTCGAATTGTTCTTCTTCGGCCTTTTCTCTGGCGTTTGAACATTTCGAGTGAGTTTTCCCTTTCTATCTAATTCTGCTTCCTTCTATTCTGGTTACGGATACTATGAGTTGACGATGCACTCATCAAGGGGGAGATTGAGAACACAAGGTTGATATGTGCCCTTGTGGTTCCCTTCCTGAGTGATGAGTGATCGATCAACGGGCAACATGTCTCTTGGCTGTGTTGATGTGCAGGTGCGGAGTTCGGGCAGTGATCGAAGGTGAGGTGAAGGTCAAGTAGGGACGTGTCGTGCCGACGGACCGGGAGCTGTGAAGGGCGGACGTGGAGCTTGGACCGACGGACCAGGAGACCTGAGGATCAGCTGTGGTAGCTGGCACGTGGCATTGACAAGCAAGAGTACATGGGAATGTGCAGTGCATCGGCCGAGTCGGGAGGTTGCCCGGCGTGGAGGCTGGACATGCTCCGACATCGGTGCTGGAACTCGGGGTGTGCGAACCACATCCCGTCTACGGCACGGGTTCGGTAGCTGAGCCTCGAAAAGCTACCCTCGACGGTTTCCGAGTTTGGGCCTCAAAACTCGGGGTGGCCGGTTTCCGAGTTTGGGCCTCAAAACTCGGCAAGGACGGTTTCTAGGTTTGGGCCACAAAACCTGGGCGCGCGGGTTTCTGAGTTTGGGCCACAAAACTCAGCCTGAGGACAGGTTTCCCGGTTTCGGCCTCAAAACCGGGGGAAGGCCCAGGTTTCCCGGTTTCGGCCTCAAAACCGGGGGGAGGTCCGCAAAAAGGACGGTCGACGCGTGGCGGCGTGGAGAGGCTGGCGCGGAGGCGAGGCTATCCACGAGGTAGGCGCGGCGGTCGATTGGGCGGCACGTGGCAGCATCCTGAGGCTTGCGTCGAGGCGAAGCTACGGATGAGGAAGGCGCGTGGCCGTCAGATCAACTATCAGCAGAGTTGGATCGGGATACCCCTAGGGTTGGCCGTTTCGCTCAAGTATCTAGGGGTAGTAAGGGTATTATTGTTTTAGGCTATAAATAAGAGAGGCACCCCTCCTCTCCCTTTATCCTTGCAGTCATTTGTTCCTGAGCTCTCTCTCTCTAGCCCTCGCTTAGGTTCTAATCATACCTCGCTGCAAGCGATCCGCAGAGACAGAAATCATACCTCTGTGTATTTGGATCTTTTGAGGAAACGAGACCGTATTCTCGTTGTCTCCTCGTGTGGAGGAATTTAGGCTGAAATCGAATCGTGTTATGTGTTCTTCACGTTTTGGTTTTTCATCTCCCGGAGATTTGCTTCGTTCTTCCTCTCCGCGAGATGATTTTCGATTCCACTTGAATCAATTTGTTCTTGGTCGTGAGCCTCTTCTTTCTACCGAAGGGATTCTCTTCTAACCTCACGAATCCATAGATCGAGTTGATTTCGTGTTCGTTCTTCCTCTTTTCCCTTTTCCGGTGTTTCTCGGATTACTCTCAATTGACTTGGATTGGTGCGATGATTTCTTAGGATTAGCACCCCAATACATAGAGGAACACCTGGGAGGAGTTTGATCGAAGCCCCTTTTGGTTTGGTGAAGTTTCGATTGATTTGGAGTTTGTCCCGAGCGTTTTATCTGTGTTCTGCTCATCCGCGGACAGTCCGCCCCTTCAGTGGCGGACAGTCCGGGACTCGGGGTTTGGCTAGGTCAGAACTGCGCAGCGCGATACTGTTCACGGTCTCGTGACTGGCGGACAGTCCGCCAGTGACCCGCGGACAGTCCGGGGTCACATCGGACGCAACACAGGATCAGCATCGGACGCTCGACGATCACTGTTCACTTATACCGTGGACAGTCCGGCGTGCAAACCGCGGACAGTCCGGGAGTCGTCCAGAACTTGATCAGAACAGTTCTGTTTCTGTCCTTTTGCCGGCGGACAGTCCGCACCTCCAGTGGCGGACAGTCCGGCGTTGAGCGGACAGTCCGGGACCCTGACCCCGGACAGTCCGCTAACCTGCTGTTTGTTCAGTTTTGTTCCGTGGCTTTGGCAGTTGGTTTTGGGGTTTCTCTAGAGGTTCCGCTGTACCACTAGGACATCTCCTAGGGTATCCACCTACTCGTAGGTCGTGAACACTCTGGTCGTTTCGAGTCTTCGCTTTTGGGTTGACTTTCTGGGACAAGGGCTACACAATTCACGAGTTGAATTTGAAGCTCCCATTCTCCCCCCCTCTGCTCGCTAATCCGGTCCTTCAGGCAGTTGTTCTCGTTGAGTGGCAGTGGTTCTTGTCAGCTGTCTGTGGCGGTTTCTCTTTCTTGCAGCGATGGCTCGCTGCAAGAACATTGGCGGAGGCCCCCCTCCCCCTCGTCTTCCTCCTGGTGACAAGGGGAAGGGGAAGCAGAAGGTCGTGACGAAGAAGCGCAAGAGGTTGGATCATGATGCTGAGTTGGCTTTGGCAGCAGAGGTAGCCGAGAGAGCGGAGAGAGGTGGACAATTGAGCGGTTTGCGGATCCGTGACTGGCTTACTGAGGTGCAGCAGCAGGCTCTGACTCACAGAGAGCCTTCAGAGACTGGTGGAGTGTTTCATCTCCATGGTCAGCAGTACTCTCTTGACGACCCGATCGAGACACTTCCTCTAGACTTTCGTTTTGAGTCAGAAGCGGCCACAGCAGGAGGTGCAGCTTCAGTAGCAGGTGCAGCTCCAGAGATCGAGATAGCGGCAGAGACCTAGGCAGAGGGTCAGACAGAGGAGTAGCCAGCACAGCAGTCGGTTCGCAGGTGTTGACGGAAGTTATACCATGTTTTACCTTATCAAAATACCGTCAACAGGACTCGGTTTCAAGGAAGTATAGCATATCATGAGCATATTTATCACTAATAAGTTCCACTTGTACTCTTAGTAGTTGATTTGCAGGTATAACAAAATAAGAAGGAAATGGACACCTGGACCCACCCAAGGTGGGGTCGGCCGACCCCACCATGGGAGCTCCTCGGGCTTGGTGATGTGGCACTATCCAAGTGAAGCTTCACCAAGCTACTTTCCCCCATCAGATCAAACATGTGTTTGCATTCAACGGTGAAAGATGAGAAGCACATGGATCCATGGGCCCACACGAGAAAGCAAATGCAACCAACATATGACACCATGCTGCATGACATGTGGGGACACCAGGGGAGACAAAACAGTGGGCCATCCCTGTCATAGGGGGGTCGGCCGACCCCCCCCCCCCCCCCCTTGGTGGGCCCTGGCTACACAGTTCAGCCTGGTGACATCAGCACCTTCTAGAAGCAAAGTGGTGGGCCCACCTGTCATTGGCTGGGGTCGGCCGACCCCAGGGTGAATCCCATCCAAAGTCGGTTGCTTGCACATGTTTCACACGTGAAGAAATCAAGGCCATCCATCCATGACGGTTACTATGGCGGTTTGATCCAATGGCCAAGGAAGGAGAGCACGCGGATCGCTGACGTGGCACCGGAGTAGCCGCTACTCCACCTCCAAGCTATAAATACCCCCCTAGAGCTCTTCATTTGTATGCATCCAAGGAGAGAAAGCCTACTTAGTAGCTTTAGTGTTAGAAGAGAGGGAAGGGAGTGAGGAGTTCCACGGAGGAGTCCCGGCCTGTCGGGAGTCTTCTCCAAGGTGCTCCTCAGCGGATGCGATTCTTCTTGTAAGTGTTACATCTGAGTCCTTCTAGTACTTAATATTCTGGTCTGGTAATTTAAGTTTACAGTTCTTTTACTTGGCACATTGCTTTACTTTGTTGAAGTGCTCTAGGCCTAATAAGCTTAGCTTTAGAGTAGTAAGATTAGTGTAGACGTGGTGTCTAGGCTATATCTTGCCAGTGTGGACTTCTTGTCGCACTTGTGTAGACGCCTGGTGGTAGGGTGACAGACACAACCAGTGCTTGGAGTTCCTCTCAAGTGTTGTAGGCAAGTTGAAAATAATAGTTGGGTAGCAGCATTGCCGCCTCAGTAGTTGTTAGGTGGAGAACCTTTTAATCAACTACTATTTCATCCTTCGCCCCCAGTAAGGAATGAGGTGGTAAACCTCAGTACTCTTAGAAAACCAGTACCAGATATTGATATTAGGAAGACCTCTCTATCCCAGTTATCATATACCCTTTGATCATCCTTTGACGACCCTACCTCTAGTTAATCCACTTCACGTTCCCTGTGGAAATACGATACCTGGAATACTCTCGGTGAAAAGCTACAATTGACTACCGTGCGCTTGCGGTATATCTGTTTGCCACTTCTGGTGTCAACAAGCATCTCTGGTGCCGCTGCCGGGGATTAGGCTCCATAGTCTAGTTCTAGTGGTTGCATTAAGAAGTGTCAACAAGCTTTTCTGGCGCCGTTGCCGGGGAACGGTAGCTGTGTTAGCTAGAACAAAGTCATTAAAGTTATCGTAGTTTGATTAGAACTTTTATTTCATAAATCAATATGGTTCAAACAACCCTTTTTGACTACGCTGCTCCATCTGGCGCTGAGTTGGAGTCGCCTAGTTCATCTCATGCCATCTTTGCAGTTCGCTATGAGCTTCGCCCCAGCCTCATAGCGATGGTTCAGGAGAATCCCTTTTCGGGAGAAGTAGATGAGAATCCTTATACCCACCTACGTGATTTCGAACAACTTTGTTCGTGTATTCACATCCAAGGGATGAGGTGAGTCACTCTTAAGTGGAAGCTATTTCCGTTCTCGTTAACGGGAAAAGCTAGACGCTGGTATACTCGCTATGTTGGTAGTGTGAACGGAGAATGGGAGAAACTGCAAGCCATGTTCTGCTTAACGTACTTTCCCATATCCCGCGTAGCTCGTCTTTGTAGAGATGTGCTAAACTTCAAACAGGACAAGAAGGAATCTCTGGGTGCGGCCTGGGCACGACTTACAGACTTAGCATCCTCTGGCCCAGACTTAGCTATAACCGAGCCAACCCTTATGCAACATTTCTATCTCGGTCTTAGCCAAAACTCTGCACAATTCCTTGATTTAGCCTCTAAAGGAGCTTTCCTCCATTTACCCATTAGTGAAGGTAAGGAAGTCCTTGCGACCATTCTTAAGAACACCCCCTACATCGATGACCATGGTGAAACTCTAGAGGAAGATCAAACTCCTAGGGAGGAACCAATGACAGTCGAAACTCCTTTACCTATACCTCAAGCTGTCAAACCTGAACCACAACCACCTACTCCTCCAAAGGAAGAAGTAATTCATCCTTTGGATTATCCTCTAAATATCGAGACAGATCTTTTCGCCGATTATGGCAATGTCTCGAAACAACCTGTGCAGAAGAGATCCACAGCCGGTAGAGCTCCTAATAACCACATGCCAACCCAGTTTGAGGCAAGTTACCTTAAGGCGACTGCCCAAGAGCCCATGTCTATTATGAGCAACGAATGGTTCAGGGAGGCTGAAGCATCATCAGATGTCGTTAAGCTTCTGTCCTGTTTCACATCCATACCGTGTGCCATAAACAAGACGGCTGTAGATTCCCTCTATGATCCCGCTGTAGGAGTAAATTTAATGTCTAAATAATTGATGTTAACACTCCTAGGTGAGGAACCGCTAAACCCGACCAATAAATTCCTTAAGCTTCCTTCTGGAAAATTGGTCGAGAGTTGCGGGATTGCACATAATATTTCTATCACAATTAACAAGGTTAGCTTCCTCGCAAACTTCTATGTCTTTGACGTAGACGAAGTCGACTTGTTAATAGGGCACCCACTCATGAGATTCATTGCGGGATTTCATGAAGGGAGCCTTAAGGGTCACCTTGGGAAGGATCTAGATCTTTCAGTTCCTTTTGCCGGCTCCGTTAATTCGATAGCCGAACCAAAACCCGAACCTGATCCAATAGAGGAGGTGATGTCGGTATCTTCACTAGAAACTTCTCAACCCGATCTAGAAGAAGACGCCCATGACTTTATCCAAGAAGAAGACACTGATTTAGATGAACCGTTAGACTTGGATGAGTCTGAACCTCCACCAAAACCCTCTATAGAGCTTAAGCCACTCCCTTCTGGGCTTAAGTATGCCTTCCTTAATGGTGATAGAGAGACTCCCGTGATCATTAGTGATCGACTTACAACAGAAGAAGTTTCTAAACTCATCACCATCCTAGAAAAACACCGATCCGTCTTAAGATATTCGTTGCAAGATCTCAAGGGAATTAGTCCCGCTCTTTGCACACATCGCATTCCGATCGAACCCGATGCTACACCTTCCAGAGAGCCACAAAGGAGGCTCAACAATGCGATGAGAGAAGTAGTAAAGAAGGAGGTCTTGAAGCTCTTGCACGCGGGCATAATCTACCCTGTTCCAAACAGCGAGTGGGTCAGCCCCGTCCAAGTAGTTCCTAAGAAAGGAGGAATGACGATCGTTAAAAATCAAAACAACGAATTGATTCCACAACGAACCGTCACGGGATGGAGAATGTGCATAGACTACCGAAAACTTAACAAGGCCACAAAGAAAGACCACTTTCCGTTGCCATTCATCGATGAGATGTTGGAACGGCTAGCCAAACATTCCTTCTTTTGTTTCCTTGATGGGTATTCGGGGTACCATCAAATTCCAATCCATCCCGACGACCAAAGTAAGACCACGTTCACATGCCCCTATGGGACATATGCATACAGGCGCATGTCATTTGGCCTGTGCAATTCCCCTGCTTCATTTCAGAGGTGCATGATGTCCATCTTCTCGGATATGATAGAAGAAATCATGGAAGTTTTCATGGACGACTTTTCAGTCTATGGAACAACCTTTGATCACTGCTCAGAGAATTTGGACCGTGTCTTACAACGCTGTCAAGAAAAGCACTTGATCCTGAACTGGGAGAAATGCCACTTCATGGTTCGAGAAGGGATAGGCTAGACTTACCTTAGGCTTAGAGGTGGGGCCCACAGACCCCAGTTAGGGGGTCGGGCGATCCCTATATGGGGCCCACCTGCAACAAGAGTTGCACAGTCGCGTAGATGGGCACGGGCCGGGTACGTGACCGCGCTGGACACCCATCAAGGGGGTCGGGCGACCCCACTTTGGGGAGGATCGACTCGCAGATGAGTTCACCGCGGCAAGGGGATAACAACCCCTGGAGATAAACCCCAAATCCAAAACCGAAGGGGTCGGCCGATCCCTACCTTACGGGATTGGAACGGCGGTGCAACGGACTCTGTGAAGTTACGAGTTTTCCGCGGCGATCCCATGAAAATCAGCATCGTAGTCATCTGCAGCCGCTATTTAACCTTGCACCCATCTCCTTCTTCCTCCTACTCGCAATTCCATGCAAGGCCAGAGCCTCCTAGCCTTCCCTACACTCTCCTCCGCGACTCAAAACACTAGCCATGGCACCCACTAGTAAGCCTACGCGCCCTGCAACACCTATGCCACGACGGGCCCTAGCCGAAGATCTAGAGCAGGCCCTCGCGATCAACGTGATCGATGTGGTGCCGCTGGCCATGGTACCTCCACCAGGGGGGCTGGCCGGGCCGGTGGCGGGGTCGCCCGATCCCACCAGGGGTCGGCCGACCACCCCCCGTCCATCCCCTCGCGCGGCGGCATCGTCCCGCTCGCTGACTCCGAGAAGGGGGATCAGGAAATCCCCCGGCCGCTCCATCACGCCGACTAGGCCGACCACGGGGCAACTCGCACTGAAGGGGAAGGCCGCGCGGGAGGAGAAGAACCCGCGCGCGATCACCACGACAACGGGGAGTACGGAGTACACTTCGTCGTACTCCTCGTCGACGCCCACGTTCTGGAAGACCCATCGGATCATGGCCGGTGGGCATGGCCGAGGGAAGGTGGTCGTCCCTTCTCTCAACACGGAAGAGAAGGGCGAGCTGCGGGAGTCCCTAGAGTCCCAGGCTTCTATTCGGCGGAGGATGGACCCTCCGTCGATCAAAGGGCCGCCAGGACAATTCGAGGAGGAAGACGAGAAGACGGATCTGGAGAGGCTGACACACGTCACCTCCACCCTGCAAGCAAAGAACAGGGTGTTGGAGGAGACGGTGTCAGCGTTGAAGATGGCGAATAAAGACTTAGAAGATGACTTTCGCCATCTTAGGATTAGCACCTCTGCGAAGCTCAAACGCTTCGCTAGGGCTATGGGGCGGGATGACCTCCTAGACCCCCCGTCCCCATAAAAAGTTTAGTTTAGATTAGTCCCATTTATTTCCAAGCTTCATCTTAGATTTATTTCTTTTGAATTTCCCTTTTAAATCGCCATTGTATTTCCCTTCTTAGAGAATAAATAAAACATATTTCGTCTCTACTGGTGTATTTGCCACCAGTAGAGCACTTTGCATTTTACCTTTGCATCATGTTCAGAGTTCATTTATAGAAAAATTCAAGTGTGTGTGTGTGTGGGGGGGGGGGGGGGTCGGACGACCCCCAGATATCATCATTGAACCACACTGAACTGCTGAACACAGGCTGACACGCTACAGTGCACAAAACAGAGGTAAGCAAGGGGTCGGGCGACCCCCGTTCTCTTGAATTTTTGAAAAGTGTTTTTGCAGATGTAAAACTGAATGGAGGAAAATGCAAATGGAAACGAAAACCACCATTTGGTGGGGTCGGCCGACCCCACCATGGTGACCTGGGCCCACCAGCTCACCTCTGCACAGTAAGCTCAACACTGATGTCTGGTTCGTTTCCCCTTTTCTCCTCTCGATTCAAGCAGTTTCACAATCATTCCATATTCTGAATAAAATAAAATAAAAAGCTACAAAGTGACTTGAGTTATGATATGCTAAGAATGTTAATGACATAAAACCATGTTCTTACATATGTTTATACTCATGGGTAAACTAAATTAGAAAACCGTATTGACTAAGTTGTTGTTAAAAGTGAGATAAATCTTGGCTTAAGACTCAAACCTGTTTTTGTTTAAGGTGCTTAGAGATTTGCTTTTGAAAATATCTCAAAACCATAGTGTCATTTACTCCTCTATAGTGAGAAATACCTACCAAAACCATACATATGCATATATGATCAAAACCTTTTACACACATGCTACTTGTTTTTGTCTTGAGTTTGGTCAAACCTTGTTGACCCTAGTCGAGAATTTTGTCATAATCCCAAGATCAAGATCACGTACACACCATCTACATATGCAACTTCTACACTGGAAGTATGCCTACACATGCCATTCATTTCCACTCTATAGATGCTCCGTACATTAAAGTTCTACAATATCTCTCTCTCTAACTCTGGTTAGTAAAAAGAGACATTAAGGCTAAGCAAAAGAAAAAAAAATGTGGACACATGAAGGTCCAGTATAAAAAAAATTGTGGACACATGAAGGTCCACTAAAAAAAATATGGACACATGAAGGTCCATTGTTGAAAAAAATGCTAGCCATGTCTCAAGGTTAAATAAAGTATAGAGAGAGATTATATTAAAGGAGCATTCTAGTCCACATACTTTCCACACACATGCACATCTTGATCTAGGATTATGACATTCTTCTCCTTGGATCCTTGTTTTGACTTTACAATATATGCAAAACAAGTATGCTACTTTGTTTATCCCTACCAAGCTCCACATAAGCCTGATAGATTAGGATAAAACAAAAATAAGGCAATCACATGCTATGCCTTGGTAAGGAACCAAACACCTATAAGAGTGTATTGAGAGTACTATATGAGGAGTAAGCATGAACTATGAGTTTTCCTTTCAAACTGTCCTAAAAAAACTCTAAGTACCAAGAACAAGAATTCAGGGAGATGACTTTGCTTTGAGATTTGTTCCTTTTCTCAACATCAAAAGGATATATGATAGACAGTACCACATAACCCATTTGTATAAACTATGTTAGGAATGATGCTTTATGATCATTATCATTTTAAGTATGTAATAATCACTTGTTCACTTTCTCTAACCTTTACTCGAGGACGAGCAAAGATTCAAGTGTGGGGGATCTTTTTGACGGAAGTTATAGCATGTTTTACCTTATCAAAATACCGTCAACAGGACTCGGTTTCAAGGAAGTATAGCATATCATGAGCATATTTATCACTAATAAGTTCCACTTGTACTCTTAGTAGTTGATTTGCAGGTATAACAAAATAAGAAGGAAATGGACACCTGGACCCACCCAAGGTGGGGTCGGCCGACCCCACCATGGGAGCTCCTCGGGCTTGGTGATGTGGCACTATCCAAGTGAAGCTTCACCAAGCTACTTTCCCCCATCAGATCAAACATGTGTTTGCATTCAACGGTGAAAGATGAGAAGCACATGGATCCATGGGCCCACACGAGAAAGCAAATGCAACCAACATATGACACCATGCTGCATGACATGTGGGGACACCAGGGGAGACAAAACAGTGGGCCATCCCTGTCATAGGGGGGTCGGCCGACCCCCCCCCCCCCTTGGTGGGCCCTGGCTACACAGTTCAGCCTGGTGACATCAGCACCTTCTAGAAGCAAAGTGGTGGGCCCACCTGTCATTGGCTGGGGTCGGCCGACCCCAGGGTGAATCCCATCCAAAGTCGGTTGCTTGCACATGTTTCACACGTGAAGAAATCAAGGCCATCCATCCATGACGGTTACTATGGCGGTTTGATCCAATGGCCAAGGAAGGAGAGCACGCGGATCGCTGACGTGGCACCGGAGTAGCCGCTACTCTACCTCCAAGCTATAAATACCCCCCTAGAGCTCTTCATTTGTATGCATCCAAGGAGAGAAAGCCTACTTAGTAGCTTTAGTGTTAGAAGAGAGGGAAGGGAGTGAGGAGTTCCACGGAGGAGTCCCGTCCTGTCGGGAGTCTTCTCCAAGGTGCGCCTCAGCGGATGCGATTCTTCTTGTAAGTGTTACATCTGAGTCCTTCTAGTACTTAATATTCTGGTCTGGTAATTTAAGTTTACAGTTCTTTTACTTGGCACATTGCTTTACTTTGTTGAAGTGCTCTAGGCCTAATAAGCTTAGCTTTAGAGTAGTAAGATTAGTGTAGACGTGGTGTCTAGGCTATATCTTGCCAGTGTGGACTTCTTGTCGCACTTGTGCAGACGCCTGGTGGTAGGGTGACAGACACAGCCAGTGCTTGGAGTTCCTCTCAAGTGTTGTAGGCAAGTTGAAAATAATAGTTGGGTAGCAGCATTGCCGCCTCAGTAGTTGTTAGGTGGAGAACCTTTTAATCAACTACTGTTTCATCCTTCGCCCCCAGTAAGGAATGAGGTGGTAAACCTTAGTACTCTTAGAAAACCAGTACCAGATATTGATATTTGGAAGACCTCTCTATCCCAGTTATCATATACCCTTTGATCATCCTTTGACTACCCTACCTCTAGTTAATCCACTTCACGTTCCCTGTGGAAATACGATACCTGGAATACTCCCGGTGAAAAGCTACAATTGACTACCGTGCGCTTGCGGTATATCCGTTTGCCACTTCTGGTATCAACAAGCATCTCTGGTGCCGCTGCCGGGGATTAGGCTCCATAGTCTAGTTCTAGTGGTTGCATTAAGAAGTGTCAACAGCAGGTCCACCTAGACTCGCTCTCAGGTTTCTCCCAGACTTGAAAGGCAGAGGAGGGGTGGTCAACCTCCTCTGAGGCCACAGGGTCCCCCTACTGTGGTTCACTTGGACCTGCGGACTGCCACAATGCGTTAGGTGCAGACTCTCATCCTTGTCTCGTTCAAGGAGTGGTTTCTAGCTAGGCGACACCCCCATGCTTCAAAGGAGTTCTACACAGTGCTCTAGGTGGATTTCTATACAGCATATGTCAACAGCGGCGTCCACATTAGACCTCACAGAGTTTGCCCGCTAGAGAACATCGTTGCAACTGGAGGAGAGGCCATTCGTCCCTTGCTCACCTACTTGCCAGGCTTGGCGGTGGACAGAGTGGTCAGTACATTGAGGATTGGGTGCGACAGTTTTACGCGTCTCTGTGGATCGACCCACATCACCTGTATATTCACTTTGCTTTCAGAGGTCGAGCCTACAGACTTTACAGCACCAGAGCCCATGAGTTTCTTGGGTTGACAGCGCACGATACTTGTATTCACACCTTGTGCTTCGACGAGACAGAGCCTCCACGACGTCCCCATGTCGGGGCTATACCTTCAGCAGAGCTTGTCCGTGCCTGTTTCCGGGAGCTGTTTGGAGAGGGGTCCAGTCGGTGTCCTCGTGACTTGACATCGACGACCTGTCTCTTGAATGAGGTCATGAGGCGTACTCTTTTGCCCCGAACAGGCTATAGGGAGGGGTTGACCCGTATTCAGATTTGGCTTCTTTACCACTTGGTCTCCCAGCTCTAGTTTGATATTTGGGATTTGATTATTTCAGAGATGGAGGACACACTGACAGAGGGCTTCAAGGGACACCGACAACTTCCATATGCGCATTGGATCTGTGTACTTCTCGGGAAGCTGATTTCAGCTCTGATTGCTCCACTCTCAGTCTTCGACAGAGTTCCTTGTATACAACACTCGCCAGAATATAGGGGTCAGTCCAAACACTCATCCCAGGCAGCCATGATAGAGGCCAGTTGTCCCAGAGGTAGAGGCATAGCAGGACGAGGCAGTCCGACAGTTAGCAGAGGCAGAGCCTGCAGACCTTGAGGCAGAGGAAGATGAGCCTGATCTTCTAGAGATTCTGACCGACAGCTCAGACGAGGACTATGGTCCCCTACCGAGGATGCCACCTGCTATTGACGACTCAAAGGCAGGCTCATCCCGTATGGCTGGCTCCGATCCAACTCTTCTGGCTATTCTTTCACGGATGGAGCAGCAGCAGGACCGTCTTGCCTAAAAGGTTCAATGTCAGGCTGAGGAGTAGAGGCGACAGGATCAGGAGAAAGCTAGACTTGCAGAGGCACAGGCCGTTGCCACAGTTCAGACTCAGGAGCGACAGGACGCTCTCCAGAGGCAGATGATAGCACTTTAGGCCCAGACTTTAGTCTTCATGGAGAGAATGATGCAGTTTCCACAGCTACCTCAGCCACCACAGTTTTAGCAGCAGCAGTCCGGACCGTCGACCTCTTACTACACATCAGTTCCTCTGTCGTCGGTCATGCCCTTCCCGCAAATTTCTTAGTGGTTTACCACTCCAGTGACAGGGCAGCTGTCGGGGTTCACTCCGATCTGCTCAGGTTTCACTCCTACTCAGACAGAGTCGATCCTAGTGACCCCTAGGAATTTGGAGGTTTCCTTCAGTGAGCTTACAGGCCAGCCCACACCGCCAAAGTTTCAGTTGCCTGTGACCTCCGCTCCAGCTCCAGCTGCAGCTACAGGGACGACAGAGACTTTACCCTCTTTTGTAGCTTCGTTAGAGCCACCAGTCACTAAGAGCCAGACACTTCCAGTTTCTTCAGCTCCAAAGGCTTTGTTGACTGTGTTAGTGGCCGAGACAGAGACCATGGACCCTCCTCCAGAGCCAGAGATAGTTCAGCCTGAGTCCATCGAGCTCGAGTCTGCACAACCAGAGGTTCCCGAGCCAGATACTCAGCTTCAGAGTCAGACTCCTCCTCCAGAGCAGCCACAGCCAGAGATAGCACCAGAGACTGTTGAGCAGACCCATACTGTTGAGCACACCCAGACTGCTTCTCCTCCACTTCCAGTGTGAAAGGACACTAGGATGTCACCTAGAGGGGGATGAATAAGCATTTCTAAAAATTAACACCTTAAAATGCGGAAACAGTTAGAACTAGAGTTTCCAAATGGAAACTCCAAATCGGAGTAATACAACCCCTCTTTGAGTGAGCCACAAAGTATATGAAAGATGCTAAATAATCCTAGGAGCCTAACACCTGCAATAAAGATGATAAACACTAAGCATAGCAAAATCAACACAATGACCAATATCAGACATGTCCGGTATACACAAGCATTTTCTCCCTTTGTTGGATTTTGCTCCTTTTGATTCCAAACTTCCAACACAAGTTGCAAGTGCCTACAGAGGGTTAGCCACCACACATAAACCTGCATATAATCTAGCATAACCCACAAAGACGGAGACAAACAAATATCAAATTGAAATGCGATGAGACACGATATTTGTTTTACCGAAGTTCGGACTCCCTCGAGTCCTACTCTCCGTTGAGGAGGCAATGAGTGACCACTCTGGGATCCACTCTAGCCGCGGTCTCTTTCAACCGCTTCCCTCAATCCACTAGTGTGATTTCTTCCCTTGCGGAGGCGGAATTGAAGCCTTCACAAACTTGTCGAGGCACACCACAATCCTTGGTTGCTCTTCGATGACTCCTAGCCGTCTTGGAGCCAAGCTCCAAGAGTAACAAATGCCAATAACAAGATTGATGAATACCACAAATGCTCAAGAGATGGATATTACTCCCAGAGTGAAATCCACGAAGAACTCACTCCAATCTCACTCACAAAGATGGGGATTTGAGCAAGAGTGAGAGGGAGTGTGGGAGTTTGAGAGAGAGAGAGAGAGCTAGGGCTTGTTCAAAGTGTTGGGGAATGAAAAATGAGCAAGCTGAAATGAGAGGAGAGAGTAGCCACACCCAAATCCCCTCTTCCTAGGCAAACTGACCGTTGGGTGTCTAGATCTGGCTTGAACCAGAATATCCGGGTAGGGAGGAAGATATATCTATGTCAGGGTGCTCTGTTCAAACGGTTGCCAATATTTAGCCTCAATTGGAATATCCGGGTAGGGATGAAAATAATTCCAGGTGAGGGTTCTCTGTTCAAACAGTTGCCAATATTTAGCCTCAATTGGAATATCCGGGTAGGGATGAAAATAATTCCAGGGAAGGGTGCTCTGTCCTGAGATAAGAATTAAGCAAATGAAATTTTTGTGGGGCAGTCTAGGGAGTTTATAATTGATCAAATGAGCACTTAGGAACAATCAATCATCATCATGTTGCATCTCTCTTAATAGTACGACATACCTATAAACTCAAGTTTAAATAAAATCAAATTCAAACCTCTTGAGTTAACTTTCATCGAACAATGCCATATCTTTGCAATAATCATCGATCAATAGAGGATACCAACATGTTCATATTCATTTTTACTTGAGCATATCCATCTTGACCATGTGACTTGATCCAATTCAAAAAATGTGAATAAGTTGAACAATAACTTGATCCTCCTCATAATATAACTTCCTTTAGCTTGATTAGTGACATGACTAAATGCAAATACTTTCTTCTTCACCACAGCCATGGTCCTTCGGCACCCAAGCTGTCGCTTGCCCTTCACCTACACTTGGTCCTTCGAAGCATTTTCCTTGCTATCTTCACTTTCACAAGCCAATCCAAGTCATACCATGATTTGAATCAACATTAAGCATGCATTGAATTCCATGAAGTGAAAACATCTTTCTCAACATTTATTTCATAGCAAGCTCTTTAAATGAGACCATTCCATATGCAAGACCTCATGTCTTATATGACAATTAAATTATGCTTGCTTTCATATGAACCATAGATGTCTCATGATATTTAAGACATTACTTTGAATTTCATTTGTATTGTTCTCTTGTGCTTGAAATAGATTGTCTTTACAACAACACATCATTTTGGATTTTCACTTCAACAAACTAAGGAACACCACCAAGTTTGCCTTTATAATTGAACCATTGGCACACTTCAAATGATATAACATATCATAACCCAAGTGTATGTAGGATAATCATTTTCCTGTTCAATACTTAACAAACTTGTTAGACCTTTAATCGTGTTGTCATTCAATCATCCAAAACCCACTAAAGGGCTAGATGCACTTACATAGTGTCGGTGAGGGTCAGCCAACTCAGAGTTCGTCGTCTGACGAGGAGGCTTTAGTTTCTCAGTTCGAGGTTGTTCTGTGTACCTCGCCGCCCGGCTTGTCTGTTCCAGTCCCGCCTTCAGACCCTTAGTTTTGGTCCTTGATGCCAAAGGGGGAGAGGGAGCGTATGTTAGACACTCAGGGGGAGTGTGTGAGAGGGTTTCAGTTCTTTTGTGTGACCCTTGCACTCATATGCAAACATGTTTGTCTTATGCACTTGTACGATATGTGTGAGACTCCTGCTTGTGACATGTTGAGCTTTACCTATTATATATTTCATGTCACTTGATTATGCTCATTTACCTTGCTTCCGCACTTGTTCTCCGATAAATGAGCTTGTTCATAAGTACTTGTTGTTCATTCTTATTTGTTGAGTACTTATGTGGACTTGGTTTGTATAAGCATGCTTAACCCCTTTTGATCTTATTGTCACATGCTTATATAAACCAAGTGGTTGAAAACCTCACCTCTCTATAAAACATACTTGAGGTTGTCATCAATCACCAAAAAGGGGGAGATTGAAAGCATCTAGGCCCCCTAGTGGGTTTCATTGATTAACGACAATGTGAAATTACTATGAGTAACGTGTGTTTTGCAGCAACAGTTGAGTTAGGTCACAGTAATGATGATTGATTAGGCACAATGGTATTCATGTCCCCTTATTGATGGATTTCGTTTTTGTTTTCAAAGGATGGACAACGAAGACAGTGATAGGCTAGTTCTAAGTGTCATATGGTCTTGGAGGACACTTAGAGTATAGCTTAGGTCTTTGTTTTCTCTTTGGTCGTACTAGTAAGGGGAGTTTGAATGGGTAGCTGCGGATACATGGGTGTATGCCGAGTCTCTGAGTGATGAGTGATTGTCAACTGGGATGATGTGCTTGTTCTTTGGCTTGTGTTGTGCAGGTGTCGAGCACGGATACAGTGATCAGAGGCAAGGTGAAGGTCAAGTAGAGACGTGCCGTGCCGATGGACCGAGAGTGGCGAAGGGAGGACGTGAGGCTTGGACTGAGTGACCGGTGGCCCAAGGATCAGCTGTGGTGGCTGGCAGCCTAGGACAGCGACGAGCGAAGACTTGCAGGAATGGTGTTGCTCGCGTCGAGGACCTGGGGACACGTGTCGGTGGACGGGGTGCACGGGCGGTGCATCCCCTCTACGGCTTCGGTTTGGTGGTTGAGCCACAGAAAAACCACCGAGTGGACGGTTTCCAGGTTTGGGCCTCAAAACCTGGGCGCTGATGGTTTCCGAGTTTGGGCCACAAAACTCGGGTTGAGGACGGTTTCCAGGTTTGGGCCTCAAAACCTGGGTGCTGCGGGTTTGCTGAGTTTGGGCCACAAAACTCAGGCTACGGTCGGCTGGTTTCCCGGTTTGGGCCTCAAAACCGGGGGTTGGTCGTGAAGGCTGGTTTCCCGGTTTGGGCCTCAAAACCGGGGGCGAAGTCCGTGAAAAGGACGAGCGGAGCGGTGGTGGCACGTGGCGGCAATCGGTGAGGTTGCGTCGAGGCAACGCTACCAGTTGTGCGGGCATGGCCGTCGGATCACCAGCATCTTCGAGTTGGTCCAGAATAACCCTAGGGTTTAGCTGGTTCGCTCTGTAATTAGAGAGGGGTAGAGTAGGAATTAGAATTAGGATAAGTAGAGGGAGACACCCTCCTCCCATTCTATCTCAGTCATTTGCTCTTTGTTTCTAGGGTTTCCTGCTCTCCCAATCCCCTGCTGTAGCTACTGAGATCCGCAGAGAACCATACCTCTGTGTACTGGATATTTTGAGGAAGTGAGACCGTAATCTCACTGTTGTAGCGTGTGGTAGCCACACGGTTGCAGATCGATGTGTTGATTCGCGTTTTGATTCGTGTTCTTCGTGTTCTTCATTTCTCCATGATTTTCCCGTCACTCGATCTCCCTCCCTACTGCATCTTTTCGAATTCCACTTGAATCAACTTGTTCTTTATAGTGAGGAGATCATTTCCACCGAAGGAATTCATCTAACTCCTCCCGAACAAGTAGATCGGGTCGATTTCATTTTTGTGGTGCTTTTTCGGTTCATACACCTTCCCCTTCGATTTCTCGTTGATTGAATCGATTTGAGCGGATGATTTCTTGGGGATAGTCTCCTAACTACCTCGTGATCATCTTCTCCAAGTTTGGGAACGTGGGATTGTGATTTGATTCAGATTTGGGAGGTTGTGTGTGAAGGACGACCGAAATCGCCTTCACTGTGAGGTCGCGGACAGTCCGCGGTTTGACCGGCGGACAGTCCGCGTGTCGGGCTCCGACCGAGCAGTGGTCACGCAGCTTGGCTGTGTTTGCCTCGGGTGATCGGCGAACAGTCCGCCGTTGACAGGCGCGGACAGGCCGGTCCCGAGCAGAGGACTTTCAGCAACTGTGCTGTTTCGGGGATTTTGCCGGCGGACAGTCCGCCATCCCCCCGCGGATAGTCCGCGGTTAAGACGAACAGTTCGGGACCGTACTGGCGGACAGTCCGGGAATCGGCTGTGTGTTGAGCTTTAGTGCTTTTGCTCTCCCGGCTTCTCCGCTTGGTTTCCGGACTTCTCGTTTGGCCCTATTGTTCACCTAGGAACCTCTCTAGGTATCTTTGCTACTTGTTAGCATCGGTATTCAGGGATTTCTTGACGTAGGCTTCAATCTACGTTCGGGACTAGGTTTTAGTGGTTGAACTTGTTCCGGTGCTTTTGCCGATTGGCTTGCTATCGCTTTATGGTGCTCCGCTGTGATCCTAGGGATCATCCACCCTCTTCCAAGGGTCGTGGGCATCATGGTTTCGATCAAAGCTTTTGAGGGTTGATTTGTGGGACAAAGGCCAAAGTTTCAAGAGAAATTTTTGAGCTCCCATTCACCCCCCGCTCTGGTCGCCTTGCTATTGCATTCTCGGTCCTTCAATTGGTATCGGAGCGGGTAAAGGATCTTCCACCTTAGCCGGTTCCAGATCCACAGTAGGCGACATGGATCGCGGCGTGGGAAAACCGCCGTTTTTCGATGGGACGAACTATGCGTATTGGAAGATACGCATGTCGGCCTATCTGCAGAGTTTGGGTGCTTCCATCTGGGATATTTGCAACTCTGCCGATTACGTGGTCTTGGCTGCTCGTGTCTCTCAGCTTCAGATTGATGAGCACGATGCCAATAGTCGAGCCCGTAATGCTCTTTTCTCATGCCTGAGCATGAGTGAGTTTGATCGCGTTTCTCACCTTGCTACGGCTCGGGAGATTTGGGCTACCCTCATGCATTTCCATGAGGGAACCTCTCAAGTCAAAACCTGTCTCTACGAGTCGTTCAAGCGAGAGTATGAGAACTTTCGACATATGCCTGGCGAGAGCATAGAAAGTTTATTCGCTCGCTTTCAGGTGATTGTCAACAGGATGAAGGCTAACAAGGAGCTGTTGCCTTTCGACGATCATGAGAGAGCTCTCAAGCTACTCCATACTCTTGATCGATCGGTGTGGGATTCCAAGGTTCAGGCGATCATCGAATCGCCTAACTATGAGACCCTCACGTGCGATGAGCTCCTTAGTAAGCTCAAGTCCAGTGAGATTGATGCCATGATGAGGGCTTCTTATGAAAATCTTTCTGGCTCGTCGATGGCTTTGGTTTCTGGCTCTTCTGCTAACCTCTCTGGAGGCTTTGCACTTTCCTCTCTTCTTTCTATCACAGAGAAGCAGCTGGAGTTCATGGGGGATGACGAGCTGGCGTTGCTCGCCAACCGGTTCTCGCGGTTCCACAACAACCGCATGAACCATCGCCGTGGAGGAGGACGCTCAGGATGCTTTGAGTGCGGCGACCCCAACCACTTCATCGCCAATTGCCCAAAGAAGAACAAGCAAGTCTTCGGCAAGACGGATCATGGGCACAAGTACGACTCCAGCAAGCGCAAGGAGAAGTACGTCCCCGCGAAGCACAAGCGGAAGGGCGGCTTCAACAAGGAGTACATCAAGACGAAGTACTTGGAGAAGGCCCAGGCTGAGCAGCGTGCGTTCTTTGCCACGCTCAGCGACGTCGACGACTCGGATGACGACTCCGCTTCCTCAAGCGACAACAAGTCCGAGAAGAAGAAGAGGATCGAGGACAAGCTCAACGGCCTCTACTTCTTCGCCGACGACGAAGGCTTCTACACAATGGCCCTCGGCAAAGAGGTCGACGGCGAGCTTGAGGAGACCCCTCGGAACGACGACGACGACGACACCTCCCAGGTATCTCTGACCCCCGACGAGCTTTTTGCTGAGGTCGAGAAACTTACTGCCGCTCTCCTTAGTAAAGACAAGTTGCTTAGGCATGCCGCTAGAGAGCGCAAGGAGTTTAGGCAGAAGTGGGAAGATACGGTGAAGGAACTTGAATCTGTCAAGTCCACCGTTGTTGTCACCGAGGAGGAGGAGTGTGAGATGTGCACCACGCACATGACTGACCTTCTCACTTTGAGAGGTAAGTATGTGGCATTGGTAGGAGAGGTGGATGAGCTGAAGGCTAGATCCTTGCTGTTGGGTGCGTGCAAGTCTTGTGCGGGCCTGCAAACCGAGTTGGCAGAGAAGAATGCCAAGATTGTGTCTCTTGAGAAGGCCAGCTCGGGTAGCACTTGTGTGTCCAGGTGTGTTTTTTGTGAGGGTTTGGAGATGGAGATAGCCAATGTGAAGCATGACAAGATGCAAACCGAGGAGGAAAACACATACCTTCGGACCATCTTGTCATGGGTGTCTAGTGGTGAGCCGCAGCTTGGGATGATGATCTCTCAGTTCAAGCGTGCTGCCGGAGGTCCTGGTGTAGGTTTCGGTCAGGGTGTTGATGTTTCATCTTTTGGGAAGATTGGAGAGTCGAGTGGTCTTAACCCATGTGAGAAGCCCAACTCCACCACTACTCCCAAGCTTACCAAGATTCCACCCAAAGAGCCTCTCAAGCCTAACACCAAGGATGGGGTCTTTGTTGAACCTCCGAGAGCTCCACCCAAGAAACAATCATGGGCTCCCAAACCAAACCACCTCAAGAACAAGCTGGACACCATGCCACCCATCCAAGAGGAGCTTATGCCACAGAAGGGCAAAGTGATCCACACCCACTACCGTGAGTACCAACAACCCCCTTTGAGAGCGGTGAGGTACCATTGTGAGCACTGTGGGAGAGATGGTCACTTGAGTGAGTTTTGCTTTCGGCGCAAGAGAGAGGCGCGCCGTGCAAAGGAGATGAACAACACGGACATGTACCATCCTTTCCATGATGTACATGTGCCGAATGTTCAGAGGCGTGCTGCTAGGCCTAGAGGTCCAAAACCTCAAGTTCCTAGGCCTAGGCCGTGGAGAGAGCATGCCCAGCGGGAGCCTGCAGTTGTAGGCTATGCACCCCGTGGCGGTGGCTTTGTAGTTGATTTTCCACCACCGCGTTTTGAGTATCGCGATGGACGCTCCTCCCTTAGCGGACCACGTTTTCCTCTACGTGGTGATCGCTCTTCCCGTAGGCGTGCTAGGAATGGTTTTTCTGCTAACCGTTCTTTTGAGCAGCCGGCCCAACACTAGTATTCTCCCTACTTTACTAACCCCAGTGTTGGACCGCATGCTCACTGTTGACACTATATTTTGGTCAACATTGAGAAGATGACAGGTGGACCCAAAGAGCAGTGAGAAGAGCATTCGGTAGACGGCCAAGCGGTTGGTACTCCATTCAGGAAATAGATATGGCAAAAGAAGCCGATCATGAGGATAATCGACCATGACTGTGACAGATTAAACGAGTATTCAAGAAGCCAGAGGGGTCTGATCTCATTGGCTAGGAGTTGGATTTGGTGGCGTTGTGATGTGGCAAGCAAGCAAAGAAGGCAATTTAAATATAAATATATATAAAGCATGCACATCTCGACGTCCAGTTCTATAAATGGCTTCACGATGAAGGAATATATATAAAGCATGCACATCTCGACGTCCAGTTCTATATTTAGCATAAATGGCTTCACGATGAAGGAAAGGCTAGAAGACGGCGTGCATGTCCAGTGTGCGGAGATGGGCGTATGAGGCATTTGGCAAGTACCCATGCGGTCGGCTAGTTTCCAAGGATTCGGCAACTGCTCATGCGGTCGGCTATTCTGAGAAAAGGGAGTTTCCATTGAAACGACGGAAGCAAGAGCCGATCGGGCAACAAAATTGCGACAATTAAGGCAATGAAGATTCCGAAAGGAGTTGAAGGCCAAGAATATTGTATTTTCCTTTAATATTTCATAGTCGTGTCCTCTTAGGACTTGTGTTGCGTCCAGGGTATAAATATAAACTCTTGGCTATTGTAAAAACTGTTCACAACCACATCAATACAAACTGGCCTCGTGCCATCTTCGAGTCCTTAGTCGTGTCGTTGAGTTCTTCGAGAGGAATCATCGATCCGTCGACCTCCGTAAGTCCCGGCAACCTTGCTATCATGTCTAGTATCATGCGGTGGATTTAGATATGATGCAAGTAGTCTCGTATGTTAAGCTTAGTATCGTGCGGCAGATTTAAGCTTATGACGGGAAGTTTTTGCTTGTGCCTTGTATCGTGCGGCGGATTGAGTCATGAGTAAAAATAGTTATCGGCTCTATTGGATTTGGCAGATCTGATAGATTCATCAAGTTATCATGTGTTATATATTTTATTTATTTAATTCTTGTAACACTCTTTTGCCCAATCTAGATTGATCTTTGTTCGGCCTTGTTTTCACAAGTTTGCTTGTGCTTTTGCTAATCATAATATCATGGTGGCCGGATCAAAGTTCAATCCAGATTGTCACATGTCACGGGTTCACGCATGTCATTTACGATTAAGCTCTGATAAAACTAGGTATCGTGCGGCAGATGCAGGTTTTAGATTAGTTTAACCGTGCTTGCTTGTTTGTTCCTTCTTCATGGACCCCAATTCGGCTGGTTTGCCGATTTTGGTTATGCTTACATGAGTAATGAGCTTTTATAAATCTATTCAAATATACGCATGCTTTTAGCTTCTTATAATTAGATTGTATCATGCGGTGGATTAATCTAATTATAAGAAGTGGCGTAGACTCATAGCAAGTGGTATCATGCGGTGGATTAGCTTTGCTTGAGTTTATACCTGACGGGTTTATGAAGACTAAACGTGCGGCAGATTAGTTGGATTGGCCTATGCATGTGTTATTTGAGTAGATCTATTTTGGCAAGTTACCTGTTTACAACATCTCTAATCTGTTCGAGCATGTCTCTCCTTACATGTGTATTCGGCAGTTAATATGCTTTACATACTCTATTTTCATACTTGCCGAATGATTTTACAAACATGCTCTGACAGACAGCTTCTATAGCTATGTGCCGTCGTGATTGGCTTTTAAAGCCGTACATATGGAACTGTCTGGTCTCACCCAACACGTTCCAGAGGTATTCTCACGTTTTTATCCCTTGTTGGTTTTCAGGTCAAACCGACTGGCATGTCTCCGGAATCAACACACTCCGGGCACCCGATTGAAGCCAGCTTTTCGGCTTGCTGTGTGCTTGGCGCGAGGTGTCACGTTTTGCGTCAACACTCACCCTATGTCTTTTTATTGATGTAGGTAAAACGATTGGAGAACGTTTGGTTGGTGGATTCCGGTTGCTCGAGGCACATGACCGGAAACGCCAAGTGGTTCTCCAGTCTAAGTCCAGTCGCCGGAAAGGAGTTTATCACCTTCGGTGACAATAGCAAAGGTAAGGTGTTGTCTCGTGGGTCGGTGCGAGTTAATGAGCACTTTGTGTTGCGCGATGTTGCTCTTGTTTCTAACTTGCATTTTAACCTTCTTTCTGTTTCGCAAATCTTTGATGATGACTATGAGATTCGTTTTAAACCGAATCTCAGTCGTATTTTGGATCCTCAGGGCAATCTTATTTGTGTGATTTCGCCCTTTGGGAAAGTCTTTCGTGCAGATTTCTCGGAGTCGTTTGGAATTTCTCGTTGTCTTTTGGCTGGACCTTCCTCCTCTGATCTTTGGAAGTGGCATAGGAGACTTGGACATTTGAGCTTCGACTTGCTTGCAAGGCTTAGCTCACTTGGCCTAATCTGAGGATTGCCCAAGTTGTCTATGGAGAAGGATCTTGTTTGCCATTCTTGTAGACATGGGAAGATGGTTGCCGCTCCCCACCATCCAGTGACTCAGGTCATGACCAAGCGCCCTAGAGAGCTTTTGCACATGGACCTTGTTGGTCCGGCTCGGGTGAGCTCGGTTGGGGGGAAGTAGTATGTGCTTGTTGTTGTTGATGACTTTTCGAGATATTTGTGGGTCTTCTTTTTAGCTGAGAAGACCGAGACTTTCTCCTTTGCTCGCAATCTGATTTTGCGTCTTCAGAACGAGTTCCCTTTGAACTCGATGCGAGCTATTAGGAGTGATAATGGTTCCGAATTCAAGAATTCGGATTTTGAGAAGTTTTGTAACTCTTTGGGTTTGGAGCATCAGTTTTCTTCCCCCTACACACCGCCACAGAATGGTGTTGTAGAGAGGAAGAATCGGACCCTTGTAGAGATGGCCAGGACGATGCTCGATGAGCATAGGACTCCTAGGCGATATTGGGCCGAAGCTATGAACACTGCATGCTATATTTCCAATCGCATCTTTCTCCGAGCTTTCTTGAAAAAGACTTCTTATGAGTTGCGTTTTGGAAGACAACCCAAAGTGAGTTACTTTTGAGTTTTTGGTTGCCACTGTTTTATATTGAAGAAAGGCAACCTGGACAAATTTGAGTCTCGTTCTTCTGACGGTGTATTTTTGGGTTATGGCACTCACACTCGCGCTTATCATGTACTTAACCTTGATACTAATCGAGTCATGGAGACATCCGATGTCACCTTCGACGAGACCATGGTTTGTCCTTCCTCTCGTTTTGAGCGTGCAGGTGATCATGAGGTTGGTGAGCCTCTTTTTGATGACGAGGACGAGGGTGCTGAAGGTATGGATGATCCGGCACTCCCTCCACCTGCTGTGCCGCAAGGAGCGGCTTCTACTACGACTCACGGCCCGATACTTCTTCTTCCTGGGGGCTGTGGGATCCGCCACCCTGAGCGGTACCTTTTGTACCCGGGGAGGCACCAGCTGCTGTTGAGGGGGAGATTACTTCTGCTCGGGAGGCGCCACGACACATTCAGCGCCAACACCCGCCTCAACAGATGATCGGCAGCATCGACGAACGTGTCACTCGGTCCAGGTCACAAATCTCTCACTTTGCTCATTTTGCATTTGTTGCTGATTTTGAGCCCCGAGATGTTGGACACGCTTTGACGGATCCGGATTGGGTCAATGCCATGCATGAGGAGTTAGAGAATTTTGAGCGAAATCAGGTTTGGGTTTTGGTTCCACCTCCTCCAGACTGTAATCCTATTGGGACAAAATGGGTTTTCAAAAACAAACAAGGAGAGGATGGCCACATTGTTAGGAACAAAGCGAGACTTGTGGCCAAGGGTTATAGTCAGAAGGAGGGGATAGACTATGAGGAGACTTTTGCTCCTGTAGCTCGTTTGGAGGCAATTAGGATACTCTTGGCTTTTGCTGCATCCAAAGGGTTTAAACTTTTTCAAATGGATGTCAAGAGTGCCTTCTTAAACGGCTACATAGAAGAGGAAGTGTATGTGAGACAACCCCCCGGTTTTGAAAATCCCAAGTTTCCAAACCATGTTTTTAAACTTCACAAAGCCTTATATGGTTTGAAACAAGCCCCTAGAGCCTGGTATGATAGGTTGAAAACCTTTTTGCTTGCTAAGGGTTTTAAAATGGGATGTGTGGATAAAATGCTTTTTCTCCTCAAGCAAGGCAATGATACTCTCTTGGTCCAGATTTACGTGGATGATATCATTTTTGGTGGTTCTTCTCACGCTTTGGTTGCCAAGTTTGCAGACACTATGAGTAGGGAGTTTGAGATGAGCATGATGGGCGAGTTGACGTTTTTCCTCGGGTTGCAAATCAAGCAATCCCGGGAGGGGACGTTCGTGCACCAGGGCAAGTACACCAAGGACATATTGAAGAAGTTCGATATGGGTGAGGACAAGCCTCTTCCAACACCCATGTCGACCACGACGGTCCTGGATGCGGATGTGGATGGAGAAGCGGTGGACCAGAAGGAGTACCGGAGTATGATCGGGTCGCTGCTGTACCTGACGGCGACACGCCCGGACATTCAGTTCGTGGTGTGTCTTTGCGTGTGATTTCAGACGTCGCCACGCACCTCGCACCGTCAGGCGGTTAAGCGCATTATGAGGTACTTATGCTTCACTCCAGAATTTGGGATTTGGTATTCTGCTTCCTCCACCCTCTCCCTTTGCGGTTATTCTGATGCCGATTTTGCTGGTTGCCGTATTGATCGCAAGTCCACTTCTGGGACTTGTCAGTTTATTGGTTCTTCTCTTGTATCATGGTCTTCTCGCAAGCAGTCTAGTGTCGCCCAGTCTACCACGGAGGCTGAGTATGTTGCTGCGGCTAGCTGTTGTTCCCAGTTGCTTTGGATGATGGCCACTTTGCGTTATTTTGGTCTAAGCTTTTCTCGCGTTCCTTTGCTTTGTGACAGCACGAGTGCTATTAGTGTTGCTAAGAACCCCGTGCTGCACTCTAAGGCCAAACACATTGATGTGTGCTTTCATTTTCTGCGAGACCACTATGAGAAGGGTGATATCGACCTCTGCCATGTCGATACTCATCATCAGTTGGCTGATATTTTCACCAAGCCTTTGGACCAATCAACTTTTGCTAGGTTGAGAGGTGAGCTTGGTGTGTGTTTCCCCTTTTAGATGGGGGAAACATTTTGGTTCTTGTATCATAAACTGACCTTTTGTTTTTCAATTGGTTTCTTCTTGCATCCTTTCTGCATTTCATTTTGCATATTTACATTCACAGCTTCATGTATATAATCTTTAGAATGTAACTATGCTCTGTGTAGTATATGCTCCGATGCTTTACTTGTAGCTTATGCTCTTTCTGATCACTGATACATGTTATGAGCTGAGCTATTTTATGAACGGTGAACTTGTGCAATGAACCTATAATCTAAAAATGTTCACCATTGAGATATGCAACTAGCATGTGTAGGATGTGTAGAATTCACTCGTGCTTTTCATATATGCTAGGTTGCTATGTCTCTAGTGTTGAGTCTTTCACTTGCTTGGTATGTTCATTTTATGTTCTAAAAATCTGAACTTGTGCAATGAACCTATAATCTGAAGAATGTAACTATGCTCTATATAGTATATGCTCCGATGCTTTATGATGATGTTGTAGCTTATGCTCTTTCTGATCACTGATACATGTTGTGAGCAGAGCTATTTTTTATGAATGGTGAATCTGATTAATGAACATAAAACTTGAAAATGTTCACCATTGAGATATGCAACTAGCATGTGTAGGATGTGCAGATTTCACTTGTGCTTTTCATATATGCTAGGTTGCTATGTCTCTAGTTCTGAGTCATTCACTTGCTTGGTATGTTCATATTCTTCTTTAAATTCTGAACCAAGTCAAGTATTTTGGAAAGATCGAGATGGGATTGCTTGTCAACACATCACAGTTTCGAGACTGTTTCTCATTGCACTTTGAGTTAAACTTGAGCTGTGTAGTGTATGACCGAAACTGTTGCTTTAAGCTTCTGATTGCTTCTGCATAGGCTTCGCACAGTTGAAAAGTTAGGCAATGACAAGCTTTCAACCTCTCGCAATCACATGCTGAAATTTTAACTTGTGTAATTTAACCGCTGCAAACTCCGATAAAATTTTACAAACACAAGTCTATGTTTCATTCTATAGCATGATGATTGAATTGTGCTAGGGGTAGTTCACCTTGTATACATGTTTAGCACTTGTCGGATATCCTATCTATACATGTTTTGTGCTATTTTGATGGTGAACCCTTTTTGGCTGAAAACTGCTCTTTTGCTCTCATATTCATATTTCGTATCTGGTGATCAGTTTGAGCCTTTGCTAGCTTCTTATGGATGTTGTTGAGTCATCGGATCAGAACTGTGTAGAGCATCCTTGCACTCTTTTGATTATATTTCTGAAGCTACTAACTTGCATTTTTTACTCATATGCATTTCTGGAGGGAGATATTCTGTCAAGGGGGAGACTTTTGAGTGCGTGTGCACATTTGCTTGATGGTGCATTTTCAACTAAGGGGGAGAAAATATTGACAAATCATGAGTTCCCTGGGTTGTGTGCACTAGTTGAGGGGTTGTTTGCTAGTTGTGTTGAGCCTTTGCCTCTTTCTTGAGGAACTAGCAAACATTTTCAGCTCATTTTCAGCTCTTCAATTGGTATCGAACTCTTTTGGTTTTGAGATTGGTAACAGTTGGTATTGAGCTGTTTAGCTAGCGGTGTTGAGCCCGTTCTGTCTCTTCTTGAGGGCTAGCTCTGTTTTGCTTGATTTTCAGCTGATTTTCCAATTGGTATCGAGCTTTCTCGCTAGCGGTGTTGAGCCTGTTCTACCTCTTCTTAAGGGCTAGCTTTGCTTTGCTTGGTTGCGTCGAGCCGTTGCCCATGTCTTTGGGAACCAAGTTGTCTTGCTCTTTCCACTTGACCTTCTTCGGCTTTGCTATGCTTTTGGGTCATTTGGTCGAGTTTCCTCTCTTTCTTCCTTTCTTCCTCTATTCCATTATGATTTGTGTTGGTAGGTGACAATGCACTCATCAAGGGGGAGATTGCGGATACATGGGTGTATGCCGAGTCTCTGAGTGATGAGTGATTGTCAACTAGGATGATGCGCATGTTCTTTGGCTTGTGTTGTGCAGGTGTCGAGCACGGATACAGTGATCAGAGGCAAGGTGAAGGTCAAGTAGAGACATGCCGTGCCGATGGACCGAGAGTGGCGAAGGGCGGACGTGAGGCTTGGACTGAGGGACCGGTGGCCCGAGGATCAGCTGTGGTGGCTGGCAGCCTGGGACAGTGACGAGCGAAGACTTGCGGGCACGGTGTTGCTCGGGTCGAGGACCTAGGGACACGTGTCGGTGGACAGGGTGCACGGGCGGTGCATCCCCTCTACGGCTTCGGTTTGGTGGTTGAGCCACAGAAAAACCACCGAGTGGACGGTTTCCAGGTTTGGGCCTCAAAACCTGGGCGCTGATGGTTTCCGAGTTTGGGCCACAAAACTCGGGATGAGGACGGTTTCCAGGTTTGGTCCTCAAAACCTGGGTGCTGCGGGTTTGCTGAGTTTGGGCCACAAAACTCAGGCTACGGTCGGCTGGTTTCCCGGTTTGGGCCTCAAAACCGGGGGTTGGTCGTGAAGGCTGGTTTCCCAGTTTGGGCCTCAAAACCGGGGGCGAAGTCCGTGAAAAGGACGAGCGGAGCGGTGGCGGCACGTGGCGGCAATCGGTGAGGTTGCGTCGAGGCAACGCTACCAGTTGTGAGGGCGTGGCCGTCGGATCACCAGCATCTTCGAGTTGGTCCAGAATAACCCTAGGGTTTAGCTGGTTCGCTCTGTAATTAGAGAGGGGTGGAGTAGGAATTAGAATTAGGATAAGTAGAGGGAGACACCCTCCTCCCATTCTATCTCAGTCATTTGCTCTTTGTTTCTAGGGTTTCCTGCTCTCCCAATCCCCTGCTGTAGCTACTGAGATCCGCAGAGAACCATACCTCTGTGTACTGGAGATTTTGAGGAAGTGAGACCGTAATCTCACTGTTGTAGCGTGTGGTAGCCACATGGTTGCAGATCGATGTGTTGATTCGCGTTTTGATTCGTGTTCTTCGTGTTCTTCGTTTCTCCACGATTTTCCCGTCACTCGATCTCCCTCCCTACTGCATCTTTTCGAATTCCACTTGAATCAACTTGTTCTTTATAGTGAGGAGATCATTTCCATCGAAGGAATTCATCTAACTCCTCACGAACAAGTAGATCGGGTCGATTTCGTTTTCGTGGTGCTTTTTCGGTTCATACACCTTCCCCTTCGATTTCCCGTTGATTGAATCGATTTGAGCAGATGATTTCTTGGGGATAGTCTCCTAACTACCTCGTGATCATCTTCTCCAAGTTTGGGAACGTGGGATTGTGATTTGATTTGGATTTGGGAGGTTGTGTGTGAAGGGCGACCGAAATCGCCTTCACTGTGAGGTCGCGGACAGTCCGCGGTTTGACCGGCGGACAGTTCGCGCGTCGGGCTCCGACCGAGCAGTGGTCGCACAGCTCGGCTGTGTTTGCCTCGGGTGACCGGCGGACAGTCCGCCGTTGACAGGCGCGGACAGTCCGGGCCCGAGCAGAGGACTTTCAGCAACTGTGCTGTTTCAGGGATTTTGCCGGCGGACAGTCCGCCATCCCCCCGCGGACAGTCCGCGGTTAAGCCGGACAGTCCGGGACCGTACTGGCGGACAGTCCGGGAATCGGCTGTGTGTTGAGCTTTAGTTCTTTTGCTCTCCCGGCTTCTCCGCTTGGTTTCCGGACTTCTCGTTTGGCCCTATTGTTTACCTAGGAACCTCTCTAGGTATCTTTGCTACTTGTTAGCATCGGTATTCAGGGATTTCTCGACGTAGGCTTCAATCTACATTCGGGACTAGGTTTTAGTGGTTGAACTTGTTCCGGTGCTTTTGCCGATTGGCTTGCTATCGCTTTGTGGTGCTCCGCTGTGATACTAGGGATCATCCACCCTCTTCCAAGGGTCGTGGGCATCACGGTTTCGATCAAAGCTTTTGAGGGTCGATTTGTGGGACAAAGGCCAAAGTTTCGAGAGAAATTTTTGAGCTCCCATTCACCCCCCCCCCCCTCTGGTCGCCTTGCTATTGCATTCTCGGTCCTTCAGTAGCTTGACCTAGGTAAGTCTTTTGAGTTAGGTGTGGTGCACACTTATTTACCGAAACCCTAGGTAGCTTAGAAAGGTCCCAAAGATCATGAGAAAGAAAGTCTGTGAAGAAAGCGTCGCGAACCGAAGTCATTTTGGACTTCAAATGTTGACCGGACGCTGAGTTGCTTTTGATCGAACGCTGGGGCTATGCGTCCGGTCAGTGCAACTCTCTGTAGTTAGGGTTTGGTTGTGATCAGACGCTGCTACAGGGGTTTGATCGGACGTGTCTGATCTGCATGTTAGTGATCGGACGCTGAGTTCCACCAGTGATCGGACGCACCAGGGGGTGAGTCCGGTCAGGAACAGAGAGGTTCCAGAGAGTGAAAATCGTGATCGGACACGTCCGATCAGTGCTGATCAGACGCATGCCAGCGTCCGATCATCACTTTGTACAGGTGTCAATGCTGGCGTCAGCTAGCCATTGGGCACTGACTTGACACGTCCGGTCGCCCCGATAGGTGTGTTCGGTCAGTGTGTAACTGGTTGGTTGTACCCCTTCGTGCATGTTTTGAGTTGGCACCTCTTTGAGTTTGTCATGGGCTTTTTCGAAATCTAACTTTAGAATCAAGCCATCTCTTTTTCTGATTTTGGTGTCATGAATAATTTCATGCAAAGCTAGAATCCCATCCATGATATTTCTATCCTTAATGAAACCAGACTGGCTTCTATTGATGATCTTACCCATTATCTTATCCAACTGCAACATAAGGGCCTTAGTGAAGATTTTATAGATGACATTCAACAAACAAATGGGTCTATATTGCTTGATATTATTTGCCTCTTTCACTTTAGGCAAAAGAGTAATAACCCCATAATTGAACCTTCCAATATTTAGCTTAAGGTTGTGAAAATCATGAAAGAGGGCAATCAAGTCTGTCTTAATAAACTCCCAACAATGCTGATAAAACTCCACTGGGAAATGGTCTGGACCGGGCGCCGTATTCTTTTCCATGGAGAAGATTGCTTATTTGATCTCAGTTTCAGAAAAAGGTTTTTCCAGATCCTCATTCCCCTGATGACTAACCTACTCAGAAGACTTCCAGCAATCACGGTCCATCTGAAGCCCAGAAGACTTAGAAGGACCAAACAAATCTTTATAAAAATCAGTAGCATGAGCCACAAGGGCATCATCTGCCTCAATAGTCTGATCATTGTGTTTTAAGGAAAAAATGGAATTTTTCCTCCTTTTACCATTCGCCACTCTATGAAAGAAAGAAGTGTTACAATCTCCTTTAAGCAACCATCTATTGTTGGCTCTTTTATGCCAGTATTGCTCCTCTTCCTCCATAAGTTTGAGTAACTCAGATTGAATGAAGGACTTCCTATGAAGCTGATCAGCAGTCAAGGTCATTTCTTCTTCTTGGGACTCCAAAATTTCCAATTCTTTGTTGAGAATGTTTCTATACTTCCTGGCATGCCCCTTAAGGCTCTGCCCCCACCCTTTGAGAAACTTTTTAACTTTGTCCATTTTTATACACCATATGTCAAAAGCAGATTTTGCCTGCACATTTCTATTCCAGACTTCTTGCACCTTCAGATGAAACTCAACATTCTGAAGCCAAGAATTTTCAAAGCAGAAGGGCTTGGACTCAATATTCTGATCAAGTTCAGTTCTAACGATCAAAGGATTGTGGTCAGACATATACCTCAGAATTTTTCTCAAATTACATAGAGGGAACTCATTTTCCCAAGTCCCAGATATCAAAACTCAGTCTAACTTTTCCATGGTAGGATTTTTTTGTTGTTACCCCAAGTGTATTTCCCACCAGACAGGGGAAGCTCTCTAAGCTCATAAGAGTTGATGATCACATTAAAAATAGAAGAGGAGTTATTCTCACTAAACTTTTTATTCTTCTCAGAGCTATACCTCAGAATATTGAAATCCCCCCCCCCATCAAAATGGGGTTCTTAGCAAGAT
The DNA here is from genome assembly GCA_009763385.1 of Coix lacryma-jobi var. lacryma-jobi. Lineage (NCBI taxonomy): Eukaryota > Viridiplantae > Streptophyta > Magnoliopsida > Poales > Poaceae > Coix > Coix lacryma-jobi. The sequence goes on from CM019829.1 coordinate 135,302,937, forward strand.
AACAGAAATTAGATAGCTCACTCAGGAAGCTACTCTTGAACTCATCCTAGGCAGGACCATAAACATTTACCAAGGACCAACTTTTTTGAGCTTTTTATCAAACACATTAGCAATGATCATAAACTCTCCACTAGAGAAGTCAGGAACATCAAATCTGTCCTTCCTAATCCCACTCAACATCCCTCCAAATTTGCCATTAGAAGGAGACCAGAACCAACTGAAATCTCTGTTATTGTCAATTTTCCTAAAAAAATTATAAGAATAACTCTTCTTCATTGTTTCTTAGATACCAATAAAATCAACTTTATGATCCCAAATGAGATCCTTAATAAACATATTGAGCCCTTTTTTGCCACCCCTCTGCAATTCCAGATGATACCTATCATTTAATAACTTCTTTTGTTGTGTTTCTATCCCTGAGATTAAGTCTAGGGCTAACCTTAGATTTATTCTCCACACAACACTTCAGATCATCAAAAGGATGAATCCTCCTTGTTGTGACATTTCTCCTTTTCTTCTTAGAGGATCTACTCTTTCTGAGACTAGGTAGAACAAAGCAAGGTTTCTCCTCTGATTCCTCATAACACCATTCCAAAACATTATGTTCTTCTAAAAGGTTTCCTTCTTCCAAACTATCAGGCTGATCATGAACAATATTAGATTGCTCTGCTAATTTCATTATTGCCATTTCAAGATCTTTAAGAATATCAATTCTCTCAAAGGTAATAGACTTGGCATGAATACCCATTTTATTGGAAATATCAAAAACATGAGAATTAGGGAGAACTGCAAAGGAGTTCTGCTGGTTATCAAGATTACCTTCCACATTAGGAGCTTTGGTTTTCTTCACCGGATACTGCTCAGCAATATTCACTTGAGCATTGCCACCAGCCCTGATCCTCTTGCTTTGTCGAACCTCTTGCCATTGTGGCCACCCATCTTGCATGTCAGCTAGATTTTTCTACTCTTCTACCATCTCATTTTCCTAGCTACCCCATCCACCCTGACCCTCCAGAAGGGTTGAAGATCCTTGCTCTCCTGATTCTACAACTTTTTCCTTAACGATATCTCTTCCCAAGGGCAAGTCAGACACATTCTCTTCAAGATTAGGCATGTTCTCATCTCTGGCATCCTGTGAGGCTCCCCCCTCCTCCCTGACAGGAGCATGTTGTTTTTCTGCCTGACTAAGATCCTCCTGACTAGATAGGGCAACTTCAAGTGCCCCTGGCTATCTTTGACAGGGCTCAAAGACACAGCTCTATCAGAGATACAACCACCCTCCTGTCCTTCCAATATAGTGTCTAGCTTTTTCTCCAAAGCATTTTTTCCCATGTAATCATCCCACTGGAAAAAAAATTCTTTGCTACTACAATGAATAGCATTTTTTGCTTCAATAGTAACCAAAGGATCAAATTTATCCTTGACCAAGTTTCAGCCATACTCATTTATGATAGCCATAGGATTAGCATTTACTGTGAGACAGCTAATCTTCCTGATCACTTTATCAAAATTCCCAAACCTCAACTGGTCCACCCCAGGGGCCACTAAATCTCCTATCAGCAGACCCTCATCTTCACTTTCTTCTTCTGACCCAACATGCCCTTGTCCTTCTTCCAGAGGACCTTAAGCTGCTACTTTTTTCCTCTGCCAGTATCTGCTGGATTGCTGGGGCCAGCAGCACCAGCTTGACTAGAGCTTTTAGCTTGTTCCATTTTTTGTTTTTTTTGTTGATCGGGCATCCTCCTTAGACAAATCTCTCTCATTTCTCACCCACTGATTACCAGCTGAATTTGTATATCCCTCCTGAGGAACTTCCCTCTGAAAGAAGTAGTCATAAAAATGAAAATCCAAGACTCCATCCACCGAGGCAGGAACTTTGGCAACATCTCTGCAACCAATCTTGACTCTCACAAAATCATTCTGGTTTAAGCTGTCTTTATCAACTTCCAGTGGCAACCCCACCTTTGAAGCAATCATGCAAACATTGCGATAAGACCTTTTTTAAAAAGGAATGTTAGAGATTCTAAACCAAGCCACATCCAGGGGTCCTTTAGACCCAGTTGCAGGATTCCATTTTTTCACCTTTATCACAGTGTCAGGGATAGTCCTCATTCTCATTTCAGTAAAGTATGTGACATCTTCAATTGTTTGGACATTTGGAAACCTCATCTGGTATTTACTTTCTCCCACTCTCTTGGCATACGACCTCCATGTGGAATTAGGTCCTGCTTTGAGCTTCAACTCATTCTCAATTTGCCTAGCATTTGCCTGACCAGATGTGATAGTCACAAGAGCAGTAGTAGTCATATCTTTGATACCCTCATCTGAGCTAGCACTTTCAATCACATGGAACCCCTGCCTATAAGCAGACAACCCACAAAAAGGGGAAATCAATTCCTAGGGCATCTTGGTTATACACACCCTTGAGACATGACCCTCCTTATGGCATCTGGAACAAACCACAAGATTAGGGCAATCCTTAGCCATATGCCCAACTTTTCCACACCTTGGGCAGCACTGAGGTCTGACCTGCTGATCATGGGATACAACCTGAGCCTCCTTTCTTCCTTCCACCCCAACTTGCTTGTCATGCACAATAATCTGGGTAGTGTCATTCACAGAGTTTTCCACTTCAACAGCTTCATTTTTTTTTGCTATGGGAAGAATCTTCCTTCTGTCCCTCGAGAGGTTCGTCATGCTGTTGACGGTAATCATCCTGACGATTAGGCACTCTATTATCTCTATCACCACCTCCTCATCAACCTCCTTGAAATCTCCCCCAATTCCTATCTCCACGGGGCACCCAACCTTGATTCCCCCTGCCTTGCCAACCATAACGAAAACCACCACCTCTATGCCCTACAAATCCCTAATTAAATCTACCCGGGAACCCTTGATGACGATCCATGTGTCCCCTAGGCTGCAGAGGAGCCTGAAGAACCTGCACAAAAGAGCGAGTATCACCACCCAACGTAGACCACCTAATACTCGCCGGCGCAACTCCGCGGAGGGGAGTAACATCGGGTAAATGAACGTATGCACAACCTTGAACCACGACTTCACTACACAGCCCAACCTCCAAACTACGACTCCAAACATGACCAAGTCGCGCGCTCCAATCCGCATCAGGATGATCACGTACCTCGTGAGGAAGCCTAGATCTGACCCCTGACACCTCCCCCGCCGCCCCGCCGAAGGAGCTAGGGTTTCCGCCCGGACCACCCGAGGAAGAAGACGAGGACGAAAGGGGAGAACTAGAAGAGGAAGGGCCAGAGCTCGGCACAACATATGTATCCTTAGCCGATTGCGCTCTATGCTCTCCCGATCCAGGATCCAACGATTGCGAAAGAGTCGGGCCCTGAATCACACTCTCCACAAGCGGCTTCGAGGCAAACCTTCGCGCGAGCGCACCTGCTCCTGTTGTTAGAAATAAAGACAATTTCCATGTCATTTTAATTCCATAAATTAACATTATGATGATGACATAATAGAGATAATATACTAGTGATTTCATAATATCACATATGACCATAACAGTATGGTACATATGTGAAACAAGCATGTGAAACATATATACGATGATAAAATATAATATATCATCTACTACAGATAAGCATGTGAAACAATGTAATAGGCTTACTGAAACATATACATAGCAACTGCTGAAACAACGTAACAGAGCTACCGCAACATTCAGAAAAATGTAACAGACAACAGCCCAGAATATATAGCTGACAGCAGCACTGCATAACTTACGAAACAATAGAAGACAACTACTGCAACATATTCGACAGTACTACTGAAACAATATGACGGAACAATATTCTGAATTATGAAAAACAGAGAGAAAATGAACAGTTCGTACCTTCTTATATTCAGAGAATTTGACGTTCCTGAACTTTGTTCGGTTTGCATCTCGATGGAGAATAAGACGAAGAGGATGAAGATCACCGGGAAGTAGATGGACGCAGACGCCTCGGCGGGAAGAACTCGACCAACAGCAACGGGCCTTCACCGGGAAGAAGATGACGACGGCGAACCTGTAGAAGACGACGACAGAGAAGATGGTTCGGGCAGTCGCGTAGTCGCTCCCCAAAAACCTAATTATCGATCCCCCGTGCAAGGTCTCGAACGGCACCGGCTCCGGAGGCACCTGCCCTCTCGCTCCTCAGTGCGCGCGGACAAACGAGATGGAGAAATCTTTCCTGCAGCGGAACTGAGCCACCCAAGACACGAAGGGGCGACGCCTCTTTATCCTTGCCACGCCACGCCACGCCACGCCACGCCACGCCACGGCCCGGCCAGCGGCGGCGGCGCGCGCGCGTGTGGCACGCCTTGGTCCGTTTCACAACTTCTCAAATTAGATGGAATAAATCTCACCATATAAGTTGAGTCAACGTCCTTTTAAATTCTAATCCAGTACAAACAATAATTTTCCACGATTACACACCATAGAGTTATTAATTTATTAAATATATTAATGGGTTTGCCCACAATAAATGTAACACCTATAGCACCGATCCATGCCGGAGACTTTGTCGCACCCTACGCGCACGGACTCGCGCCCACCCCACCTCCGCCATGGTCCGCTGCGCCCGTGTCGCACGGAGCCTTGTCGGGAGGAGACAGACGAGACATTCAATACGGTATCATAACTCATATACTAGTAAAAATCACCTGACGCCATTGTTAGCATTCGATCCTGAGTAGTTGCTTGGTTGTAATTTAATGTTTTTATCATGACCCAACATTTTGCCCCTCTGTTTTATTTTATTTTGTAAAAGGAAGTTCGATATGCTTCAGAATTGAAAAAGATGAGGAAAGCTACAGATGAGAGGTGGTGATTATAGATCTCACTAGAAGCATTCGTGAGAACACAAGAGCTTGATTGCAAAAGCAAAACTGAGTGCGTCTCAGGTCTGCTACATTTTCTTCGTTTCCTCTCTTTTTTGCTAGCAACTCCCCCTGTGGCTGAAATGTTGAGAAATGCAAAGTGTGAAAAAATGCAAAAAAATGTGGAGACAATAGATGGATGGTGTGGCTGACCTGTGGGGCCCTCCTCGGATTAAAAAATATTTTTTGCTATTTTTTAGATTTTTTTACGGTTTTCGGAAAACTATTTGTAGGCCTGAGGTGCGGCACTCGGGGAAGAGTATTTTAAAAAAATCAAAACTCTTTCCCGAGTGTTGCACTCGGGGAAGAAAATAAAAAAAAACAAAAAAAGAAAATAGCATCAGCCGTCCACAACGGCGTCAATTCTTCCTCGAGTGCTAGCACGGCGCTCGACAAAGCCTTCCCCGGGTGCACGATTTTCGGCACTCAGGAAAGATGCCTTCACCGTGAGAGGAATAGCCGGAGGCTCTTCCCCGAATACAATTGCGCCTTCCCCGAGTCCAACTGACAATCGCGGAATTTTGCCTCTCCTGTAGCGACGACGAGCAGGTGCTCCAAGGCCACAGGCGAAGAATGGAGCGACGACAAGAAAAAAAATGCCGCAAAACAAAGTCTATGTGAGACCAAATTTGTTTTTTCGGAAGTAAAATATCACCGTTGGAGATGATATTCTTTTTTTCTTCCAATACCGTTTTGGGAATTGGAAAATATGATATTTTTAGGAGAAAAATTTAGGATACTCTTGGAGATGCTCTAAGCAACATATAAAACTCGTACAGGCATATGTAGATTGCTGATCTTTTTCATTCGGTACTAGGGACATAATAGTATTTCATGTACTACTTAACCCTATTACTTCTATCAGACTCTGTTTTCTCCTTCACCCTTTGATTAGTATGCATGTGTTACACATTGCACATGATGTGTAATGTTTCCGAAAAATCTCAAGTATTTTACAAAGGTCCCAATTAACACACTCATTAAAAAATTTCTAATGCTTGTAAAATCTAGGGGTACCGTGGTATTACTAATAATGATTCACCTCGGTGTCCTCTGTAGGGGTTCGGAAAGAAAGCTACAACGATAGTTGAGTTCAGCAAATCGGCTTCATTGTCTTCACGACTTCATCAGTATTTCCAGTGTCTTGGCTCTTCATTGGCTTCATCCGTACATATAGCTCCATGTTCGGTTGGATCCTTGTAAAAAGGAGTGTATTCCCGTATGCTTCCATGTGGCCCAGTGCAATTGGTGAAGAAAAGGAGTGATAAATAGATGTTACTACTACTTCCATGTGGCTCAGTGCAATTGGTGAAGAAAACAAGTAATAAATAGATGTTACTACTACACAAAGTGATACAATAATATGGTATAAAATGTATTGGTATATAAAAAAATGAGGTCCCTCCTGTGAGTTTCGATTTCAGTCACCATGCATGATTTGAAAATTGAACGCCTATATGTTCACTTGAACTAGTTGATCTTCGAAATCCCCAATCTTTTAAAAATGACATTGATATCTCAAGAACATGAACTATTGAAGCAAGAAGAAAACAGTCTCCTTTTTATCCTCAACTATAAGTTCAGATGAATTAACTAGTTGCATTAAAAAAATAGTTGTTCTATTGCCCAATATCCACAATTGTTCGAGACAAAGCCATTCAATTAACAAAGTTGATTTCCATACCAACCTGAGCATTAAAATTGTTGAATAATATATGGACTGAAAAACCGATAGAAAAAGCCATCAAATAAGCGTATGCATAATTTCAAAAAGTCATCAAATAACCATATGTATAATTTCATGGCAGGGTACCTTGCGGTGAAGACGTATGTTGCTTAAAAAGCAGCATCTCTTGACCCATGGCAGAAGCTATAAAGCAGAAGAGATTTAGAATATCGAACTACATTCTCCAAAAGAAAATGACAAAATTTAACTAGGTTAAGAAATTAGGTGCTTGATTATCTCTTGAAGCACATTAACATGGAGCCGGAAAAAGGGCCACTAGGCACTTGGCAAAGCGAGGGCCCTACCGATATTTTTCGCGTAAAATTCGCAACTAACACGGCCGGTGGGATTCGAACTCGTGACCTATCCCTTACGCGTACCCTCTCCACCACTGCACCACACTGTCATTTGTGTAATGGTGGGTGGGACCTAGTTAGTTGGGTGTTATTCTATCAATCTTTTGCTCCTTTATAGTATAGTAGTAATAATAGTATTATTAATGATATAGATAGATAGAGTAGATATAAATTACAACATACACTACTGGAAATTAAACAATCTCTGTCGGTTAAAAGTCTATCGGCAGGGAAATTTTAATATTTCTACCGGGTCTGTAGAATCGACAAAAAAAAATGTAAATCGATAGGATAAATATATTTTTCTATCAGTTTTTTTAGTCCCACAGAGTATTGTGTAATTTTTGCCACTGACGGAAAAAAATCAATTGCAGGAGCACCAGAGACGAAACACGCAGCGAACCTGAGCCTGGGTCGTTAAAAAAAGTAAACAAATTTTAATTCTGACATGAGTGTGCGCTATATACTTTTAGATGCAAGTGGTACTAAGTTTGTTTAAGTGTGTCATCACGAGGAATAGTGATAAATGCCGTATTTTACTCTAAATAGTGCTATAAAAACATTGAGAGTTTCGTACCCGTGCTTTCTGAGAGGTCTGCATGTCCAGTAATTTTTTAAGTGATAGCTGGACAACCCGGAATACCTAGCCTAGATCTATTTCTAGCAAATGAACAAGTGTCTTTTGATAAACAAGCCACCCAACGATCTATGAGGCTCACCGTACATCCATGCCTAGTTTGCTTGCCTCCGTCACCCATAAATACGCAGCGGCCAGCTACAACATCGATCACCAGTCACATCCATCCATCCCTCTCCATCGATCAAGAAATAAACAAGGTTCTACTAACTTACTTGCTAGCTCACCAATGGCCTCCTCGTCCTCCTTACTGCTCGTGGTGGTGGTGGTGGCGGCACTAGTCGTTGGCTCATGCGGCACCCCGCTCACCCTCACAATCGGTGAGGACTCTAGCCCCACCAAACTATCCATCATCACCAATGTCGCCATCTCCGAGGTGTCGGTCAAGCCCGAGGGCGCGACAGATTTTACGGATGATCTCAAGGAGTCACCAGCCAAGACCTTTACCCTCGACAGTAAGGAGCCTATCAAGGGGCCTATCGCCTTTCGCTTCCTTGCGAAGGGTGGTGGCTACCGTGTTGTCGACAACGCCATTCCTGCCGACTATAAGGCCGACTCAGTTTACAAGACCAGCGAACAAGTCTAAGTAATGGACAGAGGTGCTCTTCTGCCGCATAAAGATTATATTGACCTCTAAACTAAACTTTTCAGAGAGGCGAAGGGTAAATAATGAGCATGCGAGAATGTCATTGTTCTCCTCTCGCATATTGTCGTGGAGCTATATATGCAAACACTTTATAATATTGTTTATGTATGGTAAAATAGTATTGTCAACCATCATGTGGATGACTTTGTAGTTTGCTTTTCTAAACTTCTAATACAGATATGTATTTAAGAATCAATGAAGCATATTTACCTTGTGTAGCATGTCAGAAATACTATGGAAGTTGAATTTACATGTGATCTTTTCCAACATAAACCTCTGTATGGACCAAACCATGACATGAAACTATAATCACAAACCTTTTTTCATAGGTAGGCTATTTAGAATGCCCACCTCCAAAAATAGAGGTACTTTTGGAGGGAGGCCACCTCCATTAATAGATTTTAGGAGGCAATTATTTTTTGACTGCCTCCGTAAATCAATTTGCGAGGTGGTTGGTTGTGATCGTCTTGGTTAGTAAAAATGCATGTCTCGGTTAATCCTAGGCATTTAACCGAGGAGACTTAAAATATCGCTAGCCTCCGAGGCCATTTTGGAAATGCCTTGCATAAGTTTTTCTGTAGTAGTGCACAAATGGACCGAAGCAGCATTATTCTGCCAAAAATTGGCCTACCCAGTTTTCATGGACTTTGCCTACCAGGGAACACCCAAGCAAAGTATATATCACGCTTTCGTGGTGAAAAACGGTGAGGTTTATAAGTCAACCTACCAAAGGGTAACTGATCATACTTATATGACAAAGAGCGGCTAGTATTTTCCAAGGAAACTAGTAAAGAGAACCGTAAAGCTCTTACCCAAGAGGGACCCCATCGAGGCACAAGTGCATCGTCGGATTGCCCTACGTTTCCCAGCAAGCCTAGGACGCCATCCTTGGCCGGTAGATCAACGATGGACAAAATCATGGAGGTTCAAAGATGTCGCACCTGATTTTAAAGACAAAACTGAGCACTCATTATACATGTGCCCAGGAAGTCCACACATATAACAATAGAGAGAAGTTATCAGAACAATATTCATATAGCGGAAATATATCATACAACAACGGAGAGAAGTTATAAAACAGTGTTCATATATCATAAGCTCTAAGTATTTTACTCGCAATACTTCTGATGCAATCTAGATTTCTTTCAGAACTTCTAGAAGCTTAAAAATTAAATTAAACTTATAGAACTATGACATACTCTATATGTCGTCAACATAGATTAATTATTAACAGAGAACAAGAAAATCTACTAGCAAATAAACATCAAAATAATGTTATATAAAAATTTAGAAACCATAAGGCAAGCATAACTTTAGAAAAAACATTGAACAAGTTTCATATTTTTTAGACTTAAATGAAGTTCATATAAATTTTCAAACATTAAATTAGATTCAAAAATATTAATTGTATATTTTTTTAAAAGTACTTAGATATTTCTCGAAATTTGTTTTTATAATTTTTAATAAAGTCTATTTGATCTCCTGCTGAAGTAAACATCAACATAGTTTGATCTACCTCTCCAAATTAACGTGGGGTCAGCCAAAACAATTGTCCAAACCGTCTAGCGAGCAAAAAAAGATGCTTTATTCACTTTAGCTACTAATAATACGGAGAAAAAACGATTTTCTTCTATTAGAGTTCTTTTTCCATGCACCAGTGGGCCCTCGTAAGGATGGAAGCCAGCCCATGTGTTGCTCCATGGTGCCAGGCCCACAACCCAACGATTCTCTATGGGCCAGATCCTAACCATCTTCGCGCGAATCTAGTTGAGAGAATTATTTCGTTAGGTTAAAAAAAGTGCCTCTTAGTTTTTTGGCCTCTTTTTTTTTGAACTTAACCATTTGGCCCAGAAACGAAATTTAGTTGGTTTCATGGCCCTTCCATCCATTCCGTCCACCTCTACCGCGAGCCGACACATCTGTCATATGCGAAAAGACAAAAATAGCCTTCTGCTCTTGGAACTAGAAGGGACGGGAACTCTCTTCTCCTTTCCCGTACCTGTTCAAAAGTTGCGGTCGAGCTTTTGCTCTTCGTAGTTTCTGGAGCCCAAACCCTAGCTGTCGATGATGGAGGAAGCCAACTCCGACGAGGCCCTGCCGGGGGACGATCCACCTGTGCCGGCGCTGGATCCACCATGGCCGTGGCACCCCGGGCGTCCCGGGCCTAGCCTCCGGTCGCGCTAGCCAGGGCGCCACGAACCAGGTTGCGCCCCCGACAGCCACGCCTGCTAGCCAGAGCGTCACGGGCCTGACTGCCACTGGCACGGAGTACTCATTGCTCAGCGTGTCCATCTCCTTGTTCACCAGCGCCACGTCGCGGTCTACCTTCAGGCTGAACCTGGTGCCAGTGTCCTGCATGCTCGCGATGCCGTGCAGGTAGCACTCGAGGTTGTGGCATGCCGCAGGGCTTGGCCCAGGCTTCTTGAGGTGCGGCGACTTGCGCGTGTCCAGCAGCAGCTCCATGTCCACATCCTTCTGGAACACGGCCGGCAGGAGGTCCGACGCGTTCCGTATGCGGGGGAGCCGAGGTGCGTCGGGCATACACGCGCGGGCTGCCAACGACGATGGCGGCCACGGGGACCGGAGCCCCGGACCTTGAGGCCGCTAGCGACTCGATGGTGTTGAGCGTGGAGTGTGTCGTGCTGAGGCTGTGGCCGATTAGTGTGAGATGCTACAGCTCTCGCCCTTGTGCGCATCCGACAGCCTCCTCTGTGGCCAACACCTGCATGCGTATATTAATTTGGTATAATAGTGTGCTCGTTTAGCAATTATGCAGCCAAAAGGAGAATAAAGAATAAGAAATTGTGCTCAATTGCGGAAGAAAAGTGATTCACGTCTCCTTTCTAATCCAATTAAGAAGGCCGGTGGATTGCTCAATTGAGCTCAATTATTGTAGACCATTTTTAAGGTAATTATTGATACTAAGAGCATCTCTAACAGTTTCCAAAACACTCTCCCAATCCTTCGATTTTTGGCAAAACTAAAAAAACATGTCTCCAACAGTTTCTAATATTACCTCCCAATCTTTTAGCACTTGGAAAAAAAATGCCCCAACGCGCGCAAAGATGCACACGGGCTCGCTCCTCGCAATCGTGCAGATCCTTCGTGGGGTCACGAGCTCTTGACGCGGTGACTTTCCTCTTATGCAATCCTCGCCGGCGCCAGCAACAACTTCCTATAACATCGTCTTCCACCTCATCGTGTTCCTCCAGACCTCTGCCTCGCGCATAGTAGAGTAGGGTTGCCAGATGCACCTTCCCGAGCGTGGAGAAGCGACAACGACAACATGCCATGTCCTCCGTAGCTCCGCTCTCTGCCGACGGTCAGCGACCAGCCGACCACAGCTAGGGCCTAGGGCACTGCAGGGGCCCAAGCCGGAGCCTAGAGGCCACACTCACGTCTCAGCCCTCCAGCCTATGTTGACTCACTCGGGTTAGTCTTCAATCTACGAGCAGGTCGAGACTGGGTTCTGGCGAGTTCAAGAATAGGAGTCCCAGACTCCTAGCAGAAGCAGCACGGGCACTGGGAGAAGATGAAGCAAGTGCAGGCCCTCCCTCCTCCAAGTTGCCTGAGAAGGACCCGGCGCTCCTTCCTGAGTTTGAACGATGAGCGGACCAAGGAGATCACCAAGAGAAGATGAAGTTTTGAACAACAACACTACGGGAGAGACAAAATTCCCCGAGTATCGCAGGCTTCCCCAAGTGCCAAAAATTGGGCACGTGGGGAAGCCAATCTTCTCCGAGTGTTGCACTAGGGGGAGAATTGTACTCGGGGAAGAGAGGTTTCTCCGAGTGCCGCAGAGTGCCTGGCACTCCGTAAAGATCAGCACTAAGGGAAGGCCCTCTTCCCCAAGTGCAACACTCGGGGAGAAAAGTATAACTTGACGGCCAGCCCTCCCATGCCGTTATAATTTTTTTTAAAAAAAAAACTTCCCCGAGTGCCAAGCCTTGGCACTCGGGAAGGGCCTCTTCCCTGAGTGTCAGGGAAGGCACTCAGGAAAGAATTTTCTTTTTTTTTGCTTTTTGGTCTCATTTTTGTGTGAGGTCTTTCCACATTATTTGAAACTGCTTGTTCAAATTTGGGACAATTTTGACTTTGTTTGGTATATTTTGTTAGTTTTTTTGTTTCATTGAATTTTTTGCATACTTCAAATTTGAACTGCAGGTGCATGAAATAATGGAATTTGGTGATTCAAAAAATGATATTCATGATATTTGGTGTATGTTGAGGTTGTATCCAGGAAGTCACATGAAATGTCGAGCATCTTGTTGTCGTAACATGATGAACAACTTGCGAGAAAAGTGTATTTAAATTATATAAAATCTGAACAAAGTCCAAAAATCATGAAACTTGTCGGGAAGTCATGCTATCACATGTAGAGACTGTGGTAAAAAAATGAGAAAGTTCAGAGTAAGTTGCAATGTCGAATGCTTAAAACCCAGACATCTCCATATGTGATCACAAGTTTCTACATGTGATAACATGTGGAGATGTCTGGGTTTTAGGCATCCGACGTCACAATGCAACTTGCTCAAAATTTTCTCATTTTTTACCACAGACTCTACATGTGATAGCATGACTCCCTGACAAGTTTTGTGATTTTCAGACTTGGTACAGATTTTATATAATTTAAATACACTTTTCCCGCAAGTTGTTCGTCATGTTACGGCAACAAGACGCTTGACATTTCATGTGACTTCCTGGATATGACCTCAACATATACCAAATATCACGAATATCATTTTTTGAATCACCAAATTCCATTATTTCATGCACCTGCAGTTCAAATTTGAAGTATGCAAAAAAAAATTCAACGAAACGAAAAAACTAACGAAATGTACCAAACAAAGTCAAAATCTTCCCAAATTTGAACAAGCAGTTTTAAATAATGTGGGAAGACCTCACAAAAAATGAGACCAAAAAACAAATAGAAAAGAATAATTCTTTCCCGAGTGCCAAGACATGGCACTCGGGGAAGCTGGCCTCTTCCCCGAGTGCCTCTGCCTGGCACTCGCACTCGGGGAAGGGCCTCTTCCCCGAGTGCCAGAGAAGGAACTCGAGGAAGTTTTTTTTAAAAAAAAAATGAAATTTGAAAATTTGAAAAAGTCTCGGATGTAAAACACTCTAAACACGAAAGTTGTAGATCTCAAAAAGTTATGAAACTTTGTAGTTGACAACTTTTTTATTTAAAAGTATCTAGTTGCCGATAATTGCATCAAAGTTTGAAATTTGAAATTTTGAAAAAAAAAGCCTTGGATGGAGAAACATTCTAAACAAAAGTTGTAGATATCAAAAAGTTATGAAACTTTGTAGTTGACAATTTTTTTATTTGAATTCGTTTAGTGCCTTAGACAACAATTTACACTCGGTTTGTTATAATATGTGGGGAACCGAAATGAGTTATAGACACAAATGACCAAGTAGTGCAGTGGTAGAGGCACGCGTGTGAACCTAACGGTGTCAGGTTTGAATCCTGAGAAATGCAAAGTGTGAAAAAGATGCAAAAAAATGTTGAGACAATATATGGATGGTGTGGCTGACTTATGGGGCCCTCCTCGGATTAAAAAAATATTTTTTTGCTATTTTTTAGGTTTTCTTATGGTTTTCGGAAAACTATTTGTAGGCCTGAGGTGCGGCACTCGGGGAAGAGTATTTCAAAAAAATGAAAACTCTTCCCCGAGTGTTGCACTCGGGGAAGAAAATAAAAAAAAAGAAAAAAGAAAACAACGTCAGCCGTCGGCAATGGGGTCAATTCTACCTCGAGTGCTAGCACGGCGCCGTCGGCAATGGGGTCAATTCTACCTCGAGTGCTAGCACAGCGCTCAACGAAGCCTTCCCCGAGTGCATGATATTCGACACTCGGGAAAGACGCCTTCACCGTGAGAGGAAAAGTCGGAGGCTCTTCCCCAAGTGTTGCACTCGGGGAAGGCTTCCCCGAATACAATTGCGCCTTCCCCGAGTGCAACTGACAATCGGGGAATTTTGCCTCTCCTGTAGCGATGACGAGCAGGTGCTCCAAGGCCACGACGAAGAATGGAGCGACGATAAGAAAAAAAATGCCGCAAAACAAAGTCTATGTGTGACCAAATTTGTTTTTTCGGAAGTAAAATATCACTGTTGGAGATGATATTCTTTTTTTCTTCCAATACCGTTTTGGGAATTGGAAAACATGATATTTTTAGGAGAAAAATTTAGGATACTCTTGGAGATGCTCTAAGCAACATGTAAAACTAGTACAGGCATATGTAGATTATTGATCTTTTTCATTCAGTACAAGGGACATAATAGTATTTCATGTACAACTTAACCCTATTACTTCATCAAACTGATGAAAGGGCCAAGAAACCAACTAAATTTTTTTCTAGACCAAATATCTAAGTTCGAGAAAAAAAGGCCAAAAAACTAAGAGACACTTTTTTTAGACCAACGAAATAATTCTCTCAATCTAGTTTGTACCATATATTCCATCCGTCTCTACCGTATATTCCATCTGACTTTGTTTCTCCTTCACCCTTTGATTAGTATGCATGTGTTACACATTACACATGATGTGTAATGTTTCCGAATAATCTCAAGTACTTTACAAAGGTCCCAATTAACACATTCATTAAAAAATTTCTAATACTTGTAAAATCTAGGGGTGTCGTGGTATTACTAATAATGATTCACCTTTGTGTCCTCTGTAGCGGTTCAGAAAGAAAGTTACAGCGATAGTCGAGTTTAGCAAATCGGCTCCATTGTCTTCACGACTTCATCAGTATTTTCAGTGTGTTGGCTCTTCATTGGCTTCATCGGTACATATAGCTCCATGTTCTGTTGGTTCCTTGTAAAAAGGAGTGTATTCCCGTATGCTTCCATGTGGCCCAGTGCAATTGGTGAAGAAAACGAGTGATAAATAGATGTTACTACCGCTTCCATGTGACTCAGTGCAATTGGTGAAGAAAACAAGTGATAAATAGATGTTACTACTACACAAAGGGATACAACAATATGGTATAAAATGTATTGGTATATAAAAAAATGAGGTCCCTCATGTCAGTTTCGATTTCAGTCACGGTGCATGATTTGAAAATTGAGCGCCTATATGTTCACTTGAACTAGTTGATCTTTGAAATCCCCAATCTTTTGAAAATTACATTGATATCTCAAGAACATGAACTATTGAAGCAAGAAGAAAACAGTCTCCTTTTTATCCTCACCTATAAGTTCAGATGAATTAACTAGTTGCATTAAAAAATAGTTGTTCTATTGCCCAATATCCACAATTGTTCGAGACAAAGCCATTCAATTATCAAAGTTTATTTTCATACCAAACTGAGCATTAAAATTGCTAAATATAATATATGGACTGAACAACCGATAGAAAAAGCCATCAAATAAGCGTATGCATAATTTCAAAAAAGTCATCAAATAAACATATGTATAATTTCATGGCAGGATACCGACGTCGGTTGCTTAAAAAGCAGCATCTCTTGACCCATGGCAGAAGCTATACAGCAGAAGAGATTTAGAATATCGAACTACATTCTCCAAAAGAAAAAGACAAAATTTAACTAGGTTAAGAAATTAGGTGCTTGATCATCTCTTGAAGCACATGTAACATGGAGCCGGAAAAAGGGCCACTAGGCACTTGGCAAAGCGAGGGCCCTACCGATATTTTTCGCGTAAAATTCGCAACTAACACGGCCGGTGGGATTCAAACTCGTGACCTATCCCTTACGCGTACCCTCTCCACCACTGCACCACACTGTCATTTGTGTAATGGTGGGTGGGACCTAGTTAGTTGGGTGTTATTCTATCAATCTTTTGCTCCTTTATAGTATAGTAGTAATAATAGTATTATTAATGATATAGATAGATAGAGTAGATATAAATTACAACATACACTACTGGAAATTAAACAATCTCTGTCGGTTAAAAGTCTATCGGCAGGGAAATTTTAATATTTCTACCGGGTCTGTAGAATCGACAAAAAAAATGTAAATCGATAGGATAAATATATTTTTCTATCAGTTTTTTAGTCCCACAGAGTATTGTGTAATTTTTGCCACTGACGGAAAAAAATCAATTGCAGGAGCACCAGAGACGAAACACGCAGCGAACCTGAGCCTGGGTCGTTAAAAAAAGTAAACAAATTTTAATTCTGACATGAGTGTGCGCTATATACTTTTAGATGCAAGTGGTACTAAGTTTGTTTAAGTGTGTCATCACGAGGAATAGTGATAAATGCCGTATTTTACTCTAAATAGTGCTATAAAAACATTGAGAGTTTCGTACCCGTGCTTTCTGAGAGGTCTGCATGTCCAGTAATTTTTTAAGTGATAGCTGGACAACCCGGAATACCTAGCCTAGATCTATTTCTAGCAAATGAACAAGTGTCTTTTGATAACAAGCCACCCAACGATCTATGAGGCTCACCGTACATCCATGCCTAGTTTGCTTGCCTCCGTCACCCATAAATACGCAGCGGCCAGCTACAACATCGATCACCAGTCACATCCATCCATCCCTCTCCATCGATCAAGAAATAAACAAGGTTCTACTAACTTACTTGCTAGCTCACCAATGGCCTCCTCGTCCTCCTTACTGCTCGCGGTGGTGGTGTTGGCGGCACTAGTCGTCGGCTCATGCGGCACCCCGCTCACCCTCACAATCGGTGAGGACTCTAGCCCCACCAAACTATCCATCATCACCAACGTCGCCATCTCCGAGGTGTCGGTCAAGCCGGAGGGCGCCACAGATTTTACGGATGATCTCAAGGAGTCACCAGCCAAGACCTTTACCCTCGACAGTAAGGAGCCTATCAAGGGACCTATTGCCTTTCGCTTCCTTGCGAAGGGTGGTGGCTACCGTGTTGTCGACAACGCCATTCCTGCCGACTATAAGGCCGGCTCAGTTTACAAGACCAGCGAACAAGTCTAAGTAATGGACAGAGGTGCTCTTCTGCCGCATAAAGATTATATTGACCTCTAAACTAAACTTTTTAGAGAGGCGAAGGGTAAATAATGAGCATGCGAGAATGTCATTGTTCTCCTCTCGCATATTGTAGTGGAGCTATATATGCAAACATTTTATAATATTGTTTATGTATAGTAAAATAGTATTGTCAACCATCATGTGGATGACTTTGTAGTTTGCTTTTCTAAACTTCTAATACACATATGTATTTAAGAATCAATGAAGCATATTTACCTTGTGTAGCATATCAGAAATGCTATGGAAGTTGAATTTACACGTGATCTTTTCCAACATAAACCATTGTATGAACCAAACCATGACATGAAAATATAATCACAAACCTTTTTTCGGAGGTAGGCTATTTAGGATGCCCACCTCCAAAAATAGA
Source organism: Coix lacryma-jobi var. lacryma-jobi (assembly GCA_009763385.1). NCBI lineage: Eukaryota > Viridiplantae > Streptophyta > Magnoliopsida > Poales > Poaceae > Coix > Coix lacryma-jobi. The sequence continues at coordinate 135,320,541 of CM019829.1, forward strand.
GGTACTTTTGGAGGGAAGACGCCTCCATTAATAGATTTTAGGAGGCAATTATTTTTTGACCGCCTCCATAAATCAATTTGCGAGGTGGTTGGTTGTGACCGTCTTGGTTAATAAAAATGCTCGTCTCGATTAATCCTAGGCATATAACCTAAGAGATTGAAAATATCGTTGGCCTCCGAGGCCATTTTGGAAACGCCTTGCATAAGTTTTTCTGTAGTAGTGCACAAATGGATCGAAGCAGCATTTTTCTGCCAAAAACTGGCCTACCCGGTTTTCATGGACTTTGCCTACCACGGAACACCCAAGCAAAGTATATATCACGCTTTCATGGTGAAAAACGGTGAGGTTTATAAGTCAACCTACCAAAGGGTAACTGATCATACTTATATGACAAAGAGCGGCTAGTATTTTCTGAGGAAACCAGTAAAGAGAACTATAAAGCTCTTACCCGAGAGGGACCCCGTCGAGGCACAAGGCATCGTCGGATTGCCCTACGTTGCCAGCAAGCCTAGGACGCCATCCTTGGCCGATGGATCAACGATGGACAAAATCATGGAGGTTCAACGATGTCGCACCTGATTTTAAAGACAACACTGAGCACTCATTATACGTGTGCCCAGGAAGTTCACACATATAACAATAGAGAGAAGTTATCAGAACAATATTCATATAGCGGAAATATATCATACAATAACGGAGAGAAGTTATAAAACAGTGTTCATATATCATAAGCTCTAAGTATTTTACTCGCAATACTTCTGATGCAATCTAGATTTTTTTTCAGAACTTCTACAAGCTTAACAATTAAATTAAACTTATAGAACTATGACATACTCTATATGTCGTCAACATAGATTAATTATTAACACAGAACAAGAAAATCTAATAGAAAATAAACATCAAAATATTGTTATAAAAAATTTAGAAACCATAAGTCAAGAATAACTTTAGAAAAAACGTTGAACAAGTTTCATATTTTTTAGACTTAAATGAAGTTCATATAAATTTTCTAACGTTAAATTAGATTCAAAAATATTAATTGTATATTTTTAAAAAGGTACTCAGATATTTCTCGAAATTTGTTTTTATAATTTTTAATAAAGTCTATTTGATCTCCTGCTGAAGTAAACATCAACGTAGTTTGATCTACCTCTCAAAATTAACATGGGGTTAGCCAAAACTATTGTCCAAACCGTCTAGGGAGCAAAAAAATGATGCTTTATTCACTTTAGCTACTAATAATATGGAGAGAAACAGATTTTCTTCTATTAGAATTCTTTTTCCATGCACCAGTGGGCCCTCGTAAGGATGGAAGCCAGACCATGTGCTGCTCCATGGTGTCAGGCCCACAGCCCAACGATTCTCCATGGGCCAGATCCTAACCATCTTCGCGCGAATCTAGTTGAGAGAATTATTTCGTTAGCTTAAAAAAAGTGCCTCTTAGTTTTTTGGCCTCTTTTTTTGTTGAACTTAACCATTTGGCCCAGAAACAAAATTTAGTTGGTTTCATGGTCCTTCCATCCATTTCGTCCACCTCTACCGTGAGCCAACACATCTGTCATATGCGAAAAGACAAAAATAGCCTTCTGCTCTTGGAACTAGAAGGGACGGGAACTCTCTTCTCCTTTCCCGTACCTGTTCAAAAGTTGCGGTCGAGCTTTTGCTCTTCGTAGTTTATGGAGCCCAAACCCTAGCCGTCGATTATGGAGGAAGCTGACTTCGACGAGGCCCTGCCGGGGGATGATCCACCTGTGCCGGCACCGGATCCACCGTGGCCATGGCACCCCGGGCGTCCCGGGCCTAGCCTCCGGTCGCGCTGGCCAAGGCGCCGCGAACCAGGTTGCGCCCCCGCCGGCCGCGCCAGCTAGCCAGGGCGTCGCGGGCCTGACTGCCACTGGCACGGAGTACTTCTTGCTCAGCGCGTCCATCTCCTTGTTCACCAGCGCCACGTCGCGGTCTACCTCCAGGCTAAACCCGGTGCCAGCGTCCTGCATGCTCGCGATGTCGTGCAGGTAGCACTCGAGGTTGTGCCACGCCGCAGGGCTTGGCCCAGGCTTCTTGAGGTGCGGCGACTTGCGCGTGTCCAGCAGTAGCTCCATGTCCACGTCCTTCTAGAACGCGGCCGACAGGAGGCCGACAGGAGGTCGGGCGCGTTCTGTATGCGGGGGAGCTGAGGCGCGTCGGGCGCGTTCTGTATGCGGGGGAGCTGAGGCGCGTCGGGCATACACACGTGGGCTGCCAAAGATGATGGCGGCCACGGGGACCGGAGCCGCGGACCTTGAGGCCGCTGGCGACTCGATGGTGGTGAGCATGGAGGGTGTCGTGCCGAGGCTGTGTCCGATTAGCGTGAGATGCTACAGCTCTCGCCCTTGTGCGCATCCAACATCCTCCTCCTCGGCCAACACCTGCATGCGTAGATTAATTTGGTATATTGGTGTAGTCATTCAGCTATTATGCAGCCAAAAGGCGAATAAAGAATAAGAAATTGAGCTCAATTGCGGAAGAAAAGTGATTCACGTCTCCTTTCTAATCCAATTAAGAAGGCCGATGGATTGCTCAATTGAGCTCAATTATTGTAGACCATTTTTAGGTAATTATTGATACTAAGAGCATCTCTAACAATTCCCAAAACACTCCCAATCTTTCGATTTTTGGCAAAACTAAAAAAACATGTCTCCAATAGTTTCTAATATTACCTCCCAATCTTTTAGCACTTGGAAAAAATGCCCCAACACGCGCAAAGATGCACACGGGCTCGCTCCTTGCAATCGTGCAGATCCTCCGTGGGGTCGCGAGCTCTTGACGCGGTGCCTTTCCTCTTATGCAGTCCTCGCCGACGCCAGCAACAACTTCCTCTACCATCGTCTTCCACCTCATCGTGTTCCTCCAGACCTCTGCCTCGTGCATAGCAGAGTAGGGTTGCCAGATGCACCTTCCCGAGCATGGAGAAGCGACAATGACAACATGCCATGTCCTCCATAGCGCCGCTCTCTACCGGTGGTCAGCGACCAGCCGACCACAGCTAGGGCCTAGGGCATTGTAGGGGCCCGAGCCGGAGCCTGGAGGCCACACCCACGTCTCAGCCGTCCAGCCTCTGTTGACTCACTCGGGTTAGTCTTCAATCTACGAGCAGGTCGAGAGTGGGTTCTGGCGAGTGTTGACACTAATTAACTCTTATTATTAAAGGTCAATTAAACATGAAAATGGATAAATATGTAAACTCCACCTTAGTATAGGGATTAAAACTAATGAATTCCACGAGTTTTGGTGAATTGTGAATCTGCAGTGATTAAATAGGGAAACAGCTCTCAATTGCTTCCCCTAGAAGGAAACCGATGGGAGATAACGCATTCGTCAAGTCAGGAACCTTCCAAAAGACTCTAGAGGACACCTGAAGACACCACGAGGCGGGGCACCCCGAGCCACCTCCATGTGAAGAGGGCGCCCACCACTCCTAATCCCGCGGCTAAGCGCAAGAGGACTACCCAGTTAGATCGCCACGGGGACAGGATTGAGGACCTTGAGAGAGATAACTTAGAGCTTAAAAAGAGATACGCTTCTCTAGCGAAGGCTACAAAAAAATAACCGATGTGCTGAACGAGTATGTAACAAAACACATAAGCCTGAAGGCTAAGGTCGTTAGTGTAGCCTCTACGCTAGGAAATCTACTCGAGGGAGAGAATTGAGAGATAGGTCGTCGATAGATTGATAAGGCACTCGTGTTTGCAGAGTCTCGTGTTTGCAGAGTCGTGTTTTGTTAGAAGTTTTGATTAGTTAATTTATTGTGTAATAAAAGTGCCTTAAATATCAATAAAGTTTTTGTTAGAGTTATCTTTTTGGATATGTGTCTTGTCTCCACAAGTTGTGATTAGCAGAAAACGGGAAATAAGTGTGAGGGAGAAGACGACGACACGATTACCGAAAACCGATCGCGAAAGCTGCATAAAACAGAAGACATCGTCGCTGAGATCACGCATCACGAATCAGGCCATGGTTGGGCCCTGAGCCCAACCGACCGGTTGGAGGACCCCACCGGTCGGTCAGGGGTCGGCACCCCTGACCTCCTCCTTCGTCCACGATTCGGTACGAAATTGCTACACTCTATTTTTCGATGTTTAAGCTTCTGTTCGAATTAAAAATATATTCTCGTCAATAATATGCAATCCATAAACTCTAATTAAAAAGGTAAGATTATTTTGACATGCTCATGGTATAGAGTCTCACAATACCTTTTCTGAAAAAACCTGCTTTGATAAAAACTTGAAGAAACCCATATTACTTAGAGTTGTTGTGGAATATGATAGAAGAATAATGAGAACTCAATTCTTAAAAGTATGAGCATTGGAGAATTTTACTTGCAAGGTTAAAAAGAGATTAGCAACACTTCTCCTTTGTAGTAAATAAATTGCATGCCAAAATTATTCATAAAATTAATCATTGCTTACTTTGATACTGAGTTCTTTGTTGAGAAATTTATTATGCTCTAAGATCGAGATCCTTACAAATAAAGAAAGATTCACTCTTCCGAAGTAGTATTGTATTAGAGGCATGGGCTATGCAAAAGTATGAAAAATGAGGAAAGAAAAATGGACAAGTGTCCGACACACCTCAAGAAAAAAAAAGAGAAGAGAAGAAAAGTATTATGATAAAAATATGATAAAGAAAAAGAAGATAGCCCGTGGTCCCTCTAATTACAATATTCCAGCAAGAGTGACAAAGTTTAAAAAGATTAATGTCTTGATCTAAGAGTATAGTATTTTTCTCCATTGACTTAGTAAGATAAAACTGCTCCCCATAAATAAAATACTTTGGTAAGGAATTGAAGTGCTACAAAAGGAGAAGGAAAGCTATGACTGTTTCGAAAAATTCAAAAACTCCAATGTCTTGTGCTAAAAGAAAAGGATGATCTGTTTCAACTATTCTATTTTCCAACTACTCAAGGTTTTATGGTAAACACTCTGAATCTCACAATGCAGGTATGAATAGAAAGGCTTAATGTTTGATATCTTATCCTACAGTTATGATCCAACCTTTTATTGAGGACAAGTAAAAGTCTAAATGTGGGGGAGTTTGTTGACACTAATTAACTCTTATTATTAAAGGTCAATTAAACATGAAAATGGATAAATATATAAACTCCACCTTAGTATAGGGATTAAAACTAATGAATTCCACAAGTTTTGTTGAATTGTGAATCTGCAGGGATTAAACAGGGAAAGATCCCTCAATTGCTTCCCCTAGAAGGAAACCGACGGGAGATACGCATTCGTCAAGTCAGGAATCTTCCAGAAGACTCTAGAGGACACCTGAAGACACCACGAGGCGGGGCACCCCGAGCCACCTCCAGCCCTCCAGGTGGGACCGACCGGTCTGGTGGGCCCACCGGTCGGTCCCCCTAGGGCGCCGCCGGCCTCCCCCTTTTGCAATCTTCCTCTACCGCCTTTGAGGATTAATCTCAGCCCTACGTGAAGTCGGTTTGATCCAACGGTCGCGGTTGATCCCTCAGGGCTATATAAACAGACCCCCAGGCCCCAGGACAGATAGAAGGTCCCTCTTTAGAAGACTATGCTTCATTTAGAAACCCTAGAAGAGACTTCAGGAGTCAGCTTTCAAGTAGAAGACTAGATACCCCTCTAGTTAGGATTAGAACCTAGTCTTATACTAGAACTAGAAGAAAGAGAGAGAGGGAGAGATCAAGAAGGAGCTCCGGCCTGTCGGATCAACTTCTTCATCTTGTATCTGTGGATTCAAGTTCTTCGTCAACTTGCTTCAACGATTGTTTCGGTAATCAACATCTATATTTAAGTTTGAGCTATTTTTCTTATTGTTCTTAAGGTTTATGACTCTCTTTTGAGTTACTTTAATTCTAGTCGCTCTAGAGTTAGAGTAGTTGGATAGTGTAAGCGTGGTGCTTAGACTTGATAGCTCATAATTGCCTCCTATAACGCCGGTAGTAGTGGTTGTTCGCAAGGGTGACTCTTATAGCCTTGTTGATTCTTCTATAGTCCACTTACCCGTGTGTAGGCTCGGTAGGATTATACATTTGCATAAAAGAATCATACTCTGTTTGTGACCTTTTATGGCAACTTCCCCACTAAGAATAATATAAACATATCACTCTTAAGTTGGATTTAGATAACCTTAGTGATCCCCTCTATACTTTTAGCTTCTCCATCCTTGTTAGCTACTCAGGGGTTATACTCTTTAAGACTTAACACTATCCGTTCCTTTGGGTTCGATATTAAAACTGGGTTACTCCGGTGAAGTGCTACATCGGTAGATTTTATCTGTGCGCTTGCTGATAAAGTAGAGTGTGCGTTAATTTATACCAACAAGCATTTCTGGCGTCATTGCCAGGGAACGGTAGATCATTTTGAGTCTTAAGTTTAACCTTGTATTATACTTTATCCTTTATCTTTTATCTTTTAACTTTTATCTTTTATATCTTTTACCTTTTATTCTTTTCACAATGGATTTCTCAGAGCCAATCACTAGCTCCACAGATTCCACTCCACTGAACCAGTATACCTATCGCACTGTCGTAGACTTAGAGTTGCCCAAATCTGCTAAGCCTATCCTTTCAGACAACTACGAGCTACGCCCATGCTTAGAAATGGTTAAGAATCAAACTTTTTCTGGCTTAGAAGACAAAAATCCACACATTCACTTAAATGAGTTTGAACAAACCTGTGAGTGCCTACACATAGCAGGCATGTCTGACGAAACCCTTAGATGGAAACTTTTTCCATTCTCTTTAGAGGGAAAAGCCAAAACATGGTACCTTCAAACTGCACCAAGTAAAAATGACGATTGGAAAGAACTCTGCTCTAGCTTTTGCTTAGAATACTTCCCTGTCTCCAAAATTGTTTGTCTTCGCTTAGAGATTTTGTCCTTCATCCAAAAAGATGATGAGTCTCTAATTGCAGCCTAGGAAAGATTCGATAATCTTGCCCGCTCTGGTCTAGCCTTATCTATTCCAGACCCTATCTTACTTCAACACTTTTATAATGGTCTGAATAGAAAAACTTCTAATTACCTTAACTTAGCTTCAAACGGATCATTTCTACATACCCCAGCCGCTAAGGCAAGGGAAATGTTGCAAAACTTATCTCAAATTACTCCCACTCCTGAAGTTAAACCACAAGAATCACTAGAAGTAAATCTAGAAGCTGAGCCTATATCCATTCTTAATCATGAACAAACCTCAGCCTTAATTCCTAGCGAGAGGGAAACCTCAATCTTAGGCGACACCTTTGATTTCGAGGATGAATATTTTACCGAATTTCGTAATACCTCGAAATATCACACAATTAGGAAACCACAAAATCAAAAATCATCACTTGAAAAACTTACTAATAAGGCTTTCCTAAAAGAAACTACGAAGGGGCTAGCCTCTATAATAAGTCATGAATGGTTAGAAGAATCAGAGCTTTCCACTGATATAATCTGCTTAAATTCACCTTCTACACACATTCAATGCCAAATCCATCAACAACCCTTCGTAGCTCTCTATAATCCTGTTGTGGGAACCAACATTATGTTTGAAACCTTTGCTCAAGATTTATTAAAACAAATGCCACTTACCCCAACAGCTAAATTGTTGAAAAACCCTTCAGGACATGTTATTCCTAGCTCAGGGATCATGCATGTCCTGCCTGTCATCGTAGATAACACTCCAATACACTTAAGCTTCTATATCTTTGATATTAAAGAGTTTAATTTGCTGATAGGCCAACCACTTAAACAACTCATTCATGAAGGTCAAACAGAGATCTTAAACTTCTGTCTTGGGAAAAATCTTAAAGGAACCAAACCTATGACTCACTCTCTAAATGCTGAGAATGAGTCATGTCCCGAGCCAGATCCTATGGAAGAAATTAAGGAAGCATCTCTTGAAATAATAAATGAACATGAATATGAAGAAGATGCACAGTTTTTGACTAAGGAAGAGGACAACACACCAGATCCAGATCCTCTAGATTCCTTAGAAGAACCTCCTAAACCTCCCATAGAGTTAAAACCCTTACCTTCTGGGCTTCGATATGCTTTCTTGAATAATGATCCTGAGTTTCCTATGATCATAAATGATAATCTTACTCAGGAACAGACTTCTAGGTTGATCACTGTCTTAGAAAAGCATAAATCAGCTTTTGGCTATTCACTCCACGACCTAAAGGGAATCAACCCCGCTTTCTGCACTCATCGCATTCCTACTGATCCTAACATATCACCATCTAGAGAGCCACAACGCAGGCTTAACAATGCGATGAGAGAGGTAGTAAAGAAGGAGGTTTTGAAACTCTTACACGTCGGGATCATTTATCCTGTGCCACACAGTGAGTGGGTGAGCCCTGTCCAAGTTGTGCCTAAGAAGGGAGGCATGACTGTGGTAAAGAATGAGAAGAACGAATTAATTCCACAAAGAACTGTTACTGGTTGGAGAATGTGTATTGATTATAGAAAATTAAACAAGGCAACTAAGAAAGATCATTTCCCGCTACCTTTCATAGAAGAAATGTTAGAACGGTTAGTCAATCACTCTTTCTTTTGTTTTCTTGATGGATATTCTGGATATCACCAAATCCCAATCCACCCAGATGATCAAAGCAAAACCACTTTTACATGTCCATATGGAACTTATGCTTATCGCCGAATGTCTTTTGGATTATGTAATGCACCTGCTTCTTTTCAAAGATGTATGATGTCTATATTTTCTGATATGATTGAAGAAATCATAGAAGTTTTCATGGATGAGTTTTCTGTTTATGGAAAAACTTTTGATGATTGTCTTGAAAATTTAGACAAGGTTTTGCAAAGATGTGAAGAAAAGCACTTAGTCCTTAATTGGGAAAATGTCACTTTATGGTTAAGGAGGGCATAGTGCTAGGTCACTTAGTGTCTGAACGTGGAATTGAGGTAGACAAAGCTAAAATTGAAGTAATTGAACGTTTGCCTCCACCAATTAATGTCAAAGGAATTCGAAGTTTTCTTGGCCATGTTGGTTTCTACCGTAGGTTTATAAAAGATTTTTCTCACATTGCTAGACCGCTTACAAATCTTTTGGCCAAGGATGTTTCTTTTGAATTTGATGATGCATGCTTAGAATCTTTTAACACTCTTAAGAAAGCACTCACTTCTGCACCTATCATCCAACCCTCTGATTGGTCTCTACCTTTTGAGATCATGTGTGATGCAAGTGATTTTGTTGTGGGAGCTGTGCTAGGACAATATAAAGATAAAAAGCATCATGCAGTCGCTTATGCCAGTAAAACTTTAATAGGACCTCAACTTAATTATGCTACTACTGAAAAAGAACTTATGGCTGTTGTTTTTGCTATAGACAAGTTTAGATCTTATTTAGTGGGATCAAAGGTGATTCTTTTTACTGATCATGTTGCACTAAAGTACCTGCTCACTAAGAAAGATGCTAAGCCACGCTTGATAAGATGGGTTTTGCTACTCCAAGAATTTGACTTAGAAATAAAAGATAAGAAAGGAGTAGAAAACTCTGTAGCTGATCACTTGTCTAGAATGCATTTTGAAAATCCTCAGGAATTGCCTATAAATGACTCACTCAGGGATGACATGCTTTTTCAAGTCTCTAGATCTGACCCTTGGTATGCACATATTGTCAATTTTATAGTTGCAGGGTATGTACCACCAGGAGCAAATAAGAAGAAGCTGATCTATGAAAGTAGGGTCCACATATGGGATGATCCATATCTATTCAGAGTATGCTCTGATGGATTACTCAGAAGATGTGTGCCAGCTGAAGAAGGAATCAAGATCATTGAACGTTGTCACTCTTCACCATATGGAGGACATTATGGGGCATTCCGAACACATGCGAAGATCTGGCAAAGTGGATTTTTCTGGCCATGTTGGCACAAAATGTGTCGCACCGTGCCTCACACACAGCAAGCCGAAAAGCGTGACTTCAATCGGGTGCCCGGACGGTTTGAAATCCGGAGACGTGCCAGTCGGTTTGACCTGAAAGCCAACAAGGGATAAAACTGTGAGAATAAAACTGGAACATGTCGGATGAGACCAGACAGTTCCATATTTACGGCCCTGAAGCCACTCACAACGACATATAGCTATAGAAGCTATCTGTCCACAAGTTTTAAAAATCATTCGGCTAACTCCAAACATGAGCATATGTAAACAATTGGTTGCCGAATGCATATACGTAAAAAGACATGCTTGAACAATAGATAGATTATAAAATAACGTGTAACCAAACTCGGCAAACTAGCCGAATTGGGGTCCATGGAGAAGGAACATGCAAACAAGCACGATCAGACCAATCTAAAACCTGCATCTGCCGCACGATACCTAGTTTTATCAAAGCTTAAGCGTGATTGACATGTATGAACCCGCAACATGTAACAATCTAGATTAGAAACTAATTCGGCCATCATGGTCATGCGATTATTGGAAAAACAAGTAAAACTTGTAAAGCAAGGCCGAACAAAGCCAAATCTAGATTGGGCAAAAGAGTGTTGCAAAACTAATTAAATAATTTCAACACATGATAACTTAATGAATCTACTAGATCTTGCCGAATCTAATACAGCCGATAACTATCTCGCTCCTGCTAAGCGTATCAAGCAAACGCCTACCGCACGGTATTTACTCATAAGCATAGCATAAGCAAAGACTTCTTGATTGTCGACATAGATCCGCCGCACGATCTTTGTAAACAAACAAGACTACTTGCATCACATCTAAATCCACAACATGAGACTAGACATGATAACCAGGTTGACGGGACTTACAAAGGTCGACGGATCGATGATTCCTCTCGAAGAACTTGACGACACGACAAAGGACTCGAAGATGGCACGGGGCCGATTTGTATTGATATGGTTGTTAACAGTTTTACAATGGCCGAGGGTTTATATTTATACCCTGGGCGAAATACGAGTCCTGGAAGATTACGACTTGCATAATAAAACTTTGGAAAATACGAATCATATTCCTATTTTCCTCCCGGTGTCCTCCATTGTTACGTGTCTTCTCATGCAAGCCGGCTTTACCTACCGTATTTGCTTCCCGAGTGGAGTCATCGTCTTGCAAGATAGCCGACCGCACCTGCACTAGCCAAAAATCCGAGAGCTAAACGACTGCTTGGTTGTTTGCCGAATGTCCATCCCACTGCTGGTCGGGTCCACTTGTCATCTTCTTGGTCCACTTGATCAACCGATCTTCCTTGATTCTGCCGATTCCTCAAATTGCGGCTATCTTCAGCAAAATTCGGTCTATCTTTCCTCTTAATCCAAATTTTGGTGTAAACACATGCCCCCTAATTTTGGGATAAATATTTATTCCAAAATTCTTTTCTCCTGAACTACTGACGTGGAACCTCTGGAAGCGTCCACTCCTGTGGAAATTTTGTGTGCCATAATTGCCTTACGTGCCGATTCATCTCCCGATGCACCCCCTGGGGTCTTTTAAAGTCACCCTTCACCTCGTTTCGGCTTACTCCCTCAAGCTCTCCTGTTTCAATCTCAAAACCAAGAAAACCCTTCTTCCTCCTATCATCACCCAATCCAATCCATAAGATGTCTTCCGTGGCGAGCAAACACAGCTCTGAGCTTGGCGTCTCCAGCACTTCCAGAAAGAGGTTGCTCTCTTCTACTTTATTTCAAAATGAGGCAACCATTCTTACTTTGTCACTTTTGTTCAGGATGGTCAGTGATGATTTCTCCGAGGACTTGACTCAACAGATCATAGACCTTCAGCTTGATCTGGAAGAGAAGAATTAGGAGATTTCTCAAGTTTCCCAGGAGCGTGATGTCGCTCGGAATCGGGCCGCCGGTGAACATTTTCATCATTGTTGTCTTTGTTTTCCCCCTTTTTTTACTTACTCTTCTCCATCTCAGTTCTGGGGGCCAAACTTCATGCTCTTGAAGCTGCCGTCGCCAGGCTTGCCATCACGGCCAACGCAGCAGGCACGACAACCCTAGATCGGGTAAACGAGGTTAACCGAATCCTCCCCGACATCTCCAGGGCTGGCATGGGATACGGCGCAGCGCTTGCCTTCAACGCTGTACGGATTCACTCCGACGTCTATTACCGTAGTTTCGATGTCTGCGAGCGGGGGTTGGAATATAGAGTAGCACATTCTGTGGATGATATGAAGGAAGCTGGAACAGATCTGGTTGACTCCTTCGACCATGATCTCCCGATTAGCCACAGGATAGAGTGGACGAACTGATTTTTTCACTGTAATCTTGTACCTCCTTCTTGTAAATAAAAGTCTTCATGTGTGACCCCTAAAATCAATCTGTGACTGATCCTTCGAGATCAATGTGTGTCTTGCTTTGTGCATTAATTACTGACTTCTACTCTTTTTGCTTTAAAGGCAATGTATATCGCATCGTCTTACTGCTGACAATCATGTCAGTCATCTCTGCTTCATAGGCGATCGTCATAATCAGCTATTTTCAGACCTAGTGTTCTGGATCCTTTTTCAATTTTCCAATCCATGATGATGTTAGGATAGTACTTCTTAAGGAATTCCTGAAGACTTCTTCATTAAAATTCTATTGCCTGGAGAAAATATGATCCTTCACACTTCAAAGACCACTTACCAAACTTATTGTCCTCGATATCAATCGGCAATATGGGTTTCCAAACAATCAACCAAAACTGAACCCCTCATGTGGCAACAATCTTTAGCCGAATCCTGTCGGCTTTCTGATTCTAGAGCCATGATCTTCTTAAGTCAACATAATTCTGTCTTGGCCCAACAACGGCCCATAAATCGTGAAAAACCCTACTCTGACACTTGGCTCTCCAGGGAGCAAGCCACGACTCCATAAATATGACCCTACGCAGGCCATCATCTTGAACAGTTTAACTTGCAAACTTTCCACTTCCCAGCTCAAAACCTCGCCTGTATTTTCATTAATGGCAAGCGATGGCGACCATAGCAAACGTCCCGCCAGAGATAAAGCGGAAGGAAGCCGAGCACTGACTCGTCAGCATTATGGGTAAAGTTTGGCTTCTTGCCCCCTTGCGGTAGCCTTTTCCTGTTCATCCGTTCCTGATTTACTGCTCATCTTCTTTCTAGGATGAGGGTTTTCTCCAGTCAAAACCAGATTCCTTTCCCCAAAACAGCAACTCCACCGAGCTTTCCAATTCCTTCTTCTGGGTTACCAAATCCCTCTGAGACTAATGATTCACTTTGGTACACCCGTTCGAACACTCTCTGGTACTGCAAAGAGAGGGATAAGGCCCAGAAAGACCTGGAGGATGCATCCAGGAAGTACAGCATTGAGGAAATCGAACGGGAAGACCAACGGAAACAGCTCTATAACACCATTATATTCCCAGTAGAGAGGTTCTGCAGTAGCAACACTTACCGAATCATCAGCATGGACAACTTCAATGTCATCTCCAATCCACTGGATGAGGATTTGATGCATAGTTGACGGAACGCAGCAATTTGCATGTATCCAATCCCTTCCTAAAAGCAAACTATATGCCCCCTTGCCATCGATGACGAAGAAGGTAGTAATCAGGGTTTTTGACCCGATCGTCAACTCAACATGAACCGCTCCTCGAGTATCGTAAGGATTGCCAGCAAAGTCTCTCAACACCATGTCAGTTTTCAATAATTCTTCGCTTGTCATCCCAAGTTTCCTGAAGGTAGTATATGGCATGATATTTATGGCAGCTCCCCCATCAATAAACATCCTGGTTAATGGCTTGCCATTAACATACTCTTTCATATAAAGTGGCTTCAAGTGTCGGTGTTTAGCTGGCTTATCAAAGATTGCCTGTTGAGCCAGAACGAGCTGAGCCATCAGATCTTGGTATTCGCCTTCGTCAAAATCCGAATACACTTCTTCTTGGACATCTTGATCTCCGAGAGCTATAAATTCTGATGGGAGAAAGAATGCCATGCACGCATCAGCCGAACGATCACCCTCATCAGGCTTTTCTTTAGGACGCCAAATTTGCTTTGCTTTGGCGCCTGCTTGCGCTAATTCGCTGTTCCTTAGGCGTTGTACCCTCCTTTTCTGGCTCTTTCTTAATCCCGATGGGCACCATTGTCCTCTCTGTCAAACATATTCACGGTACTACTCTTCTTCAGCGTGAGCCCAACCTTGATCGGCAAATCTTCTCCCTTGCCGATTTTTAGAATTACCTATTTTTAAGCGCTGATCGTCCTCAGGGAGCCGCACCCCAAGCCTTTCTTGGACTGAACGGCGGTTGACTCGAGACTGCCTGTACTCAGAATATTGATCACTGCATTCAGGGCAGTTGTTCTTAGCAGGCAGCTTCAAGCCTTCATTCCAACAATTTTTAAAAAATGAGCACTTCCAATGAGATTGCTCTTGCTCTCTCATATATTCTCGTTCTTCTCGGTATATCTCCTCTTCGTACCTCCGTTTCTTCTCTATGAACTTTTGTTCCTCATAAAACTTTTGCTTCTGGTATCGTTCTTGCTCTCGACGCCATTTGTTTAACAAAATGTGTGTCGTGACCTTGGGCCTGGAAGCTTCACCCCTTTTAGTTCGGCTATTCTGGAAACAAACTCGTCGCTGAAGTTCTTCATTTGTGATCTGCCGATCGGGGTCAACAGCACCGGTCTTTCTCGCTCTATCAGAGGTTAACACTTTCATCTTATTTTTGCCCCTGGGGTCATCTGCATTAACCATGTTAACAGAGAAAGATACGGTATTCTGTCCGAAAGGGCTACCATCAATTTTCATTTTTCCATCAAACTTCAAATGCCCTTCTTGGATAGCTTTCTGGATCCGCACTCTGAACACTCGACAATCATTAATATAATGAGATCTGGTGTTATGAAAACCACAATACTTATTGTCTTTAACTCCCTCAGGGTTCAGCATGGGATGACCTTCAGGCAACTTGACACGTCCCTCTTTCACCAGTAACTCAAATAGTTTATCCGATTCGGAAACATCAAAGTCGTAGGTACCTTTTTGCTGTCTCAGCCATCGTTGATTGACCTGAGTCGGCTCTTTAGTCCAGACCAGCTCTACTGCAGCTATCTCATCTTCATCATCATACTCCATCGCTTCTTCTAAGAAAGCCTGGTACATCTCGCTAGCCACATCGCCTTTCTGGTACTGGTTATTTCTCCTAAACCCCTGAGCCTGATTACTCATCATTACCAACCGTTGTGCTAATTGCCCAAGATCATCAAACTCCATGCCGAATAATCTCTCCCTGATATTCGGCAACATGCCAGCTATAGCTATCCCTGGCAATTGATCATCTGGTAAATTTAGAGAATAGCAGAGATTTTTAGTTTCCCTGAACCTGCGCAAGTATTCTTGTGGTGTCTCATTAGCCCTCATCTTCAAACTCATGAGGTCGACCAACTTCTTCTCATTAGTGCCCGTAAAGAAATACGCATGGAATTTATGTTCTAATTCTGCCCATGTATTAATAGAATTTGTCGGCAGAGATGTGAACCATGAGAAAGCTGGTCCTGTTAACGACAGTGGGAAGTACCGAATTCTCCAAGCTTCATCTGCAGACGCCTCTCCAAGTTGCATCAAGTAACGGCTGATGTGTTCTATAGTACTGGTATCATCTTGGCCTGAGAACTTAGTAAGATCAGTGAGAGGTTTCACCCTGGGAGGAAGTGCCACTCTGTTGTACCACTCTGGATAAGGAGATTTATAAGCATATGACTGATTTTTTTGGCTTCAGGCCGAATTGATTTTGCATCAAGTTGGCCATCCTATGCATGATGAGGTCAACACTTGAATCTGGAGCCGCATGCGTTTGACCTCAAAGAAATGCCACCGTTGAGTTTTTATAGCCCGGATTCAGGAAAGCATCAATCGCACTGTAGTCAACAAACTCTTGATATCCATCTCCATACATGTTCTTCTGCAACCTATTTGTTGCTGGAGATACTCTGAAGGCGGATTGCGGGATGTTTCCCGTCGTGCCGAATGCGAGCTGGCCGTGAGTTGTGGGAGGTTGCTGCTCCTGGTGAAGGACCATCCCACCTTTGCTTGAACCAACCCCGCCGTCTTCAGCATTTTTTCTTTGATGTTGGGGTACGGGAAATAACAGTGGTCCTTGCATCGGGCCAGCAGCTTCCTCAAAACGTTTGTCAACCGTCGGGCCAAAAATACCAACCATGATGGCACGAAAGGTATTTAAGAAAGCTGATTGGTGATTTGTCATGGCCTCTGCTATAGCCTTGTACACTAGTTCGGATAATTTTTTAGCATCATCCTCATCAGTACTATCAGATTGATGAGGAAGGAGAGTTCTTGGGAGTGACTACTTCTGGAAAACTTTGTTGCTCTTGTCCTTAGAAAAGGACATCAAGCATTTGCGTTGAAACTCATCACATGCTTGTTGTATTAAATTCTTCAATTCTGGTGGCAACTCATCCATGGTCACTTCCAGAATCTGAGTGTTGTCGAACTCAACCATCTTGGAATACAGCGTCCCACCGGGCGTGCCAAAAATTGTGTTGGCACAAAATGTGTCGCACCGTGCCTCACACACAGCAAGCCGAAAAGCGTGACTCCAATCGGGTGCCCGGACGGTTTGAAATCCGGAGACGTGCCAGTCGGTTTGACCTGAAAGCCAACAAGGGATAAAATTGTGAGAATAAAACTGGAACATGCCGGATGAGACCAGACAGTTCCATATTTACGGCCCTGAAGCCACTCACAATGACATATAGCTATAGAAGCTATCTGTCAACAAGTTTTAAAAATCATTCGGCTAACTCCAAACATGAGCAAATGTAAACAATTGGTTGCCGAATGCATATACGTAAAAAGACATGCTTGAACAATAGATAGATTATAAAATAACGTGTAACCAAACTCGGCAAACTAGACGAATTGGGGTCCATGGAGAAGGAACATGCAAACAAGCATGATCAGACCAATCTAAAACCTGCATCTGCCGCACGATACCTAGTTTTATCAAAGCTTAAGCGTGATTGACATGTATGAACCCGCAACATGTAACAATCTAGATTAGAAACTAATTCGGCCATCATGGTCATGCGATTATTGGAAAAACAAGTAAAACTTGTAAAGCAAGGCCGAACAAAGCCAAATCTAGATTGGGCAAAAGAGTGTTGCAAAACTAATTAAATAATTTCAACACATGATAACTTAATGAATCTACTAGATCTTGCCGAATCTAATAGAGCCGATAACTATCTCGCTCCTGCTAAGCGTATCAAGCAAACGCCTGTCGCACGGTATTTACTCATAAGCATAGCATAAGCAAAGACTTCTTGATTGTCGACATAGATCCGCCGCACGATCTTTGTAAACAAACAAGACTACTTGCATCACATCTAAATCCACCGCATGATACTAGACATGATAACAAGGTTGCCGGGACTTACGGAGGTCGACGGATCGATGATTCCTCTCGAAGAACTCGACGACACGACAAAGGACTCGAAGATGGCACGGGGCCGATTTGTATTGATATGGTTGTGAACAGTTTTACAATGGCCGGGGGTTTATATTTATACCCTGGGCGAAATACGAGTCCTGGAAGATTACGACTTACATAATAAAACTTTGGAAAATACGAATCCTATTCCTATTTTCCTCCCGGTGTCCTCCATTGTTACGTGTCTTCTCATGCAAGCCGGCTTTACCTACCGTATTTGCTTCCCGAGTGGAGTCATCGTCTTGCAAGATAGCCGACCGCACCTGCACTAGCCAAAAATTCGAGAGCTAAACGACCGCTTGGTTGTTTGCCGAATGTCCATCCCACTGCTGGTCGGGTCCACTTGTCATCTTCTTGGTCCACTTGATCAACCGATCTTCCTTGATTCTGCCGATTCCTCAAATTGCGGCTATCTTCAGCAAAATTCGGTCTATCTTTTCTCTTAATCCAAATTTTGGTGTAAACAGGCCAACCATGTACCATGACACAAAAGACTTTGTCCGGAGGTGTGGACCATGTCAGAGGTACGGCAGCATCAACACCAGAGATGCCATGCCACTCACCAACAACCTTCAGATTGAGCTCTTCGATGTCTGGGGAATTTATTACATGGGACCATTCCCTAAATCAAGGAACCATGAGTACATCCTAGTTGTTGTCGACTACGTCTCAAAATGGGTCGAAGCGGTGCCATGCAAGTCTGCTAATGCAAGAAACTCTCAGAGGATGTTCGAGGAGGTGATATTTCCAAGATTTGGAGTGCCAAGGATGGTAATTAGTGATGGGGGAACACACTTTATTGACAAAGGCTTTCATAAATATCTGATAAGTCATGGGATCCGTCACAATGTTGCCACTCCCTATCACCCTCAGACAAGTGGCCAAGCAGAAACATCGAACAAGCAAATCAAGAATATTCTGCAGAAAACGGTCGACGAGATGGGAACACGATGGAAAGATAGACTACCCAAAGCATCGTGGGCTTATCGTACTGCCTACAAAACACCACTAGGAATGTCTCCATATCAACTCGTGGGTACGGAAAGACTTGTCACTTACTAGTGGAACTAGAATTCAAAGCTCACTGGGCAATCAAGAGGTGGAACATGGACCTAGAAGCTGTAGGAGTCAGGAGGAAAATGCAACTCTCTGAACTAGATGAATGGCGCGAAAGGGCATATCACAACGCAAAGATTTACAAAGAGAGAACAAAGAGGTGGCATGACAAGAGAATCAAGAAGAAGAGCTTCACTCCGGGAGACAAGGTATTACTCTTTAATTCCAGGGTAAAGTTGTTCGGGCATGGAAAACTACGAAGCAAATGGGAAGGACCATTCACGGTGGTAGCCACTTCATCACATGGAGCTATTACACTTCAAAATGACGAAGGTACGCTTTTTAAGGTAAATGGGCAACGTCTTAAGATTTTTCTAGAACCTGAAAAGAGTCCTGAAGAGTTGGATGTCATCCAATTCTTTATTATCCCATAGATTTACACCATCGTCATTTTCTGATAAGTTCACACATCGGGGAAATATTTTCTGGATTAGGATCAAGTTTAAAGACACCACGAGCGATGGACCCATGAGGAGCCACAGGGTGGGACCGACCGATCCCCTAGGGAGACCGACTGGTCTGCCCTGGACCCCCCTCGTTGCCTGTCTTCTTTCGTTACGTGTTCAGACTCTCACTCGTATCCATTCTGGTACCCTGATCCGCAGAATCGATAACTCCCGTAACAAACCTATCACGCCTATCATTCAGCCTCCTCTCCAAGCCACCTCAGCTATAAAACTAGCCCTAGGCCTGCCTCTAGATTCATTACAGCCTCCTCGCAGAATACCAACAACAGCAGAGCTCTCCTCCCACCAGCACTAATGGCCTCCTATCCAAGGATCGACCTCAACGAGCCCGCCGACGACTCGATGGCTCTTGTCGTCGCCTCATCAAAGGAGCTTGACGTAACGCCGTCAAAGGAGATCACCCCCGTTATCTCGCCAACACCCGTTGATGTGATCCCACCAGAAGAGGCCTCGTCGCATCGTCAACAAGCTCTTTATGCTCAAGCGGTGCCGGCAAGAGGACTCCCAACATTCTCCATCCCCAAGACGCTCCCGCTTCTTCCTCCTAAGCCTAATGAGACACTCATCGGGCTGAAAGCAAACAAGTTTGGGGGACCCACGGTCATAAAATACACATCTACATCTTCGCACCCGCGCATTGATGGAGTTCGTGGACACCCTAAGCAGATCAAGGTCACTCCACCGGTGAAGAGGGTGCCCACCACTCCTAATCCCGCGGCTAAGCGCAAGAGGACTACCCAGTTAGATCGCCACGGGGACAGGATTGAGGACCTTGAGAGAGATAACTTAGAGCTTAAAAAGAGATACGCTTCTCTAGCCAAGGTTACTGTTGATGGTGCTTAAAGCATCATTTCACCATCAACATTTCACCCAAAACCAAGGTAAAACAACATAAAAGGTAGAAGATTTGGTTTATAACTAACCTATTTCCACATGTGCATAGTTTCTTATCTTAATGCAGGAAATGATGGAATTTGGGCCAAACAAGAGTACCAGGAGCAAGGCCAAGCCACTCTGGCCCATTTGGGCCTGAGCAAGGTGGCGGCCGCCAGGTCACTCGTGCCAAAAGTGGCCCAAGCCACGTCATCGATCCGTGGGAGTCACCTCAAGCTCAAATCTTGGCCATTGCACACTAAGGCGGTTTGATCCAAGGGCTAAGAAGAGCATCACCTGGATAGTGGGCTTTGGACACGTGTCTAAACCCTAACCGGCCCTCAAACCGACTTGGGAGAGCAAATGAAGACCGTTGGATGAATGGCGGTTGCATTGGACGGTAGAGAGGTGGCGGGCGCCAGGGTTTGGTGGCGGGCGCCACCCCCTAAACCCTAACCGACCTCCCCCTCACTCTATAAGTAACCCCCTAGCTTCCTAGAACTATAAATAGGCCCCTTGAGCTCTCATTCGGGGAGCCTCACACCATTCCTCACCATTTGGTTAGGTTAGCACACTTGCTATGCTAGAGAGATTAGAGAGAGTGTGAGTGCCTCACTAGAAGAGGAGCTGGAGAGGAGAAGAGTAGAAGTCTGGAGAGTTCCGAAGTTGTCGGAGACCTCTGCTTCTCTCTGCTCTGTGCTTCCACTTTGGTAACTTAGTATCTATTCTATCTTCAAGTATTTACTTTCAGTACTTGTGTGTTTGTTTCATTGCTTGATATTAGTTTCAAGTGCTCTAGTTCTAGTACAGGGCTAGTAGTAGTAATATATAGATTAAGTGTGGTACTTAGGCTATATATTGCTAGTGAATACGGCTAGGCCCCCGGATAGTTGTGGTAGCAAGCAGGTGGTGACAGCCCTGTGCGCCTTGAATTCCACCACGTAGTTGGTCTAGTTTAACAGTAGGGCTCGTTGTGCTAGCGTTCAACCTAAGTCAGTGATAAAGGCTAGTACGCCCACAGTACACTAGTAAAGAACTTAAATCACTAGAAGTCTAATAGAACTAGGATCTACCCCAGTAGATAGTGCTCGTTCCCTTCATCTATCCTAGATATCCTTACCCCCTAGTTTTCTCAAAATCACTTCGCGTTCCTCATGGATTTGATACCCCGGAATACTCTGAGGTGAAAAGCTACAACTGACAGTCGTGCGCTTACGGTTTCTTCTGCGTGCCACCCGAGGTGTCAACAAGCTTTTCTGGCACCGTTGCCGAGGAACGGTAGCTGATTTTTGAGACTAGAGTTAGGATCATATTTACCCTCTCCGCATGGAGAATCAATCTATCTTACAATTTGCAACTCCTAAGAATTCGCGATTAGAGCCACATTTATCATCACAACCTATATATGCCGATAGTTACGAATTGCGCCCTGACTTTATTAACAAAGTTCAGGAGAGCATGTTTACGGGATCAGAAAATCCCTACATACATCTACGTTAGTTTGAGCAAGTCTGTGCATGCTTGAACATTTCGGGCATTTCACCTGACACTGTCAAGTGGAAGCTGTTTCCGTTCACTTTGACGGGAGCAGCTAAAACATGGCATGCTCGAACCGTGGGAAGTGCCAGAGGAGACTGGGGAACTTTACGGACCAAGTTTATCTTGACGTATTTCCCTGTCCACCGAGTGGTACGACTACGAGTAGAAGTGTTGACCTTTAGACAAAATGATAAGGAGACATTAGGGGAGGCTTGGGACCATTTTATTGGTTTAATCAATTCAGGACCCGATTTAGCCATACCCGATCCAGTGCTCCTTCAGCATTTTTATGTCGGTCTAGAGAAAGAGAGCGCTCTTCACCTTGATCATTCGTCAGGTGGAGCATTTCTTCATCTTTCTCCACGAGGTGGAAAGGAGGTTCTTGATAGAATTCTCGAGAATACTCCTTATACTGGAGTTTCCGATGAAATCCCTGAGGAAGAAGTCATAGAAACCCAAGTTTTGACCGTAGAACAACAAGAAGAGCCCGAGTCTAGCTCGTTGGCCTTAGTGGAGCCTATTCCGTCCACATCTGGAAGAGAAATTCTTCCGGAATTTTTGGGCGAGATAGAGGATGATGTGTTTGAGGATTACGGAAATGCTATGAACTACTCCGTTCAAGCTCTCCCATCCGACAAACCACTTCATGAGTCTTCTGATGGAATCTATAGCCGAGAGCGTCTTTTGGAACTTTCAGCTGTCATGAGTCATGAATGGACAATGGAAGCCGAAGTATCAGAAAACATCCCTCGCATAGATAAAGTACCTAGCGTAATAGATTGTCGAATTAGGGGAGAAAGGGCCTTTGCCTTTTACGACCCTGTCGTGGGAATTAATGTTCTTGCTAGTAATTACGTATCCAGAACATTCCCCGACCTTCAACGACATCCAACTAAACGGTGTTTAAGAGACCCAAATGGTGACATCTTGGAAAGTGAAGGAATCCTAAAGATGGTCCCCATCCAAGTAGATGGAGCGGACATGGTCTTAGATTTCTACATTTTCGATGTAGTCCTTTTTGACGTCTTCTTAGGACAACCTTGGTCCATACTTGCATTGCAAGGACCATGTCAAGAGCACTTTAATGCTCAAATCGGTGGAAAAGAGTACTCAGTACCTTTCGTTCGTGCATTAAATTCCATTGCCGAACAACCCCCAGAACCAGATCTTCTCGATCAAGCTAGAACCTCTACCCTTTATGAGTTGGCTCAGCCTAATTTTGAAGAAGATTCTGAGTTCTTTGTCGAAGAAGAAGCCGAGACAGATGAACCGTTTCGCTTAAACGAATCGGAAAAGCCATCTCGACCTTCCATAGAGCTAAAACCTTTGCCTAAAGGTCTGAGATACATTTTTCTAAACATTGACCCCGAGACTCCCGTAATCATTAGCAGTAAGCTATCTGAAGAGGAAGTCCGTAGGTTGACCCTTGTCTTAGAAAAACACCAATCTGTCTTTGGCTATTCACTTCAAGATTTGAAGGGAATTAGTCCAAATCTCTGCACCCATCGTATCCCTCTCGATCCTGAGATACCCTCTTCAAGAGAGCCACAAAGACGACTTAATAACGCTATGCGTGAAGTCGTGAAAAAGGAGGTTCTGAAACTCTTGCACGCGGGAATTATTTATCCAGTTCCTTATAGTGAATGGGTAAGTCTCGTGCAAGTAGTTCCAAAGAAAGGAGGCATGACAGTTGTTAAGAATGAGAAAAATGAGTTAATCCCTCAACGCACTGTCACTGGATGGAGGATGTGTATAGACTATAGGAAGCTGAATAAAGCCACAAAGAAAGATCATTTCCCACTTCCTTTTATAGATGAGATGCTAGAGAGATTGGCAAACCATTCCTTCTTTTGCTTCCTCGATGGATATTCTGGTTATCACCAAATTCCAATCCATCCAGATGACCAAAGCAAGACCACTTCCTTTGGACTTCAATGCGCCGGCATCTTTCCAACGGTGTATGATGTCCATCTTTTCTGATATGATTGAATAAATCATGGAGGTATTCATGGATGACTTTTCGGTCTATGGGAAAACCTTTGACGATTGCCTAGCCAATTTAGACAAAGTCCTCCAACGCTGTGAAGAGAAGGACCTAGTTCTTAACTGGGAAAAGTGTCACTTCATGGTGCGAGAAGGAATTGTCCTAGGCCATCGAATTTTAGAACGTGGGATAGAAGTGGATAAAGCCAAAATCAATATAATTGAACAATTGCCACCACCCACTAATGTGAGAGAAATCTGAAGCTTCTTGGGCCCTGCCGGCTTTTATAGAAGGTTTATTAAGGATTTCTCACAAGTCGCTAGACCCTTAACGAGCCTGTTAGCAAAAGACGTCTCGTTCAAATTTGACGAGGATTGTCTACAAGCTTTCAATATTTTGAAAAAGGCTCTAACTTCGGCACCAATCATCCAACCCCCAGATTGGAATTTGCCGTTCGAAATCATGTGTGATGCTAGTGATTATGTTGTGGGAGCCATCCTTGGTCAAACTAAAGATAAGAAGCATTATGCTATTTCTTATGCTAGTAAGACCCTGACTGGCCCCCAGCTAAACTATGCAACCACAGAAAAGGAACTTTTGACCGTAGTCTTTGCCATAGACAAGTTTAGATCTTACTTAGTGGGAGCTAAGGTGATCGTTTATACCGATCACTCTGCTCTGAAATATCTCTTCACTAAGAAAGATGCTAAGCCAAGGTTGATCTGCTGAATCCTACTCCTTCAAGAATTTGACCTGGAAATAAGAGACAAGAAAGGAGTAGAGAATTCAGTAGCTGATCACTTGTCTAGACTACAAGTCAATAATTCGGACAATCTCCCAATAAATGACTTTCTTCGCGATGATACCCTTTTAAAAGTCACATATACCAACCCTTGGTATGCAAACATCGTGAATTTTATAGTCGCCGGCTATGTCCCGCCGGGGGAGAATAGAAAGAAACTGCTATATCAAAGCAGAACACACCTATGGGATGAACCATATCTCTATAAGGTCTGTGCAGATGGACTCTTGAGAAAATGTGTCCCCATAGAAGAAGCAACAAAAATCATAGATAGATGTCACTCCGCCGAATATGGAGGACACTATGGAGCTTTTCGGACACATGCTAAAATTTGGCAAAGTGGTTTTTATTGGCCATCCATGTACGAGGACACAAAGAATTATGTGAGACGTTGTCCTCGTTGCCAAAAGCATGGTAACATTAATGCCCGAGATGCTATGTCACTCGTGAACAATCTCCAAGTTGAGTTGTTCGATGTTTGGGGTATAGATTTCATGGGCCCCTTTCCTAAATCCTATGACGCCGAGTACATTCTTGTGGCGGTGGATTATGTCTCGAAATGGGTAGAAGCCATACCCTGTCGAGCAGCAGACGCTAAACATTCGAAGAAAATGTTCAAACAGAACATCTTTCCTCGTTTTGGAGTTCCTAGACTAGTCATTAGTGACGGAGGCCCTCATTTCATAGATAAGAGCTTCCGACATTTCTTAGCTAGTCAAGGAGTCCAACATAATGTAGCCACTGCATACCACCCCCAAACAAGTGGACAGGCCGAAACGTCCAATAAACAAATAAAGAATATCTTGCAAAAGACGGTAGAAGAAATGGGAAAGGGATGGAAACATAAGTTACCCGAAGCTCTATGGGCCTATTGGACCGCCTATAAGACCCCGATTGGAATGTCCCCATACCAACTAGTTTATGGGAAAACTTGTCATCTTGCTGTTGAGCTTGAGTTCAAAGGTCATTGGGCCATTAAAAATGGAACATGGACCTTGACCAAGCTGGCCAAAATAGGAAGATGCAAATTTCCGAACTAGAAGAATGGCGAGAAAAAGCCTATCATAGTGCCAAGCTCTATGTTGACACTCCTTAATGGATTCACTCTAAGAATGAGTCACATAATATAATAATCTAGTGAAAGCACAAAAGAGTGTACGGGACACTACTAACTCCACTTAACGTCAAGTTGTCATCCCCAACATGAAGCTAGCAATGTAATTATATCAGGGCACTGGATTTTAGAGATAGATATTTACCCGCAAGCGCACAGATAAACAAACCCGTTGTAGAGCATTTCACCCAAGCTAGTCTCAGGTATCATTATTTATATTTTAGCCTAGAGACTAATCAGTTCAAGATATGATGGTATTATAAGGACTTAACAGTATTTAATATGGCACACACTTATAGCAAGACTGATAACACACTAACTAATATGAACAGGAATCGGGTACAGAGTAAAGGATATGGTAAATAATTGATAAAAGATAACAGAGATCAGATCAATCAAGGATAAACTTAGAACAGTACCGCCTAGCAAGATGATGATTAGAACAGGTATTAATAAGGAACATCCCTAAGTTATTCTAATTATAAGTCATAGCATACATTGATTAGTGCAATTATATTTGGCAATCATTGGCTAGGTCACATCATATTTATAATCAAGAGGCAACTCCATAGCTAAGGTGTTAAGCAAAGTAACCCTTAAACCATGAGTTAACTGAGCCATACTGAACACTATATTCGGGAGGTGGAATACAGAGGACTCAACAGGTCTGTCACACCCGCGATCTACCACTCTATCCGGAACATAGGACGCATTCGCAGATAAATAATGTATAAGCACCATGGCTACACAGCATTCATCACTCACCCGTTGTACTTTAAGATGAGCGTTATACGAACATGAGTATAAACATAAAGATGAACTATCTATGCCAAATATATAATCAAAGCAGACTATAAGCATTATAACTAAGAATATAATCATTGATGTCTTAATCATATCAATTGTATTGCTATCTAGAACACAATAATGAACAATAAGGTGAATTAGATCATCGAGAAGAACTAAAGTACGAACTAGAACATTAACTAGAACAGGATTATGAACTAGAAGATGAACTAGACGATGAACATGAACTAGACGATGAACTAGAACATAAACAATGAAGAACAATGATGAACTAGAAGAGCAATTATGAAATAGATCCATAATGTTAATACAAGAGAGAAGATCTTGGGTTTATCGAGCCTTCTCGTGACTAGATCAGGAATCCAAGCGAAGCTTGACTCCTCTAATCCTATTCTATCTACTAATCTAGGTGGATGTAGTCCTAAAGCTTCCGATTGATCTCCCTCTGGTGAGTCTAACCCTGATGAATGAATTGCCTGAAACCCTCTTCTCCCAGAGAGGGGGGTCAGGGGTCTGTTTATATAGCCCTGGGCGATGAATCGTGGCCCTTGGATCAAACCGACTTGAGGTACGGTCGAGATGCATCCTGGAGGTCGGTGGAAGTAGCTTGCAGAGGACGGAAGCGTGGGGGCTCCCTGGCCGACCGACCAGTGGGACCGGTCGGTCCCACAGGTCAGACTTTGGTGGTGTCCTTCCTTGTGGTGTCTTCTTACGTCCTCTGGAGTCTTCTAGAAGTATCCCGACGTGGCGGTTGTGTTATCTCCCGACGGTTTCCTTCTATGGGAAGCTATTGGTGCTAATTTCCTGGTTTAGTCCCTACAGAATCATAACTCACCAAAACTCATGGAATATTGTCAGTTGAAGCCCTAAACCTTTGTTGGTGATCATATTCTTGCCCTTTTTATATTTATTTATCTCTTAATTATGATAGTTAACCAATGTCAACAATTCCCCCAAGCTTACCTTTTGCTAGTCTCTTAGCAAACACTTCATGATGAATCTGGAACTGTTACTATGCCTCCACTTACGTTAAAACAAAAATCTTCCTTGGTTTAGAGTTAACTATTCTGACTTTCTCATATTACCTTTAACTATGGAGCTTTTGCCTTCACCTGGGTCTTTAAACAATTGAAAGACAGAACAATCAAGTTAAGCACTGTATCTCTAACTCTTTGATCAACCTTCATTCTGGAGTTTTTTTATATATTTTCAAATGAAAATCAGAGATTCCTTTGTATGATACTCTCAAATCACTCTTTTATATTTTATGATACCTCACTGATGCATTTTTCCTTCTTTCTATAGATAAATATCTGGAGCTTTAAGAAGTGAAAAGCACATCTTACCAAGTCAAAGTTCAAAGTTTAGGAAGAAAGATGTCATACTCATAGATCAAGACCTTAGAACATTTGAAATTTGTCATCTCTTGCTGGCATATTGTAATTAGAGGAACCATGGGCTATCATTTTTTTCATACTTTTATCATAACTCTTTTTCTTTCTTTCTTTGAGGTAGTCGGACACTTGTCCCTTTTTATTTCCTCCTTTTATTCTTTTGCATAGCCCATGCCTCTAACACAATACTACTTCGGAAGAGTGAATCTTTTAATAAAACATTCTTGATCTCTAGAGCATGATAAATTTCTCAACCATAACTAAAAACTTAGAACAAAGCAAGTAGCCTTATCTTAAGATCATATTAATGGCTCTGGGTAGGGATTCATGTGGTGTCATACAGGATCTCATCATGTGTTTTTAATCTTTTCAAAGTGTAAATCTCCAGAACTCTAGTATTTCTAGGAATTAGATAAACAGCAGCTCAAACTTTTATATCATATCTCACAATTATCTAGACTTTTGATCAAGCATTTGTCATCCATAGGTTTTAGGTTCAGAGTTTATTCAGAACAGCTTTGTCTAAAACTCAAGAAAATTTAAGTTTAAACACTAGGTACTTAAAAGGAATTACGGCAGAGCAATTGTTTATCGCTTTTATTATGAGCAAAATTAATCTTTTATCCACCTAGACATTTATTCATATAATATCTTTATTTGGTTTTGTAATAGTTATTCATCTTTTTAGGGGTTTCTACATTTATTAACCTGATCTAACTAAACCGAACTAAAAATAATAGATAAAAAGTCGTGATACTTATCGTGATAACTGAGGGTGCTCTCCCCAAGCTGGATCTTGACGTGATCTCTTCCCCAGAAGATGAGTAGACCATCAGCAGTGGCTTAAGTCCCTCCTTTATTTCCTGCTGAACTTAAAAATAGACAACACAACTAGTGGAACTTGATTAAGTGTTAGTGATAAATATTCTTTCCCTTTATCTAGTTGTCTAAAGCTCTTAAGATCATTTATGTTCTTCCTTTCCACTAAGCAGAAATTCAGCAGTTCTCTATAGTGTCTCTTTTTAGATTTAATGGTGAGTCTTCATGTGCCCACATATTTTTGTCTCTCTTTTTTTTAAGGGTGAGCCTTCATGTGCTCACATATTTTTGGTATTTTGAATTTATTTATAAAAAACTTAAGAGGATAAAGATACTTACGTGGATACATGGGGGTGCCTTCCCCCAAGCTGAATGTTGACGTAGTCACTTTGCAATGTAGCAGACTGGCAGTGATATGTCCTTCCTCTGATGTTGATGTTGTTAAGACAGTGCTCAAATAGTGGATGGAGCATTCAATTGTTCGTTAGCTTTTCTTGGCCTTTTAAATCCTGTGAAACTCAAATAGACAACAGAACTTGTAGAACAGATTAAGCATCAGTGATTAGCCACTCTAGCCTTCGTTGTTTAGAATTTTAGTAAGATCTCTTTCTCAATATTTATATATATTTTTATTTTATTTTATTTTATTATTATTATTTTTTCTAACGCAAATATAATTGCTTAAAAAGTAAATATGATGCTAATAGTAAATGATCATGCTTTATCTAATTATGCAGTGATAAGTTTAATGCTAATGATTATGGATAACTACCGAGTTACCTTCCGACGAGGATTCGACGTTTATAGTCTATCGAACAAGACTCCTTATATGCTCTCTATTCTTCCTTAGGTGTATTAGCGGATCCTGAGAAGGACCTCGATGATTTCACGTCAGTAGAACTCTCTTTCCTTCTCCATACTTGCTTGACTGGTGGACTTATCTCCTTTACTTCTTCGTCCTTCGTTTCCTTCAATGGGACATCTTCACTCCTGGTAACTTCTCCTTCATAGTCAGCCCATCCATCCTTGATTTGTCGTCTCTTGTTGTGTTGGGATGTGCGGCGTCTCCTTCTTGAGTGGTTCTTCTTTTCCTGTACATTAGTGGCATAACTATTGAAGTAACAGCGTACCTTCTCTCTGAAAAATTGGAAGTGGATCTCTCCAGATCTCATGTAGATGATGGCGCCAGTGGTGTTGAGGAAAGGTCTTCCTAGGATGATGTGAATGTCGTCTTCTTTTCCCATGTCTAGTACTAAGAAGTTGGTGGGAACATAGTGGTTTTTAATTTGGATCATCACGTCTTTTATCATTCCTTCCGGAAATCGATAAGTTTGGTCCGCCATCTGTAGCTGCAC
This sequence comes from Coix lacryma-jobi var. lacryma-jobi, assembly GCA_009763385.1. Classification (NCBI taxonomy): domain Eukaryota; kingdom Viridiplantae; phylum Streptophyta; class Magnoliopsida; order Poales; family Poaceae; genus Coix; species Coix lacryma-jobi. The sequence goes on from CM019829.1 coordinate 135,350,238, forward strand.
ATATGTCGAATACATAGGTCTATTTTTATATAAGTGTTCATATGTTACCTTAGACATTATATTGACACTTGAGCCAATGTCGCAGAACGTCTTGTGGAATGTACTTCCTTCGATCTTGCAATCGATGGTGGGTACGCCTGGGTCATCTCTCTTAGCGAGGAATGGTGATGCAAGAAGGTGGTCGTATTCTGTTTGGACAGAGTTGACCATCCATACTGTGTCTTGATGTGGTTGTGTAGCCTTGTTCTTCCTTCTTATGTTTCTATTCTTCTTCTTTGATGATATGATGTTTGTATCTTCATAGGGCATCTGAGGGTGGACTTTGGTAGTGAGTGTACGGCTCTTGAAGCTGAATCTCTCTTTGTTGCCTGTGATTGTGAAACAGATCTTGGCGCTGTCCGCGTAGATGATGGCTTTGGTTGAGCTTAGGAACGGGCGTCCAAGAATGATGGGTGCTCTTTTGTCTCCACCTGTTTCAATGATCATAAAGTCTGCACATATATACGAGCATCTCACTCGTATACAGATGTCTTCTAGAATTCCCAATGGGTAGCACAGTGTCTGATCTGCAAGCTGCAAACACATGGTTGTATATAATAGAGGTGCACCATGCATTTGTTCGTATATTACCCTTGGCATAATGTTGACGCTTGCTCCAAGGTCACAGACTGCTTCTTCAAAACTGTGAGGTCCAATATGAATTGGAATCACAGATCTTCCTGGATCTCCTTTCTTTGGGGCAATGGAATCGCCCATCCATTCCCTCGAAGGTCTAGGTATGGGGTGTCCTGCATCAAAGATGTCTACAAGATTTGCAGTTTCTAGCTCTTTTGGACTTCCTGGAATCTTACCGTTTTCAGTCATAGGGACTGAAGCTGCTAACTGAGATAACTGAGATTCTATCATCTTATTAAAGCTATGCTGATTCTTTATGGCAGAAGTAAAGCTATCCATTCTAGTATTAATATTTTCAAGTAGTTTATCATTGGAAGCTATCTTTTTAGACATATTATCAATAATTTTATTTTGATTAGATATCATCTCTCTCAAAGGTGGTTGATTAAAAGTATTACCTTGGTAATTACCTGAGTAGTTACCTGAGTAATTAGGCCTTAATTGCTGGTTCCATCCTTGAGCTTGTTGAGGACGATAGTTGGTGTTGTTGTTGATGTACTTCGCATCCTCTTGAATCTCAGGGCAGTTGCTCCCTAAATGACCAGTGCCTCCACACTCTTCACATGTCATGCGAGATTCGTAGATTTGCTTGACGTCTTCTCTCTTGGGAGTGTGTTCATCAAACTTCTTCATGAGTAAGTCAAGTTTGGCAGACAGCATGTCTACTTCCTTTAGTTGATGTATTCCTCCCCTCTTGCGTGGCTGAGAACGTTCCTCATTCCATCCTTGGTTCGAGGCCATCTTCTCTATGAGTGTAGTTGCATTGTTGATTGTGAGTGATAAGAATGATCCTCCAGCAGCGGCATCTACATTCTCACGGGTACTTGAAGTGAGCCCGTGGTAGAAGGTCTGCATGAGTAGCCAATTCTCCATCCCGTGGTGAGGGCATTCAGATATGTAGTCTTGAAAGCATTCCCAAGCTTCTGGGATTGATTCTTCATGTTGTTGTTGGAAAGTTGAAATCTTGGCACGGAGGGCATTCGTCTTGCCCACTAGAAAAAACTTTGCTAGGAAGGCAGTTGAACAGATCGCCCACGAGGTGTTTTTATCTTTGTTGGCGTAAAACCATTGTTTTGCTTTTCCCAAAAGTGAGAATGGGAACAAGCGAAGTAGAATGGCGTCCCTTTCGACTCCTCTGATGGTGAAAGTGCTGCAAATCTCCAGAAAGTGTTGGAGATGAGCGCTTGCGTCTTCATGTGCCTTTCCGCAAAATTGATTAGCTTGCACCATGTTGATCAAAGCTGGCTTGAGTTCAAATCCGTTGTCCCCCACATTGACTGTTGGTCCAGTCCTGATCTTGGCAGTGGTTGGTGCAGAGAACTCGCGGAGTGTCTTGTCGGCCATGGTGTCCAACACTGGTGTTAAGCTTCTTCTTATCTGGCTAACTTCTGGTAGTGGTGCTGAGGGTCTCTTAAGTTTTCGTCTAGTTTTCCTTAGTAAAGCTTCGGGATCCTCAGTGTAGTTGTTCGGAAGTTGGAAACCAGTCATACATCACCCTGCATAAGATATAAAAGATAAACAAAAGCCAGGGTAAGCCTGTAAAAGTAAATAATTAGTGCATCATCAAATGTGTGTAAGTAAAATGATATGTTCTAGCTACCGTTTTAAATGCTGTTAATGCAATGTCCTTATCAATGTTCATAAAGATTTTAATGAAAAACCCTAGGTACCATCCCTAGTTGAATTGATGTGGTCCTCGGCAACGGCGCCAGAAATGCTTGTTGACACTCCTTAATGGATTCACTCTAAGAATGAGTCACATAATATAGTAATCTAGTGAAAGCACAAAAGAGTGTACGGGACACTACTAACTCCACTTAACGTCAAGTTGTCATCCCCAACATGAAGCTAGCAATGTAATTATATCAGGGCACTGGATTTTAGAGATAGATATTTATCCGCAAGCGCACAGATAAACAAACCCGTTGTAGAGCATTTCACCCAAGCTAGTCTCAGGTATCGTTATTTATATTTTAGCCTAGAGACTAATCAATTCAAGATATGATGGTATTATAAGGACTTAACAGTATTTAATATGGCACACACTTATAGCAAGACTGATAACACACTAACTAATATGAACAGGAATCGGGTACAGAGTAAAGGATATGGTAACAGAGATCAGATCAATCAAGGATAAACTTAGAACAGTACCGCCTAGCAAGATGATGATTAGAACAGATATTAATAAGGAACATCCCTAAGTTATTCTAATTATAAGTCATAGCATACATTGATTAGTGCAATTATATTTGGCAATCATTGGCTAGGTCACATCATATTTATAATCAAGAGGCAACTCCATAGCTAAGGTGTTAAGCAAAGTAACCCTTAAACCATGAGTTAACTGAGCCATACTGAACACTATATTCGGGAGGTGGAATACAGAGGACTCAACAGGTCTGTCACACCCGCGATCTACCACTCTATCCGGAACATAGGACGCATTCGCAGATAAATAATGTATAAGCACCATGCCTACACAGCATTCATCACTCACCCGTTGTACTTTAAGATGAGCGTTATACGAACATGAGTATAAACATAAAGATGAACTATCTATGCCAAATATATAATCAAAGCAGACTATAAGCATTATAACTAAGAATATAATCATTGATGTCTTAATCATATCAATTGTATTGCTATCTAGAACACAATAATGAACAATAAGGTGAATTAGATCATCGAGAAGAACTAAAGTACGAACTAGAACATTAACTAGAACAGGATTATGAACTAGAAGATGAACTAGACGATGAACATGAACTAGACGATGAACTAGAACATAAACAATGAAGAACAATGATGAACTAGAAGAGCAATTATGAAATAGATCCATAATGTTAATACAAGAGAGAAGATCTTGGGTTTATGGAGCCTTCTCGTGACTAGATCAGGAATCCAAGCGAAGCTTGCCTCCTCAAATCCTATTTTATCTACTAATCTAGGTGGATGTAGTCCTAAAGCTTCCGATTGATCTCCCTCTGGTGGGTCTAACCCTGATGAATGAATTGCCTGAAACCCTCTTCTCCCAGAGAGGGGGGTCAGGGGTCTGTTTATATAGCCCTGGGCGATGAATCGTGGCCCTTGGATCAAACCGACTTGAGGTACGGTCGAGATACATCCTGGAGGTCGATGGAAGTAGCTTGCAGAGGACGGAAGCGTGGGGGCTCCCTGGCCGATCGACCGGTGGGCCCTGTGGGACCGATCGGTCCCACAGGTCGGCCTCTGGTGGTGTCCTTCCTTGTGGTGTCTTCTTACGTCCTCTGGAGTCTTCTAGAAGTATCCCGACGTGGCGGTTGCGTTATCTCCCGACGGTTTCCTTCTATGGGAAGCTATTGGTGCTAATTTCCTGGTTTAGTCCCTGCAGAATCATAACTCACCAAAACTCATGGAATATTGTCAGTTGAAGCCCTAAACCTTTGTTGGTGATCATATTCTTGCCCTTTTTATATTTATTTATCTCTTAATTATGATAGTTAACCAGTGTCAACACTCTATAAAGAGAAGACTAAGAGATGGCACGATAAACGGATCAAAAAGAAAGAGTTCGAAGTAGGAGATAAAGTTTTACTCTTTAACTCCTGTGTTCAACTTTTCGGACATGGTAAACTTCGAAGCAAATGGGAAGGACCCTTCAAGGTTGTTGCAACCTCTTCCCATGGAGCCGTCACATTAGAAAGTGATGATGGGCAAATCTTCAAAGTCAATGGACAAAGATTAAAAATATTCTATGACTTTGATAAAAATGAGCTAAACAAAATTGATATAATTAACTTTGAAGTAGCTCAAGCCCATGACAATTAATGGATGGACCCAATTTACCCCTTGTCCATTTCATGCACTTAGTCCATCCAAAACCCCGAGAAAGGCCTCTTTAGGCCCAATCAAGCCATTTCGACCTCGGAACTTTGAAATTTAGGAGGCTTACCTTCTCCCGCTCGATGCCCGGTGAAGGAGGAGTGGCGGCCGCCACTCCCAACTGGCGGCCGCCACCAAACCCTGGCGCCCGCCACACTAGGGGCGGTTTAGAGGTCTCCCTCCACATGGCAACCAATCCCGAGCTCGGGAGAGTGAAAGAAGGAAGAGATGAGGACGTGTTAGTTCATCTAAGGCCTATCCCTCCACTTCTTCCCCTTCTTAAAAGAAGAACTCTTTCTTCTTCTATCCACCCACGAAGTCTAGCCAAGCCTCATCCAAAACCATGTCGTCTCCACGGAAATCCGAGTCCTATAACCCTCAAGGATCCATCTCGTCCTCCACCAAAGCCATCATCCGGTCTCTGATCGATGACGACATGGAGGTACTTGACGTACCTCCTTTAGCAATGGTGCTGCCTGACGGCACTTATGTCAAGGGGACACCACCGGAGAGTGCAGGGAAGGCACCAGCCACCACTCCAGTGGCGGGCGCCACCCCTACTGGGTGGCCGCCAGGGGTGAAATGCCCCCTGGCCTCGTCTCCGCTCCGTCTTCATCCTCCTCCAGTGGCGCCACCTGAGAAGAAATTGAGGACGCCCACCAGGCCGACCACAGGGGAGATCACCCCGAGGAAGTCTTCGGCCGTCAAGGCCAGGGGTGATGAAACGCCCACTCCATCAAGGGCGAAATCCCGGGTCAGCTTTGGCTCGGATAGCCGCACCCGGAGCTACAGCCCCAATCCTAAGAGGGCTAAACTAGAGGTGTATGGCGTGAGGATGCCCGATGGGCATTATGAGAAGAGGCTGCGTGAGCGCGAGGTGAGCACTCATGACTCCAATGGGTCGCTCTCCGAGCCATCCGTGCGCCGCCGTCTCAACCCATTGCCGGCAGGAGTCCCCGGCGAGATGGAGCACAGCGGTGGTGAGGAGGGGTTAACCCTCGAAAAACTCGCCGCCGAAGTGAAGAAGTTGCGCAAGGAGAAGAGCGCCTTGGAGGATCAAGTCGCAGAGATAGCCCTCTGGCGAATAGATATGGAGGATCGGTTCACCATCCTCCGCAAGGGCTGCACCTCGAAGATCAAGCGTCTCTTCAAAGAGACGGGCTTCGAGGATCTCTATGAGGCTCCTTCACTAGATTAGATTAGATTAGATTTAGGGTGTCTAGTTAGATTTTTAGTTTGATTTAGTTTAAGTTTAATTTTGCTTGCTTTAAATTTTAGATTGTTTAATTTTCAATTTAGAACTTTTGTTTAGGAAATTTTTCTATAATGAATAAAAAGACACCCTTATTTTTCCTTCTTCAAGTTTGTTCAAATAAAAAGTACCAAAACTTCTAGTGTGGGGGAAATCCCCTCTCTAAACACCTCTGTAAAACGTGATAGAATGTTCAAAACTGTAACCTAAACTTAGCAAGGTAGCTACCACGCTATTTGCAAGCCGCATGGGCCAAAGCCCATGGCGGCCGCCACTTATTACTGGCGGCCGCCAGGCCACTCTGCGCCGAAACACCCCCGGTGAACCCGTAAACCTATGTTTTAAATTATGTACAAGTTGGATCACTGGATGTCTCGGTTTGAACTAAAAATGCAGCTAGGAAATAAAAATGCTGAAACAATTTCTTTTGAATTGAGTGTTTACACGACATGTTATTCTACCTTTTATTCATGTGTAGTAGCCTACTCATTTTGATAGGGAAGTCAACATAGGTTGTTGTTTGATAAGATATAGAAGTAGTAATTGAAATTGCATTAGTACTCTGCTACAACCTTGGGAGTTTTTATTTTGAAAACCAAAATTACCATGGTTCATGATCTTTCTTTCCTATCCACCTACCAAAGCCAAAATATTAGAGTATAGGAAAACAACCCATAAAGCCTTCTAAATCAATCTTTGAGCTTTGTCAAGAATAGTTGATCTAGGTAGAAGAGTTTAGTCATATTCTAAAAGCCAAGGCAAACCATGCCTTTTTGAGAGAACTCTCACACTGAGAGTATACTCATGTAGTTCTCCTCCAAAATTTTGTTCTAAAAGAATTATATAAATTTTCTCATTCCTTCAAAGGACATGGCTATATAGTATCTAAAAAAAGAGCAAATGCTCTCAAAAGGACAAGTGTCCAAGTATTCAAAAAAAGAGCAAATGTTCTCAAAAGGACAAGTGTCCAAGTATTCAAAAAAAAGAGAGAGATGCATATAGCCATGATCCATGGTAAGAGAAGAGTTTCAAAAAGAACAAAGGAGTTGAGTTAGTCCACCCTATACCTTGGCTAGTGCATGACTATACTCTCCCATGATCCTAAACTTGACTTAGCAATAAAAGAGAGATAGAAGTGCCTTACATTCCTTCCTTTCCCTATAAACTCCACATAAACCATAGGATAGACTCTGGCATTTTCTTTTGCCATAAAGTGAGGATATACACCATGAGTGCCTTGAGATTTAAAGAGAGATTCAATGAACCATATTTTTCTTTTTGAAAATATCCTGAAACCCCAAGGTATGTAAAAGAGGAAAGTGTGTTTCTCTTGCTTGCATGCTATTCTATCCTTCAACCGCCATAGGTATGATTTATTAGCCACTTGGAAAGGTTACTAACATGAGTATAGGTAGTTGAACATCTTGTGTGAATACTTAGTTCAATAAAATTGTTTCAATCCTTAAAGTCCATGCTTGCTCGGGACGAGCAAGAGGTTAGTGTGGGGGAGCTTGTTGATGGTGCTTAAAGCATCATTTCACCATCAACATTTCACCCAAAACCAAGGTAAAACAACATAAAAGGTAGAAGATTTGGTTTATAACTAACCTATTTCCACATGTGCATAGTTTCTTATCTTAATGCAGGAAATGATGGAATTTGGGCCAAACAAGAGTACCAGGAGCAAGGCCAAGCCACTCTAGCCCATTTGGGCCTGAGCAAGGTGGCGGCCGCCACCTATTATTGGCGGCCGCCAGGTCACTCGTGCCAAAAGTGGCCCAAGCCACGTCATCGATCCGTGGGAGTCACCTCAAGCTCAAATCCTGGCCATTGCACACTAAGGCGGTTTGATCCAAGGGCTAAGAAGAGCATCACCTGGATAGTGGGCTTTGGACACGTGTCTAAACCCTAACCGGCCCTCAAACCGACTTGGGAGAGCAAATGAAGACTGTTGGATGAATGGCGGTTGCATTGGACGGCAGAGAGGTAGCGGGCGCTAGGGTTTGGTGGCGGGCGCCACCCCTAAACCCTAACCGACCTCCCCCTCACTCTATAAGTACCCCCCTAGCTTCCTAGCACTATAAATAGGCCCCTTGAGCTCTCATTCGGGGAGCCTCACACCATTCCTCACCATTTGGTTAGGTTAGCACACTTGCTATGCTAGAGAGATTAGAGAGAGTGTGAGTGCCTCACTAGAAGAGGAGCTGGAGAGGAGAAGAGTAGAAGTCTGGAGAGTTCCGGAGTTGTCGGAGACCTCTACTTCTCTCTGCTCTGCGCTTCAACTTTGATAACTTAGTATCTATTCTATCTTCAAGTATTTACTTTCAGTACTTGTGTGTTTGTTTCATTGCTTGATATTAGTTTCAAGTGCTCTAGTTCTAGTACAGGGCTAGTAGTAGTAATATATAGATTAAGTGTGGTACTTAGGCTATATATTGCCAGTGAATACGGCTAGGCCCCCGGATAGCTGTGGTAGCAAGCAGGTGGTGACAGCCCTGTGCGCCTTGAATTCCACCACGTAGTTGGTCTAGTTTAACAGTAGGGCTCGTTGTGCTAGCGTTCAACCTAAGTCAGTGGTAAAGGCTAGTACGCCCACAGTACACTAGTAAAGAACTTAAATCACTAGAAGTCTAATAGAACTAGGATCTACCCCAGTAGATAGTGTCCGTTCCGTTCATCTATCCTAGATATCCTTACCCCCCCTAGTTTTCCCAAAATCACTTCGCGTTCCTCGTGGATTCGATACCCTGGAATACTCTGAGGTGAAAAGCTACAACTGACAGCCGTGCGCTTGCGGTTTCTTCTGCGTGCCACCCGAGGTGTCAACAGCTACAAAAAAAATGACTGATGTGCTGAACGAGTATGTAACAAAACACATAAGCCTGAAGGCTAAGGTCGTTAGTGTAGCCTCTACGCTAGGAAATCTACTCGAGTGAGAGAATTGAGAGATAGGTCGTCGATAGATTGATAAGGCACTCGTGTTTGCAGAGTCTCGTGTTTGCAGAGTCGTGTTTTGTTAGAAGTTTTGATTAGTTAATTTATTGTATAATAAAAGTGCCTTAAATATCAATAAAGTTTTTGTTAGAGTTATCTTTTTGGATATGTGTCTTGTCTCCACAAGTTGTGATTAGCAGAAAATGAAAAATAAGTGTGAGGGAGAAGACGACGACACGATTACCGAAAACCGATCACGAAAGCTGCATAAAACAGAAGACATCGTCGCTGAGATCACGCATCACGAATCAGGCCATGGTTGGGCCCTGAGCCCAACCGACCGGTTGGAGGACCCCACCGGTCGGTCAGGGGTCGGCACCCCTGACCTCCTCCTTCGTCCACGATTCGGTACGAAATTGCTACACTCTATTTTCGATGTTTAAGCTTCTGTTCGAATTAAAAATATATTCTCGTCAATAATATGCAATCCATAAACTCTAATTAAAAAGGTAAGATTATTTTGACATGCTCATGGTATAGAGTCTCACAACACCTTTTCTGAAAAAACCTGCTTTGATAAAAACTTAAAGAAACCCATATTACTTAGAGTTGTTGTGGAATATGATAGAAGAATAATGAGAACTCAATTCTTAAAAGTATAAGCATTGGAGAATTTTACTTGCAAGGTTAAAAAGAGATTAGCAACACTTCTCCTTTGTAGTAAATAAATTGCCTGCCAAAATTATTCATAAAATTAATCATTGCTTACTTTGATACTGAGTTCTTTGTTGAGAAATATATTATGCTCTAAGATCGAGATCCTTACAAATAAAGAAAGATTCACTCTTCCGAAGTAGTATTGTATTAGAGGCATGGGCTATGCAAAAGTATGAAAAATGAGGAAAAAAATGGACAAGTGTCCGACAAACCTCAAGAAAAAAAAAAGAGAAGAGAAGAAAAGTATTATGATAAAAATATGATAAAGAAAAAGAAGATAGCCCATGGTCCCTCTAATTACAATATGCCAGCAAGAGTGACAAAGTTTAAAAAGATTAATGTCTTGATCTAAGAGTATAGTATTTTTCTCCATTGACTTAGTAAGATAAAACTGCTCCCCATAAATAAAATACTTTGGTAAGGAATTGAAGTGCTACAAAAGGAGAAGGAAAGCTATGACTATTTCGAAAAATTCAAAAACTCCAATGTCTTGTGCTAAAAGAAAAGGGTGATCTGTTTCAACTATTCTATTTTCCAACTACTCAAGGTTTTATGGTAAACACTCTGAATCTCACAATGCAGGTATGAATAGAAAGGTTTAATGTTTGATATCTTATCCTACAGTTATGATCCAACCTTTTATCGAGGACAAGTAAAAGTCTAAGTGTGGGGGAGTTTGTTGACACTAATTAACTCTTATTATTAAAGGTCAATTAAACATGAAAATAGATAAATATATAAACTCCACCTTAGTATAGGGATTAAAACTAATGAATTCCATGAGTTTTGGTGAATTGTGAATCTGCAGGGATTAAACAGGGAAACAGCCCTCAATTGCTTCCCCTAGAAGGAAACCGAAGGGAGATAACGCATTCGTCAAGTCAGGAATCTTCCAGAAGACTCTAGAGGACACCTAAAGACACCACGAGGCGGGGCACCCCGAACCACCTCCAGGTGGGACCGACTGGTCTGGTGGGCCCACCGTTCGGTCCCCTAGGACACCGCTGGCCTCCCCCTTCTGGAATCTTCCTCTACCGCCTTTGAGGATTAATCTCAGCCCTACGTGAAGTCGGTTTGATCCAACGGTCGCGGTTGATCCCTCAGGGCTATATTAACAGACCCCCAGGCCCCAGGCCAGACAGAAGGTCCCTCTTCAAAAGACTACGCTTCATTTAGAAACCCTAGAAGAGACTTCAGGAGTCAGCTTTCAAGTAGAAAACTAGATACCCCTCTAGTTAGGATTATAACCTAGTCTTATACTAGAACTAGAAGAGAGAGAGAGGATGAGATCAAGAAGGAGCTCCGGCCTGTCGGATCAACTTCTTCATCTTGTACCTGTGGATTCAAGTTCTTCGTCAACTTGCTTCAACGATTGTTTCGGTAATCAACATCTATATTTAAGTTTGAGCTATTGTTCTTATTGTTCTTAAGGTTTATGACACTCTTTTGAGTTACTTTAATTCTAGTCGCTCTAGAGTTAGAGTAGTTGGATAGTGTAAGTGTGGTGCTTAGACTTGATAGCTCATAATTGCCTCCTATAACGCCGGTAGTAGTGGTTGTTCGCAAGGGTGACTCTTATAGCCTTGTTGATTCTTCTATAGTCCACTTACCCGTGTGTAGGCTCGGTAGGATTATACATTTGCATAAAAGAATCATACTCTGTTTGTGACCTTTTATGGCAACTTCCCCACTAAGAATAATATAAACATATCACTCTTAAGTTGGATTTAGATAACCTTAGTGATCCCCTCTATACTTTTAGCTTCTCCGTCCTTGTTAGCTACTCAGGGGTTATACTCTTTAAGACTTAACACTATCCGTTCCTTTGGGTTTGATATTAAAATTGGGTTACTCTGGTGAAGTGCTACATTGGTAGATTTTATCTGTGCGCTTGCGGATAAAGTAGAGTGTGCATTAATTTATACCAACAAACATTTCTGGCGCCATTGCCGGGGAACGGTAGATCATTTTGAGTCTTAAGTTTAACCTTGTATTATACTTTATCCTTTATCTTTTATCTTTTAACTTTTATCTTTTATATCTTTTATATCTTTTACCTTTTATTCTTTTCACAATGGATTTCTCAGAGCCAATCACTAGCTCCACAGATTCCACTCCATTGAACCAGTATACCTATCGCACTGTCATAGACTTAGAGTTGCCCAAATCTGCTAAGCCTATCCTTTCAGACAACTACGAGCTACGCCCATGCTTGATAGAAATGGTTAAGAATCAAACTTTTCCTGGCTTAGCAGATGAAAATCCACACATTCACTTAAATGAGTTTGAACAAACCTATGCGTGCCTACACATAGCAGGCATGTCTGACGAAACCCTTAGATGGAAACTTTTTCCATTCTCTTTAGAGGGAAAAGCCAAAACATGGTACCTTCAAACTGCACCAAGTAAAAATGGGGATTGGAAAGAACTCTGCTTAGAATAATCTTGTTTGTCTCCAAAATGGTACCTTCAAACTGCCTACTCTAGCTTTTGCTTAGAATACTTCCCTGTCTCCAAAATTGTTTGTCTTCGCTTAGAGATTTTGTCCTTCATCCAAGAAGATGATGAGTCTCTAATTGCAGCCTAGGAAAGATTCGATAATCTTGCCCGCTCTGGTCTAGCCTTATCTATTCCAGACCCTATCTTACTTCAACACTTTTATAATGGTCTGAATAGAAAAACTTCTAATTACCTTAACTTAGCTTCAAACGGATCATTCCTACATACCCCAGCCGCTAAGGCAAGGGAAATGTTGCAAAACTTATCTCAAATTACTCCCACTCCTGAAGTTAAACCACAAGAATCACTAGAAGTAAATCTAGAAGCTGAGCCTATATCCATTCTTAATCATGAACAAACCTCGGCCTTAATTCCTAGCAAGAGGGAAACCTCAATCTTAGGCGACACCTTTGATTTCGAGGATGAATATTTTACCGAATTTGGTAATACCTCGAAATATCACACAATTAGGAAACCACAAAATCAAAAATCATCACTTAAAAAACTTACTAATAAGGCTTTCCTAAAAGAAATTACGAAGGGGCTAGCCTCTATAATAAGTCATGAATGGTTAGAAGAATCAGAGCTTTCCACTGATATAATCCGCTTAAATTCACCTTCTACACACATTCAATTGCAAATCCATCAACAACCCTTCGAAGCTCTCTATAATCCTGTTGTGGGAACCAACATTATGTTTGAAACCTTTGCTCAAGATTTATTAAAACAAATGCCACTTACCCCAACAGCTAAATTGTTGAAAAACCCTTCAGGACATGTTATTCCTAGCTCAGGGATCATGCATGTCCTGCCTGTCATCGTAGATAACACTCCAATACACTTAAGCTTCTATATCTTTGATATTAAAGAGTTTAATTTGCTGATAGGCCAACCACTTAAACAACTCATTCATGAAGGTCAAACAGGGATCTTAAACTTCTGTCTTGGGAAAAATCTTAAAGGAATCATACCTATCACTCACTTTCTAAATGCTGAGAATGAGTCATGTCCCGAGCCAGATCCTATGGAAGAAATTAAGGAAGCATCTCTTGAAATAATAAATGAACATGAATATGAAGAAGATGCACAGTTTTTCACTGAGGAAGAGGACAACACACCAAATCTAGATCCTCTAGATTCCTTATTAGAAGAACCTCCTAAACCTCTCATAGAGTTAAAACCCTTACCTTCTGGGCTTCGATATGCTTTCTTGAATAATGATCCTAAGTTTCCTATGATCATAAATGATAATCTTACTCAGGAACAGACTTCTAGGTTGATCACTGTCTTAGAAAAGCATAAATCAGCTTTTGGCTATTCACTCCACGACCTAAAGGGAATCAACCCCACTTTCTGCACTCATCGCATTCCTACTGATCCTAACATATCACCATCTAGAGAGCCACAACGCAGGCTTAATAATGCGATGGGAGAGGTAGTAAAGAAGGAGGTTTTGAAACTCTTACACGTCGGGATCATTTATCCTGTGCCACACAGTGAGTGGGTGAGCCCTGTCCAAGTTGTGCCTAAGAAGGGAGGCATGACTGTGGTAAAGAATGAGAAGAACGAATTAATTCCACAAAGAACTGTTACTGGTTGGAGAATGTGTATTGATTATAGAAAATTAAACAAGGCAACTAAGAAAGATCATTTCCCACTACCTTTCATAGACGAAATGTTAGAACGGTTAGTCAATCACTCTTTCTTTTGTTTTCTTGATGGATATTCTGGATATCACCAAATCAGGCGCTCCCTCCTCCAAGTTGCGTGAGAAGGATCAGGCGCTCCTTCCTGAGTTTGAACATGAGCGGACCAAGGAGATCAGGAGGTGAAGATGAAGTTTTGAACGACGACACTACGGGAGAGGCAAAATTCCCCGAGTGTCGCAGGCTTCCCCAAGTGCCAAAAATTGGGGACTTGGGGAAGCCAATCTTCTCCGAGTGTTGCACTGGGGGAAGAATTGTACTCGGGGAAGAGAGGTTTTCTCCGAGTGCCGCAGAGTGCATGGCACTCGGTAAAGATCAGCACTCCCTCTTCCCCGAGTGCAACACTCGGGGAACAAAAGTATAACTTGACAGCCAGCCCTCCCATGCTGTTATAATTTTTTTAAAAAAAACTTCCTCGATTGCCTTCCTAGGCACTCGAGGAAGAGGCCCTTCCCCGAGTGTCAAGCCTTGGCACTCGGGAAGTGCCTCTTGCCCGAGTGCCAGGGAAGGCACTCGGGAAAGAATTTTTCCTTTTTTTTGTTTTTTGGTCTCATTTTTTGTGAGGACTTTCCACATTATTTAAAACTGCTTGTTCAAATTTGGGATAATTTTGACTTTGTCTGGTATATTTCGTTAGTTTTTTCGTTTCGTTGAATTTTTTGCATACTTAAAATTTGAATTGCAAGTGCATGAAATAATGGAATTTGGTGATTCAAAAAAATGATATTCATGATATTTGGTGTATGTTGAGGTTGTATCCAGGAAGTCACATGAAATGTCGAGCATCTTGTTGTCGTAACATGACGAATAACTTGCAGGAAAAGTGTATTTAAATTATATAAAATCTGAACGAAGTCCAAAAATCATGAAACTTGTTGGGGAGTCATGCTATCACATGTAGAGACTGTGGTAAAAAAAATGAGAAAGTTTCGAGTAAGTTGCGATGTCGAATGCTTAAAACCCAGACATCTCCATGTGTGATCACAAGTTTCTACATGTGATAACATGTGGAGATGTCTGGGTTTTAGGCATCCAACGTCACAATGCAACTTGCTCAAAATTTTCTCATTTTTTACCACAGTCTCTACATGTGATAGCATGACTCCCCGACAAGTTTCGTGATTTTTGGACAAATTTTATATAATTTAAAGACACTTTTCCCGCAAGTTGTTCGTCATGTTACGGCAACAAGATGCTCGACATTTCATGTAGCTTCCTGGATATGACCTCAACATACACCAAATATCATGAATATCATTTTTTTGAATCACCAAATTCCATTATTTCATGCATCTGCAGTTCAAATTTGAAGTATGCAAAAAAATTCAACGAAACGAAAAAAACTAATGAAATATACCAAACAAAGTCAAAATTATCCCAAATTTGGACAAGCAGTTTTAAATAATGTGGGAAGACCTCACAAAAAATATAAGACCAAAAAACAAAAAGAAAAGAAAAATTCTTTCCCGAGTGCCAAGACATGGCACTCGGGGAAGCTGGCCTCTTCCCCGAGTTTCCTCTGTCTCGCACTCGGGGAAGGGCCTCTTCCCCGAGTGCCAGGGAAGGAACTCGAGGAAGTTTTTTTAAAAAAAAATGAAATTTGAAATTTCGAAAAATTCTTGGATGTAAAACACTCTAAACACGAAAGTTATAGATCTCAAAAAGTTATGAAACTTTATAGTTGACAACTTTTTTATTTAAAAGTATCTAGTTGCCAATAATTTCGTCGAAGTTTGAAATTTGAAATTTTGAAAAAAAACTCGGATGGAGAAACATTCTAAACAAATGTTATAGATCTCAAAAAGTTATGAAACTTTGTAGTTGACAATTTTTTTATTTGAATTCATTTAGTGCCTCAGACAATCAATTTACACTCGATTTGTTATAATACGTGGGGAACCGAAATGAGTTATAGACACGAATGACCAAGTAGTGCAGTGGTAGCGGCACGCGTGTGAACCTGACGTCTCAGGTTTGAATCCTGAGAAATGCAAAGTGTGAAAAAGATGCAAAAAAATGTTGAGACAATAGATGGATGGTGTGGCTGACTTGTGGGGCCCTCCTCACATTAAAAAAATATTTTTTGGTATTTTTTAGGTTTTCTTATGGTTTTCGGAAAACTATTTGTAGGCCTGAGGTGCGGCACTCGGGAAAGAGTATTTCAAAAAAAATGAAAACTCTTCCCCGAGTGTTGCACTCGGGAAGAAAATAAAAAAAAAGAAAAACGGCGTCAGTCGTCGGCAACGGCGTCAATTCTTCCTTGAGTGCTAGCACGGCGCTCGATGAAGCCTTCCTCGGGTGCATGATTTTCGGCACTCGGGAAAGACGCCTTCACCGTGAGAGGAATAGCCGGTGGCTCTTCCCAAGTGTTACACTCGGGGAAGGCTTCCCCGAATACAATTGTGCCTTCCCTGAGTGCAACTGACAATCAGCGAATTTTGCCTCTCCTGTAGCGACAACGAGTAGGTGCACCAAGACCAGAACGAAGAATGGAGCAACGACAAGAAAAAAAATGCCGCAAAACAAAGTCTATGTGAGATCAAATTTGTTTTTTCGGAAGTAAAATATCACTGTTGGAGATGATATTCTTTTTTTCTTCCAATATCGTTTCGGGAATTGGAAAACATGATATTTTTGGGAGAAAAATTTAGGATACTCTTAGAGATGCTCTAAGCAACATGTAAAACTCGTACAGGCATACGTAGATTGTTGATCTTTTTCATTCGGTAATAGGGACATAATAGTATTTCATGTACAACTTAACCCTATTACTTCATCAAACTGATGGATTTTTTTTCTAGGCCAAATATCTAAGTTCGAGAAAAAAGGCCAAAAAACTAAGAGACACTTTTTTCAGACCAACGGAATAATTCTCTCAATCTAGTTTCTACCGTATATTCCATCTGACTCTGTTTTCTCCTTCACCCTTTGATTAGTATGCATGTGTTACACCGAAAAATCTCAAGTATTTTACAAAGGTCTCAATTAACCCATTCATTAAAAAATTTCTAATGCTTGTAAAATCTAGGGGTACCGTGGTATTACTAATAATGATTCACCTCTGTGTCCTCTGTAGGGGTTCAGAAAGAAAGTTACAGCGATAGTCGAGTTCAGCAAATCGGCTTCATTGTCTTCACAACTTTATCAGTATTTTTAGTGTGTTGGCTCTTCATTGGCTTCATCAGTACATATAGCTCCATGTTCTGCTGGTTCCTCGTAAAAAGGAGTGTATTCACGTATGAATGTGGCCCAGTGCAATTGGTGAAAAAAACAAGTGATAAATAGATGTTACTACTGCTTCCATGTGGGCCAGTGCAATTGGTGAAGAAAACAAGTGATAAATAGATGTTACTACTACACAAAGTGGTATAACAATACGGTATAAAATGTATTGGTATATAAAAAAATAAGGTCCCTCCTGTGAGTTTTGATTTAAGTCACCGTGCATGACTTGAAAATTGAGCGCCTATATGTTCACTTGAACTAGTTGATCTTTGAAATCCTCAATCTTTTGAAAATGACATTGATATCTCAAGAACATGAACTATTGAAGCAAGAAGAAAACAGTCTCCTCTTTATCCTCACCTATAAGTTCAGATGAATTAACTAGTTGCATTAAAAAAATAGTTGTTCTATTGCCCAATATCCACAATTGTTCGAGACAAAGCCATTCAATTAACAAAGTTGATTTCCATACCAACCTAAGCATTAAAATTGTTGAATAATATATGGAGTAAACAATCGATAGAAAAAGACATCAAATAAACGCATGCATAATTTTAAAAAGTCATCAAATAAATATATGTATAATTTCATGGCAGGGTACCTCGCGGTGAAGACGTAAGTTGCTTAAAAAGCAGCATCTCTTGACCCATGGCAGAAGCTATACAGCACAAGAGATTTAGAATATCGAACTACATTCTCCAAAAGAAAAAGACAAAATTTAACTAGGTTAAGAAATTAGGTGCTTGATCATCTCTTGAAGCACATGTAACATGGAGCCGGAAAAAGGGCCACTAGGCACTCGGCAAAGCAAGGGCCCTACCGATATTTTTCGCGTAAAATTCGTGACTAACACGGTCGGTGGGATTCGAACTTGTGATCTATCCCTTGCGCGTACCCTCTCTACCACTGCACCACACTGACGGTGGGTGGGACCTAGTTAGTTGGGTGTTATTATATTAATCTTTTGCTCCTTTATAGTATAGTAGTAATAATAGTATTATTAATGATATAGATAGATAGAGTAGTGTTGACGTCGGAAGTGATCCGAATCACACACCAGCAGGGCTAGAACGCCCGAAGAGGTTGCGGTTCAACCTTGAGACAGCAAGAACCCTGGCCAAACCGACGAAAACCGATCTAGAGACCGGTTTGGATCGATCTAGGGTTTTGGGCTCCTGTGTTGATGACTCTAGAACTCCTCCCGGGAAGACCCGACGGGGAGAAGCACGTAGAGGTTGTTCTAGGACCAGCAAGGCCGCCTAGAACGCCGTCGAGTCTCGCCGGGAGACGCGCCGAACAGCAGAGTAGAGGGGAAAAAGGGGTAAAAGGGTAGTAGATTGGTTTTGATCGATTGATGTTGGATGCCTCAATCGGCCATGATCCTCTCATATATCTCATATGTATAGAGGGGGCTGGTCTTATCCCAATAGGAAACATCTCTAGATACGATCTCCAAGTTTCCTATCCGGACTTTATCAAAATATAGAATCCAATCCGAGCGCAACAAGGTAACCTTGATCTTGCCAATCCTTAGATCGACCAGATCGGCTTAATGGGCTTTATCAGCTCGTACTGATCAACAAATCATCCTTACAAGAGAAGGATCCATATATTAGCACCGGACTCAGCTTTCATTATAACAATGAGGCTTCCGACCAGGGCCACCTGGTCGGTCATAACATGAGTGATCGGAAACCCAAAACAATCAGGGGCATTTAACTTAAAACATCTGATCCCTTAAAAGGATAAATTCGACTCTAATATTACATGTCGAATACTCCCTTTAAATTTATTTTACCTGCGACACTTTTGAGTGTCAACAAGTAGATATAAATTACAGCATACACTACTAGAAATTAAACAATCTATGTCGGTTAAAAGTCTACCGGTAGGGAATTTTTTATATTTCTGTCGAGTCTATAGAACCGACAAAAAAAATTGTAAACCGATAGGATAAATATATTTTCCTGTCAGTTTTTTTAGTCCGGCGGAATATTGTGTAATTTTTTGTGAGTTTTGGTGCCACTGACGGAAAAAAATCAATTGCAAGAGCACCAGAGACGAAACACGCAGCCAACCTGAGCCTAGGTCGTTAAAAAAAGTAAACAAATTTTAATTCTGACATGAGTGTGCGCTATATATTTTCAGATGCAAATGGTACTAAGTTTGTTTAAGTGTGTCATCACGGGGAATAGTGATAAATGTCGTATTTTACTCTAAATAGTGCTATAAAAACATTGAGAGTTTCGTACCCGTGCTTTCTGAGAGGTCTGCATGTCCAGTAATTTTTTAAGTGATAGCTGGACAACCCGGAATACCTAGCCTAGATCTATTTCTAGCAAATGAACAAGTGTCTTTTGATAAACAAGCCACCCAACGATCTATGAGGCTCACCGTACATCCATGCCTAGTTTGCTTGCCTCTGTCACCCATAAATACGCAGCGGCCAGCTACAACATCGATCACCAGTCACATCCATCCATCCCTCTCCATCGATCAAGAAATAAACAAGGTTCTACTAACTTACTTGCTAGCTCACCAATGGCCTCCTCGTCCTCCTTACTGCTCGCAGTGGTGGTGTTGGCGGCACTAGTCGTCGGCTCATGCCGCACCCCGCTCACCCTCACAATCGGTGAGGACTCTAGCCCCACCAAACTATCCATCATCACCAATGTCGCCATCTCCGAGGTGTCGGTCAAGCCGGAGGGCGCCACAGATTTTACGGATGATCTCAAGGAGTCACCAGCCAAGACCTTTACCCTCGACAGTAAGGAGCCTATCAAGGGACCTATCGCCTTTCGCTTCCTTGCGAAGGGTGGTGGCTACCGTGTTGTCGACAACGCCATTCCTGCCGACTATAAGGTCGGCTCAGTTTACAAGACCACCGAACAAGTCTAAGTAATGGACAGAGGTGCTCTTCTGCCGCATAAAGATTATATTGACCTCTAAACTAAACTTTTCAGAGAGGCGAAGGGTAAATAATGAGCATGCGAGAATGTCATTGTTCTCCTCTCGCATATTGTCGTGTTGCTATATATGCAAACACTTTATAATATTGTTTATGTATGGTAAAATAGTATTGTCAACCATCATGTGGATGACTTTGTACTTTGCTTTTCTAAACTTCTAATACACATATGTATTTAAGAATCAATAAAGCATATTTACCTTGTGTAGCATGTCAGAAATACTATGGAAGTTGAATTTACACGTAATCTTTTCCAACATAAACCTCTGTATGGACCAAACCATGACATGAAACTATAATCACAAACCTTTTTTCCGAGGTAGGCTATTTAGGATGCCCACCTCCAAAAATAGAGGTACTTTTGGAGGGAGGCCGCCTCCATTAATAGATTTTAGGAGGCAATTTTTTTTGACCTCCTCCGCAAATCAATTTGCAAGGTGGTTGGTTGTGACCGTCTTGGTTAATAAAAATGCTCGTCTCGATTAATCCTAGGCATATAACCGAAGAGATTTAAAATATCGTTGGACTTCGAGGCCATTTTGGAAACGCCTTGCATAAGTTTTTCTATAGTAGTGCACAAATGGAACGAAGCAGCATTATTCTGCCAAAAACTGGCCTACCCGGTTTTCATGGACTTTGCCTACCAGGGAACACCCAAGCAAAGTATATATCACGCTTTCATGGTGAAAAACGGTGAGGTTTATAAGTCAACCTAGCAAAGGGTAACAGATCATACTTATATGACAAAGAGCGGCTAGTATTTTCTGAGGAAACTAGTAAAGAGAACTATAAAGCTCTTACCCGAGAGGGACCCCGTCGAGGCACAAGGGCATCGTTGGATTGCCCTACGTTGCCCAACAAGCCTAGGACGCCATCCTTGGCCGGCGGATCAACGATGGACAAAATCATGGAGGTTCAACGATGTCGCACCTGATTTTAAAGACAAAACTGAACACTCATTATACGTGTGCCCAGGAAGTCCACACATATAACAATAGAGAGAAGTTATCAGAACAATATTCATATAGCGGAAATATATCATACAACAACGGAGAGAAGTTATAAAACAATGTTCATATATCATAAGCTCTAAGTATTTTACTCGCAATACTTCTAATGCAATCTAGATTTTTTTCAGAACTTCTAGAAGCTTAAAAAATAAATTAAACTTATAGAACTATGACATACTCTATATGTCGTCAACATAGATTAATTATTAACACAGAACAAGAAAATCTACTAGCAAATAAACATCAAAATAATGTAATATAAAAATTTAGAAACCATAAGGCAAGCATAACTTTAGAAAAAAACATTGAACAAGTTTCATATTTTTAGACTTAAATGAAGTTCATATAAATTTTCTAACATTAAATTAGATTCCAAAATATTAATTGTATATTTTTAAAAAAGTACTTAGATATTTCTCGAAATTCGTTTTTATAATTTTTAATAAAGTCTATTTGATCTACTGCTGAAGTAAACATCAACATAGTTTGATCTACCTCTCAAAATTAACGTGGGGTCAGCCAAAACAATTGTCCAAACCGTCTAGGGAGCAAAAAAAAAAGATGTTTTATTCACTTTAGCTACTAATAATACGGAGAAAAACAGATTTTCTTCTTTTAGAGTTCTTTTTCCATGCACCAGTGGGCCCTCGTAAGGATGGAAGCTAGCCCATGTGCTACTCTGTGGTGCCAGGCCCACAACCCAACGATTCTCCATGGGCCGGATCATAACCATCTCCGCGTGAATCTAGTTGAGAGAATTATTTCGTTAGCCCTCTTAGTTTTTTGGCCTCTTTTTTGTCGAACTTAACCATTTGGCCCAGAAACGAAATTTAGTTGGTTTCCTGGCCCTTCTATCCATCTCTACCGTGAGCCAACACATCTGTCGTATGCGAAAAGATAAAAAAAGCCTTCTGCTCTTGGAACTAGAAGGGACAAGAACTCTCTTCTCCTTTCTCGTACCCGTTCAAAAGTTGCGGTCGAGCTTTTGCTCTTCATAGTTTCTGGCGCCCAAACCCTAGCCGTCGATGATGGAGGAAGCCGACTTTGACGAGGCCTTGACGACAGACGATCCACCTGTGTCGGCGCCAGATCCACCGTGGCCGCGGCACACCCGGGCGTCCTGGGCCTGGCCTCCGGCCGCGGTGGTCAGGGCGCCGCGAACCTGGCCGCGCCCCCGCCGGCCGCGCCAGCTAGCCAGGGCGTCGCGGGCTTGACCGTCGGCAGCACGGAGTACTCGTCGCTCAGCGCGTCCATCTCCTTGTTCACTAGCGCCACATCGCGGTCTACCTCCAGGCTGAACCCGGTGCCAGCGTCGTGCATGCTCGCGATGCCATGCAGGTAGCACTCGGGGTTGTGCCACGCCGCGGGGCTTGGCCCAGGCTTCTTGAGGTGCGGCGACTTGCGCGTGTGCAGCAACAGCTCCACGTCCACGTCCTTGTAGAACGCGGCCGGCAGGAGGTCGGGCGCGTTCCGTCCGCGGGGGAGCCGAGGCGCGTCGGGCATACACGCGCGGGCTGCCAAAGATGATGGCGGCCACGGGGACCGGAGCCCCGGACCTTGAGGCCGTTGGCGACTCGATGATGGTGAGCATGGAGAGTGCCGTGCCGAGGCTGTGGCCGATTTGCGTGAGATGCTACAGCTCTCGCCCTTGTTTGCGTCCAGCAGCTTCCTCCTCGGCCATCACCTGCATGCTTAGATTAATTTGGTATATCAGTGTACTCGTTCAGCAATTATGCAGCCAAAAGGCGAAGAAAGAATAAGAAATTGAGCTCAATTGCGGAAGAAAAGCGATTCACGTCTTCTTTCCAATCCAATTAAGAAGGCCGGTGGATTGCTCAATTGAGCTCAATTATTGTAGATCATTTTTAGGTAATTATTGATACTTTAGCAACATTACGTAACAGGCGATGCGCGCGCAGGCGGCGGATCGGAGAAGTGGGCGGGTAGGATACGGAACGAAAGAGAGAAGGAAAAGTGAGGAAATCTGATGGATGGATTCCAACGCGTGTATAAGGGATAACCAGATCGAAGAGAGGTGAGGTGTTCAGTTAGATGGCCTTGAGGCGGCTCTTGTTGCTGTTGAAGTTTTACAGGGTGAAGTGAATAAAGCATAATCACTGCCTGCGATGATGGTGAGGTGAGGTGAAGTTTTTCAACGTGGGAAAATCACTGCCTGCGCATAATCTCCTGCTTGGCTGCTTCATGATAGCAAACTTAGCGGTAAGAAGGCTCGCGGTGTTGAAGGAGTTATCCATTGCAGCCTGTGATAATTATCGGTGTGAGATGAGAGACATGCTGGTAATTGTAATCAAGACTAGTGATGGCGCTTCTAAGCAGACCATCATCGAGTTTGCTCCAAGGCGCAGCACTACTGAAGAAGATGCTATTGCTGTTGGAGCCACTAAGATGAGCATCAGGGTTTCCTGGTCTATATTGCACTGGTAAGCCTGAGCTTTTGGTAGGCGCGAATTGTTAAGCCACCAAAGATTAAGAGGCTTGTCAACGACTATACTCCCTCTATCCTAAGTTATAAGACATTCCAAGAATGTTGGAGAGCCAAAGTTTTTTAACTTTAACCAAAATTATAAAGAGAAATATAAAAATTTATAACATCAAATATGTATATTATGAAAATATAACTAATAAAGAATCTAATTGTATTTAGTTGGTATCATAAATATTATTATTGGAATATCTTATAATTTGGGATGGAGGGAGTACTTTGGTTGGAGAGAGCCAAACATAAGGGCTGGAGCAGCAGTTTTATGTCCATTCTCCATAGTGGAATTCGTTACAGCTGTGGATTTGTTGTTAGGATTAGATCCTTGTTAGGTCTTTTAAGAACCAGAGATCCTTGTTGTCAGGCGCAGCAGTTTTATCATTACTGTACAAATTAATGTGCATACATGGTCACACACATTGCATTGCGTATAACCAACCAAAAGCGCTCTATGTTTGTAGAAATATGCATGCAGGTTTTCAAAAACGGCAAAGCCCTGTGAAACATTCTTCTTTTTTAGACCTGCAATTTCATAAAATTTGCCAAACTTGTATAAGCAAGGTTAGTTCATCAAATCTTTGCTGTACATTGGCGTGGGCACAAGAGAATTTTTCCATGGTACCTTTATGAGTCATTGACACATGAAAATTTTGCTTGCTACCAGTAATTTTAAAACTGGTAGATAAAGGTGTCTTTACACCGTCTTGAACAATTTACCCAATGGTATGGCACCAAATGTGATCCAACAATAGAATAGTCATAGTACCAGAACAACCCAAAATATTTACCACCGACGGACAACCCAAAATATTATCTCACTTCGGTGCCAGAACAGTCATAGTCAGTTCTATGGAGACCTTGCTTTCTTTTGCTTTGGATTTGGGCTTGATGATTCCTTAAAAGCAGAAGGGCAAATGTTACTGATGCCACACTTGTCGCATTTGGGCCTCAGTGGAGTACAGATAGTTTGCCCAAATCCAACCTACAAGACATTTTTCAGTTTTTTTCAGCATACTCTAGCAGTTCTGAAATCAAGGCAGGATTCAGATAGCATAGAACAATAACCACTATCTTACAATCAAATAATCAAAGAAAAGCATTACTGAAGTACTAAACAAAATACTTCAGCAGAAAGATACCAGTAATGGATTTATAGGTTCCCACTCATCCTTGGGTAGCCATTTCTCTAGAGAAATTCTTGTCTGTTCCGGTGTCGTAGTTTTCTGTGCACAACACAGAGCAACATAAGCACTATTCCCAAGCCTCTGTAAATGGGTAGTTGTGTTTTTTTTTTCAAGAAGAGAAGACAACACAAATCAAACCTAAGCTACCTGTTTTGTTCCTTCCCGGAAAACCCACCCAAGTCGGTTAGAAATGCGATGCACATGAGTGTCAACACAGATTCCTTGAGTATTCTTCCAAGCAATGCTCATCACCTGTATAGTTAAACAAAGATACACATGAAGATATTTGTGTTCATATTTCAACCACAAAGGATAGAATAAGTAGATTATTACCAAATGAGCCATTTTAGGGCCAACTCCTCTCAGAGCAAGCAGCTCATTCAGAGAATCCGGAATATCCCCTCCAAAACGTTCAAGACAAATTTTACAAGCTTCTTTTATGAACTGTGCCTTTCTCTGATAGAATCCGACCTGTTAAAATCATGAACAGTATGCTGTAAGTCATCTATGATCTATCTGAGAAGTTTCTTGTAATCTCTGGCTTCAAATCATCTTGAGCCTAAAGCAATGTTCTATTTCAAATAGTGTAAGTCTCGTGTATTTGCAAAGCCCACTGTGAATTTATATTCTAATGCTTCTGAGTTCATTTCTTTTTTGGGTACACATAGTACAGTAATTATATTAACTTAATCAACGATGTAAGCATAGTATTCATCCTAATAGGGTGGAAACCCTTACAACTTACAGGTTTGATAAGATTTGCAAGCGTGGTCTCGTCAGTCCTCACTATAGCATCGGGATCAAGTAAACCGTTTTCAGAGAGGCGTTCGACAGCAGCTGACAAGAATTGACTCCAAAATGCAATCAGCACATTTCTAAAAGACATTATAGTACAAACACAACAGAGAATCTCATGAGAAGGCTATTTTTTCCTGAATTTCATATGACAGAACAAAAAAAAACTCTTGAATTTCCATACTTCAGTGGTCTGAGAAATCTCGACAAGGCATAACCAATTCTGGATACAGGAAATTTTGAAGACATACCATGTGTAACTTCATCTTTTGTCTGGCTTGACATCATAGTTGATATTAGAACTGCAAATCTTCTTTCCTGTCCAGAAATAGGAAGAGAAGTATTGATTAGTTGACCTAAACTTTTTATAAACGGAACCCATATGCACAATTATTTCCTGAGAAAAAGGCGCAAGTACTATAAAGCAGTAAATAAGTGAAGAGACACAAATGTGGAAATTTGCAATCTATTTGGCACAAAATTAATGTACATACTGTTTTCTTTCTAGATTCTGGACAAGAAAAACAACAGCATTTTTATATTGTAATACAGCACAAGGAAATTAGCCAACTAGGTGAATTGCATAACCCTGAAGCTATCTATGTAAGGCCAACCAAACAGCTCTACCTTTTTCTCTTTATATTTCCATTTTGAAGGGCAAAGAGCTTCACTTTGACATTAATATCCAGTAGCAAATAAACTTGGGACAGGTCATACCAACAAGGCTCTTTAAATAAAATTATAAAGGTGAAAAGATTATTTTGTGGCAAAAACTACCTTGGGTGGAAGGAGAGAACCAGCTTTTTCACAGCCCTTTGTATCTACAGGGGCTTCACCAGATAACCTCATGCTTTTAATGCCTCCAAGAATGGCCTCCCAGTTCTCTGGGGCTCCAACTGCACAAATGACTACTTTAGTTTTCTTATCGTACATGGACATAAGAAAGATACCAATCAAATGAAAGAGATAAATGCTTGATACAGCAGTCAACAAACCTGGCCTTAATGCATTTATTTTCATGGCGCAGCAATGAAGAATTTAGTTTAAAAAAAGCACAGGTGTGTAGAATATGGAAACACTAAGTTTAATATAAGTTTTAATCGGTGACTAAGAGCAACTCCAACGGTTTTGCATTTTTTATTTGGCAAAATATGGTATTTGTCAACTCTCAAATTAATATGGCAAAGGTAAAAAGAGTCAATCTCCAACGGTTTTGCATTTAGACTTGGCAAAACTAAAAAATTGTGCGCGCGAGAGGGAAATATCCCACGGGAGTAGCACGCGAAGGCGATTGCCAAGCGAACCCCAGCTTGTCATATATGCCAAATATCAGCCGGTGTTTTGCCAAGTTGCTAAAAATGCTAAGCTCATTGTCAAACCGTTGGATAGGAGATTTTTAAACGTTTTTGCAAAAACAAGAATGTCAAACCTATTTGCAAAACCGTTGGAGTTGCTCTAACTGACTATAACTAGACTGTCTTTTTGGCTAACATTACAATCAGGGGAAAGCATGAATAATATAATCTAGTTCCTAACATAACTAAAAAAATATTGAGCTTAGAAATGATAGTTGTGTATGGGAAACTGAAAATGCCACAACATATCCTGACCATGTAAGATCCCACCTGTGGCTGTGGCAAGATTGACCACATGCTAGCAGAAAAAAAGTTTTCATCCAGTGACTTCATCTTAGTGGTAACCCAAAGTCCAAAACTTGAATGAAGTATTTTTGGCATCAATAGGTTTAACTTGATCTAAGGTTGCAGAGAAGGAAACATGATATAACAAGAAAAGCAAATGGTAGACGTATATGCAATAATTTCTCTCCTAGTAGCCTTCTGACTTATGAGTACCTTTTATAACTGAAGAAACTCTGACCTTTTTCTCCACCTTGACTGAAGAAGGGAAGTGTTAGTTTTTTTTGTGTTTTTTTTTTTTTTTTTTTTTTTTTTGCAAGACATGGCAGGAAATGTGAACAAGATTGTAATATGGCACATAGAGACTTGCAAGCAAATTATCCAGAGGAAAGATACTTGCACACTGATTATGAAACATTTGGCTAAGCAGGAAACTCAAAAAGATTATCTTACCCAAAGATATTGTTGCCTTACTTGACGATGTACATGTTTTGGTCTTTTCGTATCGAAAATCCTCAATGTCAGGGACAATACGAACCTGCATAAGCGTAGGACATTTCTTTTGTTGAGGAGAGCATGAAACCGAGTACTAAAGTAACACGAGCGAATAAATAGAGCTAAATACAAAAGGTACACTTGCTGCACCAAAGAGTAAGAGTTCAACAAATAAACAATTTAAATCAAGGGTACAGGAAGTAAGGAAAGAAAAAATGAGAAACACATGGAACTTGATTCTTTTCATACAAAATCATTCTATTCAGTAAACAGGCACCTGCTTCTTATGATGCTCCCCATTTACTTCAAGTTCTCGCTTCACCCTTTTACTCTTAACACGAGCAGTTGCTTCGGGCTTCGGAATGTCAAAAGAAACACTGGATTCACGTTTGACTTCTCGCACAACTGAAAAAGCATGAAACGTGTACTTTATTGACAGAATAAAAAACTATTCCAAAATTGTTGGGGAAAAAACTCTGGCACAAGTACTGATCTACTGATATTCAGAGACGGGTTTTTCTTAATAGAGTAGGAAGATTAAGTTAACACTTGAAGTTGGAACAAAACTGTAAAAGTTAAATCAGAAGTGTTGATCCTACGCGTCTCGTTCAATCCGCATAAACAAAAGAAATGGTAACCAAGGAAAAAATTTCTCATCAAACTAAATCCATGTATCTTGACCTTGCATACAGCAGACAATCAATCAACATTAGGCTAGTGGGGGGCAAAATGAGCAAGGCATTCACCACTAACACGTTCACAACATGTCAAGATTGATATGCATATTTCTTCACCATAGCAAAATCTAATTTCCAATGCCAACTAAAGAAAAGACTATATGTAAAATAAACTTACAGAAAAGGAATCTTTTTTTTGGCCCCTTAGACAAGCAGACTAAAAAATCATCAGAAAAAGAAGAAGAAATCCAGCTAACACGTTGATTTCATCCATCTTGTCAAAGGAATCACGCAATTCCAGGCACTCATCGGTTTGAATATAACAGTTACTCAGTTAGGCATATACCAGGAGAAAGAATTATTATTATTATTATTATTATTATTATTATTATTATTATTATTATTATTATTATTATTATTATTATTATTATTATTATTATTATTATTATTATTACAGGGGTACAGATAAATACTAGTAGTGGTACTTGGTAAGTACCATTTCAAGAATAACCCAGTCATTACGGTAGTAGTGCAATAAAATTGATCCTTTGGAGCAAACGATGAAGTAAACAGAGCGAGAAGGCAGAGCAGGAGCAGAACTTAGCAAAGGACCATTATAAATAAGAACAAGAAGGGGAGAAAGATCCGCGGAGACGAAAAGGACAGGAAAACGGGCTTTCTTCGCCTCACCTGGGTTGAGGTCGGCGCGGACCAGCATCCTGGAGGAGGCGGAGGCGGAGCGGGTGCTGGGCATGGCGGCCAGCGAGAGGCGAATGCGGGGGAGGAGAAGGGCGTGGTGCATCCGCGCCCGCGCCGCTGCGCTTTAGGGTTTTAGCGACGAGGCCATGTCCTGCTCATCTTGCTTTTTCCTCCCCTCCTGTTTCTCTTTGGTGGGAGTGGGAGAGTACTTGCGTTGCGTTTGAGTTGCGCGTAGGCGTAACTGCGTTGCTTGTGGCGCTGCAGCCTACTGCGTGGCTTCGTTTCTTCGGTTGCAAACGCGTTTTTTTTTTTTCTGCCGTGTACGGAGTAGCTTGCCGCTGCGGCGTGCGCGGCGGCCGGCAGTCCCGACTCCCGCGTGAGCGCGTTGGCGCTCGCTACTTCGTTGGAACTTGGAAGCGAAAAAAACAGCATATGTTTGCTACTGCAATTATTATGTTGGAAATGCTAAGCTAGTGTAAAAATTGTGACAAGTAATGTCGTACTTGTTTACTTCATGTTTTTTTGTAACACAAGGTGTAGCATCGCTATGCTATGGTTAGGGTCAGTTTGGTATAGCTTCATCTGATTCTGATTCTATATAGAAGCTAACTTTTTGGGATAAGTGATTCTCCTTAATTCTTTAGCATAAACTTTTAAAATCAGCACGGAGAATCACTTTATAGAAACACGCGAAGCTACTTTTTTCATATATCAACTCTTTAGTTCATTTCAGAAAATCACTTCTTTCTAAAAAAACTGTTTGACAGAGCTCCTGCTGGATTCAGCAAAGAATCAGCTCCGGAAGATCTGTCAAACAAGATCTTATAGACAAAGGGTGTTTTCAACGGCTAACAACTTAATAAGAGAGAGGATGACAAAATTTACAATGCTAGCGACGGCACAAGAGACTAACTCCCATGACTTGCTAAGTTTTTAAAGTCTCTAACATAGTAACATACATTCCAAAACTACTCCCTTTGTCCCATAAATTTGGTCATTTGGGATCAAGAGGCTTCTACCAAGGAGATTGAAAATAAGGAACTCAACGCCAAAATAAAAGAGCAAAAGGTACAACATATATCAAGTCATAATTGTCGGTACGGATATATTCATCTCCCATTGAAAGCAATTCTCACTCAATTAGTGGATATTCATCATGTAAACTCTAATTCCTCTTCGTACTCCCACAAAACACACAAAAGTTTCCTAAAGCCATTTTGGAACATAGAGATGTTATAGAAAAGGTACAAAAAAATTACAAGAATCTATTTAATTTTATAGAAAAAGTATATCAACATGAAAATTTATCACATTCTAAACGCAGTCTTGTAAAGTCCTCACTTCCTCTTTCTAATTGCCCAACCAAATGTACCGCAACAATCTATGTAAGGGTGCATTTGGTAAATAGTACGTTTTAGACCTATCTAGATTTTCTGGAAAAAAAAGATATTTCACATGATGAATCCACATAACTTTCCGATTTTCTAAACATTTTTTTTTTCATAAAAATCATGTCACTTGAAATATGCTTCCATAAAGCTCAGATTTTATCAGCAAAGAACAACTTATACAACCCATTTAACTTGTACTTAAACAATAAACTAAAAAAAAATATGATCACTATTACAAAGGGAAGACCAGAAACAGAATAGAAGAAACCAGCATCCAGATGAAAATTCCAATGAGAAAAGAAGACAATTTCGGTTCCAAATTACCCAGATGAAAATTCCATTTGGTACTGATTCTCTGTCTAACAAAACATACAACTATGAGTTACATACAAGTAAAAGTAGTTTACGTTTGACCAAATTTCTAGTAAATATCATTCACATTTATAAATTAATTTATTAAAAAACCATATTTTGTAATGAATCTAACGGTATTTATTTGATATCATAAATATTAATATATTTTTATCTAAACCATAACACTATGCTAGAATTGCATGTTTTTTTTTATATAAGTGATCATATATGAGAGCCCAGGTGACAGATTTGGATCACAGGCTGCCAGGTTGACCTTCCAGGATGGTTCCTAATCCTAATCAGGCATCCTAAGCAGGTTACAACCAAACAGCACCTTTAGCAATAACTTCCCTAAATAGCAATTGATAATAAACTTGGTGCCAAAACTAACAGCAATGACAAGAAAGTTCAGGAGGATACACAACAGACCGAACTAACTATCCAGTCACATTCCACAACAACCGCAAGAAAGCAAAATGAGCTTGACAAAAAAAAACTCCAATTATCCCCAAGAAAACATTGCCGGCAGCAGTTGCAGATAAACGTCTAAGCAGGAAGACCATCAAAGAACTTCATGTATTCATCAAGCTTCTCCCCATGCCTGATTTTAACGATCGAACCATCCTCTTCCACCTGCAAAGCAAACAATAAACCGTATTGGCTAAATGACAAATGAAGAAAACTGATAGACAAAAGAGGCAACAAATGGGGAACGGTATGAATGGACATCCCCAAAGTCTTAATTCCTTACTGTTACAGTCTACCACCTGCAAGCTTTATGTGTTTTCATATTCAAGTTGGTCTCGATGGTTAACATGCAGAATGTCTAAAAAACATTGGTTGGCCAATAGGCACAGGGGGGATTTGCAGGTTTTAAGACAATATAAGAGCAACTTTGGCAATAACCCTTATTTTAGAGCCCCAATGACAAGTTGTCAAACGCCTCTACATGATCCGAATCACCTTCCATGTTCTACGGCACCTCAGGCCTTGCCAGGATTTGTTCCCTTAAGCTCCTCTAAGCCACCAGCACTAGGCCCCCTCTCTCCTAATTGGTCTGCTCAGCCTACCTTCTCAGCAACAATCGACAATCTATGATGTCATAAGAAAAGAACCAAGCTCCCGTCCATGGACAGATACCCATCTGCGACATTGTGGGATAGGCAAAGGGGACGCCGCGCAAGTAGGCTGGTAGGTAAGAGCCAGGAGTGAGGCTGTGCGGTATGGTGTGGAATAAGGAGAGATGGCATGCAGGGAATTCCAAGCCAAGTTTGAGCATCTCCATCGCTCTTAACATCCCCAACTCTACAATTGAGGCCGATAAAATAGGTAGCTTCAACAACCCATACTCAGATGCTCAAACTTGAGGCACAAGCATTTTCCCTTAGCCCCATTTCCCACAGGACAAGCAAGCCATGCAAGGAGGCGTGGACCGTGGTGGCAGTGGAGGGTTAGGAGCAATGGGGGTTGCAACCCTGCTGGACCTCATTTCTTAGAATCAGCCCCCAAAACTGCTATTAGCTGCTCTAAGGAAGCAAGATCCAGGCAAGAAAGGTCGTGTTTGGTTCTTTCGGAACAGACCGTTCCGCGCCTGGAACAGTTCTGGCACTATATAAATTTGGGAAGACGATGTTCGGTCGAGAATGATTCCCCAGTAACCGAACGCGGACTAATTGAAATTCCCTAGATCAGTGGGGTTTTCCAGTTTTCCTACAAAATAATCAAGAGAAAAAGGGAATATAGGTGGTAGTATGCCCCCAGGGAGGCTGGCGCCCTCTTTCTAAAATATCATGTTGCATTGCACTGTTTAAAAAAAGAATCATCACAAAAATCATGAATGTAGTACCTAAAGTTAAGTGTAGCTGAAACAATTCAGTTTGAAATTCGTCTTTGATGTTGAGATCCAAAAACACAAGTGTCTCACTGTCAGCACATGTTGAACAATGCCAGGTTGACTGTTTGTTTATTTTGTTTCTTGACATCTAGGATGAATATCAAACTGAACTGTTGCAACTGTACTTAACTTTATGTCTACTACATACATGATTTTTGTGATGATTTTTTGAACCATTGCAACATGATATTTTAGGTATCGAAGGCACACCAGCCCCCTGGGCACTAAATATGCATTGTAGTTTGTACCCAGTACTCCGGCGGCCTCAACTTCAGGTTGTAGGTGGAAGCCATGCTCATGCAGTAGGCACCTGCGTCATGAACAACCAGTCCAGCTCCCTACAAGGACAATATGTCAAAAGGAAACAGAGGAGACACTAATCATCAAATAAAATATAATGGCTTTGAAAAAGACCTCATCAGGCGTTGGAAGTTCCCTATCTTTTCCAAGGAAATCTGCAGACTCACAAACTGGTCCAACAATATCGAAGGTTGCTACTTCGGCACCAGGATTGGGGGGAGAAACCAGTTCAATATGCTGCCACAAGAGTAACAAGATTCAAGAGCTGAAATAACTTTCTTCGCATGAATTTTTTGTTTATTCAGTTAACATGATTTTTCTGTGCATTTCAATGAAAAATGAAATGTGAACATAAATGCTTCTTCAAGTTGCTGCAATCATAGTGCTTCATTAAGTTGCTGCAATCCCTGAGTGACGCATAGTTGACTAAGTGCCCGCTTAAAAGAGAATCAGTGGTGGAAACAACAATCATAAAATAAATCTATGGCAAGAATGAGATGTAGCAGTATCGTATCATTCCAAAACTAAGACAGCACATTACATAAATGCTTAAGCTACTGTGTGATGTCTAGGTGATGCTGAGAAGCAAAAGGGCCTCTAGCCTAGTGGTTAGAGCACTTGAGTAGCATCCACCAGCACCAGGCCTAGGTTCGACTCCCCATGGGAGCAAATTAAAACAAGTCTGGAATAAAAAAAATATCAAAAAATAGGTTGGGGTTTCCCCTGCTGACTTCAGTCAAAAAAAGGTGACGCTGAGAACATAGGTGTGTAGTTGAACTTTCTGAGCATTCACCGGTAAATAAATTAGCGATATATGTGGTGGTTGTAAAAAATAGCATTTAAACTGTCAGATACAAGGCAATATTCAAAATTTGCATTCATTATTAATCTACTTTCTCAAGACTATTCACAATGTCAAAGTGGTTACCATCTTGGATACACAATCAAAGCTACCGCTTGGAATCATTATGTTCTATAGATGGAAAAGAAACTGCCTCGGGAACATAGTAGTAACACTCACTATCATTGATTAAATCTCTAAACAAACCTGGTATGCTCCATACAGACTAGGTCTGATGAGTTCTGCCATGCTGCCATCAACAACAATGAAATTCTTTGTACCATTAGATTTAACACCAGTTACTCTATTGACGAAGCAGCAAGTGTTAGCAATCAAGGATCTTCCAGGTTCAATAATAAGAGTAAGATCTTGAGAGAGAACTAATTCCCGCACCTGCAACAAAATAAATAGAATAAGCATGATGAATCAAGCCAAAACTGCATAAGCTAACTTTTCATATCACAATAAGGAAAACTGATATCTTAAAGATGCATGCATGCCTGCAAAGAGATGAATCAGAAACATGGTAAGGATGCTGAACTTACAGTGTTGATGAGATCCATAGGTGTAGGTAAGACTGCGTCCGTGTGATGGTAATCTATTCCCAAACCACCTCCAATATTCAGGTACTCCAACTTAAAACCTTGTGCTCGAATTTCATCAACATAATTCACCATAAGAACTGCAGCATCTCGGAATATATCAACCTAAAAAAATGGAAGAACGCTTTAGATACATCTACTAAGAAACAGGTATTCTGCAAAGAATACAGCCATCTAAGCAAAGAGGATTACTGAACTGTTCTGCAGGAGTATTTTTTCGATCTTTACGGCAGAAAGATAAAAGCCCTAATCAGTATCAGATCACTTTAAGCAAAATAATTGAAATTGATATTTACTATAATGAGTGTATGGAAGGATCTACATTTTTATTCAGTCAAATTCAAATATGCATCTTAATTTCAAAATAGTGGAGTCATTACATGGTCATCCTCAGCTTACTAACAAAAAGCAGGCTCCTTTTTATATTGATATACTAATGCATCAAATCTTATCTCTGCAGAGCGCACATGCTACAAATTCCATGATTGCCTCACATTGACAATGATAGTTCATGCAGAATAAGCTAACAAAGCTATGGGAACTTTGTATTATCCAAAAATCCTGGACTTCACTATAAGACAATAGCAACTTCAATAATCTGGAATTAACAAAATTGGCATTTCAACATGGAACAGTAAGAGACTAAGAGAGCAAGGTGGAAATGTGGTCTGGAGGGAGTAAAACACTAGTACTTCCAGGTTTTAAGTGAAGTAAACAATAATTGTTCTTAGATAAAGTACCAATTAGGGGGCAGTATAATCACCATTAGAAATGACCAGACATTTATCCTTGTTGATTGTGTGGGCCACTAGTTAGATCTTAGAAGACAGGTTCTATATGAGACTTCAGGTATAATCTTAATAATAACAATAATTTCTAATATTTACCTGTGGTAAAGGCTGTCAGGCAGTCATCTTAAAACAGGGTGCATTTACTGTACAGGTGACATAGTGCAACATGTTCATTGTTTACTGGGACAGCAAAAATTTAACTGACTGCAACAAAGTGACTGTTAACCCGACCCCGAGATGTTGCCCATTAAGTTCGGGCCTGCAGGCAAGCTTTTTATTTCCTCAAATAGACGAATACGCAAGAGAGCAGTGTATCATTGCATTAAGAAGAAAAAGAACAACTGCAGGCAAGCTCAGTTCAACAAATTCTAGACATAAAACTATAGTGATATTAAATAATACTACAAAGTGAACAGGGCATTACCTTTGTAATAGTAGATCCCAGATGGCAATGAACACCAACGAGTTTGATTTCATTCGGGTATGACTTGATAGAGTCCAAAAACCATTGCAATTTCTCATTGCGGATCCCGAATTTGGACGTTTTATTTCCCGTGGCAACATATGGATGTACCTGTTGAAAAAAGGTTCTTTCTTACAAAAAATGACCAACACTACCACTTGTCATATCAAGGTATCTTATATAGTTGTGAACTCCAAAACTTTTCTAACATTTAACTCTTTTTTTCTCGAACACACAGGAGAGTTTAACTCTTCTTTTATTATCACTATCACTACCACTACTAATATCCTGTTTACTCTTTTATCTTTCAGTAGCTCTTGTTGGGTTTTATCTTTAGCCTGCCCCAACTTGCTTGGGATTAAAAGGCTTTGTGACGGTGGTTGCTCAAAAGTGAAAGACACAAGGAGTTGTTTAGTCTGCTAAAGAAAAAATCTAGATAGGAAGGGAATAGTGATCACAGCAGAGGTGGCAGTTGTCCACAAGACATTCAAGTAATTAAGGAAACAGAAGGCAAAATTCCATTGCTAACAAGCACAGTTAAATCAATAAAAAGGTATCCTACTCAAAACAATGCAAGGACATTAGCAAGCAGGCAGGTGCTTGCTACAGCACACACACACACACAATTGGAATCGGATAGACGAGAAGAGAGAACAGAAAGTGAGAGCACGAACACAGTGCTGCTGCTGAAAGAACTGAGGATGCCATGTAGTAGTACAAGGTGATGTACACCCACTACCAGGCCATACATGTTCTATAGTAGTACAAGGTGATGTACACCGACTACAAGGCCATACCGTCCATTCTACCAACTACTAGAACAAAGCCATACTTGGCCATATATCAGCAGCATGTCATGTCCTGTGGATACGATGGCATGACCAAAATAAGCAAGAGCTAGCCAAATTCCAACAAGGGATAAGAAAGAGGGCAATAAAATAAATCAAATACTCTCATTGGTCGCATGTGTACACATGTGTTTTGGGGAGTACTAGAGGGTAACCATACCTGCGGATCCACATCTGGATTTATTCTAAGCAAAACAGGCACTTTCTTTCCGGTAGCCTTTGCAGCTCTGACAATATTTTCCAAATCAAATTCGCTATCCACATTTACAAATACTCCACTCTCAGCAGCTAATTTAAGATCTTCGAGTGTCTTCCCATTTCCATTAAATATACACCTGATCTTCAAAATAGAAACTGAATATAGTTACTTTCTATTCAGAAAAAATGTCATCAACTGGAGAAACAATGATCTCTACAGCTAAAGGGGTTGGGTTTGCAAAACCAATAGCAACCGAAAATCTTTGAGTGGATTAAAACAACACTATCTGCAATAGCCAATAAATATCATTATGTGATTTTTTTTTTCGTTTTGAGCTTATAGTCCATTTAACACTCTTGTAACATTATTTATTCTTTCATACAAAAAATAATCAGGTCTCTCCTTTTTGCACAAAAAAATGGATCTATCAAGGACAGATCTGCACAACCAAAACCATAGTACTTGTATACACAAGTTCTGCTAAAAAATTGAACACCTGTTAGATAGCTTAACTAGCATTTTGGAATCTCCCAGCTCTTTCCAGATTCATTCATGTTTTGTTGAGGACATATGTGGGAGTTAGATCAAAAGAAAATTCTTCAACCATTTGCCCATTAATGTGAGAGTGGCAATTTCAAGTCCAAAGTTATTGCATTTGAGTTGTTAGGGCATCTGCAGTGTGGATGTTGAACCAAACTGACATCTT
This sequence comes from Coix lacryma-jobi var. lacryma-jobi, assembly GCA_009763385.1. Taxonomy (NCBI): domain Eukaryota; kingdom Viridiplantae; phylum Streptophyta; class Magnoliopsida; order Poales; family Poaceae; genus Coix; species Coix lacryma-jobi. The sequence continues at coordinate 135,387,464 of CM019829.1, forward strand.
CTGACACAACCCGGGTAGATGAAGTAAAGTTTGCAAAGCTATAGTGTGGCGTCCGGTTGTGGCTTTAGAAAAATGATACAAAATCGAACTGGCCCCTCATGTATGCTTGTGCACTGTGTAATGCCGATTGATTGTAATATTTTAATAGGACGAACGTGGCACGGTTCGCACCGTCTGCAGCATCTGATTTTAGAAGTGTTGTCTCCAGTGTGCACGGTTCATTTAATCGAATGTTCCTTTCCCTCGGTTCGATTCGAGGAGTACACTGGAACTGCTCTTAGTTGAATTAAGTTAAAAGATCTTTATGGATGAGTTTGACCATCAAATTGATTAGCCAACCAGCCTCAACTTCTTGCTGTGAAAGAAACTAGAGTACTTACAGCTTCCTCTAAAAGAAATGCCTTCACTCCAGAACGTGATGTGGAGCTGGTCTTTGTGCACTCAAATCTAAGGCATCTCTCAGGAACTAGTGCATAAAATAGAAGAGAGACAAGAATCTGGGATGTTTCAGGAGATTCCTTTGATTCCCTCGGTGGTGTAGTTCTTGAAATGGCTAGTCTGTTCCTTGATAAGCCTGAGTTACACAATCTGGCCATCATCGTACTAGAGTTTTGGTCACGTGATGGTCTGCATGTTTGTTGTGACCATTTTGTGGGATCCCTGTTCTTACTTTGTAATCTGGTATTTCCAGAAACTCACTTTCTATAAAGCAGGGCCAGAGCTGCCTTTGGTCAAAGGTGATATATACTTCAATCTTCCATTCCGCCCGAAAATTTATACAACAAGAATAAGACATTTAGACTTATATTGTGATACATTCATATTTGGTTTTGTCTGCAACTTTGGACATGAAGTCTTGAAGTTGGAGAAATCAGAAATGGGTGGACTTGGCTTGATGTTGCCTTATTGTGAAAAAAAGAAAAATTACAATATTTGCAGGGTAATTTTAATGTTTATTGAATTTTAACCTGCACAATTATTTGTTTATTGAAAAATACTAAAATGTATCTGCATATGGGGCTTTCTGGGGTAAATGTCCTACAGAAACGCCCTTCATCATCATCAGCGGCAATGCAACATAATCTATTCTAATCCATCCAAATAAAACACAGCAGAAAGTGCAGACACGTTTGGTCAGTGACACCAGTCCATCCCAGGAAGTAAAAAATCTAGGAACAAAAGCCGCACCTGGCGGGGTCGAATCCCGCCTGGAGAGCGAGTCGGAGCTCGTTGCCACTGACGAGGACGGCGCCGCAGCCAAGCTCACGCAGGACGCGTAGCACGGGGAGGTTGTTGTTGGCCTTCACGGCATACCCGACGACGGAGCGGAGCCCCTGGAGAGCGTCGCGGTAGGCGGCGAAGTTGCGGAGGATCTGAGGCTTGCTGTAGAGATAGAAGGGGCTGCGCTCGGCAACCGCCATCGCGTCCTCCACCCGCACTCCCTCGCAGTACAGGTACCCGTCGGCGCCGCGCTGGAAGCAGTGCTTCGGCACGCCGGCCGCCGCCGCCGCCGCCGCGGGCTGTGGCGGTGGGGACGGGGACGCCGTGGAGACGGAGGCGCGCACGGAGGACAGGCGGCCGTGGCGGCGGGGGAAGGAGACGACGGCTGGGCTCCGGCGGTTCGGATGGCTCGTTTGGGTAGGGTTTGGGGCGGGGAGAAGGGAGCGCGAGAGCAGGTTCGCCGCCGCCATTGCTAGGGTTTAGGAAGCGAACAAGCGATTAGCGAAGTGTCGTGTGCTCAGTTCCACGCAAACAGGAGAGATTTCAAGGATTTGACCTCCACGTGTGCCTCACTCTGTCACTCCCACGAATCTTTCTCTCTCTCCTTTTTTTTTTGATTGACAAGTACAGTACTCACGGACACGAATCCTTATGCCCCATTTCCGTCTTCCACACAAGTACACACAACAATGTCGAGCAGCACATAGTATAAGGGCTTGTTTAGTTCCGAGAAATATTTGGAATCTGCACTGTAGTACTTTCGTTGTTATTTGACAAACTTTGTCCAAACATGAACCAACTAGACTTAAAAGATTCGTCTCGACATGTAGATACTAAAAGTACAATCAATTATTTTTTTTACCTATATTTAATGCTTCATGTATGTAGCTAAAGATTGATGTGACGGAAAATCTAGAAATATTTGGGGAAGTTGGGGAAACTAAACAAGGCTAAACAAGGCCTAAGGATGATAGGACGACCCACAAGGTTTACTGTCGCCTCGTCATTCACGTCGGGTTGTCCAAAGCGGCATCATACATGAAGCACTATGCATGTTGCTAAAAGTATTCAAGAGTAAAATTTCATTATCAACAAAAATAAGTTTTACTAAATTGATTTATTTATTTTATTTGTGAGTTCAAACTGTATATAGAAAATGGTTGCTATTTAACTCGTTTTAGCTAGCTATAGAAAAATCAGATTATAAAAATGATAGAAAAAATAGCAAGAGGCTAGCTAACTAAAAATTGTTGCTTATAATAATATCTTTTATGTAGGAATTGATGATAATTATTTTGTTTTATTAGCTAGTTAGGTCTTTTATATAACATTGAATAAATATAAGTCATGTTTGGATCTTTGGAAATGAATTCATTTTAATGATCATAATTTAGACACATATTAATAAAGCTAATACGATTATAATTAATTATATTTGTATATTATTGTTAATTATATATAAGAAAGATACTTATGTGTATGGAAGCGAGTTGAAAAATGTGTTATAAGTTATAAGGTAGAAAAAAATATATAGAATAATATTTCATCTCTTATCCTATAAATTTGATGTAGTCTTATCTTATACGTGAACTTTGAAAAAATGATAGAATGCCACATTTGAAACCAAATAAAAAGATATTCCTCTGAAAAGCCACAAATAACTGTGAAAATAACGATATACTGATTAAGACTAATTAATAGACTATTTTTTGTTAGGATACCATGAGACAAATTTATCAAGACTAATTAATTTATCATTAGTATATGTTTACTGTAGCACCACATATAGACTAATTAGGTTTAAAACATCGTCTCGTAAAATTATTGCAATTTATGTAATTAGTTATTTTTAGTATATATTTAATACTTTATTAGCACCATATATAGATTAATTAGGTTTAAAAATCATCTCGTAAAATTATCACAATTTATGTAATTAGTTATTTTTTAGTCTATATTTAATACTTTATGTATATGTCTAAATATTTAATGTGACTGTAAAAAGTTTTTTTTTACCGGAACTAAACAGGCCAGTATGGCACAATTGACAATTCAGCCTCACATGCCACTGCCACTACCACCGTGGCAAGCAAGGAAGCCGTTCGGTTCCGAACAGGCATTGCTACTGCGTCGCCGATTCTGCTGCCGGGAACCGGGATGGCCACTCCGCGCCCTCCCCTCGGCCGGATCCTCCACCTCGCCGCCGCCATAGCCGTCGCGACCTGCGCCTTCTTCCCTACCCCCGTCTCCGGTATCCGGTGAGATCCGAACTCTCCTTCCTGCCGTTGCCAGGGCCCCGAATCCTCTGCCCGTGCTCGTCGCACGCAGTCGGTCGATGTAACTCTCAGCTGTTGAAAGTTCCTTGTAGATAAAGGCGAGTAGTTGCACCAGTAGGGATTCACTTGGTCACGGGTTAGGACCTCATGTTTTATTCTAGTAGTGATGCATGGGGAGGGGAAGGTGAATGGCAAGCTAATTTTGACCATTAAAATTCGATTCAATACATTGTGCCATTGATTTGGAAAAGACCGATGCCTTGTGAAATATCAGTGGCATTTACCTTCGACTATCATAAAAATAGCCCAATAATCTTTGACAATGTTCAGTTGCGTCCTTTATCATTGGGCTGTTTGATTTTGAGTTCACTGTCGCAAATCGCTAGCAGGAGGAATGTAGGATTAGATGAGGGAAGGGTGACGAAGCTTAGGAGCGATGGAATCATGGAAGGAAGGAGTGTGGATTAGGCAAGTAAAGAAGAAAGAGAGGTAGATGAAAAGGGTAGGGATGAAGACAAATGTTTCAATGTAAAGGTGGTGAGCAGTTAGCTAGCTACAAGTTACTAGTTCTGGAATCATTGAATCAAAGTGTGCTTTAACCTTGTTTATAGGACATGGACAGAGTTTTCATTGCATAAGGCAGCATGGGTGTTTTCATTGCATAAGGCAGCGTGGGTATCAGTGAATTGCTTCAGTCTAGTTTTGGGATATTCTTTTAATTCTGAATATGAGAGCAATTTTAAAGTTTATATTTCAGTAAGGCTAAGGAAAGAACTTCAAATATCATGCAGGAAGGACATTGGCTTTATTGAACCAATTGTGTGCAGAAGCACTGTCCAGGGGCGGTATCTGATCTCTGATGATAATGGCAATACTCCTGCCCTTTGTCTTTCATGCTTAGATAATTTCTCCTATAAATACTGTACTATCTGACAACCATCTCTTACTGATAAAACACTTCCCTTTGCAGGTTATGTATGTTCTGCACTTTCAATCAATCCATGGTCTCACTGCTGCCCAACAACAGGGGACCGCTTTTCCTGCCAGTGAGTTTCCTATGTTCATTTTACCATGTTATATGCAACACTCCATCAAAACTGGTTACTTTGCAAAGCCTGACATAATTCTTCGTGACATAATCCAGGGGCTGCAAACTTGATTTACAATGCTGCAATTCATATGAATATTGTGTTTCTTGCTGTTTGAATCCTTCTAAGGTAAATCCTAATAAGTAGTACCAGGTCTGGAAGACAAATGAATTGTTTCATAAATATTTTACTCAGCCTTTTTGATAGATCAAGAAAGAAGATGTGCTGAAGCTGCAGGTAGCTAAGCCAGTTACTGCTGGTAAGATGCTTGAAGTTATTAATTGCTAATTGGTGAATTTGGAATATGCAAATGAAGTTTACCTTTAATTTTCTCCAGGAACATACACAAATGTTTTTGATTTCTGCATGGGAAGATGCCGCCATAGCTCTGCAAGTGTGGTACTACCTTTTTCTCCCTCCTTAGAGGCTTAGAGTGCCAGTACAATAATTTCCTCTACTTTATGGCATCCTTTCTTGTTTAAACTAAAACAGGGAGTATTTTCAGTTTTGTGTATTTTAATGTTAGTTGCAACAATTGATTGTCCAAAGAAGTTCAAACTAATTTAGTTCTTTCAATTTACCAGGTTCATGAAAATGCCTATGCCAGTGACTTCCATCACTGTTTTTCAGTGCAGCAAAATTCATCAGGTATGACAAACTATGAACTATATTTCTTGGCTATATTACAACTTATCAGTCGTAACATGTTCTCAGGTCATTACTTGGGGACCAGAATTATCATGTTCTCAAATATTCACTGCTAGCAGCATTAGAATTACTAGGAATATGTAACGAATGCTATGGCCTGGAATCATGTCTGGGGCATGCGATGGCATTTCATCTATTGACTTATTGTCGTTATAAATGGATGCTTGAGAATTTTGATAGCCAAAATATATTGCCTGTTATCTTGACCGAAATCTGGACAGAAGGTCTGTGGTAGCAGCTCTACCTTCTGTCTATTCATAGTGCCCATGATGCATTGTTTTTTGAATTATATGGTTGGAAATGATCATGGAAATGTGGAATGTAAACATTTTGCAGGATCAACTGAATCTAGTTCTGTATCTAAGTTGTTGGGCATTAATGTTGTAGTAGGAAGGTAAGGCCTTTCCACTTTAAACACCTTATTTCTCTAAAGTAAATGTGCACCTAGGAACTGCTTTATGAAATCTCAAATGGAACTTAGGCCCGGGGAATCCTGCAGCTTGGTTTGCAAAGTAAGAGGACAGTCATGTGTTCCAAGCAGACTCTCTGTGCTGAACAAATGTGAGATGTAAGTTCAATTGTGTATCTTCAAATTACATCCATCGTTACAGTTCAATCAATTATCCTCCAATTACAAATAGCATGCCACACTATAGCAACTCTGTTTAGCTGACTAGTCATGTAGCAAGTTCCATTTTCATTGCATCAGGGTTAAGTTTGAATAAATGTTCACTGACAGATTACTTCACAGAACCTAACTTATCAATTGAATAGCCAAGTAGACTGTATCTGGATGGGACCATCAGTATTATAGTGAAGTCTGAACTCTGAAACATTCCAGGCTGTTACATACAAACTTGATAAACATGTATTTTTTTAATTTTCAACTGCTATCAATCTGTCAGCACCAACACAATTTACATTGATATCCTAAATTATTTATGTCTTGGTGCATGGAAGTCCTGCTGAAGGCGCATATGTTACTTGTCCTAGGTTTGGGTTATGCTATTGGGTGAGAGTAAGACAGATGGCTAGGTCTCTGGAAAAGGAACATCCCATATAGACTGAATTGGGAATCTGGAGCAAAATGGGAAGGTGAGGGTGTGCTGAGTCTAGCTCTGCCCTGACAACAGTTAGGCTGGGTGTATATTTATTATTGAATATGAATTTCGACTAGGGTCCACGTAAGCTTTATACCTGAAAGGATAGGGGAAGACTGGAGAATTACACAAGATACTGTCCCAGAAGTGATGACATCTGAATTTAACCTCGACACAAGCATATTAGGATCCAATTTGGATCTTGGCACATCAGTCATGAGGTTTTGCTATCCTAGAGAAACAACAACTAACATCCATTTCCAGTTGTCCTCCAATGTGATTGTGATGAACCAGCCCTATTGGAAATGTGATAAGCAGTGCCAGCCAAGTTTGATATCATCAAGTCATCAACTATTATCAGTTACTACTTGTTTAAATGAAGAATAGGTGAGGAAAATTTTACCACCCTCGAAAAATTCCTGGGAAGAGATAGTCCTTTGTGCCTGTAGCCCACAAAGTGATGAATGCTAAGAAATCACCATTGTGTTGGTATGGTTAGCCTGTTTTCTGAATTATTCCATACTTGCTAGCATGAGATAATTCATATAATTTATAAGACCCACATTGAAAATCAAAGGGTACACCTTGCTCGAATGTAAAACAGATATAACTTCTATTAAGCCTGCATGACATCATGAGCACTGTTAGTAATATTATTGCTACAAATTGTTGGGAAAATTTGTTGTGGACGTGCACCTCATCTGGATCCTGTGTACCCTTGATCATTTTGTTAGTAGGTCTTTCATGATAGGAAGTATTCGTTCATGTTTAGTAGTGTTCATGTTAACTTGGGAGCTTGTTAGTACTAGATTTTGTTCTTGATGTGAAAATACATTCATCATCCCATTCTCAGTTGACGGCCAATAAATTCGTCCATGTTAGATCATCATCCCGATTCCCAAGGAAACTTTCTTGAGATTGGATAATATAAACTGGAGCAATGTTTATGTTTCTCTGTATTTGTTTTTCTGTTCATCCATTCGTGCAGGATAACACTCACTTGAGCTGAATTATTCAAACCAGTTTGCAGAAATATATGAGGTGCAAGAGTGGCTGCTTTCCCAGCCTTGGACCAGATCAACCTGCTGAAGTTGTTGATGAAGCTCCAACCAGCTTGGTATGAATGATATTTTTACTTACTTTTTTAAAAAAAAAAACAATCTTGGACTATTGTCTATCTCATTTTCATATTTAGATGTTTCACCACATGCAGACTGTTATAGGTTTTATATCTAGAAAATGGATGTTTTCAAACTCAGGTCATATTGGATAGGATATCTTGTGTACTCTTCTGATTATGTGTGCTTACTCCAATTTCTGAAAATAGTCAACCATTTAACCAACAAAGTGTTATGGGCTTATGGCTAGGAATTTAGGAGGGATGAGTGCAGTCGCCATGGGAAGCTGGTACATAGGCAGCACAGGGGATCTAGAGAGCTGAAGGGGCTAGGCCTTTTCTTTTTTAAAAAAGAAGGTGCTAGCCGTTCACTTCTCCTTAATGAACTTGAGCCATGATATACCCCCCCCCCCCTTCATTTTTTATATATAGAGATAACTTTGCCCTTAAGTCAACTATTGATGGGATCTTTTAGATATGATCCTACCTTCCTAACTTGCAACAGACATATTCTTAATTAAAGGGATAACTTGGCTTCCAATCATCTTCACAAGGTGATCCTTGTGACCTAGCCCATCTGAAGAATGGTCAGCTAAATTCCTAGCCATCCAAGCCACTCTGGATTTCAACATTCACTTAAGTTGCAGACTTGCAATCCAACAAGAGAATCACTGACATCACTAACGATAAGCAGCATTACTCTATTGTTTCCTTTAGTTGACTTTCTCTCTTATCCGCAAGTCCAAGATGAACAAACACAATTACAAAAAGCATCCCTCAGGCTAAGCTAAAATATATACAGTAGTGCAACTGCTCAAGGTTATTAAATTGGCTAGTCGACACCAGCCACCATGGTACCGACCAGGTGACTAGTCGTGATTTATTCGATGACCAGGTCAACTAATCGACCCTGGTCGGTCTAGTTGTCTATATAATCGTTCTGTACATACCGGGACCTATATAATGTTTTCAGGGTCGATTAGTCGGTCTGATCAGTCTAGTCGGCTAATCGGACATTTAGTCGTCCTAGTGCCTGTATGACCTAATCGACCATGTATATAGTATACATATATGATGTAAATATATGTAAACATGGTCATAATCATGTCTTAATGAATCATTATTATAGTGATTTACTACTGATCTGGACACTTACCTGTAGCTGTTGCTTGCTGATGCCAGATGGTTAAGTTGTTTTGCCTTGCTCTCCTAATCTTTACATTTCCTTTAGTCTTTACAGTCTTGTTTTTTTTTGCTATTTTGCCTATTTAACTGATTATCTTCTTTCCCAACTAGTCGTCCAACAAGGCTGATCGGACGACTAATCGTGACTAGTCGCGATTAGTCGGACGATAAGTTTTCTAATCGACCAAAACTAATCGAACACCCTTATCGAGCACGAAGTTACGATAAGGACGACTAATCGTGATTAATCACGATTAGTCGTCCGATCTGAAAACATTAGGTATACATACTACACTGTATCCTATATACTTATATATATAGTATAAATCGAGCATCAGAACTATATGTCTGGTCAGCAGCAGCTGATGTAACTGATCAGACTGCAACAGCAGCTCCTACTCCTTGAAGGTTAGACTCAGGCAGGATGACTTCCATTGCACGTTGCCACCGCCGATCAAGTGATCAACAACTATACAAGTTCAGCAAAGAAATAGAGCATCATGCTTCAAGCAAAGACATGCTGCAGAGTGAAGAGGTGTGAGTATGACCCAGCAATGACTCACCTTTGTCGGAGGAGCTCATCTGTGGGCTCCCTTGGACCTGGATTGACCTGCCTCAGGCGAGGAAGAGAGTCGATGAGCTTCCCCTGCGGCCTGCACTTCCGCGAGCTTCTCCTGACCCCTGTGCCCTGTGTGCCGGCAGCTGCAACAAGGAAGAGAGGCAGCAGCAGTGGGAGGGAGGAGGCACAGGCACACGGCAGCTGGGAACCGGAAGGGAGAAGGGAAGAGAGGCAGCTGCAGCACGGCAAGAATGGCGGCAGAGGCAGCCAGGAGTCAGTGCACAGCAACCTGGCGGCTGGTGCAGATGTCTCACAGGGTGTGGGGGTGAGGGAGGGAGTGAGAGGCATATGAGAGAAACCCTATTGGCTTGGGCCAAACACAGCTAGGCCAGTGAGCTTATGCAGCCCATCTATCCTAGTCGTCCGCAATAGCTAGTCAGACAATTAGTTGACAAATCGGACGACCAGGTTTCTGATCAACTCAGAGTACCTAGTTGAGTGCCGGGTGTAAGAGAGAATTAGGGAAGAGATTGTGTATTAGATGGCAAGGGTACAGGTACATGTATATAGGCAAGGGTCACAAGGGTTTATAGAAACACCCAATCAATGTGATCCTTGCCTAATCTACCATCTAGACAATCAGGGCAGTCCAGCCTCCATGGGCTTGGACGCCAGGCCCAAGGCCTCTATTAGACACATAATCTAACACTCCCCCTCAGTCGCAGCGTCAACCACTTTGCACGTTCAGACTGGACCGAAACTCCGTGAACACTGAGGAGGGTAGCCCTTTGGTGAAGATATCTGCGTACTGGGACGAAGTGGGGACATGCAGCACTCTAAGGTCACCAATAGCCACCCGCTCTCGGACGAAGTGAAGATCAATCTCAATGTGCTTTGTTCGCTGATGTTGGACTGGATTGGAGGTCATGTAGACTGCACTGATGTTGTCGCAATACACCAATGTAGCGCGCCTAAGAGGACTGTGAAGCTCCTGAAGCAGCTGACGTAGACAGGTGGCCTCTGCAACTCCGTTTGCCACTGCTCGATACTCAGCTTCGGCACTTGATCTTGAAACAGTGTTCTGACGCTTGGAGGACCAGGAGACAAGGTTGTCGCCAAGGAAAACAGCATAGCCCGAGGTGGATCTGCGGGTGTCCGGACAACCGGCCCAGTCAGCATCAGTGTAGACCACAAGATCAGACGACGAGGATGGCCGCAGCAAGAGACCAAGGTGGAGGGTGCCTCGGACATAGCGAAGGATCCGCTTCAAGGCTGCAAGATGAGGCTCTCGAGGATCATGCATGTGAAGGCAGACCTGCTGAACTGCATATGCAATGTCTGGCCGAGTGAATGTCAGGTACTGAAGAGCTCCAGCAAGGCTGCGAAAGTCTGTAGCATCAGACACTAGGGCCCCCTCAGTTGCAGCAGCCTTCGGATTGGTGTCAACTGGAGTGGAGCATGGCTTGCACTCTGTCATCCCTGCACGGTCCAGAATGTCCAACATATACTGTCGCTGTGATAAGAGGAGGCCATTGCCACTGCGTTGAACCTGCATACCGAGGAAGTGGTGCAGTTCACCAAGATCTTTCATGGCGAATTCTTGCTGAAGAGCAGAGATAATCCGTCGGAGGAGACCTGGCGAGGAAGTGGTGAGGACAATGTCATCCACATAGAGCAACAGATAAGCTGTGTTTGACCCACGCTGGTAGATGAACAGGGAGGTATCTGACTTAGCTTCAACAAACCCAATGGATAGCAGGAAGGAGGCCATCCGGCTGTACCATGCGCGAGGGGCCTGTTTCAGACCATAGAGAGACTTCTTCAGCAGGCAGACGAAGTCTGGGCGAGTGGTGTCTTCGAACCCGGACGGTTGCTGGCAGAACACAGTCTCGGACAGGGCGCCATGCAGAAAGGCGTTCTTCACATCAAGCTGGTGTATGGGCCAGCAGCGGGAGAGTGCCAAGGAGAGCACTGTACGGACAGTGGCAGGCTTCACCACGGGACTGAAAGTCTTATCGAAGTCAATTCCAGGCCGCTGAGTGAAGCCACGGAGGACCCAACATGCCTTGTACCTCTCTAGGGAGCCATCGGACTGGAACTTGTGCTTGAAAATCCACTTGCCAGTGACCACATTGGCGCCAGGAGGGCGAGGTACGAGGTCCCAAGTGTGATTTTGCAGCAGAGCACTGTGTTCCTCCTCCATAGCCGCTCGCCAATTGGGGTCAGCGAGGGCGCTACGGAAAGTCTTCGGCGCTGGAGAGAGTGAGGCAGTGTGGAAGGCAGCAGGCATCCGGAATCCACGCTTGGCGCGTGTAGCCATGGCGTGCTGGTTGGCCACAGGAGACACAGCAACGGCGCCCTTCGGTAGTGGTGCAGCTGGGACAGGAGCCGGAGAAGGTGCCTGTGGCTGAGGACGACGGGAGTAGTGCTGCTCGAAGAGCCGTTCCGGGCGTAGAGGAGGGAAGCCGGGTGGAGGGCCAGCACCCGCGCGCAGGGCAGGCGGGACGGAGGTCGGCGAGAACACTCCAGGTGCGCTAGGTAGCGCCGTGGCCGCGCATGGCGCGGGAGAGTACGTCCTGGTGGCCGCGCGTGGCGCAGTGGGAGTCCCTGGAGCCCGAAGCGCAGGCGGGATGTAGAGCGCGGGCACCGGAGAGGCATCGGCGTCGTCAGCAGGCGAAGAGGGCGCCCCAGGCACAGTCGCAGAGGGACCGGTAGGGGCGTTGTGGGCAGCAAGCGTGCTGGGAGGTGTTCCTGCAGAGAAAAACTTGTGCGTCGATCCAATAGGAGGGAGCACAGGGTCAGTAATATCATCGTCAAGGAACTGAAGGTCTGCGGGAGCACTAGGACCATGGCGCTCAGCAAAGGGAAAGGTCGTTTCATCGAAGATGACGTGCCGGGAGACGATGATTCTGTTTGTGGAGAGATCAAGGCAGCGGTACCCTTTATGATGAGCAGAATAGCCTAGGAGGACACACAGGACAGACCTAGGTGCAAGTTTGTGAGGGGCGGTGGCCGACATGTTTGTGTAACATTTGCAACCAAAGACTCGTAAGTGATCGTATGTTGGTGGCTTGCCAAAGAGGGCAAGGTAAGGCGTGGAAAACTGGAGAGTCTTGGTGGGCAGAATGTTGCGCAAAGCAGTGGCTGTGGAGAGTGCCTCAACCCAGTAGGGTGGAGGCATGGACGCCTGAAAAAGTAAGCAACGAACTACATTATTTATGGAGCGGATAATGCGTTCAGCTTTACCATTTTGAGACGAAGTGTAGGGGCAAGACATGCGAAGGTGTATTCCTTGTGAAAGGAAGAAGTGGCGAGAGCTAGAGTTGTCAAACTCGCGCCCGTTGTCGCACTGGACGGCCTTGACGCGGGCACCAAACTGGGTGGAGGCGTGAGCGAAGAAGTGGGTAAGCGTGCTGAAAGTGTCAGATTTGAGACATAAAGGAAATGTCCACAGGAAATGAGTGCAATCATCAAGAATGACCAAATAATATTTATAACCAGAAATGCTGACAACTGGAGAAGTCCACAAATCACAATGTATGAGGTCGAATTTGCTAGACGCACGGGAGGTGGACACATGAAAGGGCAGACGAACATGACGTCCTAACTGAACAATCCTGAATATGACAAGACACGCTAGACCCAAGTTTGGACAAAGCCTCATGACCAGGGTGTCCGAGACGCCGATGCCACAGAGGAGATGACGCCTGGGCAACGAGAGAGTGCGCTGGTGGAAGACGAAGAGGATATAGCGGCCCGGAGCTATTGCACCTGACGATCTCGGTCCGAGATGGAAGAACCTTCACAGAACAACCAGCGGGGTCAAACTCAACAGAACAATTATTGTCGGTGGTAAACTGGCGCACAGAAATGAGATTCTTAATAATCTGTGGGGACACAAGAACATTATTAAGACGTAAAGTGGGTGACAACTGTGTAGAGCCAGTGGCAGTGACAGGTAAAGTGGAACCATTACCGACGATAATAGAAGAAGGAGTAGGGTACCGTGGGGAAAGAACGTGTGAAAGGGAGGAGGACCGAGATGTCATGTGGGAAGTAGCACCTGAGTCGAAATACCATTCGTTGGGCGCAGAGGGAGGAGCGTTCAGCGTCGTCGTGCTGAAAGAGGAGGCGAGCGCCGTCGGATCCCAGGAAGGGAGTCCAACACCGGGGCTGTAGAAGCCTGGGGTAGTCCACGGTGCCGATCCATCGGCGGTAGGGGCAGCGCCATGCTGCTGGTGAGCATGGAGCGCTTGCTGCTGCTGCTGGACGAGTAGGGCGTGCTGCTGCTGCGCCTGTTGCTGCTGCTGAACAAGCAGAGCGTGCTGATGCGCCTGTTGCTGCGCCAGGAGGTGAGCCGGCATGGGAATGGGTGCCAGCGGTGGCCGAGGACCCCCTGGCCACATCTGGATAGAGCCTGTCCAGGGGTTGAGCATGCTCGGCCAGGGCCGACCAGCGGGCTGCTGCTGCTGGTGAGGGGCAGCAGGGACGCGTGGCTGCCCGGAGTTGCCACCGCTGCTGCTGTTGCCTTTGCCGCCGCCGTTGCGCTTGTTCCGGCGGTAGTTCTTGCCGCCGTTGCCCCCGGAGCCCGCACCACCAGAGGGTGCAGATGGGGTCGAGGACGACGTTGAGGTGGCCAGGGCTGTGGCAGGGGCCTCCTGGCGGTTCTCCATGGAGAGTTCCTCAAGAATGAGGTCGTCACGGGCCTCCAGGAAGGAGGGGAAGGGCCGGGCGCGACGGAGGAGGGTCCCGACGTGGCTGAAGCGATCGTTCAGGCCACGAATGACGTTGAGGACGAGGGTGCGGTCGGTGACGACCTCGCCGAGGGCCGTGAGATCGTCGGCTATCTTCTTGAGCCGGCGGCAGTAGTCGGTGACGGAGAGCTCACCCTGGACGAAGTTGCGGAACCGCGTCTCGAGGTGGATGGCGCGGGCTTCGCGGTTGCCGAGGAACTGTGACTCGACAGCAAGCCACGCGTGGCGTGCGGTGGAGCCCTGGGCGGAGATGATCTCGCCGAGGTCGTCAGTGAGTGTGGCAACAATCCACGACTTGACGACGCAATCCATCCTGGACCAGTCAGAGGAGACGGGATCGGGGGCGTCCTGGTGAACGTGGTCCTGGAGGGAGAACTTGCCGAGGATGAGGAGGAACTGATCGCGCCACCGGTTGAAGTTCCCTGAATCGACGGCGAGGAAGGTGGTGACGTGGTGTCGAATGTTGCTGACGGCGACGGCCTGGGCGTGGAGTTGCAGAAGGTCGACGGCTTCATGGTGGAGCAGGGCCGCGCGAAGATCAGGGGGCGGCGCAGAGGAGTCGGCCGCGAGCGCGGTCGCGGCGGCCGCGCGCGCCTCGGCAGCCCGGGCCAGGGCATCGGTGGCCCGCTGCGCGGCGGTGTCCCGTTCCTTGGCGGCGGCGGCGGCTTCCTCCTCGGCCTGGCGGGCGCGCTCCAGCGCCGCGTCGTGGGCCTGGGCAGCGGCGGCGGCGGCGTTGGCCTTCTCCTTGGCGAGACGCTGCGCCAGCTCTGTGGCCTGGGCCACGGCAGAGGAGTCGCCGTCGTGGGACTTGGGAGAGGAGGGGCGCGACGATGTGCCAGTCATGGTGCGCGGGGAGGGGCGCGCGAGCGCGTGGGGAGGAAGCAGCGGGCGCACGGGGGCGCGCGAGGAGCGTCGCGGGCGGCGGGCGCACGGGGGCGCGCGAGGAGGAGTGGCGCGCGGGGAGCGCGCGGAGGGGGCGGCACGGCGCGGGAATCGCGCGCTCGGCGGCGCGTGCGCTCGGGTTTAGGGCAGCGGAAGAGGAGAGATGGCTGATACCATGTAAGAGAGAATTAGGGAAGAGATTGTGTATTAGATGGCAAGGGTACATGTACATGTATATAGGCAAGGGTCACAAGGGTTTATACAAACACTCAATCAATGTGATCCTTGCCTAATCTACCATCTAGACAATCAGGGCAGTCCAGCCTCCATGGGCTTGGACGCCAGGCCCAAGGCCTCTATTAGACACATAATCTAACACCGGGGACCGACCAGGGCAATTGATCGTGATTAATTAGATGACCAGATAACACTGCTGGATTGTTAGGAGGAGAAAGAAAGAAGATAAGAGTATGAGACAGATCAACGAGCAGGGGAAGGACAAGAGCATGTGAGCTCCTCGGCAACAATGCAGTGAAGAGACTCCCTCTCTCCCTCTGTCTGGACAGTATAAAATTACATCTGAATCATGATTCTATGATGCCATGGTTGCTCCGCCTAAAAACACCCTATTTTGATTCATATTGTCTGTCAGAACTAGGATCATATGATAACGCAATTTTGCGGTCCAGATAGGTGTAAGAGTAAGCTACTAACTAGCATGCAGGGTCCAAATTAGTGTTCAGGCAATCAATGTCAGACCAAACACGACATCCCAAAAACAAGGATTTCCAGTATGCAGGAAAACAAGTCTTTTAGATCTCCAGTAAGAAGGAAACACATTAAGTGTTACTAAGGCTGGGAGTTCTGTAGAAAAATACAAGTTCACTAGCTATGCAGTATTATTCTCCTGAGTAAGTTGCACAACACTTGAAAGATAACCAAACCATGAAAGGTACCATCAGGAACAGCACTAGAGAAATAAGTAATTACCTTTGATGTTTTCAGCTCCGATAGACAAAAGTGTACATGCTGGGCTATAAATGCACTTCGTGAAGAAACAGAATCATTGATAGAAAGCTTTGTAATTCTTCCACGGAGTAGACTTTTAGCCATTGTTGCAACCTTTTTATCAGATGGATTTTCACATGCCACAAACATCTAAGAATACATATACTTTCTGGGGCTAACACAATTCATTATTTGCCCAGCTATCCAAGCCACAATATCTACTTTGGGTGTGTTTGTTTCCGTTCTCCTGAGAATCGAGCTGCGTGTTATGCAGCCATGGTCACCGAGCGCCGGTTCGCCCACCGCAGAAAATGAGCTGTGCTCTGTTCACCCACCGTCCGCCAAACACCCTGCAGCAGGCCAACCAAGAATCGGATTTTAATCTGAAACAAACACGACCTTTGTCTGGTCATACCTATGATCCATCAAACCGATGTTTTTCTCTGCCTCATTGGATAATCTGCTCAACTTCAGCTTTGATTTTCACATGCTTTAAATGATCAAACTTGTTATCTCAGATATTACCATGTCTCTGCTTTGGCACCGACAAAGTTGAGACAGCACCACAAACATCTAGTTGGTGTCGATATCAAATGGGATGGATGCAAGATCTAGAACTTAACAGTCACACATGACAGTGGGCGGTGATAAATGAGAGGATTTGGTGGATTGAGGAGAAATTTAGCAGGCTACTTTTTGGGGGGGGGGGGGGGGGGTGTTATAGCAGCAACACTGCTCCTTAAAGCCACCTAAACTGCGTTCTCTTTCTTCATCTTTTTGTTAGATACCTTTTGAAAGGAATCTAACGTTTTGTTGTCATTTGTTGGGTTTTTTCCGCAATCAAAGACTCGGGGTATTCCTGATATGCAAGATTAGGTTCAAGATTTTAACTTTATGCATCCTCTATTTTAACTTAAATAAATGAAAAAAGTCAGTGTATTTGTTGTTTATGGTATAGATGCATTGGTCCCCAGTTAAATGCCTGGTTTAGCAACATTAGGAATTGCCGAAGTTAAGCTCTCAATCCTACATGAGGGATGCTGGTAGTGCCTATGGACTAGATTTTTTTTTGTTATATGTTGGTGCTTTCTACAATGATGTTTTGGTAATAAACATAAAATGGTCAGTTAAAATTTGGAACTGACTTTCGTCTGGTTTCTATTTCAGAATCCAGGAGCATGCTTATACATGCAGATGGATGAGCGGCTCACATGTGATGGTTCGCATCAGCATACCCGGAGGCTCTGTCCATGCGCTTGAGAAGGAAAAAGGAATGTGACACTCATAAGACAGTAGAGGGGTAGTTTTCTCTGAAAAACTTTCTATCATCCTTTAGGCTCATTTAATCACCAAATGCCAAGATGTGAACAAAGTAGGTTTGCTCACGTCAGTCGTGTTCACTTGACAGGAAACAAGTGGAGGTGATAAGCTGAAAACCGATGGTTCTCCATCACTCCCATGATGAACAACCTTTTTATGTACTGGTTGCGGGTTGCCTCAAAAAGAACATCCTACTCTGCTCCTATTTTTGGGAAGGATCATGGATGCAAAATGAAATGGAGTACCTGGAAAGGTCTGCTCCTATTTTTGAGAAGCATCATGGATGCAGAAGGAAATGGAGTACCTGCAAATCTTGGCATGGTATTTAGTAGGATGTTGCATGCTGAATGAAAATGCATGCAGCCGATTTAGCAGCGCGTTGGCCTATATAGATACCATCAGGGTGTGATAGAGATTAGAGATGCATTGCATCCATGCTTTCCTCATAATTAATATTTGTGGCTGTCCTGAGCAGCCTATTTCTCCTTGTCTCAAGCATCATGTGCAGACCAAACACCTGAACCAATTATATTCGTAATATATATTGCACAATCTTTCATGCAATGTTTAAGACAAGGTAACCCAAACAGAACTACAGATACATGATCTTTTAAATCAATTACACCATGCCAGCATCTCTGCATCACAAACTCCCATGCCCTTTTTTTTGCCAACCTCAATCAAAAGGAATAATTAGGCTTGAAATCTTTCATGAACTTTGGTCTCTCCCTTTTGTTATCATCTTT
Organism: Coix lacryma-jobi var. lacryma-jobi; assembly: GCA_009763385.1. NCBI lineage: Eukaryota > Viridiplantae > Streptophyta > Magnoliopsida > Poales > Poaceae > Coix > Coix lacryma-jobi. The sequence goes on from CM019829.1 coordinate 135,405,428, forward strand.
GCTTTGACCAATGGCGGCACTCTCCTCTGCTGCAGCTTCGTCTTCCTGGTTCTCCTCCTGGAAGGCCGGGTGGGTGAGGATGTTCCCCAGGAGCTGTGTGCCCCTGAGGGCATTGGTGAGCGGCAGGTGACCCTCAGGTGTGTCATCCTTCATCTCCCAAATGAACTCGTCAGGGAAGGCCCTGTAGTTGTACTGCTCTACCTCAGTGTCCAGCTTCTTCATCCAGCCGACCCTGATGAAGAAGCGGGTGAAGTCGCGCTGCGATTTCTCCCAGAGCCGCCGCTGCACGCTGTACCCGAACTTGCCATTGCTGTGCTCCTTCCAGAGCTCGTCAATGGCGCGAAGGTCCTCGGCGGAGATGAACTGGACCTCGGAGAAGAAGACATACCCTCGGCGCCTCGCGGGCTCACCGGCAAGGTCGATGATGAGCGCCCGGGTGGTCTCGTCGGCCTGCCGGTAGTCCCCTGCGGCGAGCTGGCAGCCAAGGAGGTCGAGGGAGGGGGCTGGTGATGAGTCTTCTTCTGCTGCTGATGCTGCCGGGGCCACTGGAGTCGGAGCTGACGAGTTGGTGGTCGAGGTTGTGGTCACCGAGCGGGAGGTGTTGGGGTGGAGCCTGAAGGAAATGCTGCCGGCGGTGTTGGTGGAGAGCTTGAGCAGGGTAGAAGGGGAGCCGTCATGGCTGCCACCGGTGCTGGCAAAAGAATGGTGCTGCGGGAGAAGAAAGGATTGCAGAGAAGCATTTGCCATGGATGGCGGGAGGACGCAGCTGAGCCGAGAATGGAGAGGGAGGGAGGGAGGGAGGGAAGGAGACGATGATAAAGGAGTGGATGGGGTTTAGTGAGAGCTGAGCTGGTGGTCGTGTGGTGTGGAGAATGGAGACTGTTGCCTTGTGTGTGCGTGTGTGTGTTCTTGTGACAGCCCAGCTTTGTGCGTGTCCTGTGTCAAGGCCTCAAGGGTTGTGAGAGATTTTAGTGGTGGTTTTGTAGGGGTACATCTGGGAGAGAATACAAAGGTGGGCTGTGATTGGTGGGTTCTGGGTGAGATGAGGATACTGGCTATGACAAAGAACCCAGTAGAGATAATATGCCAAGTGAGGGTGATGTGGGTACTCTGGGTCCATAGGACAGTTCTGCTATGTTGCGCTTCCTTTTTCTCTCTCTCCTGAAGACGAAAACATGGAATTGAATCCTTAACCTAAATTTCATATTCTGTTCTTTTAGCCACGATTTCGTTTTAGTCCTTTTAGTTTAAATAATGAATATAAGGTTTGATATGTACATAAATTTTGAATGGAAGCAGGCTGGTTGGTTTGCTAGTTGAAACTGAAGTTCAGAGCAACTCCAACAGCTTGGTTAAAATTAGTAGCCAAAATTCATCGTTTAGCTATTTTGTAATATAGAAAAATTCTCAAAAAAGAAGAGATTCAGAACCCTTGCTATATGCTATTTATAAAGTCAGACAACGAGCGCTCGCGGTTGGCTATATATGGCCACCAAAAATCAAGAGATAGTCAGCTTCCTATTTTATAAAGTCAGATAGCGCATCTATTGGAGTATACTTTTTGCTACAAATAAAATAGCTTTCACAACAATAATAGCCAAACTGTTGGAGTTGCTGTTGTCTATATAAAAAAAATCTCTGTTTTAGGGTCTCCGAAATGATCAGGACATTCAAAATAACATGATCAGCGCCAGGAATAAGATAGTAAAGGTTTTCATAAAATTTCTAACTCATATTCTAATTATTATATCTAGTTCTAACTACTCCCTTTATCCAAGAAAACATATAATTCTAGCACAGTGACACATTTTAGTATCTTATTAAGTTTAAACAATTATAGATAAAAATATATTAATACTTATGATATCAAATAAACATCATTAGATTAATTATGAAATATACTTTTATAATAAATTTATTTGGATTAATAAAGATTAATATTATTCACTAGAAACGTGGTCAAACGTAAAATACTTTTCTGGACACGGAATCTATAGTTGTATGTTGTTATGGACGGAGAGAGTATATTATTTGCACAGAACCAATTGTAAGCTTTATATGATTGTTCTGCGTTTTTTATGAGAATGGGTGTGACATTCAACTTGAATAATTTGTTGCCGTTTTTTTCTTCTTCTCCAAAAAATATCAGCCACAAAATGGAAGCCTTTTAAAAAACAAAATCATCTAAACTTTCAGGGCAGATCCAGGCCCTTTTCCAAGGTCAGCCGACCCTAATAAATCTTGTAATTCCTTTATAAATCCTTTGCATCTCTAGCTTAAGTCTACTGTTTTAGTGAAGCTGTCCCCGATGAAAATTATGGCCGGCTTCGAAATACTGGCGTCCAATTGCAGGAGTTGGGGAAGTTTCTGGGTCACAAATCTGATCCATGTAAAAAATCTACCGCGCCTATCAAGGACATCAGACGCTCTGGGGTTTGGACGGCAGATTCTCTGTTTATTTCGTAGGCGACGTAGGCTATCTTGTTTCATCAGGCAAGGCGTGGGAATTGCACTTTTAAATGTTAGATACAAAACAAAACAACAAAGTCCAAGTTTCTCCATAAATGAGGCTCTAGTATTTATTTTATGAATAAATACACTCGAAAAATGCATCATGTCAGATATTTATCATGGAAAATAATAGTCAGTATTAAAGAACGACAATTTGGCCAAAACCACATCTGAAAAATATATAAGGTTTTAATAAAGATCAAATTGATTATCTTTTCTTTTCATCGTTCGACACACACAGGAGCTCACCTACAAATACCCTCGCCATATAAGGTTTTAATAAAGACTGAAAAAGCTACTAGCCGCTAGTAATGAGATCTATTATCCACAGAATCATGCTTACTTCACCATCAGAACATTGTGTTGTAAGAATCAGACCTTGCACAGAACAAATTGAGAGAAGAGGTTAAAATCATCGTATTGAGAGCCAACCAACTATTTTTCTTGATGAAATTTGTTTGCCACACTTCTTGTCTAAGGTTAGTTGTGGTAAACTATGGCTAGCAACTAAACATGCCCGAACATACGAACTGCCATGATCGTACAAAACTAACAGATCTAAACAAAACATCAGAGAGATCTTATTTCAATGCCTCGTGGATGCCGCCAACAAGATCCTACAAGAAACTACAATTATGAAGGTTATGAAGGAGTGGGTCCCCACATCTTTGTCCGCTAGCAAGGTCGCCGGGTGGGAGGCAAGGTGACACTTGACAGTGGGGAGGAGGCCCTAGGAGGGGCAGTAGCTTTTAGAGTTTTAGGGGAAAAACTTCGGTGTGTGCAACTAATTTACCTTACTCCCTCCAATTATATCAGTTGGTCAAATCCACCCCTTAATATGATTGCTTTTTTTGTTTGGGAAATTTTAAATTACTTCTCAAGTTTGCCATGAGTACAGATAACCCAAAACTAATTTACCTTACTCCCTCCAATTATATCAGTTGGTCAAATCAACCCCTTAATATGATTGCTTTTTTTTGTTTGGAAAATTTTAAATTACGTACTTCTCAAGTTTGCCATGTGTACAGATAACCCAAAACTATTTTTTGTTCAATCTACTCCCTAAATTGTATTAGTTGGTCCAATCCACCACCTAATAAGATCTTTTTTCTCCACAAAAAGCTGAGTATTAAGTTAAAAAAAAATGGGTGGTAGCAAGCATCATAGCTATGTTCAATAATTACATTGCGATTTTTTCATCAAGGACAGGTTTAATGTCAAGTTAGAGTTCCTGGAAAGTAACCATGTACTCACTCTATACCAAAATATAAGGCTCGCAAATATTTCAAAATTCAAACTAGTCATATGAAAATTCGAACAGCAAAAATTAGTTACATTGAATTTGTATTTTGAAATAGTACTCAATCCATCCTAAATTATAATACGTTTGACTTTTTTTACATCAAGTCTGACCACTCGTCTTATTCAAAAAATTGTGCAAAATATCACTTCTTTTGTCATGGCTTTATTTATAATAGAAGTTCTTTAAGAATGACTTAAATTTGACCATGTTTGTATAAATTTTTTGAATAAGACAAGTGGTCAAACTTGAGGTCAAAAAAAGTTAAACGTCTTGTATTTTAGAATGGAGATCAAAAAAGTTAAACGTCTTATATTTTAGAATGGAGAGAGTAGTAAATAATAAAAAGTACGTTTTCCCGTAAAAGGTATATACATGAGAAACTAACAGTCAAAATCGTCCTTGAAGACCGCACCTTGCATGTGCTTATTAAACATACCTATCATCACTTCTTAGCCAAGATAATAAGATATGGGCAACCAAATAGTGAGCCATTGCATGCGCCCAGCCTAGCTCAATAGAGCTTAGTTGAGCTGATACGAACCAGGCTAGGACATGAAAACAACCAATCAGACATAGCCAGAACTGCTTACTCATCCCTAATTTTGTTTTTCCTTTCTTCAGATTCTCCATAAATATTTTTTGCAGAATAAAGCTAAAGGCATTATGACATTTGCAACACCGCTCTTGTCCCAGGCGAAGACCAATATTGATCGCAAGGGATTAAAGATGAAAACCTGAGACATTATTGATGGTATCTTTTCTGTCCCAGAAGCAAATAAATCCATTCAGCACGTACGATCTTACAAAGATGACTTCTGAAAGAAGCATTGGCATCAGACATCAGACATAATGGCAAGTTTGTTAGGTCCAAGCAACATTAATTGGTTAGCAACAACCTGTCTTTCATTGTGTTGAAAGCAGCACTCTAAATAGATCATGGAACATGACAGCAGCCATTGCTGAGGTAGACCTCTGAGAATCACATCTCACCTGTCTCTAAAGAGAAAAATGGGCAGCCAACCTGTTACTGCGAATCAGAAATTCAAGCAACTGAAGAAACCTTCCACAAGAATACAAGTGAAAGAATGTTGAACATGGTGACCCAGACATGGAGTTGGTTCCCAAAGCTACTGCCATTTAGCATGCAGAAACAGAATCGCGAACCAAAGAGATGATCCGAAGGATTAAGGAAGCTACACAGTTTTGCAAGCTAAGGATACAAGATAATCCATTAACTGCAGCCATCAGAAGATAAATTGTACCAGGAAAAGAAAGGGGACCATATGAATCTACAAAGGAATGCTTCTGGATGCTAAAAAAATTCTTCCAGTACTAATTAGCTCTCTGTTTTTAGATGGCCTGCTACTATATAGGATGTATAAACACTGTAATGCATTTGAATTTAGCAACAGGGCATGAAGTTCGAACTTAAAATGCTGCTCAGCAATGGCAGAAACTCACTGCTCTGGTTTCTGGATCTCCTGAAATTTCTTCAGAAGTTGTGCTGCAAGTACAGGTTCTCTTGTGGTGAAGCCGGAGCAATTTCTTCCTCCAGTGACCGCAGTCCATCACCTATGCTGCTCCCGACAGTCCTACCATCTGTGGTCTTTCGGCCAATGATGTCAGCTTCAGATGCAGATGATTTCCTCCTCTGTGATGAGGTCACGCTAGGAAATGTTATCCAGGAAGGTGCCCTGTACTCAATCCGCTGGTCCTCCCCCTCAGCAAGATCATTCTCTGAGCAAGAGTGGTTAGAGGACATCTGTGATACCTTGTGCATTCGGCTGCTTCCAAGAACAACCTCAGTCGGCAGAATGGGCTGCTCAATGCAGGGACTGCCCATCAGCATTGCGAGGGCATGCTCTAGAGCCGTTGTCACCTTATCCATGGAAGGCCGATCTTTACCACGCATTCTGACACACTTACATGCCACAGAAGCAATCTTCTTGAGGGCCTCAAGGTCTGAGGGAGGAGATAAGGCTGGATCGAGGATGGCAAAAATGTCCCCTGCTTTGATCAGTGGTACTGCCCATTCAACAATGTTCCCTTCCTCGCACTGCATGTCGATCGCTTTCCTGCCGCTTAGTATCTCCAGGAGAACAACCCCAAAGCTGTAGACATCAGATTTTGTAGTCAAGTAATGGAGACGGTAGTACTCAGGATCAAGGTAGCCAAGAGTCCCTGCTGGCAGCTCCGATAGTGGGGTACCACTATCTGCAGGACCCAATATAGATAGACCAAAGTCAGCAACACGCGCATTGTGGTCCTCATCAATCAATATGTTTGACGACTTGATGTCCCGATGAATTACAGGAGGGCAAGCATAGCCATGCAAGTACTCAATTCCCCTAGCAGCCTGGACAGCAATGGTGACCCGCCTTGCCCAGTTCAGTCGCTTTTTCAAGTTTGGATCCTTGCCATGCAGATGCTGGTACAGGGATCCATGAGCCATGAACTCATAAACCAAAAGCCTCTCACTACCATCCTCGCAATAACCAAGCAGGTTCAGCAAATGTGCATGGTTGAGCCTGGATAGGAGGTCAAGTTCGTTGTGGAACTCCTTTGAGCTCTTCTTCACATCTGATGCTTTTATTGCACGCTTCACAGCAACCACTGTCCCATCTCTCAGTATGCCCTTGAATACACATGAAAAGCTGCCTTTGCCAACTTGTGAATCCTCTGAGAAGCCACCAGTTGCCCGCTCTAACTCTTCATAGGAGAATTCCTGGGCTCTCCTGATCTTCAAATCCTCCACATCAGGCTGGATCCTCATGTTATCCTTCCTAAAAGAGTAGGCTGTGCTCTTAGCCAGTCTCAGCTCCCTATTTGAACATTGGCAATGCCGAAGCTTGTGTCGGACATACAGGCAAGAGATTACTGACACACTGAGTACCAAGATGATGGCAAACACAATCTCTGCTACAAAGATGCGCATCTGAAAAGCCATCAACTTGCGGCTCTTGGTCCGCTTCTGTGATAAGCAGAATGACAGGCACTCATCTGTGCCACACCTTGAACAGTCAAACTGGCAAATACGGTCAGCTGTTGCATTGCAAGGAGATGACTCATACGAGTCTTCTGGGCAACCTGTACTACAGGGCAAGCAGAGTCTAGAGTTCGCAGGCTTACACACCTTGATGCTGCCAACTTCACCATGGTTCACATACTCATAGTACCCATGGCTGCATGCCGTAGGTACACAAATCCCAGGAGGTACAGCCATCGGTAATGCCAATGGCCCACTGTTGCCCCAGCACCTTGGCATCAGCGAAGTTTCAGCAGGCACCCCACAAGTAAAGTAGTCCCCAGCCACAAGCGCATACATCTTCAGCCCTTTTGGTGGTGATGTACTGTTATGAAGAGTGAAACCCCAGCAAGCCACTTGGTGGTCAAGGCTCCTGATGCCACACGCATGGAACCGCCCACCGACCACAGCGACCATCGCATCCATCGGCACTATGTTCACATCACCATCACCGATAGCACTGGACGGTGCCACCTGCTGCATCTCCAAGCTCCTGCCCCAGCAGAACACCTGTGCATTCTCCAACACCCCACAGACGTGGTAACCACCTGCGCCTATAGACTGGAAGCGCACGTCCCTCGGTGCCAGCCCAACGACACCACTCACCGTCTCGTCGCCCCAGCAGAACACTGTCCTGTTCCGAGCAAACAAGCCGCAATTGAACACCGAACCAGCTGAAACGGTCGACACAGCTTCATTGACGGCATGTGTGGCCGTCATATTGTATCCCCAGCAGTCGATCAACGACGTAGCAGCAGCGCTCGAACCACGACCCCCATCTTCAGCCGCTTGCAGCGCGCAGAGGTGGTTGTCCCCCGCGCTGAGCTCAGAGTACTTGGCGCCCTCGATCATCGGCTGCGGCACCCCGCTCTTGACATAGGAGTTGCTCCCCCAGCAATACGGCTGCCTGGTGTCAAGCAGGAGGCCGCACACGAACCCGTCCCCCGCCGTGAGGCCAAGGAAAGGGATGTTGGGCGGGGCGCCATACAGAACGGAGGCGTCCGCGCCGAAGCAGGCGACGAGGTGGGAGCCGTCGGAGTTGAGGCCACAGAACACCGGACCGTCCTCGCCATAGGACACCGCGATGGACGACATGGAGCCAAGAGCACAGGCCCAGCCAGGCAGCAAGGCCAGGAAGCACACGGCAAGAACTAGAGCCGGCACATGGTCCATGTCTTGAAACTTGGGGCGACCACGGCCACGGCCACGGGGGGCTAATGCCGAGAAGATTCCTGCATGTTTTTAAGCTTTTTTTTAGCACCAACAGGCATCAGATGTGTCGTATATTATACTACTAGTACTACTAAAAAAACTGTATCAGAATCAACAGGAATCAGGTGAGTCTTATTATAGGTAAAAAAAAACAAGAGTCAAAAAGGGCGAACCTTTATGCTACAAGCATGCCAGTAACAAGCACTAAACGGGGGTTGGCGGGCGGGGAGGCCAATCAGTCAGTCAGTCACCCTCGCTGCGCAGCATTTTAGCAGGCCCCTGATCTGTTGATTTCCTCCCCAGCATTTGAACAGCAGCCCGCACCGATTTGCTGATCCCCTTCCTTTCTCTTCGGCACCTACAAGAGGTAACTTTTGCAGGAAAAAAAAAAAAACACAAGTTAGCAGGCACAATACATGTATACACTCGCAGTGATATCAGATCCGGTTACAAATTGCCCAATAGCTTGAGATTAGGGTTTGGGTGCTCGGATTCGCGCGGCAGGAAGCGTAGAGTAGGGGCCGGCGTACCTGGTGGTGGGTGCCCGTCGCCGGCGAACGGACCCACGAAGCCCTGGGCACGCACGCACCTCGCGTGGGGCGGCGGCAGTGGCGGTCGCCCAGTCGTCGCCACGAGCCAGCGAGAGGGAGAGAGAGAGAGAGAGAGTGGGACTGATGAGAGCGTACGCGGTGGCGAAGGGGAGAAGACAGAGCGAGCAGGTGCAGGGGTGAAGGCTGCCTGTCCGGGGGCTGTTGGGCGATAAGAGCATCTCCAATGGTAGAAGCTGGGTGCCAGCGACAGAGACGAGAGGAGAGGAACTGGCGCCAGCCGATACAGCGCTAAGCGCTAGCGCGTGACGTCGTGGCACCGACGCCGAGTCGTTCGTTTTCGTTCCCAGTGCGAAAAGAGCGGCGTCTTTTATGGCTTCAAGAGAGAATATATATTATAGAAAAATATATCATTCTTGAGTGACTGAAGAGTGACAGATTAATCAAGCGCTAATTTGAAACAAAGAGGTCGAAAACAGACAAGTAGACTAAGGGCATACTCTCTCCGTATCTTAAAAAAAAAGTCGCTAAAGATTAGGACTAGTTAATAGTCATGACGTCATGCTAAAAAAAATTAGTCAGCTAAAAATTAGTCAACTACAGTAGTAGTTAATCATGAGTCACATATTGGAAGAGAGAGAGAGAGGAGACAGAATAAGAGAGAGGGGTGACTCTTTGATACTTGGGACTTTTAGCTCTTGATAGTTGAGTTGGATGGACTAGTGAAGTGATAACTAGTTAAGGCTTTCACTAAACTTAAGTCAATCATATGGAGAGAGAATAAGAAATTTCACAGCGCTAGCGATAGCGCAGGCGTCTATGTTGGATCGCAAGAAACTTAAGCCAGTTAATTTTATGCAAAAAAAAACTAAGTTTCTTATCCAACTTGCGCCTATGTTGGCTTTATTCCAAATACAAGAATAAGAAATTTAAGCCAGTTGGATCGCAAGAAACAAGTTGCATCATCCATATCCTCCAAAGATTAACACACTTTATGTTTTATTTAAAACTTTTTTTTTGTCAATTTTAGTTTAGCTAGGTGTGATTTGTATACTTATTAACTAGAGGGATACCCCGCGCGTTGCTGCGGGAATTAGGGATGATTTTATTATAAAATTAGACTATATAAACTGTTATAAATAAATGCAAGTGGGTTAAGTGACATGTTGACGTGGGGAATAAAATGTTTAGTGTCTTGCTAATGTGAACATTATCTGTGCTAATGTGTTTTAATTGCATAAGATAGTGTACTGCTGAGGTGGACATGTTGCATGTTGAGAGAATTGCTAGTGGGATTTACAATTATAAGAGGTATAGATCGGTCAAGCAGGCTACTACGATAATTCATAATTTTCTCATGTACACATCTTACCTTATAGTGGGGAGCTGGGTGTTGTTGGGCATCGATTATATGAACTGACTTACTTCCTCCGTCCCAAAATAGAAGTCGTTCTCACTTCCCGAGGAGTCAACTTTTTAAAACTTTAACCAACTATATATATAAAAATATTAATATTTATAATACATAATTAATATCATTAGATAGATCTTTGAATATACTTTTATAATAAATTTATTAAACAATATAAATATTGCACGTATTTTTTATAAACTTGGTCAAAGTTGAGAAAATTTGACCTATACGCTTCCCATAGTGACTTCCTTTCTGGGACATAGGGTACAAGCACAGTAATGTGGTAGCACATTTCCCCTATGAGTATTCCAAGTTGTACTGAACACAAGAGATAAGGAGAAGAATGAGCCATCTTAGAAAGATAACACACCCTATGCACGAGCTATGCTAAAAAGATATCGCACCCTCTGCCTGTCATATGACGTGGTTACATGGTATTAATGAAATTTGTGTTGTCATTTAAGTCATCATTTGGTCTTTTTTTTAGAAAGGGGAATATTAATATCGTAGATTCTGCATCGACTAATAATGTATATAATTTTTCTTTATTACAAACACCAGCACAAAGGTCCATACAATCTCTAAAACAAAGTTTTGAGTTAAAGAGAAATGAGGTGAAGTCTCCCAAAGCAACATCTAAAAGATAAATCTATTACTAACATAGCATAGTCCAAGTCCTCGGTATTGACTAATTATAATGGCAACGTATGCTATGAAAATCAGTCTTCTGTGCAAACTATAAAAACTCTAATCAAGATCACATGAATCTAATCTGATGGTTAGAGGTGAAGGTGAGTTACCACGCCGGTTTGGATTAGGATGAGATGAGTGGAGAGACTTAAGTGCTAAAATAACCCACCATCAGACTAGATTTTTATGGTCTTGATTAAAGTTTATATAGTTTGCACAGGAGACTAGTTTTCATAGCATACATTCCCAATTATAATACATGATAAGAGCGTCAACTAGCAAATATATAATCACAAGAACAAACCACAAAAGATTCAAATTACTCCAAGCTATGTATATTATAGGATCGATCATGGTTTTAGAAAAAACTTAAACTACTTTCATATTCTTTAGCTGAAAATCCTGAATTCTCTAATATTAAATCAGATTTTATGATTTTTCTTTGCCTTAATTTTCCAAAACAATAGTTGGATAATTTTTTGAACGAAGCTTATTTGCAGCCCGAATTACCCCTGAACTAGGGGGTGCCCAGGCCCACCCAACGAGGAGGCCGCTACTAGACGTGAATTTTTGGCCGAAACAATAGATCTATATTTTTTTTCGTGCTGGCCCGCAACATGTTGGGTAAAGGACCGCATGCGTCGCTCTAGCAGGCCGCCTGGGAATGGCAACCTTTGGAAAATACCAGCCTAGGCCCAGGTTTTCTGGCCCAGCCCATGCATGATTTGGGCATCATTTATTCAAAAGAAACACATTTTTCTTATGTTGATGCACAAGACGTAAATCGAACCTTTCCTTATCGTTTGAGTCATCTCATCAGCTTTTACTGACCATCGGCCTTGTTTAGCTGGGTTATGCAAAGTTTTTAGGTATCATATTAGATGTTTCACTACTAATTTTGTCTATTAAAAATAGACTAATAAAAAACAAATTACATATTCTATCTAGAAATTGTAAGACAAATTTATTAATACTAATTAATCCATCATTAGTATATATTTACTATAGCCCACCATTATCAAATTATGAACTAATTAGACTTAAAAATTGTCTCATAAAAATTATCACAACCTGTATAATTAGTTATTTTTTAATCTAAATTTAATACTTAATATATGTGTTTAAACATTTGATGTGACGGATGAAAAAGTTTTTTAGTGAAAACTAAACAAGACTGAACAAATACATGTCAATGGTGGTTGTTGTTGATGGGGCCTACCAATTATCTCTGTTTAATGTTGTCTAGTTTTTTGTGCGAGTAGAAGTTTCATAAATTTAATTTGATCTGTTAGAGTACGCATCGAAATATGGTATGACTCGCTATACTCACGAGGCAGCGCTCCTCGAGCTTAGGTCCACCGGAGCTCATAACATATCTAGGTGAGAGCTGTCTTTGCCTTAATTATATATACTCTCCCACCATTAATTACTATGTGACTAAACCTAACAAGACCTATAAAAGAAACATGCTCCCTCCCTTTTATTTATTTGCACGTTTAAGATTTGAATTTTATCCTATATTACGTGCACAAACAGGATGGCATCCTGTGTACAGAGCAGAGCAACATTGTGGAATGGGTCAGAGACTGAGCCACATAAAAAACTAAAGGGCGACCAAGATAAAGATAAAAAATTGTTTTAAAAACTTCTTTCATTTCAAATACCTATTACTACAATGGCTTAAACAGCGTTGTTTAAGAAAATTTCAGATCATTGGGGGGCGTTGGCCCCTGCTAGTCCCCTGGAATGGATCAATCAAGGAAACAAATTAAAAATCAACTTAGAAAACCGTAAAGAAAACCGATGGAGGCTCGCTGAAGTGCACTTGCGCGGATGCTCCGAGCTCCCGAAGTCCAGGCGTCCACCTGTGCCCTCATTCAGTCATTCGGTCATTCCGCCCGAAGGCTCCTGAAGCATGTTAGCCTTTCTCACAGGCAACGTCATTTGCCACCTGTGCACTAACAACATCTTCAACAAGTTGGAAAAAATAACTTGGTATATTATGAGTTTTAGCAACTTGCTAATTCATTTGACAAGTGAAAAAAAGACCTCTCTCTAACAATTTGCTATTCCAACTTGCTAAAATTTAAAAACTAGGCCCACCTGGACCCAATTTGAAGTCGGCTTATGTTTTCCGGTACCCGGTCCTCTTGCCGCGACGTTTCCTCTCCTCTCTCGCCGCGACCTGGAGATCGTCGCGAAGCCGCGCCGCGCTGCCGCTAGAGCTTCAGGAAATCGAAGAAGGCGAGTATCGTGGGATTGGCCGGATTGGAGATCGAAGACATCAAATCAGGTGCGGCGAAGCCAAACACGCATGTACGCTTGAGTGCTACTAGTACTGGTCAAACGCGAAGCCAAAAGAATCTCTCGAGTGTTGCTGTCTCCTGCTGATCTGATCGGCCATGCAGTAGCAGACCAGCACCTGCCGGCCACGCCCAGCACCTGTACGCTTGCACCCTGCCGAGCCGATGACAGAGCACCTGCCGGCCACCTGATTTGACACAACACCTGCCGAAAAACGCGGACGGGAGCCGAGGCGGATGAAAAAACTCCGATAGCAAGCTTCACCGCGCGTGGATGTTTACACGCGCGAGGGCTCTGGAAAGCAAGTTGCAATAAATAACAAGTTTATTTAGGGAGTTGTTGGAGAGAGATTTTTGCGTTTTTGCCAAGCTAACAAGAATAGCAACCTCATTTGAGGAGATGCTCTAAGACTTTAGTTTCGAGAAATTTTTAGGAAAAGTCTTGTTGCACTTTTGTTGTTATTTGACAAACTTTATCCAAATATGAACTAACTAGACTCAAAAGATTCATCTCGATGCATATAAAAGTACAATTAGTTATTTTTTTTACTTACATTTAATACTTCATGCATGTATCTAAAGATTGATGTGACGGGGAATCTGGAATTTTTTTTGGGAAATTTAGGGAAACTAAACAGGACCTAAGTTTTTCCATTCAAAACCTAGATGTGCAAATAAAATAGGACTGAGGAACATACATAAGAAAAACATTTGTTTTGTAATGGTGTATTTGGTTTGAGAAATGAGGTGATCTCATATTTGGCATCCAGTTGGGGACCGACTGAGAGAGTAGTATCTAGAGGTGGGACCTGGGTCGTGACGCGCTGGCCTGGTCCGGTCCTCTCGTGCTTCGTGTCGTTTTGGATCGTGTCCTCTAGGCACACAAGACATATCGGGGCGTGTCGATATGACACGGTAATTTATTTCTTCGGCCCAAGCACGATCCTCAAAATATCTATGTTATAATATCTTTTGTTGTTCATGATATAAAAACATATATCTTATACATAGTATTTTCATAAAAAAATGGATGATTTTCATAATCTATTTAAGAATTAAGATAAGAAATGGTATAGTAAATGCTACAAAATCATACTGTAGAGCTATAAACGTATCTACGTGTCATTTTCGTGTCATGCCGATCCAAACACGACCTAAAGTTCAGATCGGGCCATGTGACCCGTCGTGCTGAGATCCTAGGCACGACTCCTCGTGTCGTGTCGTGTCGGCACGGCTTAAATATTTTGTGTCGTTGTCGTGCTTAAGGTGTGCCAAAAACCATGCCGTGAACCGCCTTCAAATGACACGGCTCTAGTAGTACCGCCAACCAGCTTGTCATAGACATAGACTCACGAGTGGGCACTACCCTCGTATCCGTCTCCGTAGTAGGCACGGCAGCAGCATTGTACGGAGTATTGTTGTATCTTTTGCTTTTTTTGGTTCCTACCCCTACCGAACCTGTGTGTGAGGTCCGACTGGATATTACTACTGCACACAGAGGCAGTAGTAGTACGTGATTTTCTCTTAACCATTCGGCTTTTTCTTTCAATTTCTCAGAATTCAGCGTCGCCGAATGTTCAAATACTAAATAGTACGTACTTACAGTACATACGTAATTTGATTTTCTCTTAACCATTCGGCTTTTTCTTTCAATTTCTCAGAATTCAGCGTCGCCGAATGTTCAAATACTAAATAGTACGTACTTACAGTCCATACGTAATTTAAGGGGTGTTTGGTTCCCACCCCTAGAGTTTAGCCACTAAAATTTAGTGGAGGTCACTAGAGTTGTAGTGCTAAAAATGACTTTTAGTGGGAGTGTTTGGAACTTTAGTGACTGAACTTTAGTGACTAAACTCTAGGGGGTGAGAACCAAACACGCCCTTAGAGTGGATCCGACCGACACGGTGAGTGACGCTACGGGGGCGTTTGGTTGCCTGCTGCTCTCGTCGGCCAGGCTCTACAAATACGAGATCTTTGGTTTGTTTGGTTGGCGCACCTATCGCACCTGGCCCATGCAATGCAAAATTGTGCTCTCGGCCTGGCTCTCTCCATACGAGAATTTCTTCCGTTCCCGTAGAGCCTGGCTGGGCTGGTGCGAGTGCGCATGCGCGGTGTCAGCGTAGAAGGCTAAAATGACTCTGACGACATGTGCATCCTCGAAACCAAACAGCAGCCCTACTAGACCAAGCCGGCACAAAACAAGAAACCAAACATGAGCTCCTCGCACGCGCCTAACATGGCTGCTCTGGACCTGGCTAGCTCAAACGATCCTGGCTGCACTCAGAAGGGAACCAAACGCGCCCTACCTGACAGGAGTTGGATGTGACGCAGAAAAAGTGACAAGTCTAACAAAAGTCACAAAAAAAAGTTGACAAAGAAAGAAGTCACAAAAATCTGAGTACGTGAAGCTGAAAAAAAGACGCCAAAAGGTTAAAAAAATTTGCTACTATAGCACTTTCGTTTGTATTTGACAAATATTGTCCAATCATGTGCTAACTAGGCTCAAAAGATTCGTCTCGTGATTTACAACTAATCTGTGTAATTAGTTATTTATTTTACCAATATTTAATACTTCATACATGTGTCAAACATTGATGTGATGACAATACGATGGAGAGTAAAAAAAGTTGGAAGTTTGATGTCATCTGAACAAGGCCGTACTGTCGTGACGCAACTGTTATTACAATATGAGGGCCCGTTTGGATCCCTTCATTTTGGTAGAATTGGAATTCACTCAATAAACTAGCCTATTCATCTTAGAATTTGACGTTCCACCACTTTCCAAGGTTCACGTATATATCTACCTCAAATTCATAGGATGAGAGAGGGAAATGAATTCCATACATCACCGTACTATATTTTTACTTTGCAACTTATAACATTCTCTTCAACTCACTCTCCTATGATAAAAATGCAACACATGAGTATCTCTCGTATAAGCAACAATAATATATAAATATAATTTATACATAATCATATTAGCTTAATTAATATGTGTCTAAATTATGATTCTTAAAATGAATTCAATTCCAAGCATCCAAACGGGCACTTAATATAAAGGAATGAATCACTCATCATGAGTGAGATTTGTCAAAAACGAAAACAGTGTCGTGCGCGCAGTTGGCTACACTACCTGGAGCGTTAATAAACCTGGTCATAAATATCGATACTACTTTATAGAGACTAAATCAAAATCAAGAAAAATTAATTCAGATCAAACTTAAGAGTCCGGATGCAAGAATCGGTTCTGATCCTCTTCAGAATCACTGGAAACACTCCCAACCGGTCAAACACGGCATTGATTCCTGCAGGTAGAAATATTTCTAGCGATTGTCTCTTTTCGTAATTCGTACTATATACTCCCTCCGTGTCAAGATATAAGGCACGCACGTATTTCAAAATTCAAACTTTCTTATCTTTGACTAACAATTAGCCTAATCATATAAAAAGTTTATACTATAAAAGTAGTTGCATTATATTTATATTTAGAAATACTTTTTAATGATCAAACTTTTATTTCTATAAATTATATATTATGAGAGAAATTATAGGTCAAAATCTAATCTTGGAGACCGCATCGAGTCAAATCGCGCCTTATATCTTGGGACGGAGGGAGTATCACAATGATCACCTCCGGAGTAGTTTCTAGTTTCTCCGGATTCTGTTTCTTGCATTCCTACCTCCCATCTAATCTAGAAATATTTCTAGTGACCCTCTTCAAGTGAAACCAATTAATATCTTATTAGCCTATAAAAAACAAACATTTTTTTTTCTAAAACCTATACATTTTTATGATTTTTGTCATGTATGTAAACTAATGGTTTTCGCCACCCTTCAAGAATTCAGAAACGTTTCTAACAAGAAACTGAATCATTTTGCAGTTTGAACGCATGCGCTCGTGCTGTCTCTTTTTGCCGATGCTCTATCTGCCCGTCACAATTACCTTTGGGATCCTGTCATGCAGGCATCGTCGTCAAAATGACCGTGGGTGAGTCATCGCTGCCGGCCGACCGGCGTCTAAATCAGCATTTCATGAAAACTGGAAGCAGACTCATATTTTTTTCGCGATCGGTCCATTCACCTGTTTGTCATCAAAAGGGAAAAGTCTGCAGCACAAACCACCCTGGGACGAGCAACCCTACAAACCAAAGAACCTAGCTACTGGATCTCTTGGTTAGATATTACATTATGAACAAATGTTGTGACAAAAGGGGTAAAGCTTCGGTCAGATATGAACAAATGAAGCGACTCACATTTAGAGACAAAGGGAGTATGTATGTATCTAAGAAAAAAAATGATAGAATGACTTCAGACCTGAGAGAGAAATAAGTAAATAAATCTTTAAAAGGTGTTTTTTTTTTCTTTCAAAATCTTCCAATGGGGCGAAAGGTACTCGCTGCCGTGCCGAAGTAGGTAAAGTAGTGTAGGAGCCTTAAGTTAACCTATAGCTTACACGAAGTACTTATCTGTCCAACAAAACGTGTAACTACAGATTGCGTGCTAAACAAAAGTAGTTTATTTTGATCAAATATAATTCACATTTATAATGACTCCAAAGTAATTTATTAAAAAAATACATTTCGTGATGAATTTAATAATGTTTATTTTGATATCATAAATATTAATAAATTTCTACTTATGTTAGATATTACTCCCTCCGTTCCAAAATGTTGGTCGTTCGGAAAACGTGTCTGCAAGGGAAACACGAATGTCTAGAGACAGATATTTTGGCACGGAGGGAGTAGTAGTCTATAGCACTGCGGAACCTGTGTACCTGACGACTTCTCACCTGTTGTCATTGTCATGCCATGCATTCTGGCCTGCATTTGTCAAGCACAAGGACTCCTCACTGACGGGTGACGGCAAGGCCTGCATTCTTGCCTCCAAGGTCAAAAGAATGTCTGAATCCGCGGGAATTCAGGGCACCGCTAGCGCTAGGCCGGACAGCAGCAGCAGCGCGCTTCACCATCATCTGTTTGTCCTCATCTCAGCTTCTTCCTTCTTTTTTTTTTATTTTCTACTAGGTAGCATGTCCGTGTGTTGCTACGGGACAAATTTATATACTAAAAATATACAAACCAATATACAAACCGCATGTAAAAATACATAGACCGCACACATATCTTATATGTCATGAAATTAAATACCGACATTAAACTAATATTTAATCTAAAAGATAATGTTCATAAAATTAATACAATTACACTTAACTATTGTGCGCCAACCCCCCCCCCCCCCCAAAAAAAAAAATATATGACTTGTGACTCGATCAAGCATTTAATCATACCGCTCATATGTTCACACTGAAGTCTACACTTTTTAAGACCGAAGCCTCAACACTGCTAACCAAGAGCTTCATTTTTAAGGATGGGCATAAAAATTCTGCTACCTTTACTTGAAAGTCCTACCTCAAGACAAAATTTTGACATTCAGCCTTGAAGCCAACATCATTTAGAATATTGTATATCAAAACCTGGCACCAGAGACCTTCCAACTATAAATTTTGTATATACCCTAACCATATCCGACCTTAGATTACATAGTAACGCTTACAAATTCTCAGAAAAGGTGCAGTTATCTTTCAAGTGTGCATGTACAAATGATTGAACATTCCAAGGACCAATTTCCCTGCAATTATAAATTCATAACTACGCGAGAGATGCAGCCATCGTGGCGGTGGTGACATTTATAACATCAAAACCATGGAATGCTCCATTGCAATAGTTGCATCTTAGTCAGTATATAAAGAGCCGCAGACACATCAAATTCATCGAACTGTGTCATGATCTCTACAATTGAATTGGCAAGCACTGAAATCATGTCATGGGAAGCAGGATTAGCAAATGCACAAATACAGTTTGAGCCCGCGCAAGTGGCATAAGATTTAGATGTTTTTATTGTGCCAACATACCAAGAGGATCATATGTTGGCGAGGTGATGTACTGCGAGCAGTGCTTGCTTTTTAATACACTTCCATTCGTCAAACTTGTAAGATAATCATAAGCCTGGAAACATAAATTGAGATAAGCATTGCATTGCAATATGTGTCATTTGAACACACCAATTTAATATGAAACATGAGACTGAAAAGTTCCACTAATTTTATTTTGACAGTAAATACGACTTTATGTTTATTTATTCAGAGATTTCACATAGATATAATACAACTATATAGAATTTTCAAAATAATATATTTTAATGATTAGTTGCTAATCCAACATTTGTTTTATTATTATTACAAATGTAGTATTTTGTCAGCCACTTGACAGCTGATAGGGGTCCTGTCAACACCTAGCTAGCCGATTGGCCTCTATCGATTATCAAAGCCACCTAGCTAGTACCTTCACTGGATTCGGCGGAGGCCGCCCCGCCCCCATCGTCTGCCCGCCGCGGCTGTCACCGCACCACCAGCCCTTGTTTGTGGCGTATATTCTGGTGTGAGGCCTATTGGCCTCAGGAGGGCTGACAAGCCTATCGGCGCGATGGACGATGACTGACACGTCATCGCCACAAAGGTCAATCGGCTGACGAGCGGCCGATACCCCCCCCCATCGGCATTCGAGCAGCTAACAGGGTGCTAAACCCACAATTTATGTGCAACAGCTTCTAGGTTTGCATTTAAGCATTAAAATATTATTTTAAAGAATGCCCAAATATATATAGCCAACACACTAAACAACATGCTGAGGTAAAAAGAGAAAATAAAAACAATCTATACCAACTATGATTATGAACTAAATAACTGGAACTTAAGCAACTATGCGTTGATTATGACCCTGCACCTTTCAAAAACTAAATCATGAAATTAACGGTGACACATGTCAATTTCCTTACCTGGACGATGAAAGTCATAGCATTGCTTCGATGATAAGAGAATAAAAATGGCAGCTGAGCCTTATCTTTTAACATGTTTTTTTTTAAAAAAAAAATGCTGCAAGTCAAGCTCTGCAGTTTGTTTGCAAACAATAAGGTCAATTTCCAAGCTTCTAGTTTAAATATCCATGACCGCTTCCAACCAAACCACAATAGTCTCGAACATAAATAATTTATCCCTTTTGCGAAAGTTTGTGAATATATAATTGCTACACATGTGATTATTCTTCCAAAGTCCTTCACTCCTAGAGTCCTAGGTCTTACTATAAAAAGAACATTACATGATTGCATATTCATACATAATCATACATAAAAGTTAGGAAACAGGGAGGACGCCTAATCCTGCAAGGATTACTGTTGTGACTGGGTGCTGGGACTGTTATGTTGTTCCTGCAGAAGACAAGCATAGACAAAGAAGGAGCAGCCATGAACACAAGTTGCTAAAAATATGACAAGCATAGACAAAGAAGGAGCAGCCATGAACACAAGTTGCTAAAAATATTCACTGTAATAAAAGAGGGGCTGCATATATATTGGTCAAGTGACAACTGTGATTAAAATACCCTACTAAACTTCACAAAAATCAGTGTGTTGTTCATTCATTGAACCTGATCGATACAGTTTTCCATTCTAGTACTGTATCCCATGGCTATGTTATTTTTTTTAAAAAAAAATCAGTTAGCTTCTCATGAGCACCACAGCCACAAACGAAACAGATCAAAATGCCTTCATTCTCACCTTTGTCTCACGTAATATAACCATCAAGGCATCATAAACGATTTCATCTATTTCTGTCGGTTTTAGATACCCTATCAGAATTCAGTAAAAACAGGGGGGAAAAAGTTTTCCTTTCCAGTACTGCATCTCATGGCTATGTTATTTTTTTGAAAAAAAATTCAGTTAGTTTTCCATGAGCACCATAGCCACAAACGAAACAGATCAAAATGCCTTCATTCTCACCTTTGCCTCACATGATATAACTATCAAGGCATCATAAACGATTTGATGTATTTCTGTCAGTTTTAGATATCATGTCAGAATTCAGTACAAACAGGGAAAAAAAAATTCCTTTCCAGTACTGCATCCCATGGCTATGTTATTTTTTGAAAAAAAATCAGTTAGCTTCCCATGAGCACCACAGCCACAAATGAAACAGATCAAAATGCTTTCATTCTCACCTTTGCCTCACATGATATAACTATCAAGGCATCATAAACGATTTGATCTATTTCGGTCAGTTTTAGATATCCTGTCAGAATTCAGTAAAAACATGGGGAAAATGTTTTCCTTTCCAGTGCTGCATCCTATGGCTATGTTTTTGTTAAAAAAATCAGTTAGCTTCCCATGTGCAGCACAACCACAAAAACAAACAGATCAAAATGCCTTTATTCTCACCTTTGCCTCACATGATATAACTATCAAGGCATCATAAACGACTTCATCTATTTTTGTTAGTTTTAGATATCATGTCTTGATAGCCAAGATGTGTATTGTAATTACTGTTGAATGATCATTCTAACGATTGAACGGATATGTCCAAAAAAAATTATACAGTACTGGAAAAAATTGTGTCAGGCAGTGCTTCATTCTCACCTTTGCCTCACCAGTTGTTCTTGACTCGCATAGTCATCACGGCACCGTCCTCACGAAGGTCTGGGAAAAAAAACAAAATTTATACTATTAATATAAAACCTAACAAGATCAAAACTCTCTTAGAAAATTTCTCAAACAGACGAGCGGATAGGGGATACACACCCATGCCTAAGATAGAATCTAAAACTGACGAGCGGATGAACAAACTCAAACAACAGAAGCAGATTAAACCCCCCATGACCTCACCGATGCATCTGAACCAGTTCTCCCTGGAGGCCGGAGGGGAACCCAGGCCCGAGAAAATCGAACGAGGACAGTCAAAACTACGAGGAATCCAACGATAGGGTAGGGGACTCACCTTCCGCTCCTTGTTGGTCTCCTCCGCAAGGAGCGTGCCACGGCGGGAGCGTGACAGGGAGGGAGAGGAGGCGCTGGCATGAGCGATGACGTCCGGGCGCGGGCGAGAGCTTGTGGGCAAGGAGGATCCGCCGGTGAAAATCCTATATTTGCCTGGATCGCGCCGTCTCAATCTCATGTGTGTTGTGATCCCCCGTCTCTAACTCATGCGGAAACACCTGCTGGATCCGCTGTATTGGGCAGACCGCGTGCTGTGATGGAGCACGGGGCTGGGCCCAGCAGACGCATGGAGGTGAACCGACGGACCGAAAAATACATATCGCACGAAGCCACTGTCCTGGTTTTAGTCTTTTTAGATTTGTAAGATATGCTGCAACTTCATGCATAGAGTTCTAAATGCCAAAAAACATTGTAGTTTATATGTTCAAGCACATTCCTAGCCACGGTAATACCATATTCAGGATCACTAACAGTAGAGACCACATATAATTATGTCTTTAGATGGCTCTGTTTTGGTGACATCTCACATGCATGAGCATCTGTACTGAAATATCAGATTCTGGATCGAATTGTCCTTAAAGTTGAATATGTTTTAGTACTACTATTAGATAGCATGGACCTTGTGTAGTGTACCAATTACATTAGACAACATCAATATCTTAGGTATCCTCCCTTTGGTCTCACTACAGGTGTCACAGTGCAATTTTATCTTGAGAGAAGTAACCATTTTCTAGGTAATCGATAATGGCACACCAAAAATAATAAGGTAAAAGGCAAAGATGAAACAACAAACTTAATTTGGAGAAGGTTTAACAATTTAATTAAGTAGCAATGTATATATGTATTTGTAGTTCATGAGAGACAAATAAGTAGCATGTCCACTTACTGATAACTCACTCACCATCATGTCCTTATTTGCGTCGTCTTTCTTGTTGGTCCCTCCACCCTGGCCGCTGACGGCAGTAGCTTCTCCAGTGATGGGCTCATGAACATCGCCTTCTCCCTGGTCTTCCTCACAACGACTGCACTGCTGCCCACAAGAGCATACATTGGAAGATGAGTTCAGGCAGCAGCTAAATTCACAATATACAGGCAAACCAACTACAAGTTCAGGAAGCAGCTAAATTCACAGCATATAGCCAAACCAGTTAGAAACACTCGGAGATAGACTCGGTTTTCATAGCATAGTGAAAGGAAAAAGTATACTGCCTTGTCTTGATTTTCACCGAACACCCACCGCGCTCACCAAGGAGAGTTTCATACCTCCATACCAGGATGTGGTGATGGTGCATGACGGGCACAACAACCCTGCGCTCATCGCTCTCCCATGCAGCGGCGATGTCGATGAGATCCCCGAGCCGGTGGAGCACGCCGACGAGGACAGACCATGGCGACTCCATCGAGGTGCGCCTCCAGTCATCCTCCTCCCCACCGCCACTGCAACTTCAGATCCGAGGGCTTGGGGTAATGGCTGGGGACCCCCGGTGCGACTGACCATCCACCTCGAGGTCGATCTCCGTGCCAACCATGGCGGCGCACGCCTGTCTGTCTCAGATTCGCGCGATCCAGGATCACAGGGAGAGGCGGCGGCGCGAGGAAGGGGCAGGGACGATCTGATAGCATGGGATGAGGAGGATTCGCACGACGTGGGGAACCGGAGAATCGCACCGCGTGGGCGATGAGTCGCGCGGGGCGATGGGGTCGCACGGGAGACACTGCGGGGTCCGGGGCGGGGGCGGCGGCGGCGGCGGATTTTGGAAAGAAATTGCATGCAGGAAAAAAAGATCGCAGGTTGGGAGCAAACCGATGAAGCGAAAAACAAAAGTCGCACGAAACTATTGTCCCATCTTTAGTCTTTTTAGTTGTGGGAGAAACTACTGTAATAACCTGTCGTTAATCTCAAGGTTGTTCAGCGCTGAATACGCAGTTACCCACCCACTCGCACTGCAAGTCAGCTGCAACTGCACTGCACACTGCTCGTCCCAACACGGCGCACGTACCGTAGCCCCCTCTCGTCGTCTTCAGTCAGAGTCGAGAGATCTCGCGGTCCTCCACTGCTCATGTTTGCCTAGCTACTGATATACTCCCACCGTCCCTAAAAAAGAGTCATTCTCGCTTCCAAAAAGTCAACAGATTTTAACTTTGACCAAATATATCTAATAAAGTATTAATATTTATGTTACATAATTAGTATCATTGGATAGATCTTTGAATATACTTTTATAATAAAATTGTTTGGAGATAAAAATATTGCACACATTTTATATAAACTTAGTCAAAGTTGAGCAAGTTTGACTAGCACGCATCCCATAGCGACTCTTTTTATGGGACGGAGTAGTACATGTGTACTCGGGTTTTAGTCCATGGACCACTGGTACTACAGCGCTAGCGTGTGTTTTTTTCTCTTCACATGCTTTGTCTTCTCCAGCTAGCTAGGCCTGGGTCTCTCGTACCGTAGTCTCTACTCTTTTGTCATCAATCATTCAATCTTCACCCATCTTGGCGGTTCATAGAGATTTGTTAGACTATGTGCACCGCATATGTTATCCCCTCCGCTAAATCTGTATGGTAAAAAAAAAAGCTGCAGCGGTTCCCGGTATCAGCTACGCTAGCTGCACTCATCCGTCAAAGGCAGCGGACTTCACAGCCTTTACCGTGCATACGGTAAAGAGAAAAGTTGGAGAGAGAGCGCGCATATAGGTGGGTCCCACGAGTTTAACTCGCTAAAAAAATATTATATCTCACAAACCGAAAATCCAAATTAAATTCCGATTGCACCATTGAGCTC
The DNA here is from genome assembly GCA_009763385.1 of Coix lacryma-jobi var. lacryma-jobi. NCBI lineage: Eukaryota > Viridiplantae > Streptophyta > Magnoliopsida > Poales > Poaceae > Coix > Coix lacryma-jobi. The sequence goes on from CM019829.1 coordinate 135,430,045, forward strand.
GTTGCAATTAATTCTTTAAAACTAGATCTCTCATGAATATATTTAGATAAAGTGACAAGTGGGCCCACAGTGGATAGATGATGATATAGAGGATGGATGGATGCGGGAGAAATGAGTATAGAGGAGAGAATCTTGATGACCAAACAGTATAGAGGATGAAAATAGAGGAACGTGAGTGCGGATAGTCTTACTACGCCAATCCTTCGCTCACAACATTGAAACCTAAGCTAGTGGAATAACATCAGCTAAAAACTAAAACTAACCTCAAGTGGTAAGCTATAGGCTTAATTAGTTGATACCACTACCTCTAGTCTACTTTTTTTTTTAAAAAAAACATGCCGCTTAGTGTAAGATTTAGTAAAATCTTTAAAACGTACTCTAAATATCGTAACCTTTTGAATGAACACAAAATTCATGAGTGGTCCCTAAACCCCTGCACGGTTCCATATAGCACTCAGATTCCCCCAAACTCTCGGTTTTTTTTTATTGAACTTGTGCTGTGGTGTTACTCCAGATCCCCAAATTAACTCTCAGTTTTTTATATGGGCCTAACTCATGATCCCCAAATTAATAGTGTCGACTAGGTCCTCGAATTCGTGGGTCAACTCATGATTTGCAATGCCCCATTGGCGCCATCTGTGTGTTGGCGCGCAAGCTCAAGGACGTACATGACACCGCCAACGTCCAAGTTATGAGACCTAAGTATCAAAATTTGAGAGTTGAGGACCCGTGTGACATTACAGTACAAGTTCACATGGACTTAGTTATAGAAAAAAAAACAAGGATTAGAAACCTAGACGACATCCTCGTGCAAGTTTAAGAGCTGCTAATGGTCTTTACTTCTTTTTTGAATTATTTTGTTTGAAAAGAAATATAACTTATATGCGTGAAATTGTGTAAAAAAAATACCGAGCTGATGTCATATACATGAAGGATTCTAGAACGTGTGATTTAGAAAGAAGTTAGGAGCTAGTAGCTGTCAAATGTATACACTGATCGTCGAAAACCCACGTGAAGTCAAATGAGTCGATAATTACTCACCTGAGGGTGATTTCAAGATCACATCACAGCAGAAACTCAAACTGTAAATCGTCCAACGAGAATCATGTGCTACATTATTACGGAACCAAAAGCACTTCGTTACGTGCTCACAAAGGTAGATGCCGATCAGGCTTATCATCATCGCACCTTAATGAGTCCAACAATAACAATGGTTGACTGCAACAGTAACGGAATCCACGTGGTCTTTTGGCGATTCACATTTTTTAAAAGAAAACTTTGCAAACACATTCACTTTCCACAAATTTGCATCGAAAGAAAAAAAAAAACCCGGTAGTCCAAGACTCCAAGTGCACGCAGTAAACGCCAGGTCTACTACGGACAAAAACCAAGAAAAGGAACAGAAAAAAAATTGTGCAGATGGCAATCCCAACGAACGCAACGCAAGCAAAAAAAAAAAAAAAGTCCTTAAAAACCACGGCACACGCCGGAAAACGGGGGCAACGCCCAAGGTGCAAAACTCCAAGCTCCGGCCTCCCCTCCATCGCGTGCGCTGCGTCTCCCTCTCCCCTCTCCCCGCGCGCCATGGCCGCCATGGCGGCCTCGCGGGACCACCTCGGCGGCGGCGACCCGCCGGAGTCGACGCGGCTGCGGCTGGGCGACGACATCGCGTGGTCGGAGATCAACGGCGTGTACGACCGGGACGACTCGCTCAAGGGGAACACCAACCCCAAGTGCGTCCTGAAGCAGAGCCACCCCCACCCCGCGGCGGGCGCGCACAGCGGCGGCGGCGGCGGGTCGTCGTCGCAGAGGTTCTCGGGCAACCTGAAGCCGACGGCGGCGCCCATCATCGGGCTGTCCGGGAAGCTCGGCGGCTGCGCGCGGCGGCACCAGCACCACCCCCACCCGCCGGCCATGTTCCCCAGGAAGGCCAGGACCGGCGGCGGCGGCGGGCGCGCGCCCAACCCGGAGCCCGGGTCGCCCAAGGTGTCCTGCATCGGGAAGGTGCTCTCGGACCGCGAGCGCGCGCGCCTCGGCCGCGGCCCCTCCTCCTCCTCCTCCTCCTCCTCCTCCTCCGCCTCCAGGGGCGCCAGGGCGCCCGGGTGCTGCGGCGGGCTCGGCCTCCTCCTCACGCGGCGCCGCAGCCGGTCCAGGCACAGCGTCGTCGAGTGCGTCGACCAGTCCCCGCCGCCGCCGCCGCCGTTCCCGCCCCTGGCGGCGAGGCGGAGGGAGCCGGAGCACGATGAGGAGCCGGAGCCGGCGCTGGCGCTGGGGCTCGGAGGCATGCGGCGGTTCGCGTCGGGCAGGCGGGCGGCGGAGTGGGCGGCGGCCCAGATGGAGGACGACGGACGCGTGGCGAGATCTGGGCCGTTGTAGCGCGTGCGTGCAGGGCACGGGTAGTTGAGGTGTGGCTTTCGGTTTGGTTGCGCCTGTGCTTTAGCTGTAGTTGAGCTGTGTACATACACCCTCCTCGTCCTGTTTAAAATCCGTAGGAATTGATGTTTGTGTTGACAAATTTTGGTTGCTTTGTTCCCGGTTTACTTGCATTTGCATGCTTTCAAATTCTTTTCGCGAGGTTGCATGTTTCCATTTGCTGCGACTGATTGATTGGGTAGGTTGCACCGTTTGTAAAGAAATTTTCAGATTGTGTGAGCCGTGTGTACAGACCACAGTACCACACACAATGTAATGTAATTATAGAATTGACTGATTACTGTAGGTAGAGATGGCTTAGAGAGAATAATCAGATCTAACGAAAGAAAGGTTCGCTAAAGCACTCAATTGACAGGTACGTAAACGTACTCGTAGCCTATCCGTTTCTGTCACGTTCCAGTAATAAGTAAATAAATAAATCCGCTAGTGAAGTGATTCATTCAATTCACCCGTGCACACAACCACCTGAAAATGAGTCGTGTAAAAACCAGTAGACCTGAAAGCGAGCTGTGCACTACATGGAGGAAGGGGGACTACATATAATACAACATCTACCCGCGGGAGGATTGGCCCCCTCCCGCGGGTTAGGTTACTGTAGTTTTTTTCTGTTTTTTTTCCTTTTCTTTTACTTTTTTTACTTTTTTATTTTTTTATTTTAAGATTTTTGTTGGCATCTTTTTCTATTTAAAACCGGTGCGACGATAGCACGTCCAATAATACAAACTCTAATTATGGGACAACGCCCTTTTAATACTTGCCTGTGTTTTATGCTTATATAGTGACTGATATATTTAGAGATTGTTTAGTTCCAAGTTAAAAAGTTTTGGGATGTCATATCGGGTGTTTAACACTAATTTAGAGTATTAAATACTATTAACAAAACTAATTGCATAAGTGGAGAATAATTCGTAAGGCAAATTTATAAGTCTAATTATCAATAATTATCAAATGTTTAATGTAACACCATATATATTATCAAAACATGAATTTATTAGGCTTAAAAAATTAGTCATCTCGCAAATTATTTTGAATTTATGTAATTAGTTATTTTTTTAGTCTATATTTAATACTCTATGTAAGGTCAAAACATCCGATATAATAAGTTAAAAATTTATAGGGTAAAAACTAAACACATTTGTACTGTTTAGGCCGATCAAGTTTTCCGTACATCCATACACAGCAGAACAGAGGCACTTGTGAGACTTTGAAAATCGTACTAATAGCAGGCGCGGCGAAGCGCGCTAACCGTACATCCATACACAGCAGAACAGAGGCACTTGTGAGACTTTGAAAATCGTACTAATAGCAGGCGCGGCGAAGCGCGCTAACCACCCTTGTTATTACATACACATGGGAAGGAGAGGTGTAAAAACTACTACCACCGTCCCCCCCCCCCCCCCCCCCAAAAAAATATACAATTATAGAATGCGTGCCAAGAAAATACAATTACAGAATGTGTGTCGGTCAAAGAATCTCGAATTTGAGCAAATTTATAGCAAATATTATTAATACTTTTTTGTCTCTAAATAAATTTATTATGAAAATATATTCTATAACTACTCTACTTGTGCTTATTTTGTATCGACAATATATGCATATTTTTATATAAAAATATTATCTCCATACGACGAGTTACGTGTCACGTAAAGTGGTTCATGTTTGACTAAATTTCTGATATGTATTTTTTTAGATGACCGAGGGAGTACTCCATAGTACTCTACTCCGAAAGTGGAGTGAGACCATGGGAAGGAGATGGTCCTGAAAATGGTGGGGAAAATCTGTGGGCTCAAATACTTTACCATTTGCATGAATGCAACAGCCACTAATCCGAGGCCCACCTACTTTTGCACGGCCCAGACTGAAAGGTTTGGTCCATGAGGAGGTGAGCAGGCGATCGAAGAGGTTCTATGTCCATTAATATTACATTTTCTATTTATTTATTTATCACCATTTCCCTTGAGATCTACTAGTAGGTACGAAGAGGTTCTATGTCCATTAATATTACATTTTCTATTTATTTATTTATCACCATTTCCCTTGAGATCTACTAGTAGGTACGTTTGCATCACTTACTTATATAGGATTATTATAGTCTTATATCAACAATGATATTAGGTCATCCTCAATGCAAGTTTTATATCTCAGTTTTCAATGTACTCAGATTTTGGAAACAGTACAAACGAGTTTTGTCACCATGAAACTCTCTTTACTTCCATGAAACTCTTATTAGCTCTCTCCTAATTAATATAGTGACATGTCAGCATATTTAATGCTCATGAAACTATATGAAACTTCAATTGAGACTGGCCTTAGGATTATAGCAATGATTTAGATTATATGGATTATAATAATTTGGTTTTGCTTCGAATATTTGAACTGTATAATATCCAATTAGTAGATTGGAGCTAGATTATAATTGCACTTGTTGAAAGATTATAATCTAGTACTAGTAGAAACAATTAATAGTTTTTCTAAATGATTTCAGATGAAGACAAATCGTGTGTAACTTTGTAGTCGACAGCCTTTTCATTTGGAAAATTGTCTAGGATCAAAAAATAATACATACCTATTACGTTATCAGATTTTGAAATTTAACTTACAACTTTTTCATCTCGTTTTTTTACCATATTTATAAATAGTCTGATCTCTTGGGTCTCTTTGGATGCACCAGCTAAACTTTAGCTTGATTGTTTTAGCTAAGTCATCCAAACAGTCCAGCTAAAGTTTTACAACCTAGCTAAAGCCAACTAAAATTTAGCTGAGTCTATTAGCTGGAATATCCAAACACTCTGCTAAAGTTTAGCTGAGAAACTTTTAACTAGCTAAAATTTTACATTAAAATTTTAGTTAGCTAAATTTTAGTTGAATTCAGCCAAATAGACCCTATATTTAGCCTTAATAATAATTAATAAGGTTATAATTAGTTTCGTCACCTCACGCTCCCCCTCCTGCAACTAGCTAGCTAAGGCCCTGTTTGGATTCACTAGCTAAACTTTAGTTAGCTAAATTTAACTGCTAGGCATCCAAATATATAGCACAACTAAAGTTTAGTTAGGTTTAACTATTCCAACTCAAATAAAGCCAGCTAAAATTTAGCTGGGTCTATTAGCTGAAACATGCAAACATATCCTAACTAAAGTTTTACTGAGAAACTTTTAGCTAGCTAAAGTTTTATATTAAAATTTTGTCTAGGTAAATTTTAGTTTAGGTCCATCCAAACATGCCCTGAGATACAATGTCGTGTCTTCGGGACGTACTAAAGAAGATGATCTACCTGCCTACTATGTACCAAGGAATGAACGCAGAGCGAGATCAAGAGTTCATTATTGGCGCAATGCAAGGAGGGCACGCGCATGCTTGATTTATTTGGATCCATGCATGTACTGTATATTTAGAAGTTTTGTGTAGGTGTGATATGGACATGCACCGTGCATAAAACAAATGATGCGTTTGGTTGGGTGTCCAACCTCCACAACCGGACATGGTATCTTTGTCGATGCGTTAGGCACTCGGCAAAGCTCATTTTGCACTCGGCAAAGTCTTTGCCGAGTGCAGCACTCGACAAAGTCAAAGGCCACACGACAAAAAATAGATTGGCAAAAGGGCTCTTTGCCGAGAGCCTTTTATCGGGCACTCAGCAAAGCCTTTGTCGAGTGCTAAGGTGGCTCTCGGCAAAGAAAAAAAACGAAAAAAATCCAAAAGAATAGGAATTTTTTTTATTTAATCAAGGGAGGGGCCCACTAAGCAGCGTCCACCCGTTTCCCTCGAATTCCCTCGATTCTGGATATTTTTCACGCAATTTTCTCTCGCGCAGTTAGCAGGAGGATTCGAACTCACGACCTCTCGCTCGTGCGGAGCCTCCTCTACCACTGCACTACACACTCACATACATTTCATCTCAGTTTCGGTTCCCCATATATTATACTAAACCGAGTATAACTTGCTTATTTGAGGCCCTAAACGAATTCAAATTAAAAAGTTGTCAACTACAAAGTTTTCTCACTTTTCGAGACCTACAACTTTTATTTTGGCAGTTTTTACATCCGAGGTCGTTTATAAAAATTTGAATTTCAAATTTGACAATTTGAAACGCAGTTTTCGTTGACAAGATTATTTCAAATCAAAAAGTTGTCAACACCAAAGTTTCATAACTTTTTGAGATATACAACTTTTATTTTGGCCATTTCTCCATCTGATGTATTTTAAAAGATTCGAATTTTAAATTTTTCAAATTCGAACGTAGTTTTGCATAATAACTAGATGACTTCAAATTAAAAAGTTATCAACTACAAACTTTCATAACTTGTCAAGATCTACAAAGTTTGTTTTGGTTGTTTACCCATTTATACATCCGACATTGTGGTTCTAATATTATTCACAAACATTTTATATCACTCTTGTAGTTTCGTAAACTGCCGGAGAGATATGTAAGATTTGTGAACAAATTTATTTTAAATTTGTCAAATGAAGAAATAACCAAAATAAAAATTGTTCATCTTGACAAGTTAAACAACTTTGTAGTTGAAAGTTTTTTCATTTGGATTAATTTACTGCTTCAAAATGTGATTTTAAAATTAGCTTTGCTGAGTGTCAAAAAAACACTTGACAAAGAGCTCTTTGCCGAGAGCCAATAAAAAAACGCTCGGCAAAGAATTTTTTTGCCGAGAGCCAAAAAAAACTCGGCAAATAAATCTTTGCCGAGTTTTTTTTTTTTGGCTCTCGGCAAGCGTCTTTCTTTTGCTGAGAGTTTTTTATTCGGCCCCCGAGCGCCCGAAAAAAAACTCTCGACAAAGAGTGTGTCGCTCGGCAAAGTGTGTTTTTCCGGTAGTGCTCTAGTCTAGCTCCTTAGAGTCATTTTTGGTCTGTTTAGTTAGCAGTAAGTGGGTTGGAAACTGACTACATCTAGCCATTCGTTCTGTCCAGGCCTGACTCCAAAGTATGTGGAAATTGACCGTTCTCCTAGAGTCAGGTCCGAACCAGTGCTCTGTACTCATTCGGGTCACCTCCCCGAGTCATGATGTGGTGCGCTCGAGCGGGGGAAGATGACGGCCACCACCCGTGATGATGACCACTCTTGTGTGCTACCCAAGACTAGGTGGCAGTAGGAGGCCACCGCCCGGCCACCACCACTCGCGGGGAGCTTGATTTGGGTTCGGCGAGGAACCGGTCGCTACCAGGCAGCACGCTAGCCAAGGCGGTGCCACATAGGTGGAGTAGCCCTGCTCAGCTTCACGTGAGAGGCACACCACCACCACCACATGCGCCACCGGCGGCGAAAAAGGCAACACTGGTCTTAGCGACCTCAGAGAAGACACTGGGGTGCTTGATTCTGGGCTCGGTGGGGACCGAGCCGTTGTCAAGCTTTGCACCGGGCGATGTGGCTGCAGAGGAGCCTCCTCATGGTGGACGAGCGGGTATGATGGAGGAAGACGGTTGCCTCCTGCTATGGCCGTGGGGGCCCGCCCTACTCTGCTCTGTCTGGCGTGGTGTCGTCCTACTCTGCCCACCCTAATGTCTCCTTGCTCTGCGGTGCTCACCTTGCTGCTAGTCTAGGATGCAATTCACATGTTTGATGAAATCTCTCAAAAAGGGTCAACTTATCCACTCAGAGAAGAGGTGACTCTCAAAACAATCGATCTAGGCAACCAAAGATGTCATAAGGCTAGCCAGGGCCTAGGGATGGCTTGGTGGCAGCAGACTAAGGCTGTCTAGATTAGAATTATAGTCAGACTATAAATTAGTCAGGAATCCAAACACACACAAACTGTACGTCTAGCTACTCGATCACGCGTGCTATTTCTAAAAAGACGACCGACGACGTGCGTGCAGTACGCGCACGCGCTACTTTGAGCTGAGCGAGACTGCCGCCCAGCCGGCCGGCCCCATCTGCTGCTCGCGCCTCGCGCGTGGAGGATTGGAATCGATATGATCTAAGAACAAGGCAGGACTTTCAGCTAGCGTTTGCATGCATGCGATCGGAATTCGGAATCGACACGGTAGGTTAGGCAGTAGGTTCACGTACAGTACGTGGCCATAGCGGCTGTCGGAATCGATACGATCTAAGAACAAGGCAGGACGTACGTTTCAGTGCAGGCGCGCGTGGACGCGCGCACGCATGGCGGGAAGATAGATATTATTCACGTATGGGCGGTGTGGCCACCCTCAGCCCGGCCGGCCGGCGGCCGGCGGCCAGCGGCCGGCAGCATGCAGCTAGCTAGCCCTAGCCGCCGCCGTCGTGTACGTGGCACGGGCATGTCGCGGCGTACGTCCGTCCGGCCGTCCTCCGGCGTGCAGCATGTCAGCATCATATCCGTCTCGATCGACTGCGATGTCCACCATGAGCTGCTGCCTGTGCTGAGCCTAAGCCCACGACGGGACGCACTAGAACAGGGTCTTTGGCCGATTCTCAAAATCGTCTTTAGTCTCGGTGTTTTTGCTGTCCGGGACTATAATAGACCCTTTAGTCCCGGTCGGTAACACGGACCGGGACTAAAGGGTCTGCCCCAACGGCTATTGCGCAGAGCTGTCGGGGCAGGGACCCTTTAGTCCCGGTCTGTGTTACCAACCGGGACTAAAGAGCACTCTTTAGTCCCGGTTGGTGCCACGGACCGGGACTAAAGATTTAACCACGCTTTGTGGCTTGCCCCGGGATAAATGACCACCTTTTACCCCCAATTTTTAATACAAACCGGGACTAAAGCTCCCCGATTTATAACCTGTCAACTTCTTCCTCCCCCGAGCCAGAGACATTCAAATTTCAGTGAGCTTCTTGCTTGTTCTTGCTGTTGCTATTGCTTGTTCTTCATTGTTCTTCGTCTCCGGCGTCAATTGGTGATCTTCTTCGACTCCGTCATCGTCTCTTTGCGTTTAGAGGTAACTATTTTCATCTCCTACCATGTCTTTTGAATATGAGAGGAATTTAATTAAAATATATAGTTTGCAAAAACAAGCATAGAGAGTTGAGTAGTTTAAATTGGTTCATCACAATCACTTGATAGTTTTCTACTGCTAGGTAGTATCCATTCTATATTTCATACTTATGCAAGACGAGTAATATTGAATTTTAGTGTCTTTTTAGTTTATTTTCTTTAGAAAAATGTGGAATTTATAATAGTTTGCAACAATAAATATAGAGAGTAGACAATGTGGAAATTGGTATTGTTATATCATATTTTTCGATTATCTAAACAAATAGATAAATTTAGAGTCTTTTTTATTTATAATTGTTTAGAAAATTAGGAATTTGCATGTAATAGTTTACAAAATGAGCATGGATATAGTAGATGGCAACCGTGACCGGGTCCTCAGCCTCTCATCATCGGGATCCGAAGCGTTTGCGGCCGGATCTTCCTCTCATTGCTTGCGGCAAGTGTAAGCAGAAGATTGTGAAGGAGTACCGAGTGAAAAAAGAGGGAATCAACAAGGGTCGTATATTCTACAAGTGTCCGGACCATGAGGTGGGTTATTATTTACATGCATTTGATTAATATGGTTCATTCGTATCGGTTTTGCTTGATGATGTTGTTTAAATTTCTTATTCTTTGTTCTAATTGTAGTGGGAGGGCACCGACGGATGTAAAGGTTGGTACTGGGAGGAAGAGTACGTTCAACACGTACGAAATTCTGTTGCACAAGAGGTTGCCGTTGAAGGTGATGAGGCAGTGAGTCAGCGGCAGCAGCCCATCCATGCTAATGAAACGAATGATCTGTCTATTTTAGTTGGGATCGGACGCGAACTAATTATGTTGCTTAAGTGCATTTTATTTTTAGTTTTTTTAGTGCTAGCTGCGATAGTCTTCGTTGTAGTCAAGCTTGCTTGAATTAATCAATCATGTGATGTCATGAGTGTTGTGCAATAACATGAGAAACTACTAAGTGCATGGTTGTAATATTTAATGCAGATGTTGTCACGCAATTGGATGTATAATGTCGATCTCCGCTCCAAAGAGTTCATTGCTGGCGTGCACTATTTCTTAGGTGTGGCTGAGGCAAACAAGCAGGATACTTTCATGTGCTGCCCATGCGCCGTCTGTAAGAATTTGAAGGAATATTCATGCACAAGGACTCTTCATACACATTTGTTGAAGTCGGGTTTCATAACAAACTATATTTGTTGGACGAAGCATGGAGAAAGGGGGGTTGTAATGGATGATGGTGAAGAAGGTGAAGAAGAATTGGCTCACGCTGATATTATTGCTTAGTACGGTGCCTTTGATGATGATGCAGTGGGGGGAGGAGATGGTGAAGAAGATGCGGCAGCGACAGAAGATGTGGCAGCTGATGTTGATGCTCTTGGTGATGCCATTCGTGATGCACAAAGAGAATGTGAAAGTGACAAGGAGAAGGTCAAGTTCGAGCGCATGCTAGAGGATCATAGGAAATTGCTATATCCCACTGCTGAAGATGGCCAAAAAAAAGCTAGGTACTACACTGGAACTGCTGCAATGGAAGGCAAAGAATGGTACATCCGACAAGTCATTTGGGCAGTTATTGAAGATAATGAAAAAGATGCTTCCGAAAACGAATGAATTGCCCACCACTACGTATGAAGCAAAACAGGTCGTCTGCCCTTTGGGATTAGAAATCCAGTAGATACACGCATGTCCTAATGACTGCATCCTGTATCGTGGGGAGGAATACGAGAATTTGGATGCATGCCCGGTATGTGAAGCATCACGGTATAAGATAAGGCGAGATGATCCTGGCGACGTAGAGGGTGAAGAACGTCCAAGCAGGAAGAAAATCCCTGCCAAAGTTATGTGGTATGCTCCTATAATACCACGCTTGAAACGTTTGTTCAGAAATAAGGACAATGCAAAGTTGTTGCGGTGGCATAAAGAAGACCGTAAGGTAGACAATATGCTAAGGCACCCAGCCGATGGATCCCAGTGGAGAGCGATAGACAGAGAATTCCCAGAGTTTGCAGATGAGGCTAGAAACTTGAGGTTCGCTTTAAGTACAGATGGTTTTAATCCTTTTGGGGAGCAAAGCAGTAGTCATAGCACTTGGCCAGTGTAAGTGCAATCAAGCCTTAATTGTGGGTTTTGGTATTAATGACAATATGATTGGAGAACTAATGAGATTTATGAAGATGACAAGCAGGTTAATAATAAGAAAGGATGGTTTATATGCGTTGGTGGACCCCTCATACTATACTTCATCGGATCCGGACTCAAAGTGATATGTCAAGCTTTTTCAATTGAATTTGAGTTATAGGAATGCCGTACTATCAAGGGGGAATGCAAATACATTGCTATGGCTGAATGACATGTGCTCAAATCAACCCAAACCATCCATGTTTCTAAACCAAAGACAGCTGCACCCATTTCAGATCTGTGTCTGTCTGCTCGGTAGGCGCGGCAGTGCTGCTCCCAGCGCGGCAGTGCCGGGCCGCGGCACTGCCGGGCTTAGGCCGGCACTGCCGCGACTTGATGTAACCGTTGGCAGGGAGGAGATATTTACTCCATCTCCCTGCCACCCCAACGGTTATCTACAACCAGAACTCGTCACCTACCTCCAGACAAGCTTCTCTCTTCCCCATTGAAGGCTCTCAACTCCCCTCTCACCAATCCTTCGATTTCCATTGATTCCAAGTGATTGAGAGGCTTAAACCTTCATCAAAGAGAAGCCCTAGCTGAGATCTACTTCCTAGAGCACTTGATTTGAGCCATAGCCGGTGGATTTGCTTCTATTACTCTTGGGTTCTTGGAACCCTAGCCAGCTAGGCGTCGCCCTAGAGCCTTGCCAACTTGTGTGGCGGCCTAGGGAGGTTTGTAATCACTTGTGCAGCTAGTATTATTACCCCTCACTTCAAGGATTTGGTTCCTTGACTTGAGAACGAGGTAGAGTTGCAAAGCTCATGACCTAAGTGGTCAACCTCAACAACGTGGAGGTAGGCAAGCCTTGGTGGCGAGCTGAACCACGGGATAAATCACTTGTCTCTTGTGCTTGCTTAGTTTCATTCTTCATATTCATGAGCTTGTGATAGATTCTAGGGTTTGGCCCGATCTACTTTATTTTTCATATTTGGCTTGGAGTAGTTGTTTCTGCTGGTTCATAGAACTTGTTGTAGCATTTCTATTCATATAGAATCAGTTAGTTGTGGCTGGATTTCGAATTGCAGCTTCTGGTCTCACACTACGCGGCAGTACCGCGCTGGGGCCGGCAGTGCCGGGCAGCGGCAGTGCCGGGCACAGAGCGGTAGTGCCGGGCTTATCTAATTAAGTTTTGAGCTGTGATTTTTGACAGACATATTCACCCCCCTCTAGGCTACACAGGTCCTTACAAGTGGTATCAAAGCAAGGTCTCTCAGCAGCACTTCACCGTGCGAGAGAATGGCCACCGACGGAGGAACGGGTAACGTTAGCGTTGTGCAACCCACACCTGAAGTGGAAATGCACACTGCTAGCAGCAATGAAAGTCTCTCCACAGCAAGTGAGAAGGCACCTCCTCAAATGGGTGTGTCGGCCGGAGAGCTCGCAAGAAGAAAGGAGGAAAGAAGATTGAGAAGAGAAGCTAGAGCCAAAGCAAGAGAAGATGCAGCGATTCTCAAAGCAAAAGAAGAAAAGGCTCAAAGAAAAGAAGAGAGAAGGATTAGAAGAGAAGAAAGAGCCAAGAGAAGAGAAGAAAAGAAGAAGGAGGAAGAGCTCCAAGCAAAGAAGAGTGTGAACTTGAGTGATGACTCAAGTAGCACCGAAGATGGAGATGATCACTTCTCCTACACACATAAGGACAACAAGAAGAAGGAGGACATGAAGAAGTCATATAAAGAAGTATCCTTTAACTATTCTTCTATGACTAACCATGACTCTAGGCCTCTCATCAATGTGCTCGCGGGCAAGTTACCTCGTTTTGACGGGACTAACTTTGCCAAGTGGAAGCACATTATGAAGACCTATCTTATTGGTCTCCATCCAGGTATTTGGGAGATAGTGCACAATGGACTTGAAGCACCGGTTGATCCAAAGAGCCCCACTCAAGATGAATTCCGCAACATTCATCTCAATGCTCAAGCCACTAGTGTGTTGCTTAGTGCCTTGGATGGTGATGAGTACAACAAGGTCATGGGAGTTGAGGTTGCAAAGGAGATTTGGGACACATTGCATATAGCTCATGAAGGGGTTGACAAAGTGAGGCAATCCAAGATTGACTTGTTGATGGCTAAGCTCAACCGGTTTGTGATTTGTGATGGTGAAGGTCCACAAGAGATGTTTGATAGATTGATGGTGATTGTTGGTAAGATTAGAGGGCTAGGTGGAAATGAAATCAATGATCACAAGGTTGTGAAGATCATGTTAGAGGCATACTCACCTAGAAATGAGACCGTAGTAACATTGATTAGGGACAAGAAGAAGTTTGAGCAATTCACACCTAGTGATGTGCTTGGAAGGATTATCACATTTGATATGCAAAGAGAAGAGGCAAATGAGAGAAGGAAGCTTGGAGAGTTGCAAGCTAGGCTAGATGGGATGAAGATCAAGGATGTGGCACTTAAGGCTAGCAAGCCATCAAGGCAAGCAACATCAAGCAAGGCAAAATCAAGCAAGCAAGCCTCTACAAGCAAGCCCAAGCAACAAAAGAAGAAAATTGAAGTTGAGGACAGCACATCATCATCTTGTGAAAGTGAAAGTGATGGTGAAGAATTTGAAGAAATTGGTGATATAGCTCTTTTCATGAGAAGATACCGCAAGGGGCTCAAGAAGGAAGGTTATAAGTTTGTAAAAAGAAGGTTTCCAAACAAGAAGAAAAGAACTTGCTACAATTGTGGAAGCACCGATCATTTCATAGCACATTGTCCACATGAGAAGAAGGACAACTTCAACAAGGGCAAGAAAGATGACAAAGGCACTTACAAGAAACACAACAAGAGATACATGGGAGAAGCTCACATTGGACATGAATGGGATTCAACCGCACAAACCTCAAGTGAAGAAGATGAGAAGATAGCAACAATAGCATTTCAAAAGTCATCTCCTTCACCAAGACTATTCAACAACTTGTCCGATGATGATGATTGCAACTCCCACACTTGTCTCATGGCCAAGAAAGAGAAGGTGAAAAAGGCTCACACTTCTAAAACCTCTCTTCCACCTAGTGACATCTCTAGTAGTGAACTTAGTGATTCCTCTAGTGATGAAGAAATAAACATGATAACTAAAAGGTTGGACAAGAAAACCAAACTCTTTATCACTAAACTAATGGAGGAACTAGAAAGTGTACAAGCCGAGCTAGCAATAAGTGAGGATGCTCTCATCAAACAAGAGGACCTCTACATTGCTTGCAAGGAAGCTCTTGCATTAGAGAGAAGTGAGTTGGATGTCTTGCACGAGGCCTTGGCCAAAGAGCAAGATGAACATGCTTCCCTAAAGAAGACCCATATTGCACTCAAGGAAAAGTATTGTGGCTTAGATGAAAAGCACAAAGAACTTGAGTTGCAATATAATCTTCTTTGGGAAAGCAACTCAACTCTTCCTAAAGCAAATGTCACCTCTATTCCCTCCACTAGTGAAGGTTGTGGAAAATGCTATAATGTTGATTTGAATGTCTATTCCACTAACCTTGTGAACATGGAGGCCATGAGAAAGGAGATAGAAAGATTGACAAATATCATTGTAAATGGTTGTGTCAAGTCTACCACAAGTGCTAATGAGAAGACTCAAGAGAAGAGCAAGCCCAAGTTCAAGAATGGACGGCGTCCTTCCATAAAAGATGGGTTGGGCCACGAAAAAGGAGGCAAGACTAATGGAAGAAGGACAGTGAATGGCTATGAGTGTGTGAGGTTTGAGAAGAAGGGTCAGATTGGTACAGTTCAGCCTGCACAGACCGCGGCAGTGCCGCGCCAGAAGGCGGCAGTGCCGGACCCCGGCAGTGCCGCCCCCAGGCCGGCAGTGCCGCGACCCAAGAAAGGGAAGGCTACCAGTTTGCCTTCTGCTCAGTCTCACACACAGCACAAGCAGGTACCCAACCCAAAGCAAGAATATATCTCAGAAACCAAAGGAATCTATTTGGGTGACCAAGAACAAGTTTGCACATCAACCCAAGATAGAAGCCCCAAGGAAGAGCATGTCATCTTGTTACATTTTAGGACACAACAACAGTGGTAAAGTTGTTGCAAAGTATGTTGGTGATAACAAGAGGACAGCCGACAAGTGTATTTGGGTTCCTAAGATACTTGTGACTAACTTGCAAGGCCCCAATATCAATTGGGGACCTAAACCTAGGAACTAAACTTGTCTTGCAGGCATACTCCTCTGGTGGATCAAGTTGGGTGCTTGATAGCGGATGTACAAATCATATGACCGGAGAAAGGAGTATGTTCTCATCATATTCCCCAACTTCAAATGCAAGCGAAAACATCATTTTCGGTGATAACTCCAAGGGGGATGTGTTAGGTCTTGGTAAAGTTGCTATTACACTTGAGCATTCAATTACTAATGTCTTACATGTTGATTCGTTGAGTTACAACTTGCTATCCATTTCACAATTATGTGGAATGGGTTTCAATTGTCTCTTTACGGATGAGGGTGTGGAAGTCTTTAGAAGGGAGGATTCCTCTATTGTCTTTACGGGTCGTTTGAAAGGGAAGCTTTACTTAGTTGATTTCAACAAAAGTGAAGCCAAACTTGAGACTTGTTTAGTGGCAAAATCTAGCATGGGTTGGTTATGGCATCGCCAACTAGCTCATGTTGGGATGAGGAACTTGGCCAAACTTCAAAAGGACAACCACATCCTAGGACTAACCAATGTTGATTTTGAGAAAGACAGAGTATGTGGAGCTTGCCAAGCCGGAAAACAAGTAGGCGTACCTCACCCACCGAAGAGCTACGACACTACTACTCATCCATTGGAGTTGATCCACATGGACCTCTTTGGACCGGTTGCCTACCTTAGCATCGGCGGTAACAAACATGGTCTTGTTATTGTTGATGATTTTTCTCGTTTCACTTGGGTATTCTTTATGCATGACAAAAGTGTAGTGCAAGAGAAGGTGAAGATGTTCATACGAAGAGCTCAAAGGGAATTCGGTTTCAACATCAAGAAAGTTCGTAGCGACAACGTGTAACACCCCTGGTGTTTAACTGTAATTAACCTGACATGTCATCATCATTAGTCATTAATCATTCTTGTCTTGCATTTATGTTTGCTTAGTACTTGTGTAGCAATCTCTTTTCAAAAACCCTAAAAGCCCAAATCTTCCTATAAGGGCAAAAATGGTAATTTCACCTCTGTGCCTAGCTTTGTGTAATTCTTGTTCAGTTGGTTGTCTTGAAGTTTTGTTGTGTTGGCCAAAGTTCAAAAATCAAAATCAGATTTCAAATCCCTTTGCAAAACTCTGATTTCCAAATCCTGGATTTTATCCCTCTTTTGTAATTCAAAATTATTCAAAATTTGAGGTTGGTCTAAAAAGCAAAGTTGTAGATCTGGCCAAGAGAAACAACTTTGGTATTTACAAATTTTCAAGTTTCTGTACAAAGTTTGGAGTAAATCCAAATTCATTCAAATTCCAGTTTTTGTCCCTTTTTCAGTTTTCAAAATTTATTCAAAAACTATTGAGTTTCAGAAAAAGGGTATATTAGCAAAGTTGTAGGTTTTGATAAAAGGAACAACTTTCATGTTTGCAGATTTCCAACTTTCAGTGTAAAATCAAAAGTAATTTTGAATTTATTCAAATCTCAAAAGTGTCCCCTTTTCTGATTTCAAATGTGGTTCGAAAACTATTTGGATTTTGAAAATGTTCATATTTACAAAGTTGTAGATCTCTTTTTCTTGATCAACTTTGATGTTTTGAGTTTTTGTTGCCCAGTTCAAATTTTGGAAGTAATTTGCAAAATACAGATACCAGCCAAAAAGTCAAACCCTAGGGCATAGCCCTGTTCATCTTCCTCGCGTAGGGGGAGGGCCCCGGCCGTGGCCGAGCCTCCGGCGCTGCGCGCGCCACGCGTTTGGCAGCCGCTCGTCTGTCCCCGACCAGCCGCCTGCGTCCGCGCCATCATTCCGCCCCCGCACGCGCACGTGCTGACCTCCACACCCGTCCCCTACAGTGCCCAGGGCGTCGCCGCCGCGTGGCCATCGCCGGCGAGCCTTCGCCCAGGCCCTGCACGCACGCCTGTCCTTCCCGCCAGAGCGCAATCGAGTGCGCACGCTCTCGCCGAGCTTATCCACCCCACCCCGTGCTCTCTACCGGCCTCTGGCCGCGGCTATATAAGCCCGCCGGAGCCCCGAGCTTCTCACTCAGCTCCGCCTCCGTCGCCAGCACAGTCCACAGCCTCCATCGCTCAACCAACTAGCCCAACAGCTCCGTCTTGAGCTCGTGGAGCTTCCCCGCTCTTCAATTTCATCTCTACCACCTCTGATCGCCCGGCGTAACCCTTTCTTCCCCAACTCCGGCAAGGGACCGCCGTGCTCGGGTTCGTGAAATACTCCCTCTCCGGTCACGGATACCTTCCCCTGACCCCTGTGTCAGCTTCCTTGGTTCCGTGCGACTCTGACCAGGCCCTTGCGGCCTCGTGTGTTGCGCAGGGTCGTCGGAGCGCCGCTCGCCGCTCGCCGCCGAAAGAGCTCCACCGAACCACCGCCCCGCCGAGCCCTGTCTCCGACCGTGGTAAGCCCTCGAAGCCCCCTCGGTCTCTGCCTTTTAACGGCGCAAGCTCGAGCCAGGCCTCGGGCGCACGCGTTCACTGTGGCTCGAGCCAGGCCTCGAGCACACTTTTCCGTCTCGCCCGAGCCCAAGCCTCGAGCGGACAGACCCTCACCACTTCGCTCGAGCCAGGCCTCGAGCGGACTCGTGCACCCTCCGCTTCGTCGAGCTAGGCCTCGGACGGACGCTTGCTTTTCCGTCTCGCCCGAGCCTTCCGTCTCGCCCGAGTCCGCTTCGCCCGAGCCTCCGGGCCAGGCCTCGGACGGAGCAGTCACTTTCCGATTCGCCCGAGCCTCCTGTTCGCCCGAGCCTTACGAAGAAAGAGCACAGTGCTCTTTTTCCTTTTTGGGGAGTTGTGAATAGTGTTCTGTTTTCTCTTTTTTGTGTGAATTAATCTGTTGTTCCTTAAATCCTGATAAATTTATGGTATGCTCCATGCACTGTGTAGTATTTAATAAAAATAAGAAACTTGACTTTTCTGTAAGAATTCAAAAATGTAAAATCCCTCTTTTAATTAATAAATGGATAGTTTTGGATTTTTAGAAAATTATTTATAACTCCAAAAATCATGAGAATAATTTTTGTGAGCTTCCCATGCCATGTTTAGTCTCTGGTGAAATTTTGAAGTCTTTTGGAACAAGTTGATTTTTGAGCATTTATCTTTAATTGTTAAATAGTGCCTTTGTTAATTAATGTCTGATTTTATTTGAGCACCTTAATGACCTCCAAAAATTATGAAATTTGTTTTGCCACCTATCTACACCATAACAAACTTATGTGATTAATTTGGTAATTTTTGGAGCAACTTCATAAAATGACCTTTTTAAATAATTAAGGAAAATAGAAAGAGTGATTAGGGTTCATGTTATGCCCTGTTTTTGCATTATTCATGATAGCTTACTCATGTGCATGCATCATTGCATTCGTATAGTCACCGAAGAAGGAGTCAAGATCGAGGGAGCCGCCGACGAACCTGTCCCTGAGGCTACCCCGAGCTTCGACCTCTGCACCTCCAACCCTGAGTTAGCTGTCTTTGCTCTTCAAGGCAAGCCCCGGTGCATTTAACCCTTTCCTTGAATTTATAAAATGATTTCCTTAAATACTTTTGAGTTAAATTATTGCATTAGGTTTATAGGAGTTGTGTGCTATCCTAATTGATGCACTATCCACCTTGACCACTGATACACCTGATACCTGCTGTTTAAAAGTATTTGAAAAATGCTTAGCAATGCTTATGGAATTAGACTTTGCAATAAAATGCCAATTTCAAAAGTGTGATCACTTAAGGAATGTTTATGGGATTTTGGTCTTACTCCCCGGCTGTTGGCTAGGTATCTGATCCGTACCTAGTCAATAGCGAGGAGAGGTTGTCCGAGCGTACGGTGCCGTCATGTTGTAGTCCGGGACTCAACAGTTGACACCGACCGGGACATGGTTGAAAAACTGACAGGACTGTTACGCTTGGGTGAGATATAACCAAGGTATAGTTCTGGCTGGAAAATTAGGGACCATCCGTATGGGGGCCTGCTGGTCAAGACTGGTAACTATTCACATACTTCGGAAAGCTCTGGCTCCGAGGAATCCTTTATTGGACCGACAACCGCGCACTGGGAGTGGAGAGATGGCGGAAGTAGCATGTACCCACGTGGGTTAAAGTCCCGGATTGGTGTGGTGTACTGTACTTCCGGGTGGCGTAGGACCGGGCCCAATCTTGGAGGAATCGTGGTAGACGAGTTGACATATGCAAGCTTGGGTGCTACATATGCAGTGTGGATAGGGATCCTCAGCTGAGTATTATTTATCCGGATTAACGTTGCTCCTCGGTTATGGAGACTTGGTCACTGACTGTCAACGGAGAGTGGTTCTCAACTAGGAATGTTTTGAAATGTAAAATGAATCATGAATGATGAAGAATTGAGGAATACTGAATCTTTCAAAATAAAATAAGGTTTACAAAATGCTTTTCTGTAAAATACTTGATCTTGCTTAAGCCTTACCTTGACTACCCTAAGCCTCTCATTCCTGAGTCTTCTTCCTTTTTCTTTAGTCGGGTAAGTCTTGTTGAGTACCCCAGTACTCAGGGTTTGTTACCCATGTTGCAGGTATGCCTGAGACCCCGATGTGTCTCGCACCCTGTTGCGTGACCTTCGTCCAGGAAGAGGCCGATGAGGCCAATGAGTAAACATGCACCCTCGGGCTGGGTGTTACATGTATCTTTATATTAATGTTTCCGCTACGTTGTCTACTTTGAATCACCTGAACAATGGTTTGTAATAACCGTACTCCTTACCTCATTTGAAACCTCGTTTTGTAAAACTAATGTTATTTAAGTCTTCCACTCTTTATTCCGATGTTATTTGTAAAAGTATGCAATGCAGTAACCAAATTGTGAGATGATCCTGCGGACATTGGGCGCTGATGTAGCCCGGTGGCGAACAAGTCTTAATCACATGGAACATGGGTTCGGCTGTCAGAGGTTGACAGGGACACGTGGGCCATGGGATTAGGGTTGTTCCGTCACACAACGGAACCGAATTCCGAAACACCCAAGTAGATGAGTTTCTTGATGAAGAGGGCATTAAACATGAATTTTCAGTTCCATACACCCCTCAACAAAATGGTGTGGTGGAGAGGAAGAATAGAACACTCATTGACATGGCAAGAACGATGCTAGATGAATACAAGACGCCGGACATCTTTTGGGCCGAAGCCGTCAATACCGCTTGTCATGCAATCAACCGCCTCTACCTCCACAAGAGAAGAAAGAAGACCTCCTATGAGCTGCTCACCGGTAACAAACCAAAGGTGTCGTACTTTAGAGTATTTGGGTGCAAATGTTTCATATTGAACAAGAAGCCCAAAGCCTCTAAGTTCGCATCCAAGGTTGATGAAGGTTTTCTTCTCGGTTATGGATCAAACGAGCATGCCTATCGTGTTTTCAACAAGGCCTCCGGCAAGGTTGAAATAGCGATAGACGTGACGTTTGATGAAACTAATGGCTCTCAAGTAGAGCAAGTTGATGAAGTTGTTGTAGGTAATGAGGAACCACCTTGTGAAGCAATCAAGCAATTAGCCATTGGTGATATTAGACCACAAGAACAGCAGGCTACTGGTCGAGATGGTCCTCAAGCTGAAGCTCCTGCTGGGATTGATCAGATACAGTCCCCGGCAGTGCCGGGCCTGACCCCGGCAGTGCTGGACGGCGGCAGTGCCGGGCAAAGCCCAGCAGTGCCGGGCACACCCAGGGCAGCTGCAGCCACTCCACTTCGTGGAGTGAATCTACAACCCATCTTCGAGCAAGATGAAGAAGAGAATGCAGAAGATGAACCAGAACCCATTGATCATCCAAGGCTCAAGCAAACTATTCAACGGGATCATCCCGTTGACAATATTCTTGGGAGTCTTCGAAAGGGGGTAACGACACGCTCTCATTTAGCAAATTTCTGTCAATATTACTCATTTGTCTCCTCTTTGGAACCTCTCAAGGTAGAAGAAGCCCTGGATGATCCGGATTGGGTGATGGCCATGCAAGAAGAGCTCAACAACTTCGAGCGTAATCAAGTGTGGTCACTTGTGGAAAGACCAAACACCAATGTCATTGGTACCAAATGGGTCTTCCGCAACAAGCAAGATGAAGAAGGCGTAGTGACAAGGAACAAGGCAAGATTGGTAGCTCAAGGGTACACTCAAGTAGAGGGCTTGGACTTTGAAGAAACATATGCACCGGTTGCTAGGCTTGAAGCCATTCGGATTCTTTTAGCCTATGCAGCTCATCACAACTTCAAGCTATATCAAATGGATGTGAAGAGTGCATTCCTCAATGGCCCTATACAAGAGTTGGTGTATGTCAAGCAACCACCGGGCTTTGAAGATCCCAAGTTCTCCAACCACGTCTTCAAACTCCATAAGGCGCTCTATGGGCTTAAACAAGCACCTAGAGCATGGTATGAATGCCTTAAGGAATTCTTGCTCAAACAAGGCTTTGAAATAGGCAAAGCCGATCCTACTCTCTTCACTCATAAAGTCAATGGAGATATCTTTGTGTGCCAAATATATGTCGATGACATAATATTTGGTAGTACTAACAAATCTTTTTGTGATGAGTTTAGTAGGATCATGACTAAGAGATTTGAGATGTCTATGATGGGTGAGCTCAAGTTCTTCCTTGGTTTTCAAATCAAGCAATTAAAGGAAGGGACTTTCCTTTGTCAAACCAAGTACACCCATGATATGTTAAGGAAGTTTGACATGGTAAACGCCAAGCCTATCAAAACTCCCATGCCAACCAATGGGCATCTTGATCTCAACGTAGAAGGGAAAGCCGTGGACATTAAGGTATATCGCTCCATGATCGGCTCACTACTCTACTTATGCGCATCTAGGCCCGATATTATGCTTAGTGTGTGCATGTGTGCTAGATTTCAAGCTAACCCGAAAGAGTGTCACTTAGTGGCCGTTAAGAGAATCTTGAGATATCTAGTTCACACTCCAAACCTTGGCTTGTGGTATCCTAAGGGCTCCAAGTTTGATCTACTTGGCTATTCGGATTCCGATTACGCCGGTTGCAAGGTAGATCGAAAAAGCACTTCGGGGACATGTCAATTCCTTGGACGCTCCTTAGTGTCTTGGAGTTCTAAAAAGCAAAATTGTGTAGCCCTTTCCACGACCGAGGCCGAGTATGTTGCAGCAGGTGCATGTTGTGCGCAACTACTTTGGATGAGGCAAACCCTTTGTGATTTCGGATGTCATTTTACTCATATCCCACTCTTGTGTGACAATGAAAGTGCCATAAAACTTGCAAACAACCCAGTGAGTCACTCAAGAACCAAACATATAGACATCCGACATCACTTCTTAAGAGATCATGAAATCAAAGGAGATATCGCCATTAGACATGTGAGCACCGACAAACAACTAGCCGATATCTTCACCAAGCCTCTAGATGAGTCAAGGTTTTGTGCTTTAAGGAGTGAACTAAATATACTTGACTCTCGTAACGTAGTTTGAAACCTAGCATGCTTGATTGATCAACTAGAATGACCTAGGCAAAACAAATTTCAAAACTTTCATATTGTGTTTCAAAATCTTTGAAAGAAAAACTTGCTTGGTATGACCATTGTTCTGTATTGACTGATTGTCTCTGGTCATAACATGCAAGTAGTACTTGTCCACTCCAAGAATAAGATATAGTGCTGTAGAGAATAAACCTGTCTATAGGTAACTGTCCGGAAGTGCCGGGCCAGGCGCGGTAGTGCCGGGCCCCGGCAGTGCCGCGACAGGCGCGGTAGTGCCGCGACTTACCGATTCAGCCTGAATCGGTTTGTTACCGAGTGGGGCCAAGGGAAAACTTTCCTATTCTTACCCGACGACCCCCCTCTCTCTCTCCCTCATCCATTCACCGCACCCGTGCTCTCCTTTTCACCTCTCTCTCACGGGCGACCGGGCGACCGCACTCTCCCTCTCCACTGACCGTGCTCCCCGGCAGCTCCGGCCTCCGGAGGTGCTGCTCGGGATCTCCTTCGGTGCTGCTCCGTTGTCCTCTTCTCCAAGGGTCTCCTTCCCTCTCCTTCCTCTCAAGGTGAAAGTTCAAAATCCCAAACCCTAAGTTTTTCCCGATTTGCAAAATGCGCCATGGGTATTGTATTTAGAGGTTGTAGAAGGGTTTGTAGATGATAGGGAAGTGGTAGAGATAATGGATGTGGTGTTCCTTGGCTCAGATCTGGCCTGCCTGCACGGCAGTGCCGCGCCCTGCGTGGCAGTGCCGGGCCCCGGCAGTGCCGGACCATGAGCAGGGATTTGATCCAAGTAACACCTTATCCATCAAAATCTATCGCCTCACTATAACCTACCAGCCCTTATGCAGTCTTCTAATTCGCAGTTTCCATGTCTTAGATGTCGGGCGGAAGAGGAGATGAGAGAAGGGTTAAGCAGAGGATGGATCCGCTCAGGGGGAGGAGCAAGCAACCATCCCGTCGAGGTGGCTCTAGCTCCCAAGGAGATGTTTCAACGAGGCAGCAGATCCGGGATGAGGCTCGCCTGCAGATGCAGGGTCGTCAGATTCAGGATGACCTCTATCCCAACACCCCAGAGCACCTGGCAGAGGTCAGCAGAGCACTCTTGCAGCCCTACACAGAGGATGTGCAGGAAAGGCCACCTCAGGACACCAGGGACAGGCAGCCCCTGTCATACTATCAACAGTTCAGCTCGGTCAAGTCTCAGCGCCAGCACAACCCATACAATCATCAAAAGGATATGGGCATTGATTACAGGTTCTGGAACGAGTTCCATTCAGATTTCTATCGCTCAGTCCTGTACAATGCTAAGAAGCAAAAGATTTTGAACATGAAATATGTTGATTGGGAGCATCTAGAGAGCAAGACTGACCGTGACATCAATAGGGTGGTGGCTGCATGCAAGGCAAGAAACATGTATGATTTGATGGGATTTAGCTATAATTGGAACACCGAGATCATCCATCAGTTTCATGCAACTCTATATGTTGACAATGTGGTTGAGGAGATGCACTGGATGACTGAGGGTAGTCACTACAAGGTCACTTATGAGACCTTTAGTAGGATCCTTGGTTTGGGCAGCGAGGATAGAGAGCTTGATAATCTGCATGATGAGAGGACTTTGACAGATTCTGAGATTGCTTTCATGTATGAGGACCCTCGGAAGGCAGATGGGTTGGTCAAGGGACTACAAGGTTTTTATTACATGTTGAACAACCTCTTCAGGCAAACTCTCAACCCAAAGAGTGGGTCCCATTCTAACTTGTATGGATATGGTAGGAACATGTTGGCTAGGATGGCCCCAGGGGCTAATCGCTTTTCCATATCCAGCTTTATATGGACTGAGCTTCAGGTTGCAGCCGAGGATGCTAGGAAGGCAGTTCTTTATGCCCCCTACATCATGTTTATGATTGAGATGGTTTCCGGCTATACCTTTGCTAAGGATGGGTTGCATGAGCCATACCGTGCAGAGAAAAAGAGAGGAGAAGCCGCAGGGGCAGCAGCAGCTGACAGGCCAGAGAGCTCCCGCCCTTCCTATCAGAGGAAGAAGAAGAGCAAGTTGGCCAAATGGATCAAGGTCATCTTCTCTACTTGCACCTACGCAGCCCAGACAGCTCACCAGGCACTCGTTGAGCAGCGAGCAGAGCGAGAGCGGGCGGGACGTTCGCCGTTACCTCCACCCCGCTCTCCACCTCACTTCGACCTCTCCAGTCTCGACTCAGATGACATAGACTCAGATGGAGATGAGGAGCAGGAGGAGATAGTGCCTGTGCCACCCCGTCGTTCTACACGTGCCTCGACCTCGACCCGCTACACCAGTTCCACTCACCGTCAGGGGAAGGCCGTGGTAGAGTCCGACGACGACGACGATGACGATGATGATGATGAGGAGGAAGAAGAAGTTCAGTGGGACAAGATAGCTTCGGATGATGAGTGAGTGTTTGGACACTCTTCTCTTCTCTACTTCTCTCTTTTTGGTGACTTGTTGCCAAAGGGGGAGATTAGGTGAAGCGAAGGGGGTACAACACTTCTGTTCATGTCCCCATCATGTTAGTAGTTGTGAGTTGTGAGGGAGTTTGATTCGTTCAAAACTCTATGTTTGTAATATTACTCTATGGTACTACTTCTTAGGCTTGGATGTGGACATGTACTTTTACCTGCTTATCTGGCATGTGTTATCTTGTTTAGTTCTGTTATTGATTATGCTTTGTGGCTTTGTGTTAATTCCGCTGCGTTTGCTGTCTGTAGCCTGAGCGGCAGTGCCGCTCCAGGGCCGGCAGTGCCGGGCTCCGGCAGTGCCGCTCTGACAGAAAGGCAGTAAACACCTCTGATGTGCTTAAACTATCATTCGCATCACGTATTATTCTTGACACAGTTTAGTTGCACCCCACAAAGCTACTAGATGTGAAACTGAACCCATTTCTCACTTATGGATATGTGAATATTGGCCTCTAATGCCAATTTGAGATTCCCATTCTCATTCACAGATTTAGGGGGAGGTTTCACACCTAAGCTTCTAAATCTCAAGTATTGTACCTTTTATTGTAAGCTTCAATTGTATTGTCATCAATCACCAAAAAAAGGGAGATTGTAAGTGCAATCAAGCCTTAATTGTGGGTTTTGGTATCAATGACAATATGATTGAAGAACTAATGAGATTTATGAAGATGACAAGCAGGTTAATAATAAGAAAGGATGGTTTATATGCGTTGGTGGACCCCTCATACTATACTTCATCGGATCCGGACTCAAAGTGATATGTCAAGCTTTTTCAATTGAATTTGAGTTATAGGAATGCCGTACTATCAAGGGGGAATGCAAATACATTGCTATGGCTGAATGACATGTGCTCAAACCAACCCAAACCATCCATGTTTCTAAACCAAAGACAGCTGCACCCATTTCAGATCTGTGTCTGTCTGCTCGGTAGGCGCGGCAGTGCTGCTCCCAGCGCGGCAGTGCCGGGCCGCGGCACTGCCGGGCTTAGGCCGGCACTGCCGCGACTTGATGTAACCGTTGGCAGGGAGGAGATATTTACTCCATCTCCCTGCCACCCCAACGGTTATCTACAACCAGAACTCGTCACCTACCTCCAGACAAGCTTCTCTCTTCCCCATTGAAGGCTCTCAACTCCCCTCTCACCAATCCTTCGATTTCCATTGATTCCAAGTGATTGAGAGGCTTAAACCTTCATCAAAGAGAAGCCCTAGCTGAGATCTACTTCCTAGAGCACTTGATTTGAGCCATAGCCGGTGGATTTGCTTCTATTACTCTTGGGTTCTTGGAACCCTAGCCGGCTAGGCGTCGCCCTAGAGCCTTGCCAACTTGTGTGGCGGCCTAGGGAGGTTTGTAATCACTTGTGCAGCTAGTATTATTACCCCTCACTTCAAGGATTTGGTTCCTTGACTTGAGAACGAGGTAGAGTTGCAAAGCTCATGACCTAAGTGGTCAACCTCAACAACGTGGAGGTAGGCAAGCCTTGGTGGCGAGCTGAACCACGGGATAAATCACTTGTCTCTTGTGCTTGCTTAGTTTCATTCTTCATATTCATGAGCTTGTGATAGATTCTAGGGTTTGACCCGATCTACTTTATTTTTCATATTTGGCTTGGAGTAGTTGTTTCTGCTGGTTCATAGAACTTGTTGTAGCATTTCTATTCATATAGAATCAGTTAGTTGTGGCTGGATTTCGAATTGCAGCTTCTGGTCTCACACTGCGCGGCAGTACCGCGCTGGGGCCGGCAGTGCCGGGCAGCGGCAGTGCCGGGCACAGAGCGGTAGTGCCGGGCTTATCTAATTAAGTTTTGAGCTGTGATTTTTGACAGGCCTATTCACCCCCCCTCTAGGCCACACAGGTCCTTACAGCCAGTTACTCTATGTATCTACAACCTTCCTCTGTGGTTATGCATGAAGCGGAAGTACATTATGATGTCATTGCTCATCCAAGGGCCGAAGCAACCTAGCAACGACATCGATGTCTACCTGAGGCCATTAGTTGAGGAACTTCTACTTCTATGGAGCAAACCAGGCATACGCGTGTGGGATGAGTACAAACAGGAACACTTTGACCTGCGAGCATTATTGTTCGTAACAATCAATGATTGGCCGGCTCTAAGTAATCTTTCAGGCCAGACAAACAAGGGATATAATGCATGCACACACTGTTTCGAAGACCTTGATAGTTTATTTTTGAAAAAGTGTAGGAAGGTCGTGTATGTTGGGCACCGTCGGTTTCTTCCCATGGACCACCCAGTAAGAAAGAAAGGCAAACATTTTAAAGATAAGGCAGACCACCAAACCAAGCCTCGTAACCGAACCGGAGATGATATACTCGAAATGGTGAAGGATACGAAAGTAGTATTTGGAAAGGGACGGGGCAGCGAACCTGTTCCCAAAGACGCTTCGGGACACGCACCCATGTGGAAGAAGAAGTCCATATTCTGGGAGCTACCCTACTGGCATGTCCTAGAGGTCCGCCATGCGATCGACGTGATGCACCTGACAAAGAACCTTTGTGTGAACCTGCTTGGATTCATGGGTGTCTACGGAAAGCCTAAGGATTCACTTGAAGCACGACAGGACTTGCAGCGCATGAAAGAACGAGACAACTTGCATCCGGAGAAGACAGATGACGGGCGCCAGTACTTAAGCCCTGCTAGCTACACTCTTAGCAGAGAAGAAAAAGAAGGCATGTTTGAATGCCTTAATAGCATCAAGGTCCCATCTGGATTCTCCTCCAATATAAAGAGAATAATTAATGTGCCAGAGAAGAAGTTCCAAAACTTGAAGTCCCATGACTGCCATGTGCTTATGACCCAATTGCTTCCTGTTGCTCTAAGAGGAATTCTACCTCCACATGTACGTCTAGCCAACGTGAAGGTATGTGCATTTCTTAATTCAATTTCACAAAAGGCAATCAATCCAGAGGAACTTTCTACTTTGCAGAATGATGTCATTCAATGTCTCGTCAGCTTTGAGTTGGTGTTCCCTCCATCCTTCTTTGATATCATGACACACCTCCTAGTTCACCTGGTCAAGGAGATCATTATTCTCGGTCTTGTGTTCCTACACACCATGTTCCCATTCGAGAGGTTCATGAGTGTCCTGAAAAAATATGTCCATAACTGTTCTCGGCCTGAAGAAAGCATCGCCCAGGGCTACGGTACAGAGGAGGTCATAGAGTTTTGTGTGGACTTTATTCCAGACCTTGACCCGATTGGCGTTCCTGAATCGCGACACGAGGGCAGACTCAAGCAAGGGAACACTAGGGAAGAAAACATATATCGGTACAGGAGACGATTACTTCGATAAAGCACACTACACAGTTCTACAGAACTCCTCATTGGTCGATCCATATATCGAGGTACATAAGGATTTCCTTCGATCCAAGTGGCCCGGGAAGAGTGAATCTTGGATTACACGTCAGCACATGCAAACCTTCGGCGATTGGTTGCGAAAACAATATCAGAGTGATGATAACATAGATGAGCAGCTTTATTTGTTGGCCAGACAACCATAGTGGGTTGTAAAGATATTATGTAATAATTAATTAATTAAGACTTCATTTATTTGATAATGGATTTATATATATATTTAGTAGTAGTGATCATTGGTTTATGTGCTTCTCTAGATGTGAATCATCAAAATACATATAAGAAGATACTAAAATTTAACATTTTCTTCTGTAAACTAAAGCAAAAAGAATCTCATACTAATTTTTAAAAGAAAGTATATCAAATATTTAATTTTCTGTTCAATTAGAAAGATTTAAGATATATTTAAAAAGAAAAAAATAAATTTAAAAATCTAAAACTACTGCATCTGTCGCGTAGAACCGAAATTGGACAATGATTTTTTAGGTTATAAACAAAAGATTAACGTCCAAATGATATGAAAATAAATTTTCTATTGAAAGCCAACAATTTTTTAAATTTAAATTGAACATTAAATTTTTGCATTAACTAAATATGAATGGTTATTTACATTTATATTCGTTATTATAAAAAAAAGAAAAGAATTTATGTAATAAGGTTAAAGGATATACAACTGTAATTTTTAAGTAATTTTATGCCTACTGTTCAATTTACTATGCAATTAACAAGAATTACAACATATTTATATAGTGGAAACTTAATACAAAATCCAAAATACTGAAAACCCAAAACTGTGGCGGGAAAGGACCCCTTTAGTCCCGGTGCGTAAGCCCGCCCGGGACTAAAGGTCCAACCCTTTAGTCCTGGGGCGTACTACGCACCGGGACTAAAGGGTCTTTAGTCCCAGTGCCTAATACGGTCCGGGACTAAAGGCCCTCCCGGGTATATAGGGCACAGGGCACAGTGCCCTCCAATCTTCCCCAGATCGACGCGCAGTTGCCCCGCCTCCGTCCGCGCCGCCGCCCTCGAGCTCTCCTCGCCGTCAAGGCTCTGTCCGCGCCGTCGAGCTCCGCTCCGCCCTCGTCCTCCCTCGCCGTCGTCCGCGCTGCGCCCTCGGCCGGCCTCCCTCTGCCCTCCGCGCCCGTACGGCGTCGTCCTCGCCGTCGTCGAGCACATCCGCGCCGTCGTCGAGCTCGTCCTCCTCGCCGTCGTGTGTCCGCGCCGGCGGCCGTACTTGTCCTCGCCGCCGTCGTCGAGCCTCCTCGCCGCCGTCGTGCACCTGTGCGTGGTGTGCGTGTGTGTGGTGTGTGTGCAGTGTGCGTGGTGTGTGTGTGCGTGGTGTGTGTGCAGTGTGAGAGTGAGTGTAAAAAAAGAAATGAAAAGTTAAATAGAAAATAATATATATAGAAAAAAGAAAATTGATATATATATAAAAATAAATATATATATTTAGAAAAAGAAAGTGATATATATAAAATGAATATAAATACATATATATTTATATATAATGAATATGATCATATTCATTATCTATAAATAAATATATATATATATTTATATTCATTTCTTTTTCTACATATATATATTTATTATCTATATATATCAATTTTCCTTTTTCTATATATATTATTTTCTATTTAACTTTTCATTTCTTTTTTTATAGAAATAGATATACTACTCCGTATCGCAAATAGAAGTCGTTTATCTACATGTGTATATATATTTTCCAAAACGACTTCTAAATAGGATACAGAGGGAGTATACAGATAATGAATATGAATATATATATTTATAGAAAAAGGAAAATCATATATATGTTTTTTTAACCTAACAAATATATGTTTACACATGTAGATAAAAAGTGACAGGCCGCGTCGACCTGTAGTCCTGGTGACCGCTCCACCGACCTCGTCGCTGTCCACTGTCATCCGCACCGTCGTCATCCTCGCTGCTATCCGCCGTCGTCGTTCTCGTCCACGGTGTGTAAATCACGTGACAAGGATATGTTTAAACATGTATTTATTACTCTTAGAAATATGTGTTCATAGAAAATCATGTGTCATGTTGGAATGCCATAGAAAATCACTTGGATATGTTTAAACATGTATTTACACTTAGAAATATTTTGACAGATATGCTTCTTCGTGTTATTTTTAATGTTTGAATTGCCTCTTTACGAATATATGTTATTTTTAATGTTGGCGATTACATGTCACCTAAAACTCGAAACCCTAAAACCCGAAACCCTAAAACCCGAAACCCTAACCCTAAACCCTCAAACCTAAACCCATAAACCCTCAAACCCCTAAACCCCGAAACCCTAAACCCCGAAACCCCGAACCCCGAAACCCCGAACCCCTAAACCCTGAAACCCTAACCCTAAACCCTCAAAACCCTAAACCCCGAACCCCTAAACCCCGAAACCCTAAACCCCCGAAACCCTAAACCCCGAAACCCTAAACCCCGAAACCCCGAACCCCTAAACCCTGAAACCCTAAACCCCAAACCCCTAAACCCCAAACCCTAAACCCCTAAACCCCAAACCCTAAACCCTAAACCCCTAAACCCTAAACCCCTAAACCCCTAGTTTTTGGTTTTGGTTTCGCATACATGTATAAAGCTTCTCTAAGTGTTCGATCATATTGTATATATATTTTAATATTCGCAGAAATGACCGACCCAAATGAGAACATGGAGGAGGAAATGATGAATATCATCGCCGGCGACGATGACGGGAGTCAATACTTATTGAATTACGAAGACAAGACCATGCATGATGAAAATCCCCCTGAACAACAAGTTGAGATGGAAGAAGGCAATACAGGCGAGGTATATATACAATATGTCGTGTTAGGGTTTACATTTACTTTATTACTTGATTAGGTTTTATCTCAACTTGTATTAGGGTTTCATCTTCGTGTCTTTACCTATATGTAGCCCTCTGGATCGACGTCTATGATGGGGCAGAGCAGACCAAAACGAGGGCCGAAGAGGCCGTTGAAGGGCCGTCATGTAATCTCCAAATTCGATATGGCTACAGGCCAACCACTAGGACCCCATGCACAGAAATATGTCTTTCACTGTGGGTTCCTTGTGAGAGATCGGATTCCGATAAGTGCCCGTGAATGGAAAGAGAGGTGAAGTGCTCCCGAGATCAGTTATGTCTCCAATCTTGACAAGCAGCTAGTCTGGGATGACATCCAAGCTCATTTCTCGTTCGACACGGATGATGAGGAGCTGCTGAGGCGAATTCGGGAGTGGACAATGAAGAAGATGGCCACACTTTTTCAGGACTGGAAGAAGAAATTGTACCACAAGTTTGTGCTGAAGAACGAGACGCCAGATTTCAACTCTAAGGCGTATGTCAAGATAAGGGCCGATTGGGATGAATTTGTACAGTACAAAAGATCACAAAAGAGCGAGGCCCGGGTCAGAGTAAACAAATAGAATGCAGCTCAGAAGAAATACCACCATCATTTAGGATCAGGTGGCTATAAGACTGCCCTTCCACAGTGGGAGAGACAGGAACATGAGATGCTTGCCAGGGGGTAGTCCCGGAGACAATAAGAAGAAATTGGAGTGAACGGTCCAGGAATTGGTTCTACGCTCATGGGGGAACCATAAACCCTAATGACGGGGAGCTTGATTGGGGCCCGCAAATTTCAAGAGCAGCACAGAGGCTAGTTCAAGCACGAAGTGCGGTGTTGGCTGGCGAGTTCAAGCCCAACAGAGAGAAGGATGAACTCACGTACGCGCTGGAGAATCCTGAGCACGGTGGGCATACGAGAGGCTTTGGGGCCGTTTCGTGGTTGCATTCCTTCGAAGCGGATCGAGAAAGTTACAGAAGCCGCCAGAGAAAGAAGGACGAGGAGGCAGAGCGGCTCTACAAGTTGGAGGAGTATGTTCTTCAAACACAAGAGCGTGAGAAATCTCGTGAAGAATGGATGCAGGAGAAAATCAAAAGGCAAGTGCAAGCGACACTTAGTCAAATGATGAGTGGGTAAGGTACATCATCACAACAGCCTCAAGCGAACATTAGCCCCTCAGGTCAGATGAAAAGCAGCTGCACCTCCACGGAAGTACCAACCATTCAAGATGACTCCAAGCTACGCTTCCCCGTGGATGACGTTAAAGAACCTTTTACTACTTATGAGCTGCACATTCCAGATGGAAATGCCACGAAAAAGGTGGCTGTCGGTGTTGTAAACCCTATCGACCGCACAAGAACACCAAGAATCCATGGTCAACCAGTGCCAGCCGGATACGCTAGCGTCTCGGTGGATAGGGTTGAGACAGGTTGTGGCAGCGTGGCACTGGAAATCGAAGGGGGAGATGAGGAGAAGACTTTAGGTGAAGCGGAGAAGACATTTATTTGCTGGCGCAAGCGCTTCATTATTATTCCTGGAGTGTCACCGCCGCAACCTCCTCCTACTGATCAAGATCTTCACCATAGGTAGTGTGTGCGTGAACGAGAAACAATTTTTATTACACTAACTTCCTATATGTATATATTAGTTGGATGCTCACATCATTCATTGTTTTGCGTAGCAGGAACTATATTCCACTTCGTCATTATTCCCCAGCGCATCAGAGTGCTGCGGGTGGTGACGATGTGTTGGAGGACACGGCTTCAACCCCATCTCCTGCACAAAGATCTCCACCGCGGGCTCCAACACCGCCACCGGCCCCACCATCTCCTCCACCGCGGGCTCCAACGCTACATCCTCCACCGCGGGCTCCAACACCGCCACCGGGCCCACCATCTCCTCCACCGTGGGCTCCAACGCCACAACCTCCACCGCGGGCTCCAACACCGCCGCCTCCACCGCGCGGCCCTAAGAAGCGGTCTGCCGCCACAGAACCAAAGGCCCCACCTCCAAAGAAGAAGGCTCCTGCATCAGGAAAAAAAGCCCAAGAGAAATTAGCTTATGAAAAGACTGATGAGGAGTTAGAAATTACGGTGAAAAAAGATGTGCGAAATTTTTTAGATGAATGTGAGGCCGCTGCTAAAGCGAAGAGGAACCTGGAGAAGCCTTACCTCTTGTTAAACCCACAGGAGTTAAGGAAAAGGGTGGACCAACATGTTATCAAGATGCGTGAAGCCCAAAAGGCTCCGCGAAAATCAGATTACGAACGCTCTCTTATGAAGTCCGCAAAAGAACAACAATCCAGCAAGAAGAAAGTGGGAAAGAGTGTTCCACAGCTCGGGGAAACATCAAGACCTTTGTCCCCGTTAGTTGTGCAAAATCAGTATGGTTCAAACATGGGCAGAGCACAACGGAAATCTGGAGAGACCACTTTGTCTGAGATGGACTCAATTGAAGATTTTATCATTGACAGCGGTCTCTCGTACGACACGATTAAAAATATTGCTACTGGGCTGGAGTTTCCACGAGCGGAAGTAGTTGATGAATGGAAGAGAAATTTTGCACCGGGCAGGAGTCTAATGAACCTCAATCACTTACATGTACTTGGTACGCAGATGTTTGCAATCAACAAATGGTGCATGGAGGCTTCTAAAGACGGTGATGTCAATTGGATTTCTGTCCGAATTCGGAACCATCACTACTTCCGTGGCGATGACCTAATCTTAGTCCAGATGGAGGAATTACACAAGCTATGTCATATGGACGCACTGGACAAATTGCTCCTTAGCTGCTATTGTTTGTAAGTGTTTCTTTTATAGTTTTCATTGAACTCTCTAGTATGTGTATATAGTACGTAGTATTCTTACACACATACTTGTGGATCGACTCGATATTTTGCAGGTATCAGATGACTCAGCTCAGAGATAAACATGATAATTCTGTTGGGTTTGTTGATCCATATGTTATTTTCAAGGCTCCAAACCCTTCAGCGACTTGGAGCGATGAGTCGTGTATGAATCTCATGAGGTTCTTCGTGAACCAAAAAGATAGAGAAAGAATTCTCTTCCCATACAACTTTAAGTGCGTGAGGCATATATAGTTAATAATAAGTATGTGCACATTTTATTTTACTTAACCCTAATAATATATATATATGAATCATGTGTATGAACAGCTATCACTGGATATTGATGGTCATCGATCTCAAACACAGCAATGTGTTAATCTATGACTTGTTGAGCAAACCGCAAGAAGATTACCAAGATATGATAGACATCCTCCAAAGGTAATTTTTCGATCCCTAGCTTGCATGCTTAAAGTATAGACTAAGCTTGTATATATGTATACTAATTAAATAATGATCCAACTATTAATGTTTCATTGGCCGGATTAGGGTTTGGGAAAAATCATTGCTCAGGAACATATGAGTCAGTGTAAGGCCCCACTTACAATAAACCACGACTACCAGTAAGTTTACACCTTCGTCAATGTACGTGTATCTTTATTATATCATGTCATATATCATATCTTTATTACGAGATGAATCTTTTCATTCTACAGTGGATTTTGAGACAAAAACAGGGTACCAACTTATGCAGATTCTATGTTTGCCAGTACATGATGATAGAATCAAATAGAATTCCTGAAGAAATCATCAAAGTACGTAACATGTTTCTTTTCATTTTTTATAGACTTAATATTGATAATATAGATATAACTAATATCTTTTTAATTCCAATTGAAGACTGACTGGTTGAAGCAAAAAATGATGCTACAAGGCCAATTGAAAGCAATACAAGAGACAATAGCAGGATTTCTTCGGGAACAAGTCATAAATCCAAACGGCGAGTTCTACTATAATACCAACGAGAAGTTGATTCCAAACAATGATGATCATTTGTATGCCCTGTAGATCTTTAGATAGAGTATAACTTGTAATAGGTTTACAATACTAACTTTGGAGTACAACTTGTGTAGATAGATATTTAGACAACTCTTATATGTATATTGTTTGTAATTTTATGTACATATATTTATATATATATGTAGTTCTATAGTTCAATTATATATGCATGCAATAAGCTTATTGTGTTATGCTGCTAATATATATAAATTATATATATTAGCAGCAAAGAATATATATTGGAAAACCTATTAAATAAATAAACAAAACTAAAAACAGAACTGAAATAAAAATAAAAAGAAAAAACCAGGGGACCCTTTAGTCTCGGCTGGTAATACCAGCCGGGGCTAAAGGGTGCTGCTGCGTTGCACCGCTGGCAGCACCCTTTAGTCCCGGCTGGTAATACCAGCCATTACCAGCCGGGACTAAAGGGGGGGCTTTAGCCCCGGTGGCCGGAGCCGGGACTAAAGGGGGACCTTTAGTCCCGGAAACGTAGTCCCGGCTCGGCAACCGGGGCTAAAGGCCCTTGCCGACCGGGGCTAAAGCCCAATTCTACTGTAGTGACGGGGTCGTTGCGACGCGGTAAAGTCATTATTTTTCAAGTTTAACCAAATTTATAATAAAGAAAAACGGTAAAGTTTATGATACCAAATGAGTACCATATCATTAGATACATTTTTAATTATATTTTTATAATGACAATGTTATCTTAAGCTAATCAGCTAGAATCATCACTAGTTTTTAGCCATGGGATATTGTTTCCTCTCACAACAAAACAACATCATTAGTCGTCACAGCCGTAGCCGCGATAAGTCATGGCGACCAGAGCCAGAATATCAATCTCTCTTTCAATTATAAGTCGTTCAAAAAATCTTGAACAATCAAAACATCTGATCAAAATTATAAAAAGAAACACAAATAATAATCTATGATGTCAAATAGTAGATGTATTAAAAAAATATAACTAATAAAGAATCTAATAGTACTTAGTTGATATCATAAATGTTTTTTAATGAAGACCAGAGAGGTTTGCAATCCTAGCATTTATTAAAATAAAGCACAAAAACGTCGTACAATTACAAGGAATTCAACAAGGAACAAACTAAGAGGAGGGAGGGCAGGCAGGCAGGCAGTCTTGAGAGCTCAGAGCTCTCAGCTCTCTGTCAAGCAGAATTAGGAGACAAAGGCCTTGTTTAGTTTGAGGAAATATTTAGAATTGGCACTATAGCACTTTCGTTGTTATTTGACAAATTTTGTCTAAACATGGACTAACTAGACTCAAAAGATTCGTCTCGACACGTAGATACTAAAAGTACAATTAGTTAATTTTTTACCTACATTTAATGCTCCATGCATACAACTAAGGATTAATGTGACGGAGAATCTATAAATATTTGGGGAAAGTTGGGGAAACTAAATAAGGCCAAAGAAGTATAGAAGGAAAAGTAAAAACACTACTGCGATCAGCCAGGCTCTGCTTAAAAAACTTGATTTTTTTAAAAAAATTTAAGATCCTTAGAATGACTTATAATTTACGACGGGAGGATTACTATATATATGTTTTTTTCTATAAATTCAGTTAAATATAAAAAGAATTTTTTAAGGACCCAGTGCAAGTATTTTAATTCGCTGTAATCGTGCGCATGAGCGTTAGCAATTACTAGCAAATGCTACTACCACTAGAAGGGAGCTGAATCCGGCCGGTAGGTTTAAAAGGCTTGAACGAGTCATCTCGTAGGTAATTTGACTGATCAGGTTCCGTGAAGCTCACTTTATTAATTGTCCGTCATCATAACCAAATCCGTGTGTCGTCGTTGCACAAAAAAACGTGTGTGCTTTTCATAGTGCGCACTAGAGAGCGTATGATCCTGATTCGCGTTTTTTCTTTCATCTCTTTCCTTCACTTCTGAAGTTGTCGCCAAAACACGCAATACTTTATCTTTAGAGCTAGGTAAATCAATATTTTAATCACTGAATGAATAGTGCAAAAGGCAAGAGACGACACTGTAAGAAATAGTCTCGTGTATATTAGTTTTCACGATGTATCTATCTCTCATGTCACGATGTTTAATTAGGACTACTTGTTGTGGTCTCGCTCTCAGGTCGATATTTATTTGCTACATACTTCCTTCGTCCCTAAACAAGTGTCATTCTCGCTTCTCGTGAAAAAGCTGTTAGCAATTATATATTAAAATATACTAATATTTATGCTAAATAATTAGTATCATCGGAAAGATCTTTACATCTAGTTTTTAACAAAATTATTTCGAGATATAAATATTATACATATTTTTTACAAATTAAGTCAAACATGTGGCACCACGCACCAACAGCGATATTTATTTAGGGATGGAGGGAGTATATCACTTGTGTTTTTTCCTTTATCAAAAAGGATATCACTTGTGTTGGGTCGATTTATTAGCACTTAATAACGGCATGTGCAACACGACAATGTCGATGCCGGTGCTTGCAGGGAAACTCGATGTAGAAGCCAAACAATTTGGTGCAATTATTCATGTTTTCTGATGGGATACCATTACCATTTTGATTACAGATCAATGGAGTAAGGTCGTTTTCGGCCTGTCCCCCACATACGTATTTATATATACCAGCACGCGCGTCGTTTGGATTCATTCACATTCATTTCGGCCGTCGTTTTCAGCTGCAAATTAAAATCGACAGACAGCATGCACGCGAATGATTCTTACCTCCACCACCACTTTGCAAAGGCTGGCAGCAAGCACACAACCGAGCCGTTTGGTTCCGCAGCAGAATCACAAATGCAAACGATTTAAAGCTGCATATGTTACTGGCGGGAATAAAATTTAAACTACTTCTATTTACGTTTACGCTACATTTACACAGACCAAACAGTTCGGTAATGAAAGGATCAAGATGCCCAAGAGGGGGTGAATTGGTTTTTTCTAAAACTTCTTGCAAGAATTAAAACCTATCAAACTCCAATTAACCCCCTAGTGCCTAGAAGTGTGTTTGACAAGAATCAACCGCACAAAAGATTATCGCTAAACCAATTCTACTCTAGCATGACAATTCAACTTATGAAAGAACAACAAGTAAATGCGGAATGAGTAAATTGCATGGTCGGTCCTTAAAGTATTGGTATGATTTCGTCTAGGTCCCCAAACTAAGAAGTTGCACTTATGGCCGTCTAATGTGACTAATTGGTTCCACCCAGGTCCAAAACTAACGAGGTGGCGTTAAGAAGCCAACGTGGCCATCCACGTAAGCTGTGGAGGCATATGAGGCGCACGTGACCTAGCCAGCTGCAAGCCTTTTAGCAACAAGGCCCCTGGCCGATCTCGTCTTCTCCTCCCTTTCCTCTCTGCTCATGACCAAAAGGGGGAAAGGGGCAGACGGTGGCGGCGGCAGCGACTGGGCCTTCCCGCGGAGGCGACGCGGGCAGAGGACGACGACGACGACGACTCCACGGCCACGCCTAGAAGGCCCTCTAGGCGCTGGCGGTGGGGGAGATGGCTCACACATTGCGTTTGAAGGGTCAGCCGGCGCCCGAATACAGTAACTTCAAGAAACCCAAATGCTAACTTATTTGGACCCTCTATTGAGTTATTGTTGTGGATTTGTTGTTATTGCGGAAGATTTTAGATAGTCTATTGATTCGATAGTCTATGATTTGTATGCATGATTGGTGGTGTTCTAGGGTTCTTGTTACTGTTGGTGGAAATGTAGTCTAAATGTTATAATTTGGTTGAAATGTAGGTCCAGGGTCTAGCCAGTTCACTCTAGAGGTGCATCATGGTGGGTTTTTTGTCGGTGTAGGGGAGAACCGTGCCTATATCGATGAAAACATTGACTGGTTTGATGCATGTGATGCTGATACTTGGTCACCCCTATGGATAGAAGACTTTGTGGCTCAGCTAGGTTATGATAAGCCATCAACTAGACTGAAGGTGTACTGGTTATTGCCAGGGAAGACATTAGGAGATGGTTTGAGAATTATAGAGACTGATAATGACACATTGGTGATGATGTCTGTGATTGATAGGGTGAGAAACCTGGTCATATATATTGATCATGATGATAACATTTCTGGTATCAATTGGGATGATATTGTAGCAAATCCTGTTTGTAGTTTGCCCAAGGTATTCAGTCCTATTAAGATTGTGAGAACAGAAAGGAAGGAAGGGGAGAAATTGCCAGTGTTTTACACAAACCTGAAGAAGTCTAGTGAGTGTAACCAAGATCCAGTAACTGATGGCATTGAGGCAGATGACAGTAATTCATCAGACTCGGACTTTAATGATAGTGATAATGAGGTAGGATTTTCTGATGATGACCTGTTTGCTGACAATGTTGATGCTGATGGCATGGATGAAGGGGCATCTAAGGGTGCAAAAATGTTCAAATGGAAGAAGGCCAAGGGTAGCAAACTCAAGAGGAAGCAACATATGAGCATTTCAGATGGAGATGAGGATGAATCAACAGATGAGGAAGAGATTGACTTGGC
This sequence comes from Coix lacryma-jobi var. lacryma-jobi, assembly GCA_009763385.1. NCBI lineage: Eukaryota > Viridiplantae > Streptophyta > Magnoliopsida > Poales > Poaceae > Coix > Coix lacryma-jobi. The sequence continues at coordinate 135,470,256 of CM019829.1, forward strand.
AGAGTCTGATGAAGGTACCAGTAGGAACAAGTTCAAGCCATTTCGGCAGGAGGATTTGCTTAATCCATCATTTAAGGTTGGGCAAGCATTTGGTACAGTTGAGCTTTTGAGGAAGGCCATCACTGAGTATAGCCTAAGAAATAGGGTAGAGATCAAATTGCCCAGAAATGATCAAAGGAGAGTGCAGGGTCATTGTGCTGAAGATTGTCCATGGAACCTGTATGCATCCTTTGATAGTAGGACTAAATGTTTTCTAGTGAAGACATACAATGGCCATCACAATTGCCAGAAAAACTGGATGATCAAGAGTTGTACTTCCAGATGGCTTGCAGAGAAGTACTTGGAGACATTTAGAGCAGACAACAAGATGACCCTCCCAAACTTTGCAAGAACTGTTCAAAAGGAATGGAACCTTACTCCATCTAGAACCAAACTTTGGAGAGCAAGAAAGTTAGCACTGCAGACTATATATGGTGATGAGTTGAAGCAGTACTCTCAGTTATGGGATTATGGGCAAGAGTTGAGGAGGTCTAATCCTGGTAGCAGGTTCTACCTTAATCTGACATTAGGGGCATTTAGTAGTTGTTACTTATCACTTGATGCCTGCAAAAGAGGTTTCTTAGCTGGATGCAGACCAATCATCTTTTTGGATGGATGCCACCTGAAGACAAAGTTTGGAGGACAGTTGCTTACTGCTGTAGGGATGGATCCAAATGACTGCATATTTCCAATTGCTATTGCAGTTGTCGAAGTTGAATCTCTGGCATCCCGGAAATGGTTTCTGGGAACCCTAAAAGATGACCTTCACATTGAGAACACATTCCCATGGACTATCATGACAGACAAGCAAAAGGTATGACCAGTACTCATTTTTTCCCCTTTCCTAGCTATTTATCCCAGCTGTTGATTAACACATCTTTTCAGGGTCTTATCCCAGCTGTGGCACAAGTCTTCCCTGAGGCTGAGCATAGGTTCTGTGTGAGGCATCTCTACCAGAATTTTCAAGTCCATTTTAAAGGTGATGTCCTCAAAAACTAGCTCTGGACATGTGCTAGGTCATCCTGTATGAGGCATTGGGAGAACAACATGCAGAAAATGAGAGAAATAGATGCAGCTGTGAAAGGTCCAAATTGGCTAGAGGGGGGGTGAATAGCCTAATTAAAAATCTACAAAATTACTTAGACAAACACTATTAGTATAACAAATGGCGAAGCTTTTTGCGCTAGCCTAATAGTGTGTTGCAAGCCACCTAACCAACAAATCTACCTAATATTTCTAAGTCACACAATCAACTAGAGCTAGTATCAAGTGCGGTATAAATAATCTATCTCTAGTACAAGTATGATAGATCAATAGTATATGAGACAAGTGTGTGCAATAGATAGACTAAGCAAGCTAATCACAACTAGCTACACAAGGAATAAAACAAGTGATGAACAACAAATGATATTATCTACACAAGAGAATAGAATTGCTCAAAAGAAATACACAAAGGTAATATGCTAGATAGAGGGGGTTTCGCCGAGCCTTCGAGATCGTCTAGAGGAGAACCAATCACCGATGAAATCCACTTGTGAAGCCAATCACCAAAGATGTGAAGATGAAGATCAATCACAATAAGCACTCGGGAGACAAAGATTTATCTCGAGGTTCACGTGCTTGCCGGCACGCTACTCCCCGTTGTGTCGACCAACACTAGGTGACTCGGTGGCTAATTGGCGCAAAGCGAAGCTCACAAAGAGCGCCACAAGAGTCTACCACTAGTGAGGTAGCTCAATGACACGAGCAATCCACTAAGGATGCCTCTTGCCGCTCCGGCGAGGTGAGGCTCCAAAACCTCTCACAATCACGAACGGTGGTGGTCAAGAACAATCACCAATCTTGCCAACAACCACCTCAACACCTCCAAGCCGTCTAGGCACCGGCAAATGCCAAGAGTAACAAGAAAACTCAATGTCGATGCGAAGAACTAGTGCCACTAGATTGAACTCTTTCAAATCACGCACTAGATCACTCAATCTCACTTGGTTTGATCAAATCAACTTGGGAGATGATTTGGGAGGCTTGCCAAAGCTCACTAGTATGCTTAGGAATCAAAATGTGCAAGAGAGAGCCCTAGCAAGCCGGCCAAGCCCCTTAAATAGGCCACCCAAGTCGGCCTAGCCGTTGGGCCCGAAACAGACGCATCGGACGCGCCGGTGTCGGGGCCATCGGACGCTGCCCCAGCGTCCGATGCTCCGATGAGCACCACGTGTCCTTCTGCTATGAATTCAGCCCGTTAGATCCCAACGGTCATATCCCTTCGCGCGCTGGATAAAGTGGCATCGGACGCACCGATGCCTAGCATCGGACGCTCCGATGCCTCTGCTCAATTCAGCACTTTTCTGAGTCACACCGGACGCTCCGGCACTATCACATCGGACGCTCAACCCCAACGTCCGATGACCATGCAGAGAGGTTCTAGAGAGGGCCAAAAAACATTAGACGCGTCCGATGGTACTGCATCGGACACAGGCCAGCGTCCGATGCTCCCTGGAAAACTAGCTTGCGCCACGTCATAGCCATCGGACTCTGCAACAGTGATTCGCCTGCGTCCGTTGCCAGCGTCCGATGCTACCTCGACTTCTGACAGCAGTTAGGGTTTGCCATCGGACGCTCGGCCAGCGTCTGATGTTGCCGACGCCAGCGTCTGATGCCCCTAATTTGACAACTTTTCATCTCTAACTTCTACCCTTGCTCCCATGTGCCAACACCAAAGTGTTTCACCACTTGTGCACGTGTGTTAGCATTTTTCAAAGCATTTACCAAGGGTTTAGTTAGTCACTCACTAGGTCTATAGTATCGATATGTTAGAGAACACCTAGTGGCACTTGAACACCGCATAAGCCGTGAATAATCTCCTCTTAATAGTACGGCTATGTATCCTAAATGTGATCAAACTCGCTAAGTGTCTTGATCACTAAAACAAAGAGCCCTATAGGTTATGTGACACCCTAGTGTCAAGCACTGCATTAGGAACTTCATTAGCTACTAAAGGAGCATAAGCAATGCATTGCATCATTGCATGTGCATATGAGTGCTTGTTGCCTTTTGTTTAGTTATTTGGCTTTCTTTATGTAGAGGATTTAAAAATGGTTTTCAGAAAAAGTGTCTTATATGAAGGTTGTAGAGAAAAATGTTTTGAGCAACTTTTGTATTTTGGTCAAGACCTAGTATGGAGATTTTTGAAACTGTTTTTGAGTGGTCAAAGTTTGAAAGAATTTGGAAAAAAAAAAGGAAAACGTTTTTTTTTCTGGTGCCACCCCCTTCGGCCCATCTGGCCTTTCGGCCCAGCCTCGCCCGCGCTCGCCCGCGCGTGCTGCGCGCCGCTCGCCGACCCGCGGCCGCGCCGTACGCCGGCGACGCGGCCACGTGGCCATTTTTCCCTGCCGAGGATCCGCGTCCGCCTATCGTCGCCTGATCTCCTCCGCCCGAGCACGCAAGCTATCTTGCTTGCCCTCTCCCCCTCCGCCTCGCCTGCTGCGCCGGCCTCGCCGCGCGCGCGCCGCGCGCTGACGCCGCTGACAGCCGCGCCGTACGCCGGCCGCAACCGCCGCGTGGTGGCACGCCTCTGCCGCGAATCCTCCTCGCCCACTCCCCGCGAGATCTTTGCTCACCCGATCACGCCACAATCCGCCTCGCCCGCTCCGCGCTCGCCTCGCCGACCGCGCCGCTGCTGCCGCGACGTCCCATCGCCGGCCCCGCCACGACCACCGGCCGGTCAAGCCGATCAAAACCCCGAGCGCACCGCACTCCCCTCTCCCCACTGCCATTTCACTCGCCCGCTCTCACTCTCGCTCTCTCCCTCACTCTCCCACGAACACGCCGAACACCTCCCCGCTCGCCGCGACCATCGCCGCAAAAGCCCCGCCGTGTTCCGGCCTCACCGGAGCACCACCACCCGATTCGTCTCGCACACCACTCCGTCTACACCTCGGACACCCGGTGCTCCCGCTTGCACCACCTCTCGAGCCGCACCGACGCCGGAGATCGGAGAGCGCCGCCGCGGACGCCATCACCACCGCTGAGCCCGCGACGTTGTTCCTCCCCGACCCGAGCACCACTGCCCCTCTTCTTCATCCTCGACCTTCACCGAGTCAAGGCAAGGTAAGAACACCGACGAGCTTCAACGCTACCGCTCCCTATCGCACTCTTCTCCCCGGCCGAGCGCCATGGGCGCCGCCGCAGACCTCGCTCGTGGCCAGGCTCCTCTGGAGCCACCCGAGCCAAACCAACCCCGTAGCTTTGCTCCTTAGGGTTCACTCGAGCTTTTGCCTCCCCCAATTTCACCGGCGACCGCCGGAGACGGCGTAGTCGCGCGTCACCGCTGCCTCCGTGCGCTGCCGCTCGCCGCCGGCACACTCCGGCCATCCGCTAGCCAAACCACCTACACCACTCGATGCGCCTCGTCGAGGTGAGTTCACAAGCCTAGCTTCCCCGCCGGCGACCTCACCGACGGCGAGGAATCGACGGTCAAACCTCTCCCCTGTTTCCGTCTCGCCCGAGCCCTCGAGCCAGGCCTCGGACGTGCGTGTATGTTTCCGTCTCGCCCGAGCCCTCGAGCCAGGCCTCGGACGGGCGTGTGTGTTTCCACCTCGCCCGAGCCCTCGAGCCAGGCGTCGGACGGGCGATTGCTTCCCGTCTCGCCCAAGCCCTCGAGCCAGGCCTCGGACGGACTAGTTGTCCGTCTCGCCCGAACTCGGCCTCGAGCGAACCCTCGGCCGCGGTCTCGTTCGAGCCAGGCCTCGGCCGATCACCTACCACCGTGCGCTCGAGCCAGGGTGGGTTCCCGTTGACCCACGGGCCCCGCGCGTCAGCCACTCGCTGGTCCATGGACCGGGTGCACGTAGCCAGCCGGGAGAAATTCAAATGTTTTTCTTTTAGTTTTAATTTCCAGAGATGCTTGTTATTTTTGTACAGCATGATTTATAAGTCCAAATGGAGTACTTTCAGTTTTGTTGGCTTGTTTATGAGTAGATCTATCATGGAAAAATATGAATGTATTTTTGATAGCAGTTATTTTACTGTTTTCATTTATTTCAGTGTACATGCTTTTGTTGGGATAAATGGAATTAAGTGTTTTCTGATGGAGTTAATTCATGGGAAATTTTGTGCAGTCTCTGTATGCCATGAAGAGTCTAAGAAAAATATAAACCTGATCTGTTTTATGGAAAAAGTTGTAGTTGCTTTACAACTGTGCTTGTCTGTGTTTATCTTTGGAAATTCCTGTAAGAAATAATACAATGTTTCTGTTCATGGAACTTTCTTGATAAACATAAAATGTGAAGTAGAATCTGGGAAAAATATGAAATAGAGTTGTGCACCCTTTTACAGTAGGGTTGTAGTTCAAAGCACCTTTTTGGGCAGTTTGCTTGTCATTTTTGTATCTGCAGTTCTGTAGTTTATTTTTGGCTGAAACTTGTTCAGTAGAGTCCAGCAAGTGTTGTTTACTTTCTGGAATTTTTGTGGATTTTTCTGAGTCCAGAAAGATGCACTTGCGGTTCAATCGGAGTTTCTTTGGTTTAAATTAAATAAGAAAAAGAGTGAATAACCAGATTTTGTTTTACGAAATAATTAAGTAATTACCTCAATGTCAAAAGTGGTTCAACAAGTTGACTTTGTTGGTTTGCAAGAATTATTCTTTTCATGTCACCTTCATCTTGCACCGCATTTATTTAAATATATATTCATCGCACGCAATAGGATCGACCCCGCCGGAGCCCCACCAAGAGCAGGAGCTAAACGCCGAGCCGGAGATCCAGGAGCTGCAGCAGCCAGAGGAAGTCGACCCCGTCCACGACCCTAACTTTCCTGAGTGCCCCTCTCACGAGGCAGCAGTCTTCACTCAAGGCAAGCCCCAGAGCATATTAAGCCTCCTATCTTTTGCAATTAAGATTACTTGAGTCCTTTTATATTGTGATGCATTAGGTTTAGGAATTGAAATGAATCCTACTTGCTGCATTACCATTCCTTGGTTATTGATTAATATCTACCTTGTTATCCTGTTATTTAGTTACAATGTAGAATTGCTTAGCCTGCTTAATAAAAGTGGTAGTTAAGGATGTTTCCGTAATACCCAGATGGGTATTTACCGGATCACGGTTGGCTATATTTGCTATCGTGGAAAAGAACCTGAGTAGTAACGAAATACGGTCAACGGGATGGCAGGGCACAAGTTCGGAAACTTGGGGCAGTCCATCCGTTGGATCGTGTAGGTTTGTATCGATGTTGGCCCTCGTTCATTTTTGAACGCGCCCTTTTACTTAGGGATATGTCGGTGCTGTAATCATCGACCCCAAAGCCGATTAGAAGCTGTTCGGGCCGGCTTCAACCCGTGTCGTGCCCTCTAGTACGGAAGTTGCGATCTGCCGCGTGAGGCCATCGCCAGACTCTGATTGGGCGGTCCGTGCTTGAACCGCGACGATTACCACCACGAACAAGCGTCGAGCGGTTGCCCAATGCATGGACCCGACGGGGAAAGTGTGGGCTGGTATTAAAGGTCTTTCATCAGCTGATTTGGAATTCGATTCGAGTCGCCGTCTCCCCCGGTTAGTGGGAAACTATGGCGAGCTTCACCACGATACAACTCCATGTAATGAATAAAGGTTCAACTAAAATGTGGATAAGTCAACTGGATATGGTTATATTATTGAGTGGTAGATTCAAGTGAGTGCTCTAGTACAGGTGAAAAACCTAGAATTAAGGAATAGGTCTAAAAATGGCAGCTCATCTTTATCACTAATTACTTCCTATCTGAACTTGAGCTTCTCGCAACTAAAAGATCCCAGCTCCACCCGAAAAGGCCTTGCATACCCTTGGTGTCTTTATTTTCAGTTGGACGGGTAAGTCTAGCTGAGTACATTCCCGTACTCAGGGTTTATCCCGTTTGTTGCAGATGGCCAGGTCTACTTTGGCTATTGTAAGCACTGCCTCTACCCGGTGGAAGGTGATGAGGAGTAGGCCCAGGGCAGGGTCGTCCAGAAGCTTCCCTTTTTCTTTTGCTGGTCTGAGACTGTTAGTGGCACATTATCTGAAAAAGGGAGGAGTGAGTCGTGTTGAGTGGATTTATCAAACAAGGTTTTATTTGGACCACATGTGTAGTGGTCGTGTTTCAAACTATTTCAGCTTCCGCACTTTTAAAATTCGGTTTGTAATAACTCCGTTTTAAAATTCATACTCTGATGTTAAATTCGGTTTCATTTCCGCTGTGATGTATCTTTACGAATGTGATCCTTGAACAATGCGATCATGTATGATGTATGGTGTTAGAAATCCTTCGTGATTTCCGGACTACCGGGGTTATATGGGTTCAAGTATCAGTCGAAGTCAGACGAATTTGGCTAAGATAATACTTGAGCTCTTATAATCAGGACGGTTCCGCCACAGGTTATACCTTTGTCTTCGGGCCTCTTTGCTACATCTCTTCTCTTCTTCTCAAGTTTCACCAATGGTAGAGCACTTGATTTCTTGAGTGCATGTGGCCATCACCATCCTCCATGGTTGCCACCTTGCTAGCTCCACCACTTGGCTTGGTCACAATCCTCTCTTATAAGCTACACACATGCTTAGCAATAGGATTAGACCAAATAGGTTTCATCAATTAACCAAAACCAAACTAGGGCTTTCAAGCTGCTCACCAATGGTTGGAGCAAATGGCACCTAATACCTGGGTCAGAGCTTTTTTCAGTACTTTCCCCAAATGTGATGTGTTGCTCAATAACAATTGTGAGGTTTTTAACAAGTACATTTTAGAGGCTAGGGAGCTACCCATCCTAAGTATGTTGGAGAAGATTAAGAACCAAATAATGACTAGACACTACAACAAGCAAAAGGAAGCAGAAAACTTTGTTGGAACTGTTTGCCCAAAGATAAGGAAGAAAATTGCCAAGAATGCTGAATTTTCCAACATTTGCTATGCCACTCCAGCTGGTCAGGGAATATTCCAAGTGCATTCCAGGGAAAACACATACATTGTTGATATTGTCAACAAGCAGTGTGAGTGTAGGAGGTGGGATCTGTCAGGCATTCCATGTTCCCATGCCATTTCCTGCTTGAGACATGAGAGGATACCTCCAGAGACTGTGATACCTACATGCTACACTGTTGAAGCTTTTGCAACTGCATATGCCAACAACATTTGGCCGTGTAAGGACATGGCTGACTGGGACAAGGTTGCTGGACCTCCAGTTGCTCCACCAAAATATGAGAAAAAGGTTGGGAGGCCTCCAAAAGCAAGGAAGAAACAAGCATATGAGGTTCAAGGCAGATATGGAACTAAGCTAACAAAGCATGGCTCAAAAATGCATTGTAGCTGGTGCAAATCAACAGATCACAATGTAAGGACATGTGAATTGAAGAAGGCAAGCATCACACCAAGTAGCATTGAAGAAGTACCTCCAATAAACTGTGATGACCATGGTGTATGTATTGTGTTAGAGTACTCATTGTCTTATGTTCTGTTACACTAGACAATAATGGTTTCACTTGTTAACATTATTATGTTCTTGTAGGATGACATTGAGGCCCAGGCACCACCACCTTTTGATTACCAAGTTCAAGATGAGTTGACACAAGAAACAATGCTGTCACAGATGCTTTCTCAGGTTCATATGATTAATTTGGTAAGCATGCACCATTAGACATATGGGCTACTAATCTAACTATGCATTCTGTATTTACTTGTGTAGCCCACACAATGCAGCAACTTAAATCAACAGTTGGGACCATTGCCCGACTCTACCTTCATTCACTCCAACCAACCAACAGCAAGACCAGAGGTTGTCACTACTGCAACTAAGACGGGCAGGGCAAGATTGAACAAAAAGAGAGTGCCTACTGTTAGCAAGAGCAAAGGAGGTGTTCAAGCTAAACAAGGTGGAGTGAAGAAGGGCAAGAAGGCTGGAGGGAAGAAGACCACAACTAAAAAAGCGACATGAAACTATGACTGGACTAGGCTAGTGCTATAGTTGCCTTTTGTGGATAGCAACACCTTTTGGATACAAACCATAGTGGTATAGTTGCCTTTTGTGGATAGCAACACCTTTTGTAATGCATGTGATGCCAATGCCTTTGTCTTAGGCTACAAACTTGATGACTAGATATGCAACTTTGGTTGCTAAACATCTCAATGCAGTTACTATATTTCAAGTGTTGAATTGTGTTGCCTTTCATTGCACATCACAAATGTAGTACTATCACAAAAACCATACATTGCAGTCACTTAACATACATGATCAATACCATAAAGCATTACCAGTTGATACATGGATATTTCACAAGTTCACACACAAACAAAAGCATTCCTACTCCCTGAACCTACTTCACATTCACTTCTTCATGTAAACAACAACCAGTACCAGTTGCACAACTACAATTGCCAAGCACATACATACAATGCATTTCAAGAGCCTTGCAATATCATGTCCTATACCAATCAAAGTTCTAAGCTCTAATTCAGCAGCTGTGGCATCTCCAATTCCCAGGTGGACAGTCTTCTCTAGAAGGCTTTCAGTAACTTCATCACCTTGCATCACAACTGCCTTTTGTTTGGTTGCTTCTTTCTCCAAGTACTTGATGTATGTTGCCTCCCAAAGGAAAAATGGGCAACCGGTTCCATCCTTCTGTAGATTCAACACACAAACATAGCACACATACTGAATAGAGTGCTCTAAAACTCAGATTTAGAATGAAGTCAAACTCTGAACCCTAACTTACATTGTGATCTGGGCAGGTGTAGAAGATTTGATCCTTGGACCACGACTGCTTTGACCGGCACTGTACTACCGTATGCACACGGCACTTTGGGCACGTAATGAGTGCCGGCTTGCCGTCACCGCTCTTCCTGGTTGCCACCGTCGAGCTAGATTCGGAGGCCATCTCCCCCACCGCCAGCGCCTAGATGGCCTTCTAGGCGTGGCCGTGGAGTCGTCGTTGTCGTCCTCTGCCCGCGTCGCCTCCGCGGGAAGGACCAGTCGTCGCCGCCGCCACCGTCTGCCTCTTTCCCTCTTTTGGTCGTGAGCAGAGAGGAAAGAAAAGGACTGGGGAGGAGAAGACGAGATCGACCAGGGGCCTTGTTGTTAAAAGGTCAGAAGTTGGCTAGGTCACGTGCGTCTCATATGCCTTTACAGCTTACGTGGACGGCCACGTCTTCTTCTTAACGCCAACTTGGTCAGTTTTGGACCTGGGTGGAACAAATTAGTTACATTAGACAGCCATAAGTGCAACTTCTTAGTTTGGGGACCTAGACGAAATCATACCAATACTTTAAGGACCGACCGTGCAATTTACTCACGCGGAATTGAATTGCTCAAAGGTAAATGCATAGTAAAGAGAGTAGAGATGACATGATGATCTTTTTGCCGAGGTATCGAGGTGTCGGCACACCCCCCTAGTCCTCGTTGGAGCACCCGCGCAAGGGTATCGCTCCCCCTTGATCCACGCAAGGATCAAGTGCTCACTGCGAGCTGATTCTTCGCCACTCCGGCCCGGTGAATCGCTCGCTACCGGTCACAACTTGGCTTGGGTCATCCACAATGCCTCCGGATGATCACCAAGCTCTCCGATCGCCACCAAGCCGTCTAGGTGATGCCGATCACCAAGAGTAACAAGCAAGAACTCTCACTTGACCAACGCAAGGCTAATGAGATGGGTGGATGTACACTTTCTACTCTCTATTCACTAATGAGGTGTTTGATCACTCAATTATCAAATCTCTCAACCTCACTAGGCCTCTTGCACTCACTTGCAATCTCTATGTGTTTGGCAACCTTTCAAATGAGCAAGAGAGACAACATGAATGAGGGGGAGGCATATTTATACCCCCCAACTCAAAACATGCACGAAGGGGTAACTCCAGCCAGTTATACACTGACCGGACGCACCTGTCGGGGTGACCGGACGCATCCGGTCAGTGCCTAACAGCTACGTGACGTCTAGCCTGACACCTGTACGAAGTGCTGACCGGACGCATCCATGCGTCCGATCACCACAGACCGGACGCGTCCGGTCATTAAATTTCCCCTCTGGAACCTCTCTGGATGCGACCGGACTCACCCTCCTGGTGCGTCCGATCGATTGCCGAGGGTGAGTCCGGTCGCAACCAGACTTACCCCTCAGCGAGAGCTACTGACCGGACGCATGACCCAGCGTCCGGTCCCTAGGGTTCCAGCGTCCGGTCGCTATTTAAAGTCCAAAACAACTTCGGTTTGCGATGCTCCCTTAACGAACTTTCTTCCTTATGATCTTAGGGACCTTTCTAAGCTACCTAGGGCTTTGGTTAACAAGTGTGCACCACACCTAACTCAAAAGTCTCACCTAGGTCAAGTTACCCATTCAAACCCCTCTTTATAGTACGGCCAAAGGTAAAACAAAGACCTATGCTACTCTAAGTGTCCTTCAACACCAAATGACACTTAGAACTAGCCTATCACAGTCTTCGTCGTCCATCCTTTGAAAACCGAACGAATCCCATGAATAAGGGGACATGAATACCATAGTGTCCTCATGATCATCATTACCATGACCTAACTCAACTGTTTCTGCAAAACACACGTTAGTCATAGTAATTTACCGTTGTCATCCAATCACCGAAACTCGCTGGGGGCCTAGATGCTCACAATCTCCCCCTTTTTGGTGATTGATGACAACCTCAAGTATGTTTGAAAGAGAGGTGAGGTTTTCAATTGCTTGGTTCATATAAGCACGTGACAATAAGATCAAAAGGGGTTAGGCATGCTTATACAAACCAAGTCCACATAAGTACTCAACATAATAGGAATTAACACAAGTACTTATGAACGAGCTCATTTATCGGAGTATAAGTGCGGAAGCAAAGTAAATGAGCATAATCAAGTGACATGTAGAAAATTACGAGTGAAGCATAACAAGTCACAACTAAGCATAAACGAGTGACATGGAGTAAATAACAAATGACGCATAACATGTCATATCCAAAAGACATACACATATCGTACAAGTGCCAAAATATAAACATGTATGCATATGAGTGCAAGATCACACAAAAGAACTGAGATCCTCTCACAAGCTCCCCCTATGTCTGACATACGCTCTCTCCCCCTTTGGCATCAAGGACCAAAACCTAAGGGTCAGAAGGCGGGATGGGAGCAGACGAGTCGGGCGACGAGATGCGTGGAAGAGTCTCAAACTGAGCAAGGTAAGCCTCCTCGTCGGACGACGAACTGTGAGTTGGCTGACCCTCGGACACTGGACGTGTAGGTGAAGCAGTCTGGGTCTGCTCAGCTGACTCAGGAGCGGCCTCTGGCGCTGGAAGCTCTGGCTGTGGAGGCTCTGTCTCTGGGAGAGGGTCTACTGTCTCGGTCGCTGCCACTGACACGGTCAAAAGAGTCTCAAGTGCTGAACTGACAGGCAGAGTCTGACTCTTAGAGACCGGTGGCTCGGACGACGCTACTGAGGAAGGGAGTGTCTCTGTGGTACTAGTAGCGGGAGCAGGAGCTGGAGCTGAGGTCACTGGCAAGTGGAAATGAGGCGGGGTAGGCAGGCCGGTGAGCTCGCTGAAAGAAGCCTCCAAACTCCTCGGGGTCACTAGAACCGACTCCGTCTGAGTAGGAGTGAAGCCTAAGTGGATTGGCGTGAACCCTGGCTGCTGCCCTGGCAGAGGGGAGGAGAACCACTGCGGGTACTGCGGAAAGGGCGAGACCGTCGACGAAGGAACAAACGTGTAGTACGAGGTCGACGGTCCGGGCTGCTGCAGCTGAAACTGAGGCGGTGGCGGAGGTAACTGAGGAAGAGCTGCCATCCTCTCCATGAAAGCCAAGGTCTGAGTCTGTAGCTGTATCATCTGTCGCTGAAGAGCGTCCTGGCGCTCCTGCGCCTGTGCTGCTGCCACTGCCTGTGCCTCTGCCAGTCTGGCCTGCTCCTGAGCCTGTCGTCGCTGCTCCTCAGCCTGACGCTGAACCTCCTCAGACAGTCTGGGCTACTGCTGCTCCATCCGAGAGAGAATAGCTAGGAGTGCTGGATCGGAGCCAGCCATGCGCGAGGAGGAGGCCTCTGAGTCGTGAGCTGCCGGTGGACGCATCCTCGGAAGAGGAGCGTAGTCGTCGTCGGTGCTGTCAGACGGAACCTCAAAGTCAGGGTCCTCTCCCTCTGCCTCAAGCTCTGCAAGCTCAGCCTCTGCCAACTGACGAACAGCCTCATCCTGATGTGCCTCTGACTCTGTGACAACCGGCCGCTGACGCTGACCCCTGGGACGAGTGTCTGGACGATCCCCGGCAATCTGGTGAGTGTCGTACACGGGAAACTCTGTCGGGGACTGGAGAAGCTCTGGAAGCAGTGCCGGAATCATCCTCCTCAAAATGAAACAAATCAGGTGAGCATAAGGAAGCTGCCGGTGACCCTTGAAGCCCTCTACCAGTGTGTCCTCCATCTCAGAGATAATCACGTCCCAAATGTCGAACTCAAGCTGGGAGACCAAGTGGTGAACTAGCCAAATCTGAATCCTGTTCAACCCCTCTCTGTAGCCTGTCCGGGGCAGAAGAGTACGCCTCATGACCTTATTCACGAGACGGGCCGTCGACGTCAAGTCACGAGGACGCCGGCTGGACCCCTCTCCGAACGGCTCCCGGAAGCAGGCACGAACCAAGTCTGCTGGTGGAATCTCTCCAGCGTGTGGGCGACGAGGTGGCTCGGTGTCTCCATAGCACACTGTGTGGACCTTGGTCGCGTAAGCTGTCAGACCAAGGTACTCTCTGGCACGGGCACTGTAGAGCCTGTAGGACCTCCCCCTGAAGGCAAAGTGGAGGAACCGGTGATCCGGGGAGATCCACAGGGACGTGTAAAACTGACGCACCCAGTCCTCAACGTACTGACCACTCCGTCCAAGAAGATCTGCTAATCCAGGTAGATATGATAGCATAGGACGGATGGCCTCCCCAGCAACTGCAACTATCGTCTCCAGCGGGCAAACTTTGTGAGGACGGATGTGGACGCCGCTGTTGACATAGGCTCGGTAGAAATCCTCCTGAATAACAGTGTAGAAGCCCTCGGAGGCCTGAGGGTGTCGGGCAGCTGGGAACAACTCCTCGTAGGGGATCAGACGCAGGGCCTGCACCTGACGTGCTGTCGCAGCCCGCAGGTCCAAGTGCTCCACAGGTGGGGGTCCCTGTGGTCTCGGAGGGGGTCGACCACCCCGCCTCTGCCCCTCAGGTCTGGGAGACACCTGAGTGCGAGTACGGGTGGACCGATGGACTGGCGGCGGAACTAGCTGCTCCTCCTCTGGCTGACCCTTTGCCTGGGTCTCTATAGCTGAACTGGGCTCTGGAGCTGACCCACTGGCTGTGGCTGCTGCAAGTGCTGAGGCTGCCTCTGACGAAAACTGGAAGTCGGGAGGAAGGAGCTCAGCTGGGTCGTCGAGAGAGTACGCGTGACCCTGAACGCAGACAACATCTCCCTCAGTCTGAAGCAGAGCCTGCACCTGCTGCTCTGTGAGAAGGTCACGAATCCGCTGACCACCCTGCTGACCGCTGCCCTGACTCTCCTAAGCTGAAGCGGGGTCCCGAATACGAAGACCTCCTGCCTGACCACCCTGCTCGGCTCGCTCGGCTGCGCGAGCTGCGGCTAGTGCCATCTCTGAATCCCGATCAAGTCTCTTGCGCTTCTTGGAGATGAGCTTCTGCGGCCTCTTCCCCTTGTCACCACAGGGAGGACGTGGGGGAGGAGGATCTGCCCCAGGACCTCCGCCGACGTTCTTGCAGCGAGCCATCGCTACAAGAACAGAACCACTGCCACTGAGAGCAACTGCCACTGAGAGACACGACCACTGAAGACCACTGAGAAACACTGCGACTGAAAACCACTGCCAAGCAAACCAGAGGACTGGACTAAACCTCAGACGCTTGGCCTCGTTCAGTATCCGCGAGCTTGGCCCCGGATTAAGCTATCACTGTCAAACGACTCACGGACACGGTCCCAACTCGCTGCAATAGATAGATAGGGATATACATAAGCATATAATCTAGAGAGAAGAAGTCCCTATTGGAAGCAAAGCACAGGAGACGAGAAGAAAGGCATGGCTTTGCTACCTGACGAGACGCGACGAACTGACCAAGCAAAGGGAAGGAACCGACACGTTCGGACACCACGACGGCTCGCCGGAAGGATCTGCGCGAGAATTAGGGCGAAAACGTGGTTAGACTTGCATGAACGGGTGGTTGAGGCATTGCGTCGAACACCTTGGGGGCAGCGTTTATGGGGAGGGTTTGGAAGCTCACTGTGGTGGATGCTGCAGGTCGAGGAGATGCTCACTGGAGAAGAGAAGCAGACGGGGACGAACTCCAGTGAGGCGTATGAGCACGCCGAGGGCAGGGGCACAACCACCAGCGAGGAGGCCGACTTACGGCCGGGGGCACCACCGCGGCTGGCAGGGGCGCGCGCGCGAGCGAGAGGGAGGTGCGGCGGCCGGGGTGGCGCGGGCGCGGTGGAGAGGAGCGGCGGCGTGGGCGCGGTGGGGAGGAGCAGCGGCGGCGCTGCGTTTAGGTCACGGTGGAAGGCAGCGGCGCGGCGGATCGGGTCGGGCTTGGTCGGGATGGGGGAGGAAACAAGTGGAGCCCACATGTCGGTTGGAAGAATAGACCGCGCTGTTCAAGTGGCGACGGAACGCACGCACTGATTGATCGGACGCACGGGGACGAGCGTCCGGTCATAAACAGAGAGCACCCCGAACGCGAAAATCGCGATCGGACGTGTCCTGTCGCCCACGACCGGACGCACCCTGCGTCCGATCCCACATTGACCAACGACCGGACGCATCGGCTGACGCATGACCGGACGCGATGAAGATACTGTTCACTTGCACGCGGGATGAACTGACCGGACGCACCTGGAGCGTCCGGTCGCAGCGTCCGGTCACAGGAAAACTCTGTTTTGACTCGATTTTTTGCACCGACTTCTCCAACCAAGTTCCAACTCAAATAAGACGCAAATAAACAGCAGTTGGAACCTAGAGGAGTGACCTCTCTCAAACCCTCAAATTTTTTTTTTTAAATATTTTGCCATAGGCTAATTTAGTTTTCTAGATAAAATAGGCAATAAAACTCAAGGAGACAACATGTGGCCACCAAAACTAGGGGTCTCAACCATTAGGAGCCTCGAATGCTCCCCCTAGCGGTGGACGAACACAGCAGTTGCTCAAAGCATAACCAAAAAGAAACGACAAAGCAAACACACATGCATATGCAATGAAATACGGAATTTGAATCTAGGTTGCTTGTCAAGTTTGCTCATGGGTAAGCTTCTTCACACGCTTTTTAGGGCGGTTATCTTAACCACGTCGGACAAGCCTATGTGCATAGCATAATTTAAACATGGCATATAGTACAATGTAATGCAAAGACAACCCCCTTTCACCTTTTGACAAAGTTACTTAGATCAAGCACATTAAGCTCACTTCGCAATCTACAAAGAGTGTTTTCATCTAGAGGTTTTGTGAAGATATCCGCCAATTGATCTTCGGTTCTAACTCCCTCTAAGGATATGTCTTTCTTTGAAACATGATCTCTAAGAAAGTGATGGCGAATATCTATGTGCTTTGTGCGAGAGTGTTGAACCGGGTTGTTAGCAAGCTTAACCGCGCTCTCATTGTCACACAACAAAGGTACCCTTTCCAGAACTATACCATAGTCTAAAAGGGTTTGTTTCATGTAAAGGATTTGTGCACAACAAGCACCCGCGGCTATGTCTTCCGCCTCGGCGGTAGACAAGGCCACACTGTTTTGCTTTCTCGAACTCCATGAAACTAGTGATCTCCCAAGCAAATGGCACCCTCCGGATGTGCTTTTTCTATCTACTTTACAACCCGCGTAATCCGAATCGGAATACCCAACGAGTTGGAAGTTAGCTCCTTTGGGATACCAAAGGCCAATGCTTGGGGTGTGCTTTAGGTACCTAAGGATTCTCTTCACCGCTATGAGATGTGATTCCCTATGATCGGCTTGAAAGCGAGCACACATGCACACACTAAACATGATGTCGGGCCTAGATGCGGTCAAATATAACAAGCTACCAATCATAGAACGGTACAAAGTTTGATCAACCGGGTTACCTCCCACATCTAGGTCGAGATGTCCGTTTGTTGGCATTGGAGTCTTGATAGGCTTGCAATCATCCATGTTGAAGCGCTTGAGGAGGTCTTTTGTATACTTCTCTTGAGATATGAAAGTCCCCTCCTTCAATTGCTTGACTTGGAAGCCTAGGAAGAATGTGAGCTCTCCAATCATGGACATTTCGAACTCCTTCGACATCAAGTCACCAAATTCCTTGCAATAGTCTTCATTTGTTGACCCGGAGATGATATCATCAACGTAGACTTGACAAATGAAGATCTCTCCATCAAACTTCTTGGTGAATAGTGTGGTGTCGACCTTCCCAATGGTGAAGCCCTTCTCAATGAGGAAGTCCCGGAGGCGCTCATACCATGCTCTTGGGGCTTGCTTGAGCCCATATAGCGCCTTGGACAACCTATAAACATGATTAGGATATCTAGGGTCTTCAAAACCGGGAGGTTGATCAACATAGACTAGTTCATTTATGAAGCCATTTAAAAATGCACTTTTCACATCCATTTGATATAATTTAATGTCATGATGTGATGCATATGCAAGGAGGATACGAATGGCTTCGAGTCTTGCAACCGGTGCAAAGGTCTCTCCAAAATCCAAACCTTCAACTTGAGAGAACCCCTTTGCCACTAGCCTTGCCTTGTTTCTAACAACCTTACCTTGATCATCTTGCTTGTTCCTAAACACCCATTTTGTTCCAATGACTCTTGCGCCTTTTGGTCGCTCTTCAAGTGTCCAAACTTGGTTGCGGGTGAAGTTGTTTAGTTCTTCATGCATGGCATTCACCCAATCCGGATCACCTAGAGCTTCATCTACAATGGTAGGCTCAACAAGAGATACAAAGGAGTGATGTTCAATAAATAAAGCAAGTTTTTGAGATCGAGTCATTACACCCCTTGTTGGACTCCCTATGATGAGATCTTGAGGATGAGCTTGTAGTAGAGGAGTAGTTCTTTGATCAACCACTTGAGGGGCCGCTTGTGGAGCATCAACATCTTGGGCTTGTACCACCATTTGATCATGGGAGACATGAGTATCTTCAAATGGATCCTTCCCATCTTTGTCATCAACAAGTGGTACATTGGATGAGGATGGCTTGTCAATGACTTGCACATCATCTTCATCATCTTTAGGCTTGATGGCTCCAACTGACATGTTCTTCATTGCTTCCCTCAATGGTTCATCACCTACATCATCAAGATTTTCATGCTCTCCTTGAGAGCCATTAGATTCATCGAATTCCACATCATATGTTTCTTCTACCATCCCGGTGGCATGGTTGAATACTCGATATGCTTTGGACTTCAATGAGTAACCAACAAGAAAACCAATATCACATCGGCGTTGAAACTTCCCTAGGTGTTGGCGCTTCTTGTAGATGTAGCATTTGCACCCAAACACCCTAAAGAATGATATATCCGACTTCTTGTTGTTTAGTAGCTCATAGGGTGTCTTGCCAAGGAGACGATGGGGAACAACAGGTTTGATGCATAGCAAGCGGTGTTGATTGCTTCTGCCCAAAATCTTTCTGGTGTAGTGTACTCATCTAACATGGTCCTTGCTAGGGTGATTAGTGTCCGGTTCTTCCTCTCAACTACCCCATTTTGTTGTGGTGTATATGTTGCGGAGACTTCATGCTTGATCCCA
Organism: Coix lacryma-jobi var. lacryma-jobi; assembly: GCA_009763385.1. Taxonomy (NCBI): domain Eukaryota; kingdom Viridiplantae; phylum Streptophyta; class Magnoliopsida; order Poales; family Poaceae; genus Coix; species Coix lacryma-jobi. The sequence goes on from CM019829.1 coordinate 135,489,032, forward strand.
ACTTCATCACAATACTCTTCAATATGGGTGTTGTCGAACTCTCTTACATTGTCACTTCTTATCTTCTTGATTTTCACGTCAAACTCATTTTGGGCTCTCTTGGCAAACTTCTTGAATGAAGGGGTTGCTTCGGATTTGTCATGAAGAAAGAATACCCAAGTGTATCTTGAATAGTCATCAACAATCACTAGGCAATAGAGATTTCCACCCAAGCTAGCATATGTTGTTGGCCCAAATAGATCCATGTGAAGTAGCTCCAACTCTCTTGATGTTGATACAAAGGCTTTGGTTGGATGTGTATTTGCAACTTGCTTGCCGGCTTGACATGCACTACACAATTTGTCCTTCTCAAACTTGACATCCTTCAAGCCTCTAACCAAATCCTTTTTCAATAACTTGTTGAGAGTGTTCATTCCCACATGAGCCAATCTTCTATGCCATAGCCAACCAAGTGATTGCTTAGTGAACAAACATGTCTTCAAGTTGGCATCTTCGGAGGTGAAATCCACTAGATAGAGATTGTTGTATCTAAAGCCCTTGAATATCACTTGTGTATCATCTTTCTTGGTCACAACCACTTCCTTGTCGGTGAACAAACATTGAAAGCCAAGATCACATAATTGCCCAACGGATAGCAAGTTGAAGCTCAATGATGCAACTAGAAGCACATTGGAGATGGTGTGATCATTTGAAATTGCCACTTTGCCCAATCCCTTGGCATTGCCCTTTGAGTTGTCACCAAATGTAATCTTTTCTTGGTCATTGACATTCTCTTCTAGTGAGGTGAACATCAGAGGATCACCGGTCATATGTTGTGTGCAACCACTATCAATCACCCAATGAGATCCACCGGCCTTGTAGTTCACCTACACACACAAGAAATCAAGCTTGAGCTTTTGGGACCCAAACTTGTTGTGGTCCCTTAACCTTCTCTACTAGTGACTTTGCAACCCAAATTTGCTTTGGCCTATTCTTGTTAGGAGGCCCCATGAACATGACTTTCATCTTGCCACTAGAGTCTTGTATAAGCATGTAGTGAGCATTGAAAGCAAAGGGCCTAGCATGCTTGGGCAAGGGTGTAGGTTTAGGCTCTTCACAATCATGAGCAAAGTGTCCTTCCTTTCCACACTCATAGCATATCCCAATCTTCTTCTTCTTTGGCTTTGTGATGATCTTGCGTTGCTTCATCTTCTCCTCAAGGAAGCCAATGCCATTTCTATTGGTCTTCATTACGGTGTTCATGAGAAGCTCACTTTGAAGACATTGACCCTTGGTGAATTTCTTCAACCCGGTGGTGAGGTGCTCCTTTTCTTTCTTGAGCTTGTTGTTCTCTTGTTGGAGCTCTAATTGAGATGGGGTCATCTTGTAATCCCTCTCCATCTTCAATCTCTTGTTCTCTTCTTTTAGCATGTCTAGCTCAAGTGACAAGCTATAATCATCATCTTGGGTCTCAACAATGACTTGCTTTGTGGTTGCAAGCTTCTCTAGATCAATCTTGAGCTTTGCATTCTCATTCTTGATCTTTACATAATCATCATAGTGATCGGCCACAACCACATTCTTGCCCTTGCCACTAGCTCTTTGCTCATCATGCTCACTAACCAAGTCCTCACAAGATGTTGCTATGTCACACTTAACAACAAGGTTAGGAGCATCAAGTGTCTCATGTGAAAGCATATCATAAGAAATGGTGAGAGTATCATAATCAACTTTCACTTGAGTGTATTGTTCTTTGAGCAAAGCATAACTAGCGGTAAAGTCACTATGCATCTTATCAAGTTTTTCATTTTTAGCTTTGATCTCCTTGTTAGAGGACTTGAGCTCCTTGATGGATGATGACATAATTGCAAGTTCATCTTTTAGCTCATCACTAGCATGAATAGCATGATCATATTTTTCAACAAGAGATTCATTTTCATCAACAAGCTTTTCATTTTTAGCTCTAGTCTTTCTTATGATTTTAGAGTAATTGTTTAGCAATTTAACAAGCTCATCATAAGTGGGTGCCTCAAATTCACCATCACTACCACTATCACTAGAGTCATCATCGCTTTGTACCTTCCGGTCACCCTTGGCCATAAGGCATAGGTGTGTAGATGATGATGGCGACGGTGGTGGTGGTGGTTTGGAGGAGCCAATGACTAGAGCGGCCACCTTCTCCTTCTCATCATCACTATCTTCATTTGATGAGCCACAGGAGGAGTCAATGTCGGTGAGCCAATCACCAACAATGTAAGCCTTGCCACCTTTCTTGTGGTATTGCTTCTTCTTCTTGCCATCCTTCTTGTAGTAGGGCTTCTCATTTTTCTTCTCATCTTCACTTGATGAGTCATACTTCTTGCCCTTGTTCTTGTTCTTGTAGCTCTCCTTCTTGGGCTTGGTGCATTGATGAGCAAGATGGTCAAGCTCACCGCAATTGTAGCAATCCATTTCGGAGATTGGCCTCCTCTTGCTACTTGTGAAGAACTTCTTCTTTCTTGAGTCAAAGTTGACACCATTCTTGTGAAGCTTCTTCAACATCTTGGTGGTTCTTCTCACCATGAGAGCGATGTTGGAGTCATCCTCTTCATCACTTGAGCTCTCATGATGCACCTCAATAGCCTTGGACTTGCCCTTCTTGTCATGACTAGCTTTGAAGGCCAAGTCCTTCTTCTTGTCGGTGGAGGAGCCACCACTTGGTGTGATGTGCATGTACATCTCATGCGCATTGATCTTTCCCAAGATTTGGGTTGGTGTAGCGGTGGAAAGATCGCCTTGATGTAGCACCGTCACAATGTGTCCATACTTCTCAATTGGAAGGACACAAAGAATTCCTCACAACATCGGATGGTTGCATTTGTGTGAGGCCAAGTCCATTGAGTTCCTCTACAAGAACATTTAACCGTGAGTACATTTCATTTGCACTTTCATTAGCATGCATATCAAAAGAGTGAAGCTTTTGCATAACTAAATGATAGCGTTCCTCACGCTCACTCTTGGTTCCCTCATGGAGCGCACAAATGTTTTCCCATAGATCATGGGCATTTTTGTGGTTCCGAACACGGTTGAACACATCTTTGCAAATGCCTCTAAAAAGGATGTTTTTGGCTTTTGCATTCTATTTTTCATTATCCTCCTCATTAGGAGTAAGGCTTGTGCCTTCCTTGGGCTTGGCAAAGCCGGTGATCGCGGCATCGCGGCATTTAACATCAACCGCTTCTAGGTACGACTCCATACGGATTTTCCAATATGGAAAGTCGTCTCCCTCGAACATGGGAGGTGGTCCATCACCTCCGGACATCTTAACTCTAGGCGGTTAAGCCTAAATCGAGAGCACGAGGCTCTGATACCAATTGAAAGGATCAAGATGCCCAAGAGGGGGGTGAATTGGGCTTTTCTAAAACTTCTTGCAAGAATTAAAACCTATCAAGCTCCAATTAACCCCATAGTGCCTAGAAGTGTGTTTGACAAGAATCAACCGCACAAAAGATTATCGCTAAACCAATTCTACTCTAGCATGGCAATTCAACTTATGAAAGAACAACAAGTAAATGCGGAATTGAATTGCTCAAAGGTAAATGCGTAGTAAAGAGAGTAGAGATGACACGACGATCTTTTTGCCGAGGTATCGAGGTGTCGGCACACCCCCCTAGTCCTCGTTGGAGCACCCACGCAAGGGTATCGCTCCTCCTTGATCCGCGCAAGGATCAAGTGCTCACTGCGAGCTGATTCTTCGCCACTCCGGCCCGGTGAATCGCTCGCTACCGGTCATAACTTGGCTTGGGCCATCCACAATGCCTCCGGATGATCACCAAGCTCTCCGATCGCCACCAAGCCGTCTAGGTGATGCCGATCACCAAGAGTAACAAGCAAGAACTCTCACTTGACCAACGCAAGGCTAATGAGATGGGTGGATGCACACTTGCTACTCTCTATTCACTAATGAGGTGTTTGATCACTCAATTATCAAATCTCTCAACCTCACTAGGCCTCTTACACTCACATGCAATCTCTATGTGTTTGGCAACCTTTCAAATGAGCAAGAGAGACAACATGAATGAGGGGGAGGCATATTTATACCCCCCAACTCAAAACATGCACGAAGGGGTAACTCCAGCCAGTTATACACTGACCGGACGCACCTGTCGGGATGACCGGACGCGTCCGGTCAGTGCCTAACGGCTATGTGACGTCTAGCCTGACACCTGTACGAAGTGCTGACCGGACGCATCCATGCGTCCGATCACCACTGACCGGACGCGTCCGGTCATTAAATTTCCTCTCTGTAACCTCTCTGGATGCAACCTGACTCACCCTCCTGGTGCGTCCGATCGATTGCCGAGGGTGAGTCCGGTCGCAACCAGACTTACCCCTCAGCGAGAGCTACTGACCGGACGCATGACCCAGCGTCCGGTCCCTAGGGTTCCAGCGTCCGGTCGCTATTTAAAGTCCAAAACGACTTCGGTTTGCGACGCTCCCTTCATGAACTTTCTTCCTTATGATCTTAGGGACCTTTCTAAGCTACCTAGAGCTTTGGTTAACAAGTGTGCACCACACCTAACTCAAAAGTCTCACCTAGATCAAGTTACCCATTCAAACCCCTCTTTATAGTACGGCCAAAGGTAAAACAAAGACCTATGCTACTCTAAGTGTCCTTCAACACCAAATGACACTTAGAACTAGCCTATCACAGTCTTCGTCGTCCATCCTTTGAAAACCGAACGAATTCCATCAATAAGGGGACATGAATACCATAGTGTCCTCATGATCATCATTACCATGACCTAACTCAACTGTTTCTGCAAAACACACGTTAGTCATAGTAATTTACCGTTGTCATCCAATCACCGAAACTCACTGGGGGCCTAGATGCTCACAGGTAACATGGGTTACACCTACCCTAAATGTTGCTTCCCATACGCATCGTAATGTTTTGTAACATCAATCCTTGTATTAGTAATTTTTAATCATAACAGTACATGCGCGCAGACTCACATCTTTATTATTTTGATGGATGCATCTACATAAACATAAACCCTATTTCTATGAGTATATTGGAATTCGGAAAGGTTGAATCGCTAAGTCAAGCGCGTATCGTTGACAAACCTTACCCCTATGACTATGAGAATGGTTGTTACAAGGACTATGGGAATGTTAGTAGGTTCGTTCTTGAATCAGAGTCGATAGGTCATCAGTACAGAAACAATTGCTTTTTTCATATAGGTGGTTCATAAAGAGCAGACACCAGTAGAAACAAGGTGTGTGGGCCCATGACTATGATTCTAGTGTAGATACACCTACACTGGCGGTATTTGTTAACTGAACCACCAGGACTTATATTGGTGATTACAGCCAATGTAAACTAATTCTACACATTGGTTATTTTGTTAAGTTGCCGTGAGTGTACATTCTAAATTTACAAGTTATCAGAAAGATTGAACCAACAAGTCAAACATATCGCTAACAAATCCCTACTCCTATGAACATGTTAGCATGATCTTCAACCCGAGTGGATAGGTTTAACCATACAAAACTTAACTAATTGGGCTACATACAATTCACATATTAGCTACGTTGTTGAAAAGTTTTAGGCTCTTAATTACAAAAAGGGCAGGTTAGTACCCTCATACCATATCTACTCACTACTGGAGATTCTTGCTTTGCCGAGTGCCTGTAGCACTCGGCAAAGGCCGTCCGACGCTCGGCGTAGGCTATGCCGAGGGCTGCTCTCGGCATAGGACTCTCGGCAAAAATCCTCTCGGCAAAGGAGACTTTGCCGAGGGCCATTTATCGGGCTCTCGGCAAACTTTTCGCCGAGGGTTCCGTGTAGCCCTCGGCAAAAAAAAGTAGCCGTTAACGGCGCTCTCTACTGACGGTCACTTTGCCGAGGGCTAACCTGGCCCTCGGCAAAGGCTATATTTTGCCGAGAGTCCGGCTCTCGGCAAAGCTATATTTTTTTTATTTTTTATTTTCCTGTGCCGACGGTTAACTAGGGTCGGCTCTCGGCAAAGAAATTTCTAATGATTTTTTTTGCGGCCTCTTCGCCGAGGGCTCTATCATCTGACTCTCGGCAAAGCCCTTGAAATTGCGTTCAACATTCCCAGCTTTGCCGAGGGCTATGACCATAACCCTCGGCAAACCTGGGAACATTGTTTTCTGGTCCAGCTTTGCCGAGGGTTATGGTCATAGCCCTCGGCGAAGAGGCCCTTTGCCGAGAGCAACCCTCGGCAAAGTAGCAATTTTTTTTTATTTTTTTCTGTTTTTCCTTTTCTCCCACACTACCAAACATATATATATCACATTCATCACATATCACATATATATCACATTTCACATCACATAGTTCAATAACATATACGTCCGCGAATCTAGTTCACATCACATAGTTTAACAACATATTCGTCCTCGAATCTAGTTCACATCACATAACTTCAGTGACACACGATAGTCCAACGTACTACACCCCCGGCCAACCAGGCCACCCCTGAGAGGGGCCGCCTGGTTCACCCCCGGTCTGGTTCCATCGGTGGTTGTTCGAACCTTGTGACGGAGGAGGCTGCAAAAGGTCATGTCAGACAAGGAAATGAAATAAATAAAACACTGAAGTATTGATACTCACAGGAGCAGCTCCGGGGTCCTGAGACGGCGGTGGAGGAGCCATGAGCGTCTGCGGCACGGCCATGCCCTGGGAGGCCATGAAGGCGATGAGGTCCGCCATCTGCTTTGCTTGAGCCTCCATCTGGGCCGACATCTGTGACCGCATCTGGAACTCGGACACCTGGCGCTCCTGTCTTTCTCTTTCCAGGTGGGCCTGCGATAATACAAAGTGAATGTTAGAACAATGCAAACATTTAAAGATCAATGTACGATGAGTAAAATAGAAATAACCTCGAGCTCGGCGACCCGCGACTGCGCAGGCGACGGGCGTGGGCGTATGGGGACGCTCCCGCTCGTGCTCTGTGCTCGGAGCTGGGACAGAGTGGGAGTGGAGGCCGTGTCGATGACGCCGTCGCCAAGCCAGAACCGCCCGTGCTTCTTCCCTCCTCCAATCCTCATGACGATGCTCCCGTCCAGGTCCGCGGTGGCGGGATCACAGTCATCCCCATGGACCGTCCTTGCCGCCTCTGAGTAGTCAGTGAGGCGGGAGTGGACGCTGGAGTTGGTGTACGCGTCGGCGGGATCGTCGGGGTTGTAGGAGGTCTCCGCTGCCGTGGCCTTGCCCTTGTGGGACATGGCGTATGCCGCCACCGTGCCGCAAGGCTGGCCACCGTGTGCCTCCGACTGCGAGGAAGACAACAAGATGATTAGCAATCAGGCAACATTTGATCGAGGAATTGATAAAGTCTTTCACGTACCCAAGCTTGTGCGTACTCGGCGAGGTTGCGGTTGCCCTGGTGGTGTGGTACACCTGGCATCTGCAGACGCGCCTCCTGGGCCTCGGCGTGGTGGGCCGCCCACTCTTCGGATAGCCACCGGTCCACGATCATCTCCCAGCACTCGGGAAACGACTGGCACCATTGGGGGATCATCTGCACATCATAGAGTATTTCATGTCTAAGCGTCAGATGAAAAGTACCAAAAGCTTAATCTCAAAAGAAAACACTTACCTGCAAGAACTGCGCCCGGCCCAGCGTCATGCCTCTCGCCTGGGCCTTCGTCACCCTCGTGGCCAAGACCGTGGCGTTGTAGGTGATGATGGCCTGCAGTCTCGCCTCGTAGATCATGTCGGTGACGAGCTTCCTACAGGCCCGGGTAGCCGTCACCTCTGCCACTGCCTCCTTCCCCGGCTCGCACTTGAAGTAGTTCTGCATACAGACACAATACGAGGTGAGACAGTAATTAAAGAAAAAATATGATGAATTTGATATTGTTTGACGAAGACTTACCCACAGCTCCGCTCTAACCCGCGCCGCCTTGTTGGGGAAGTCTGGGTCTGGGGCGACGCTGTAGTGGTCAAAGGTGTAGGCCGGCTCGTGCCTCCCGGCATACTGTACTATGCCGGGGTAGTGCTCGCGGCACAGGAGACCCAGGATGCCGTTGGGTTTGCGGCCTTTAGGCCCCACAAAGTCCCATCCCCTGCACAAGTGATTAAAAAAGATTATTAGCTTCTATTTCTATTTTGAATCTCATCGTACGAACAGGTAGTTAGAACATGTACCTTTGTCCGATGGGCGTGATCACTGGGCGTCGGGCACGTGCCGGCAACGCCGGGAGGCTGGCGGGGCCTCTCAAGTAGGGCGTGGACACCCCTGAGGCACCCGAACCCTCGTCCGCCTCGTCCTCCTCCTGCTCGTCCTCCTCCTCTGCCTCCTCGGCCAATGGTGCCTCCTCCTGCCGCTGGGCCTCGGGCGTGGCCGGCACCTCCTCCTCGACCTCCTCCTCCTCCTCCTGTGGAGACGGCTCCCTCCGGCGGCGGCCACTCCTCGTCGAGGGCACGTCGGACTGCGAGGCCCGGTACAACCAACTCAACCGCCTCTGACGTCCTCCCGGCATCTTGCCTCGACCTCCTGCATTTAAAAAGAACAAGCAATGTTGTATTAGAAATAACATAACCAAATATGTGCAATACAAATAAAACAATAGATCCTAAAAATATAACATAATATTACATGTATTAGAAATAATCTGGATCATCCGGATTAGCCGGAGCATGAGTCTCCTCATCACTGTCAACCATGTCTAAGTACTCCTCAGTATCCGAAGACAGGTCATCGTCTTCATTTGCTTGGCCTAAACGGAATCGTTCTAGCATTTCTATGTCCTTCTCATTTACCACCTCATCCCCAGCGTCCTCGTCATCATTCTCTACTTCCATTTCCATCGCTTCGGTTAAGTCTATCGTGAACGTCCCTTGCAACCCAGATTCTTGAAAGAACTCACCGTCATATGTGTTTGTGTTAAAGTTATAATCCTCATCATTGGGGAGAGGTAGTTTACCATGTGGTGATATCTTGTGCACAATATACCAACCCAAGAGATGCTCTTTGCTTTTGCACGCGTATGGCGTGTAATAAACCTGCGTGGCCTGTTGAGCCACAATATACACATCGGAGCCTGGATAGACAGAATCCTGTCGAATTTTGGCTAGCCCAAGATTAGGTGTCAGCCTCGTTCTTCCAGGATCAAACCAATGGCATTTGAACATGACAGGATTCAAAGGCTTTTCACCATGAAATGAAAGTTCGTATATTTCTTCAATTCTTCCGTAGTAGTCACGGTTGTCATTGCCTGGAGTACAAACTCCGCTATTTGTGGTTTTTCGATTGGGCCGACTCTGCTCGTAGCTTGATGTGTGGAAGCGAAATCCATTCACGTCATAACCGTTAAATGACTTGACCCTACGGTCAAAGCCTTTTGCAACCTGTCTCAGCTCTTGACTCATAGACGCATCGGTTTGAGCCTGCAAGGTGGCGCAAGATATATCGTTATACGGTCAGAACGTAAGAGCAAGTTGGAACGTTAGACTAAGTACGACCTACTGTTGGACGGTACCTTCTGTCGAAACCAAGAAATGAAATCAGGCCTCCCTTGCCCCGCACCATTTGCAATTAGGGTTTCAGCTGCCGCATCAGAAAGAGGCCTTGGTCCATTCGAGAACAAATGAAGAAATTCACTGTACGAAGCAAAAAGAATGGTGTTGGAAAGTGACGACGAATTGGATGAAGATAGATAACAACTTACCCCATGTACGGATCCAGCTCATCAAGGTTGGTAAGCACGTATATCATGATCTTTCGCCACTCTTCATAGTTCAACTGCTTAACTGTGGATCCACTTGCCGTGCCGAGTTGGCCTCGAAAAAGGCTAAGAGTCGATTCATTTTCTCCAGCATTGTAACGAGGGGGTGGATTATGCACGCTAGGAAGGTTCTCAGAGTAGTATTCTTCAGTGAAGTTGGACACCTCCTCCAAAATGGATGCCTCTGCAATGGAAGCCTCAATTTTGGCTTTGTTTCTACATTTCTTGCGAAGAGTCTTCATATTTCTCTCGACTGGAAAGCACCAACGCCATTGCACAGGCCCTCCCATTCGAACCTCATTTGGGAGGTGTACGATCAAATGAAGCATCGGAGTGAAGAAGCCTGGTGGAAAGATCTTCTCCAGCTTACAGAGCAACACAGGTGCAGCTTTCTCCAAGTCATCAACGACGGACCGAGATATCTCCTTGGCACATAGCTGGCAGAAGAAATAGCTCAACTCTGCTAGGACAACCCACATAGGCTCAGGAAGATAGCCTTGAACCATCGCCGGAAGAAGCCGTTCGATCCATACGTGGAAGTCATGACTCTTCATCCCTAGGACTCGCAGAGTAGATAAGTTGACTCCTCTCGTTAGATTCGCTGCATATCCATCAGGGAATGTCAATGTCTGGATCCACTGAAGTATTTCTTTCCTTTGTGGTCTGCCCAAGACGAAATCGACCTTGGGTCGTGTCCATCTCCTGTCGGGCTGAGGAGGCAGCATCTCTTGCTTTGGTCTATCGCACAACAGTGCCAGGTCTAGTCTAGCCTTAGGGTTGTCCTTAGACTTTTCAGTGTCCATGAGTGTTCCCCAAAGCGACTCAGCGATGTTCTTTTCAGTGTGCATTACATCAATGTTATGTGGCAGAAGAAGATCGTCATAATAAGGGAGTCTTTCCAAGCCTGACTTATGAGTCCACATATGCTCCTGACCATACCCCGCAAAACGACCGTCTGTTTCGTTGAACTGGAGAGCATCTATCTGAGCATGAACCTCGGCACCGGTCAGCAACCGAGGTGGAGGATCTCTCACCACGAGACCTTTGGTAAAGTTCTTGGTGTCCCGTCTAAAAGGATGGTCAAGAGGTAGGAATTGTCGATGTTGGTCGAACGCCGAATACTTGCCACCCTTCTTCAACCAGATAAATCTCGTAGCTGTCTTACAAACCGGGCATGAGAACTTGCCATGGACACACCAGGCACAGAATATCTCATATGCCAGGTAGTCATGCAGTGAGTACTGGTACCAGATGTGCATTGTGAAGTTAGACCTTGAAGCTCGGTCGTATGTCAATACCCCTTCATTCCAAGCAGTTTCCAATTCATCAATCAGAGGCTCCATGTACACACCCATGTTATTCCCCGGGTGTCCAGGAATTATCAACGACAAGAAGACAGTATGACGTTGAAATAGGACGCCGGGGGGGAGATTGAGGGGGATAACGAAGACGGGCCAACACGTGTACGGGACAGCCATGAGTCCATAGGGATTGAAACCGTCCGTTGCAAACGCAACACGAACATTACGAGCCTCTCTAGCTTTGTCATGATGGATGCGGTCGAAGTGGGCCCATGCTTCACCATCGGCGGGATGTACCAACTTCTCAGGATTGTATCGGGTACCCTGTTTGTGCCATGTCATCTGTTTCGCGGATTCCTCGGTCATGTAGAGACGTTGGATCCTCGGTGTGAACGGCAGGTAACGCAGGACTTTCATGGGGATAGAAAGCTGCCTCTTCGGGCCTTCACCATCGTCTACCTCCATGTATCTCGACGCTTTACACTTCGGACAGTAACCTGCATCCGTGAGATCTTTCCTGAAGAGGACGCACCCATTTGGACAAGCATGTATCTGCTCATACGGCATCTTCAGTGCACGAAGCAGTTTCTGTGACTCGTACAGGCTCTTTGGCAATATGTGGCCGTCCGGAAGCATGCTACCAAATAGGGCCAACATACCATCAAACGCATCTCGACTCAGGTTGAACTGGGACTTGAACCCCATCACACTGCCAATGGCATCTAGTTGAGAAACTGTTGTCCGATCGTGAAGGGGTTTCTGTGCCGAAGACATCATCTCGTAAAACGCCTTTGCGGTCTTCTCCATCTCCTCCTCCGTACGTCCTTCAGCGTACTGTGCTTCTTGGAAGTCATCTAACATGTCTGCTACCCCCGCATCAGCATCAAAGTCCTCCAGACGTGGTCGCACTGCCTCCGCTCTCAAACGATGTGCTTCACCATGGTAGATCCACCGGGTGTAGTCCGGCGTGAATCCATTGTTCACAAGATGTTTAGCCATGTTCTCCTTGTCTTGCCTTCTCCGGTTCCCACATCTGCTGCATGGGCACAACACTTTGATCTCTCCTCGCCGAGCGGCGCCAAATGCATTGTTCACGAAAGCATCTGTCTTGCGCAACCATTCATCGGTGAAATCACTTCTGCTTCTACGGCCCGAGTACATCCACTGACGGTCATCCATCCTACTGTCATGCATCCGAGTACTTACATATCTACCTCCGAGTACTTCCATCCTACTATCATCTAATAGGTGAGGATAGGTCCTAATCCCACCCGTGGATACGTACATGAGGCCAGTTCCCATTGTCTGCCCCGAGCCGAGACAGAATTTCGGCAGCACCTCTCCGATGTTCTCAAGATACACGTCCCTATAGGGAGAGTGTGTATCCGGAGAACAACAGGGAGGTGATGTCGAAACTCCATCTTGAATCGGGGCAGACCATGGGAACTAGCCTCATCGACGCATCTGCGGGCTGTCCAAGTAACGTGGACAATCCAAAACAGATACGGTTATCGATATGCAGAGACCTGCATACCTCCAGCCGTATCTCTTTCGGACGGGAGACACCTAACTGGGTTCAATGACCTAAGACCCTTTTCTGGGAGGAGACGTTATTTATACCTAGGGTGCCGGTGGAGTCAGGCTAGCGGCGTAGTGGCGAGTCGGTGCAGTGGCGAGGCGAAGCGGTGCAGGCAGACCCGCGACGACGACGAAGACGATCGAGGTTGCCGAGGATCTCCGGCTTGGCCCCGACAGGTCCTCCTCCTACAGAAAAGACAAAAAATATAGTATCCATTAGAAATTTCGGCAGAACCTCCCCTGTACGGTGAGGTTTCGAAACCTGCAAGAAACAACGGCACGATGGCCGACATCCACATATATGTCAAGGCACGATGGCCGACATCCACATACATACGGCACGATGGCCGATATCCACATACATTCACATGCATACCACTACTACTAACAACTACTACTTACTACGTGGGGCGATCGACGACGACGGAGCGCACGAACTCGGGGTCGAGGCGAAGGCAACAACGGTCTCCTCGCCTTCTCCTCCTCCTCCTCCTCCCGCTCTGCTTCTTCTCCTTCTCCTTCTCCTTCTCCTCCTCCTCTTCCTCTACTGCTCTTCTCCTCCTCCTCCTCCTCCCCCTCCTCCTCCTCCTCCTCGTCTACTGCCTGCGGGGCGCGACCCGGGGCAGCACCGACAGGGCCGCCGGCGAAGAGAAGGATGCCGGCGGCGGGGCGAGACGCGGACGGGGCGCCGGTGGCGGGGCGAGACGCGGATGGCGCGCCGGCAGGGCGAGACGCGGGCGGGGCGGGCGCCGGCTCGGGGCGCCGCGCGGGACGGCGGCGACTCGGCCGCGGGGGCGGGGCGCGCCGCGGCGGCGGCGGGGCGAGGGCGGGGGCGGGGCGCGGGGCGCCGGCGGGCAGGGCGCGCCGCGGAGGCGGCGGGGCGAGGGGCGGGGGCGGGGGCGGGGCGCGCCGCGGCAGCGGCGGGGCGAGGGGCGGGGGGTGGGGGGCGGTCCGCGCCGCTGCGGTGGCCGGGCGAGGGGCAGTGTGCGGAGCGTGGCGCGCCGCGGCGGTGGCGGGGCGAGGGGCGGGGGCGGGGCGAGGGGCGCCGGCGGTGGGGCGAGTGGCGGGGCGAGGAGGCGGCGGCAGGGCACCGGCGGGGCGAGGAGGCGGCGGCGGCGGCGTGCGTGTGTAGCTGGCTCGGTTGGTTTGTGTAGTGGCCGGGCCGGCCGGGCGTTTTTTTTTAAGTGTTCGCGGTTTGTGCCGAGGGCCAGATCGGGCGGCCCTCGGCAAAGAGGAACCTATGCCGAGAGTCAAATGAAGTTAGCTCTCGGCAAAGGCTTTGCATTTTTTTTAAATTAAACTCTATGCCGAGAGCCCTGGCCCTGGCTCTCGGCATAGGTGCCCTTTACCGAGGGCTTTAGGAAGCTCTCGGCAAAGCATATTATTTTTTTTTGTTTTTTTGCTCCCAATTTTTCCTGTGGCCTTGCTACAGTACTACAAGCCAAGATTTCAAATTTGAAGTGTTTTCCATAAATCTTGCTATATTTCGCGCATTTTTTTTAATTTGATGATTTTTTCTGCGGGACGCACGTTTGAACTGCAGGTGCATGAAATAATGAAACTCAGCGATTCGAAAAATGGTATTCATTCTTCAGAGGGTATTTCGACACCGTATCCAGGGACAGGTGCGGAGACTCGACCGTCTCGTGCACGAGAAACGGCGACCAAGTTGCGTGATATTGGATTTAAAATTATTAAAAATACAAACGAAGTCAGAAAATCATGAAAATAAACGAGTGACCTTGACATCGCATGTAGTGGCTATGAAAAAATTTGGGAATGTTTGGAGCAAGTGATGACGCAAGATGGTTAAAACCCTGAGATCATCGCATATCATCACATGTGACATCTTGCGGAGATCTCAGGGTTTTAACCATCTTGCGTCACCACTTGCTCCAAACATTCCCAAAAAATTTCATAGCCTCTACATGCGATGTCAAGGTCACTCGTCCATTTTCATGATTTTCTGACTTCGTTTGTATTTTTAATAATTTTAAATCCAATATCACGCAACTTGGTCGCCGTTTCTCGTGCACGAGACGGTCGAGTCTCCGCACCTGTCCCTGGATACGGTGTCGAAATACCCTCTGAAGAATGAATACCATTTTTTGAATCGCTGAGTTTCATTATTTCATGCACCTGCAGTTCAAACGTGCGTTCCGCGGAAAAAATCATCAAATTAAAAAAAATGCGCGAAATATAGCAAGATTTATGGAAAACACTTCAAATTTGAAATCTTGGCTTGTAGTACTGTAGCAAGGCCACAGGAAAAATTGGGAGCAAAAAACCAAAAAATAATAATATGCTTTGCCGAGAGCTTCCTAAAGCCCTCGGCAAAGGGCACCTATGCCGAGAGCCAGGGCCAGGGCTCTCGGCATAGAATTTACCAAAAAAAAAATTCAACCCTGTGCCGAGAGCCTAACAGAGGGCTCTCGGCAAAGGTAACGGCGCAGGGAGAGCCGTTCGCGAGGGTTCCGTTTGCCGACGAGAATTCTACGCCGAGGGTTCGGCTCTCGGCATAGGGTCCCTTTGCCGAGAGCCTGACGTCGCCGAGAGTCGGACCCTCGGCGTAGGAATCGTCGCCGAGTTTCTTATGGTGCCGAGGGCTGGCTCTCGGCAAAGAGCCCTTTGCCGAGTGCCCGTGTTTTAGCTCTCGGCAAAGAGCCGGACACTCGGCAAAGAGCCCGTCTCCGGTAGTGACTGAGGGCACTCCCAACCATGAAACCATGTAGTTTATATCTTCATTAATTATAGTGTCATCTAAGCAAAAAGATGATGTGACAGTCTAATTAAAGAGGAAAGATAAGGAAATGGTTTCTTAGACAAGAAATCATGTCTACACGAAAACCAAGATACAAAGAGATATGATTGGTTGAGAATGGAGAGATAAGATATTTCATTGGACAAAAAATAATTCTATATAAATTATCCATTGTGACCATAGTTTTTATACGTAGTGTCTACGTATATTACATACACATAAAAACTACGTATAGTTTCTAGCATTGGGACTGCCCTGAGTGGGCTAGTCAATATAGCTAATAAAGCTTTTGCATATATATAGCTAGGGTGAATTGAAGCAACTTCTCCATTGGTCGGCCAGTGTCATTAAAGAAATGTGTCCTTAAGAGTGTGTCCAAGTTCACAAAACGTTTCCTTTAAATACAAGATGCCTCCACTCCACGCCCCTCTCACAACTGTGAATTGTTGATCTTTTGCTCCTACAGAGCTTCAGACTTGAGAGCACATCACAGTTCTAGACTTCTAGCTCCTTCTTGCACCTATCGTCGATTACCAGCTAGCCATCATCATCATATCATGGGGAACTGCCTGGTGATTCAGGACAGGAAGGAGATCATCAAGATCATGAGCATGGATGATGGCAGCGAAGCCCTCAAGGTGCCATCCCCCAGCAGACTGATGAAGGTCCATGACGACGACTCCCTCCGCGAGCCCCAGCCACTGCCGGCGGCGAGCGTTCTTCCGCCGGTGAAGGCGCCGGCGGGCACCATCAGGGTGAAGCTGGTGATCAGCAAGCGGGAGCTCAAGAAGATGCTTGACAAGGAGGGCATGTCGCTGGACGACGTGGTGTCTCTGTCTCTCGTGCGCAAAGAAACAAGCGATCATGAACAGCAGGAGTGTTGCGGTGGGTGGCGGCCTGCGCTGGAGAGCATCCCAGAGTGCAGTGATCTATAGCTAATTAGCTATAGCAGCCGGGGTCTATCGTTCAGATATCAAAAGGATTCAAAGTTGCAATATCTTATCTTAGTACAAGTTTCAGGATGCTTTTTGGAGCTCGATCCTTTCAAAAAAAAGAGGTATAGATATAGATCTAAACGTAATTAGATATAGATATAGGTCTAGATATAAGATAGAGTGGAGTTCTGAGATAGGGATTAATCTTCATCTTTTCTTGCTGGTCAGCTTATGTAAAGAAGAGGTAAAGATGATCATGGAAATCAATCAGCGCGCAGCGATCATCCGCAAAATAGCTCCATCTATCAACATCAGGAGCAACTCCAAGGGTTTTGACATGCGTGTACTTCTGCTAAGTGTTTGATCCTTCGTAATTGTCACTGTCAGCTTCCTAACTATCTTACCCTGGTCTACTGTGATGGGCAGTAAAAACATGGCACTGGCCCTGTCATAGTTACTTTCTTTTTCTTATATTATAAGAGGCCTGCATAGTTGGTTTTACATTTTGTTATGCTATTCTGCACTGTTGCCACTGGCAGGAAGGTTGGAATCAACATGAGCCAAGATACAAGAATTAGCAATTTGCACAGCCTACCGCTTAGGCATGTCAGCATGTGGCACTGTTTTCTTACTGATGATATTGTTACGAACGACGCATAGAATATGAAGTAATCGACAAACCAAACACAGAGAAGACACAGGATTTACGTGGAAAACCCTTTTAATGTGAAAGGGAAAAACCACGGGCACCAGCCGGCAACAATCTCACTATCTCAAGAGTTTTGGGGTTACACGCCAATGGCGACTTACAAAAGAATCCATCTCCACGAAAACCTAGCAAGGGCATATATACCGTACCGCGGGGGCTCCGCCCCCCGCACCCCCCGTGTGCGCACGGGACGCGGCCTGATGGGCCGGCTTCAGACTTCGCTACGCTCCGGCCCAAACCTCCGGCGACGGGCCTCCGCTTCGCTCGTCAGAAGCCCGACCAATATCCTGAAGTGAATTGGGAACAACTCCAACAAACTCCACCTTGAGACAAATTCATCTTGTATCATATATCAACCCATCATTCTGAACACAATAAAAATAGAAAACCACTGGTGCCAACAATAGTCTCTTGGACTATCCAATTAAACCGACTAAGCTTGAGCACAACTCAAACTTAGCAATAGGAACAGACTTTGTCATCATATCAGCAGGATTATCATGAGTACTGATCTTGCATACCTTCAGCTTACCTTCTACAATCACATCACGCACAAAATGATACTTGATATCTATGTGCTTAGTTCTCTCATGGAACATCTGATCTTTAGTGAGGTAAATTGCACTTTGACTGTCACAATGCAAACTTATGCAAGATTCAACTCCACAAAGCTCAGCGTACAAACCTTTCAGCCAAATTAATTCTTTGCACGCTTCACAAATAGCCATATATTCTGCTTCAGTAGTAGACAAAGCAACAATAGACTGTAAAGTAGCCCTCCAACTCACAGCACAACTGCCAACAGTAAACACATAACTTGTAAGTGATCTTCGCCTGTCCAGATCAGCAGCATAATCCGAATCCACATATCCAATAAGACCCTTATCAGTTCTTCCAAATTTTAAACAAGAATCTGTTGTGCCTCTGAGGTACCTGAAAATCCACTGAACTGCCCTCCAATGTTCTTTGCCAGGATTAGACATATATCTACTAACAAGACTCATAGCATATGATAAATCTGGACGAGAGCAAACCATGGCATACATCAAAGACCCAACAACACTAGAATAAGGAACTCTTGACATGTACTCAATCTCTGCATCTGTGCTAGGACACTGAGCAGCTGACAGCTTAAAATGAGGTGCAATAGGGGTACTAACAGCCTTAGCATTTTGCATGTTGAAACGCTGAAGAACCTTCTTGATATAATTTTGTTGACTAAGAAATAGCAAACCAGATTTTCTGTCTCTACTAATTTCCATACCAAGAATTTTCTTAGCACTACCAAGATCTTTCGTATCAAACTCACTACTCAACAGATTCTTTAACTTAGTGATTTCAATCTTACTCTTGGCAGCAATCAGCATATCATCAACATATAACAGCAAATATATAGGTGATCCATTAACATGCTTGATGTAAACACAGCTATCATATTTTGATCTTTTAAAACTGTGTGACAACATAAATGAATCAAACCTCTTGTTCCACTGACGAGGGGACTGTTTCAAACCATACAAGGATCGCTCCAACTTGCACACATATTTTTCCTTGCCAGGCACTATGAACCCTTCCGGTTGGTCCATGTATATGTCCTCCTCAAGCTCTCCATGCAAAAACGCAGTCTTCACATCTAACTGCTCAAGCTCAAGATCATGTGAAGCAACAATACTAAGGAAAGTACGAATTGTACTGTGTTTTACCACTGGAGAGAACACATCATTATAATCAACACCCGGAATTTTACTATAGCCTTTAGCAACTAACCTTGCCTTATACTTTGGAGGCTCGCTTGGAGATAAACCCTCCTTTCTCTTGAAGATCCACTTGCAGCTGATGGTCTTCTTCTTCTCAGGCAAAGGTACAACTTCTCATGTACTGTTCTTCTCAAGAGACTACATCTCCTCATGCATAGCAGAAATCCAATTCTCACTATCAACAGAACGAACAGCTTCTTTGTAGGTTGCTGGCTCATGAACATTCTCCACCTGTTTAGCACAACTCAAAGCATAGCAAGACAAATTACATTCTTCAATAAGACGTTTAGGAGGTGCAACTATCCTTTTTGACTTGCGTTGAGCAATAGATAAATCCTCCTCTAGCTGCAAAATAGGAGGAGTTTGTTGAACATCATCATGAGCATCATTGTCAGCAACATCATTATCATGGTCATCCTGCTCATCAACAGGCTCCACCAGCACACCTGTATCATCATCAACATGCTCCACCTACATGTGCATACACTGCAGCTCATTTTCTGGAACATGATCTGAGGGCAAACTGTTAGTAAACATCACAGATTCATTGAATACAACACTCCTGCTCATAAAAGTCTTTCCTGTATCAGGATTCCACAATTTATAACCTTTGACTCCTGACCCATAACCAAGGAAAAGACACTTAACAGCTCTAGGCTCCAATTTTCCATTATCAACATGAGCATAAGCAGTGCATCCAAAAACTTTCAACTGCGAATAATCAGCAGGCGTACCAGACCATACCTCAATGGGAGTTTTCTTATTTAGTGGAATAGAAGGCGACCTGTTTATCAAGTAACAGGCAGTATTAGCAGCTTCAGCCCAAAAACGCTTGCTCATCCTTGCATTAGACAGCATGCACCGGGCCTTGGATATGATGGTCCTGTTCATACGTTCGGCCACACCATTCTGCTGTGGAGTATGTGGTATGGTGTGATGCCTAACAATGCCTTCCTGTATGCAATAATCATTAAAGGCATGCGAACAAAATTCTCCACCATTATCAGTACGAAGCAATTTTACCTTCCTTTCAGTTTGCCTTTCTATCATTACTTTTCAGTTCTTAAAAGCAGCAAAAGTATCATCTTTATGTTTCAGAAAATAAGGCCAAACTCTTCTAGAGTAGTCATCAATAATTGTAAGCATATAACGAGCACCACCAAGCGAGGGCTTCTTAGAAGGACCCCATAAATCAGCATGAACATAATCAAGAGTACCTTTAGTGGTGTGAACAGAAGTGTTGAACTGTACCCTTTTATGCTTCCCAAAAATGCAGTGCTCACAAAACTTGATTTTACTCAAAGTGCAGCCATCCAGCAGGTTTCTCTTCATCAATTCTGCCATACCATGGTGACTCATATGTCCCAAACACATGTGCCAAAGGTTAGTCTTACTAGGTTCATTATTAGTAACAGCAGCAACAGCGGAATCAGAACCATGTAAAGTACACCCTGTAAGGACATATAATTTTGCAGAATTAAGGTCACCTTTCAAGCAGACAAGAGAACCTTTTGATACCTGTAGAACGTCATCTGAACCGGAATATTTGTAACCTTCTGCATCAAGCGTGCTCAATGAGATAAGATTTCTGGACATCTCTGGTATATACCTGACGTTTTTCAGCGTGCGTGTCATGCCATCATCAGTCTTGATCTGAACTGATCCAATCCCCACAATATCACATGGGTTGTCATCTCCCATCCGCACAACATCCCCTTTCTGCACAGGCTTATATGAACTAAACCAATTTCTGTTAGTGCAAATATGAAATGAACATGCGGAATCTAGAATCCATTCATCATGACCAGCAACACAACCAGCAAATACTACCAGACAATTTCCAGAATCATCATCAGAAACAGCAGCAGCAACAGAGACCTTACCAGCCGATTTATTTTTCTTTTTCTCCTTATTCTGTACTTTTCTGCAATCCTCAACATTATGATTTGTCTCATTATAACAAACACATAATTTTTTATTACCCGGCGGCTTGGACTTTGAATAGACTATCCTTTCGTAGCTTTTTTCATTTGAGTGCCGGTTTTCCGTTCTGCCTCTTACATGCAAAGCTTCGCCCTTTGAGGACGACGTTCCGTCATTCTGCACCATGACTTTCATCTTCTCCCTAGACTGGAGAGCCTCATAAACTTCCTTTAGGGTTAGTTCATCACGGCTCAAAAGTATGGTGTCACGAAAATTTGCATATGAATTTGGCAAAGAACATAACAGTAAAAGACCTAAGTCCTCATCATCATACTTCACCTCCATCGACACTAGGTCGGCCACGATCTTCTTGAATTCAGCGATGTGGGTCATCACCGAATACTCCTCCTTCATCTTCAGAGTGAACAACTTCATCTTCATCTGCATCTTACTGGTTAGATCCTTGGACATACAGATCGATTCCAGTTTCAGTCATAGTTCTGCAGCAGTTTTCTCTTTCAAACACTCCTGTAAAATATCATTATGAAGATGTAACTGAATTAGGGTGAGCGCCTTCTGATCCTTGCGGATCTCCTCCGGAGTCCACTCGGCCTTCCTCTTGCCGAAGTTATCC
Source organism: Coix lacryma-jobi var. lacryma-jobi (assembly GCA_009763385.1). Taxonomy (NCBI): domain Eukaryota; kingdom Viridiplantae; phylum Streptophyta; class Magnoliopsida; order Poales; family Poaceae; genus Coix; species Coix lacryma-jobi. The sequence goes on from CM019829.1 coordinate 135,510,347, forward strand.
AGCGCCTCATCATAGTCATGAGTCTGCGCCAGAATTCCCCGCATCTTGACTTGTCATAGCGAGAACCGCGTGTCGAAGTTCAGCAGCGGAAGATCGAACTTCATCGACGTTGACATGAACCTAACAGCAACCGTAGCTCCGGTACCACTTGTTACGAACGACGTATAGAATATGAAGTAATCGACAAACCAAACACAGAGAAGACACACGATTTACGTGGAAAACCCTTTCAATGTGAAAGGGAAAAACCACGGGCACCAGCCGGCAACAATCTCACTATCTCAAGAGTTTTGGGGTTACACGCCAATGGCGACTTACAAAAGAATCCATCTCCACGAAAACCTAGCAAGGGCATATATACCGTACCGCGGGGGCTCCGCCCCCCGCACCCCCTGTGTGCGCACGGGACGCGGCCTGATGGGCCGGCTTCAGACTTCGCTATGCTCCGGCCCAAACCTCCGGCGACGGGCCTCCGCTTCGCTCGTCAGAAGCCCGGCCAATATCCTGAAGTGAATTGGGAACAACTCCAACATATATATATATATGTATGTATGTTAAGCTGAAAACAGAACTTTGCACTCTGCTGTAACCCACTTGAGCGAAGAAGTTAAATTATTAGCAAGGCTGAATTTATTATTGAACTGCAGATGATTCCACATGTTTATCCACCAAAACTCCTAGAGAGATCAAACAATTAGCACTATTCTTGCAGAACCTGAATTTTTTTGAGTAATTAAAAGGTATAAGCATTTCAGACAGAGAAAGTGAACTCAGAAAAATGAGATCAGGATACTGCTTGCAGTTTAAATCAGACGAGCACTTGCGTTCCTAGCCCCTCACAGTTTGGACCCTGCAGAATGGAATGAAGAGATATCTCTCTACAGTAAGACTAAGGTCTGTCATTTCGGCATTCGCATGCCAACAAGATCGATCAACAAAAGCATGTGCTGATGTTCTCAAAGATTGCATCGACAGGTCCATGCTAAACTAGATACATCAGAGTGATTTTCATGGAGAAACCGGGCTTACTTATTCACGACTCATGAGAATCTGGGTATTATAATATGATCACGAGGATGTAGAGCATCTGCTGATCATTTTGTGTTTGTTGCCCCCTGCGAAATTATGTGCCTGAAATTTTTTGTAAAATATATTTGGGCTGAGAAGAATGAAGAATGTACAACTGGAGGCCCCATTTAGAGACCGTGATGACCACAGCCCAGCTCATCTAAATGGGCTCCGCGAGCCTACGGCGATCAGTTCTGGGCTGTAAAGTGTCATGGTTCCTTCCTTCCCAGAATAAAAGACTGGGCCTAGCCAGTGCCGCCGGTAGGCAACAATGGGCCCATCAAGGACTGGCCAGCCCATCTTCCTAACTAAGTCCAACGACGATCGCCGGCAGCGACGACGGTGGGCGCGGCAAGGCAAAGACGCGGCGGGCTTGTAGTTGCTGATACAGGAGTTGGGGATGCGCGGCAGCTGCGTATGGCGGCGGGCTGACCGGCCGGTTCCGCCTCCATCGGCAAGAGCGAGGGAGGTCGATCGGCGCGGCGGCTCACACGGTCACACCCGCTAAATATCTTATAATCCCTTTTATTTCTGTTAATTCGATTGCACATTTCCTCTGATTTTAATTATCCGGTTTAGTTACCATTGCCTCCTTACAATTTTTTAGAGTAAAATTGCCTCCTTACAATTACAGGTACCTTGCAAGTACCGATTGATTTCGATTTCACATCAAAATCATCCTAAGCATGCAACTCTAATTATTCATATCGTATGATTTCTAGTTTGTTACTGAATGGTTATTCCTATTACATCAGCCTCTATCTATATCATGCTTGCAGTGCTCCAAGAAAAAAAAAATCGACCTTGAGGGGTAAGACCACCCCGCATGAAGTTTCAACTACTGTACCAAATGTGCATGTACCAATTTTCAATCTGCTAGCAGCCCGGCTTATGCATCACCTAATCCAATCATAAACATTCTCCTATTCCTTTTGGGCCATAATTAAATTCTCTTGTAAATATTTTGTGCAAATTTTAATGCCTGATCATTGGCAAGAAAATAGTGGGTGAGGACAGAGGAAAGGAAACAGAAAGGCTCACGATATGAACAGCATAGATTAGTCAAGTGCTTTAAGTTTTCAAGTGTAAAATGAAAGGGACATCTGTTCTTATTCCAGCTAACCATCTTTCCTGATTGAAAATGGTTATTTTTTTTAAAAAAAAAAGTCTAAGTAGTATTTATCCCAGCCTCTGCATGGGCTATGTTCTCAACCATCCATCATAATGAGTTCCAGTCCCCGACTGATAAAAGTTTGCTAGCAAAATAGCCAAACAAAATAATGAACACAAACTTATAAGGGATAGAATGAATTAAGTGCAAATCCCGTTAGTAGACATGCACCCATGATTGACGAAGATGTTCACCGACCATCATTTTCAACATATATACAACATGTCCACATCGTCTTTATCTGAAAATTGTCTCCTTTTGTAGCTAGCACCAAATGCGGATCCAATGTGTATTGAAAAAGGATCTAAGCTTTGTTGGTGAAGTGGTGATTACTGACAGGACCACATTTACATGCATGCCAAATATATCTCTTCTTTGGTGAACATCTGATGTGGAATCACACAGTAGTGGAGTTCTCTTTTAACTAAAATGGTTATGATAAGCCTCATGTGTTTTTCACTACTGTAAATTACATCAGTTGAGTCATCATGTGATCACTGGAGTTTAGATGTGGCTTTAGTAACCCGCCATTAAGTTTGTGTTTTGCGCTTGTGCAGATTCACAAAAGGCATGTTGCTTTCAACTACCGTGTAATTTTGTGCACAAAGATGTTAAAACATATATGAATTATTTAACCTCAGTCCAACACATCAATGACAAGTGACATTAGCTAGCAAAAGAAGCTCACTGATTGATTAGATTGAACACTGGGCTGATGGATTTAATATGTTAGCTTGTGTTTTGGATAATTGGATTGGCGTGGGTTTAGGTATTGTTTGACAAGCCATGGATGTTGACTCATTAACAGGGGGACAGTGCCGGGCAAATTAAAATCAGGAATCAAATTAAAATATTGGTGTTGCCTGTCCAGTAGGTTATGTCATTACTTTCGCTGCATGATTGGGCATTGGCATGAATATTGTAGAATACATCGAATTATACTTCCTATCTAATTGACATAATACTACTCAATGGTAGACTTGTTTTCAACAGGTTTGGTTCGATTTAGATTATGCTTTTAGTTTGTTCGGTAATTTTTTAAACCTTTGAATTGCTGATCTAGTTTAAATAAGCAATGCATTGTGTTTATGTTTTTTTTATTGAAACACTGCATGTTGAGAGCTACATAAGACCATAGACATCTATGATTGGGCCAGGATATGTGTACAAATATAGGTAGGACAGAGTGCAAAGTAACGTTATTTTGACTTGGCCTGGCCACAGACCTCTCTGTTATTATTTGTTGGTTTTCTCCTTCTTTCCATCTTAATGAAATGGAAGAGATCCTGTCTTTTTTCCTTGGAAGAGAAAATTGGTTCACGCCTTCGCGGCAACGCTAATGACTAAAAAGTCCATGCTTTTGTACATATAATAATAATGTAAGTGATCTTGAATAATTGATAACACCAGATGGCTCCTCTGTTTTTGTTATGCAACACAGTTTGTGGTCTCTTGCATTTCAAATTAGTTTCTCTTGAACACTTAAGTAGACTTCAACTTCGTGTGCAGTTATATGTGTTTGCATGCGCTACACTAGTAGCTCATTGGTTAGCATGTTGATTAACCATGCTATCATAACAGGGATTTACAGGCATGGCCGGTGAAAGTATGTGATGGATGGTGGTGTGGCACTGTTGAGTAGAAAACCAGCTGCTCCAAGAATTTTAAAGTTGAAAAGAAACAATTATGTTTCGATAGTCCCTGTAATTAAGATTATGTTATCACCAATGTGAAGTTGTAATCCTTCCCACGGCTCATAATATTATTAAAGAAATGCTTCTGTCCATACCCATCCACATCTAGTACATGTCTTCCTTTCTAGTTTTGCAAAAAAAAGGGGGTCATGCAATAAATAAAGATAAATTAGAAGGACTTGCAGGGCCAACCAGGGAGGGCAGTCAGCTCCAATGTGATAAGAGTGCAGCCTGGGATTCCTGTGGCTTCATGACAAAAGTTTTCAAGTGAAGACAAGGCCCTAGACCTCCTCTCTCTCTCTCTCTCCCTCTCTCTTCGATAGGGAAGAACAAAATCACAGTACAAAAGCAGGCTATGAGGACAAAATATATCGTCCTCTGAAACTGGGGGATTGGCACACCTAAAGAAGCTGAAACTATTACACTGTCATATCAAACAAGAAGCTGCGGCGTGTGAGCAAGAGCTACTCAGAACAGAAACGGTCAAGCCTGCCTGCACTCCAACTCCTCCAAAGCTACTTCGTTGTCTCCAGGGCTCTTTCTTGTTGGAGGTCTCCCAATCCTGGTATGTTCTTTGATTTGACTCCACCTTCAGTGCATGAGTTTTCTGAGCGAGTGGTAGTGGTGTTTCAGCATCATGATCAGCCGATATGATCTTTTTTGCGTTCTGGATGCAGAAGCTTCTTGGTTGCTGATTAATCTACGAGAAGAGCAGAAGGATTTGGGACACGGACATATAGGAGCTCGGAGTGTGCTGCCCGCAAGATGGGAGAGACTAGTAGTTCTAGCCATTCAAGGCAGGATCCTTGTGCTCTTGGCTATGGCTTCCATGGTGCCATCGCCAATTCCACTCCTGCAAACTTCTTGTAAGAACACACCTCTTCGGCTTCCTCTCTCTCTCTCTCTCTCTCTCTCTCTCTCTCTCTCTGAACCAATCCTTCCTCTCTCCTATTCTGTTTGGCGTCTTTCTTCAGTTTTATGGCCATTTTTTTGGCAAATGAAAAAGCAAAGATGAATGAGCTGCAACTTGATTTCATCTGTTTCAAGTTTATGAAATTTTTTGCTTGAGTTCCTCAGTTTTAATTTCTTAGTTCCTCTCTGTCTGTATCTTCTGTCACATTGGTTGTCGTTCTTTTCTAGCCAACGACGTTGCTCATGCTTCCTGCATCTTGCCTCTAACGTTTCTGCTCTACCTCTCTAATGGTTAATGGTTGCCATTTCACATGCCTAGCAGTGACCAAGAAGGAGCTACCTATTTTGGAGGGCTGGAAGAGGCTTTCATGCATCAGGTTGCCTCATTCACAAGAACTCAACAGGCTGCAACCACCATAGCTCCCCATCATGGAGACATCAAGCGTATGCCAAATTCTCTCTCTCGCTTTATTAGTAGTTTTTTTTCTCTCTCCCTGTCTATGGCTCTGACCAAGACCAACAAAACACACAACCGTTTCTCTCTCTGGCTGCTGGGCACTGGCGCTGGCCAAGGCCAAAAACGCACAACCTTGCGAGGCACTTTTGCAATATTTAAGGCATTGTAGTCAAAAAGCAACCATGCAAGAGCAGCAGGACTGCAGCTGTGCTATGTGCGTGTGCTGTGACTACCTTGTGATCCTCTCTCTCTCTCTCTCTCTCTCTCTAGAGTGCAACAAGTTTGATCTCCATGGTAGTACAAGTACCACACACTACCAACTCTGGCTCTCCGTAGGCAAAAGCTCAAAGAGAATAAAGTTCCGTTCACTTTCACTGCCACAGTGGCCCCACTTACCTTCCCTTGTGATCCCAATGCATCCTTTCAGTTTCATCTCTGGTAGTACTGGGATACATGTCTTGATCTCCTCTCCCCTATGATATCTTCTTGCAGCCTTTCCCACTGCTGCTACTGTCACAGCTGCAACGGCTACAGCTAGGCCACCTCCTACACTGGACATCTTCCCAGCTTGGCCTATGAGGTCTCTTCACACACCCAAGGTATGGACTAGCTACGAGTTATCCCTGTACAAGCAAGAACACAAGTTGCAACTGCTCTCCCTTTTGCTTTTACACGTTAGGAGGGCTCAAATGTGACAGCAGACAGCACAGACGACTCGGAGAGCAGCAGCAAGAACAACAGCAACAACTCCTCAGATCAGCACGGAGCAGCAGCAGACATGCAAAGCCAGTTTGATCAAGTTTCACAGCAGCAGCAGCAGCAGCTTCACCACAAGGTAAACATTTCTCTTGCTGCATGCATCTCGCAATTTTTTTTGATGCCTTTGACTTTTTTTTCTGTGTTCATTGCTTCTGAATTCATCTTGGTAAGAAGAGTTTCTATTGAAAAAAATTGCAATGTATAGTAGTATATCTTGTTTCCTATCCTGGTCTCATGTCGGCTAGCTAGCCCACGAAGGTCACAACTTCCAAGATGCTCATGCAGCTAGCTAGTACATGCTCTCCTATTGGTAGAAGAAGACATAATTCTATGGCATTTATGGTCTTGCTGCTCCCAAGATCACCACTCCCAACATGGATAGGTGAATCTTTTGGCCCCTACGGCTAGGCCTCTGTAGCGAATTTTTTTGAATTTTACTGCTGTATTATTGTCGTTGTCATCTGACAAACTTTGTCTAAACATGAACTAAAAAGACTCAAAAGATTCGTCTCGACATTTACAGACTTAAAGTACAATTAATTATTTTTTTACCTATATTTAATGCTTTATATATGTATCTAAAGATTCGATATGACGGAGAATCTTGAAAAATAACTATGACAACATCAGGAGCAACTCCAAGGGTTTTGGGAAGTGAACGTGGCAAAGTCCTCTTTAGTTGTATCCCAAAAAAAAATTCAACTACCACATTGAATATTAGGACACATGCATGGAGTAAATATAGACTAATTATAAAACTAATTTGTCAGCCGGAATCTACTTCGCGAGACGAAACTATTGAGCCTAATTAGTCTATGATTTGACAATGTGATGCTACAGTAAACATGTGCTAATAACAGATTAATTAGGCTTAATAGCTTTGTCTCGTTAAGTACTATGTGACGGTGTAATTAGTTTTATAATTAATCTATTTTTAATAGACTAAATTAGTGCCACAACATCGGATGTGACATTCTAAAATTTTTTCCCCATACATCAAACAAGGCCGGAAGAATTTCTATTTGCTTCGTTGATACTTTTTTTACACTGGCTTAATGTTTTTTTTTGTGTGTATTTACGTTCAAAAAAACATGCTTTTGTGTATGCTAGAATTAGCTGGAGAATATGATCCCTTATCTTTGAAAACTTTTAATTGATTGAGCTTTATTTATGATGATGGACAACATCATCTATAAGAACTAGTCATTCTAGTTATTCATCTAAAATAAGAGCTAGTCATCCTTTATATCAATGGCATTTTGCTATATAGGTTTGTGGATAAGTCTCGTAGGCTAGTAGAGGATACGTTAGGTAGTGCATGATAGATCATGTACTGCCATTGGTGCTGCAATAGGAGACAAGTTAGTATTCTTACAATATTATTTTGTCTCTAGCTTACAGAATTGTGCCCGAATAGAAATGAGCCAGCTGATGCTTAAATAATGGCAACTTTTGGTCAGTGGTGCTTTAGGTACTTTCTGGTCAATTGAACAACTGCCAAGATACATTGGGTGAAAACATTATATATGAACTGAATGATTCACACACAACCGAAAGAAACTTTGCAAATTAGGGCGTGACAACAACATTAACAAAAAGCAAAACCAAGTTTTGTCTGTTGTAAGAGTGGGTGGCTTCCACCAAATGTACACTACTGTAGTACTGTTTTTTTATTTCTGATTGATGTAACATGAATGTCGAGATCCTACTATTTGTTTACACCATGTGCACACATAGATGAACAGCAATAGTGTTATGTCATTTCTCTCCTATTGTCTAATTGTACTCAGGTTTACTGATTTTACATGTAGTGACTTGTTCATGTATACTTGGTACGCAGAACATGGCTACTAGTTCCACCCCAAGGACTGGCAAGACTCCTGATCCAAAGGTCTCCATACTCTTTCAGTTAACTATTTGCACTAGCTCATTCTCAGGTTGATGTCGTGCAAGTACTTCAGAATCGTAGATGATGAGTCTGGTCTTGTCTCTTGGTGTCAGCAGACAATCAGAAGGCTTGCACAGAACCGAGAAGCTGCAAGGAAAAGCCGGTTGCGAAAGAAGGTGAATACTGAGAGTCATTTACTTAGAAACCAAATCATGTAACAGTGAGTTTACCAAGTTCTTGACAGTTAATTTTGTCAATGTGTTATAGGCTTACATTCAGCAGCTTGAGAGCAGCAAACTGAAGCTTGCTCAGATAGAACAGGACATGCAGAGAGCACGTTCCCAGGTACACTGCAGTTTCTAGGCCTGTGTCCTTTTGACTACTAACTGAATGTCTGAATCGATGAAATTTGTTTTCAGGGCATCTTTCTTGGAGGAGCTCCAGGTGCAAACACCAGCTCAGGTACCTGATCTGATGCTCGTTTATGTTCTTATGCGCTGCTGTAGATATGACTTATATCTCCAACATTTTTATAGTCCACTTGTCTCGCTATCCATGTCCAGGCGCCGCAATGTTCGACGTGGAGTATGCCCGTTGGCTGGATGACCACGGCCGGCGCATGGCCGAGCTCCACGGAGCTCTGCACGCGCGCTTGCCAGATGGTGACCTCAGAGCCATCGTGGATGACACCCTGACCCACCACGATGAGCTGTTCCAGCTCAAGGCGTCGGCAGCCAAGTCCGACGTGTTCCATCTCATCACCGGGGTGTGGACGACCCCTGCCGAGCGGTGTTTTCTCTGGATGGGTGGATTCAGGCCATCGGATATGGTCAAGGTATGAATTCGTCTGATAATCTGAATAGAAGCATAGAACATCTGATGTCAACCTGCCTGCACTATACATACTTAGGGTAGAAACCTCACTTGATAGTTTTTACGTTTTCAATACTTAAATAACAAGAATTTTTCAACCAACAACAGTAGGAAACAGTGAACTCAGTCTAAATCTGACGTCATTTTAGTACAAGAAGATTTTCCATGTTCAGTACAGATAAATTTTCATGTTGCCGCAGACGCTTCTTCCCCAGCTAGATCCCCTGACTGAGCAGCAACTGGTAGGCATATGCAACCTTCAACAGTCATCGCAGCAGGCAGAGGAAGCTCTCTCCCAGGGCCTGGAGCAGCTGCATCAGTCACTAGCTGACACCATGGCCGGTGGATCTCTGATTGACGACACCAACATGAGTTTCATGGGTCAAATGGCCCTTGCCCTTAGCAAGCTGTCCAACCTTGAAGGTTTTGTGATACAGGTTATGGTTTCACATCAAATCCTCACTCTTGATTATTATGTTAGTGTTATATAGTCCTCCACTCAACTTTGTAGATGAGCAAGTAACCACCTGATAGGACTTTCAGGAGTCAAAAGAATGTCTCGGAGATAATGTATTTAGGAGTCAGGACTTTTATTTGTCTGGTCACACGCGCAGAAAAAATAAGCAGCTGATCTTTTTAGGCAACGTCAAGTTTAATTATTCAATACTATGTAGCTCACTCATATCTAATAGGCTTTATGATGCCATCAGCGTTGTAGAAAAGATATGACTTGTCAACTAAGCATGTAATTATATCTTTTTGGAATGCATCTGTCCAATGTTACTGCAACATGTGCTAAAGCTAGATGTGTAATTTCCAGGCTGATAACTTGAGGCAGCAGACTCTTCATCAGATGCACCGGATTCTGACAGTTCGGCAGGCAGCTCGATGTTTCTTGGCCATTGGCGAGTACCACAACCGCCTCCGTGCCTTAAGCTCCCTCTGGGTTTCTCGGCCTCGAGAGTAAGCACCACGCAGTTCCTAATTAGTCCCCTATCTTTAGTTGGTTTATTTAAGAAGTATCCAACCTCTAGTTGTTAAAGGTAGTATCCACTAGTGATTGAACAAATTCAAGTGCACATTAATTAATTTATATAGAGTGAGCCAGAGCTTCTGTATAGAGGATGGGTAGACTAAATTAATACCATGGTGTTCCCTACTAAATCAGCAAGGAATGGACCGCCCTCCTACCAGCAATCAAAATTCAGCAAGCAACAATAACAAAAAATGAAGTCCATACTTGCCTACAAGAAGGGCCATGCTAATGCTATGGCATATTCGATGTTTGGCCAACTAACTGAACTCTATAAAACCCTAAAATAATTAGCTGAAGAGCCATAGCATATCTTTTCAAGATGCTTCCCTGGTTAATTTATTATTGGTGCTGCCTGTGTGGCCCTGCAGGACACTTGTTGCAGATGAAGGCAATTTTGGGGAGATAAGCATTGCGGCAGAGGCATCCCAAAGCCAATTTTCATCCTTCTGATTGACGCATGATTTGGAACTAACCTTCATCTTAGGAGCAAGAGAGAAACGACTGGGAAGTGGGAAGAGAAGTTTTGGATGCCATCAGATACATCTGAGAGGCACAGAAGCGAGCTGGGAAATGAATGAAGCTTTAGAACAGGGAGTGTTTCTGAAAATGTGCCGAACCTGTACAAGCAATTTCCAAGACGTGAAATTGTTTTGTTCACTGGAGTCGTGTCCAGGACTGCACGTTCTTTTGGTTCTGTTCTGTCCAGTCTGAATTCTCAAAACAGCTCTGCCTAGGCAATGAAAGAATTCATTCGGCAATTCTACAGATAATTATGGTTGCTGCATATGTACTTATCTAGTACTTGTCCACTTTCTAGTTATCCATAAGGATTACTGATACACTATCTTAACTAGATCTGGTTATTATTATGATGTAGTAATATTTACAAATGTGTCTACTTATCTGGTTGCAAATAAAAGAATATTAAAGGTAATGGCTTATCGCGGTCGAATATTAAGGTGGGTACGGTAATGCCAAACATATTCACACGTTGTGTTTAGATGCATCCCAAATTTTTTTTATATCACATTGAATGTTGCGACACTAATTTAGTCTATTAAAAATAGATTAATTATAAAATTAATTACAACACCATACAGTACTTAACGAGATGGAGTTATTAAGTCTAATTAATATGTCATTAGCACATATTTATTGTAGCAACACATTATCAAATCATGGACTAATTAGACTCAATAAATTTGTCTCATGAAGTAGATTCCAGCTGACAAATTAGTTTTAAATTAATCTATATTTAATACTTTGTACATGTGTCCCAATATTCGCTATGATAGGTAAATTTTTTTTGAGAAAGCATCTAAACAGTGCCAAAATCGTGCATTTTGGTACTGTCCACAAAATTGTACTGTCATAAATAATTTGTGCAAACAAAATGGTAATGCCAAAAGATGCACAGATCAAAAAATTGTATTGGCCAAAAAATGTTCAATGTAAAAAAATAGTACTGTTATAAAATTTGGACAATAAAATATTACTATTAATATACTGATGTTTTTTTATAGATAAAATTGATTTGACGGTTTTAAAGGCTAAATAAAACGGTGCTTTCTTGGATCAATTATGGAGTGACCAGAGTGGCCGTTGGCACCGTACACCCGTACCGTGAGGGCCAGAGCATTGTCGGGCACGGATTTCGCCCGGCCCGTATTCCGGGTGCCGATGGGCCGTGGGCCTACGCGGTGTTATTTATACTACAAAAAATACCGTTATTATTTTCCCTTGAAAACAGATTAATTAACCATTCCATTTTTCAATCAAAGAAGAAAAAGAAGAAAACGAACAATTGCGCCACTACCCAAACTGATAACGACAAGTGCGCTAGGATTCTAACTAGGGTCTATATATTGAGAAAAATTCTTATTTGGCCCTGGTTAAAACTTGTCTTTCTTTCTTGACCCTAAAACAATTTTTCTTACCTATTCGACCTCACTTAAACTTTTAGTTACCAATCTGACCCTACTATCTAATGTTGTCTTTAATATCATTAAGTAATACATGAAATTACCATTTTACCCCTGAGACACTGAGAAACAAAAATGCACCCAGGCCTGCATAATTTTGAGCACTTTGGTTTCTCATACAATTTGGAGGTAGATTTTTTTTGAATAGATTAATAACAAACTCTTCAATATTTCAATTTACAGTTTAATTTGTTGGGCCATTAGCTAATATATATTCTAATAATCATAATTTTTATTTTCTATTAAACCTACATTGAAGACTTAGCGGTCAAAATATTTTTTATTAAACAATCAATGTTTCAATTTACCACTTTCTTTTTATATTTATAAAAGGTGGTAGATACTCTAATCTAGAAAATAAAAAATAAAATAAAAAGGAAAAAGGAATAGGAAACGATGGGCATGGACGCTCATGCATACACAAGTGAAACATGAAAACACAGACACTATATGAAAATAACGGACAAAAGGAAACAAAAATTGTGGTGACTGGACGTGGAACAGAAAGAAAAAAAACACAGGTGGATACTGTCGCCTTCTCGTTGGTGATAATGTTAGTTTGCTGCCTAGTGCCCTTTGCCTCGTAATTTCTCAGGGATAAATTGGTCATTTCACATACTATTTAATGGTGTTAGTCGCAAAATACGATGACGGGGCCAGATTAGTAATCAAAAGTTCAAGCTAGGCCGAATATGTAAGAAAATTTGTTTTAGGGCCAAGGAAGAAAGACAAGTTTCAACCAAGGTCAAATAAGAAATTTTCTCATATAGATTTGCGTACCCTCCCTACCTTTTATTTCTTTGTATATATATGTGTTACGGTTTGCCCCTCCTACTGTTTTGTTATGATGATGCTCTTGCTCCTTGTAATAAAGTCAGGAGCAGTACATATAGCGTTTGAGTGGTTGTTTATATTAGACTAAATATAGACTTTGTGGAGTGTAATTTGTTTCCAATATGCTTAAAATGACCAAGGAAGTAGACTTCTAGTGTTAATTTATTATTGTATATTCTATTCTAACTTGTCAGAATAATGATATAAATTTATGACATATTTTTAAAACTTTAATTATGGTGCTATAGTCAGGCTCTCACATAAATTTGTATGTGAAGAAATAAAAAAATACAAATCTTTGTGAAGTGGTAAATTAAACTGATTGAAATACTTGAAGGGAGTAAGCCTAACGAAACACTTTATAGTAGTATTTTGGATTTTTTTTCTAATATAATAATATAATAGAAAGGAAAAACTAATTAGGGATACAAGCGGGCACTGTAAATAGAATTAATTTTTGCGGACTCGGGGACATGTCTTAGGACATTCTTAGTGCTAGTTTCATGTCACAGTTTCCAACACTTTTATATTTTGAACACGATACAAAAGAGTTTTATTTCTATAAAGCCATCTATATTCTTATAAAACTCTCATTATTTCTTTCTTTATCGATACATTATTACGCCAGCGTATTTAATGCTTATAAAACTATATGAAACTTTTATCGAAATTGGCCATATAAATAATCTACTTGAGATGGGGGCAAGTCCCCAAAACCAAAGTAGGGAAAGAGCTCTCTTCCCGGTGACGTCCAGCGCAACAAGCAGAGAAGCAGCAAACAAAAAACCAAGACGTATGCGATGCGAATACAAAATTACAAATAATATAATGAAACCGGCCCGTCCCGTCCCGTCCAGCGCGGTCCGGGTCCAATCAGAGTCCAAGTGGCGCGTTAAATTTAATGTCTGCACGTCACGCTCAGGCCCACTTGTGAGGAAACGGAAACTACTCCTCCGACCCATAGGCTCGGCGAGGCGACAGCCCACTACTCCCACCACCATCCGCTTTGCCCCTTCCGGCCTTCCCGTCCCCGGCCGGCGCCAGCGCCAAACGCCACTACTTCCAGTGAGCCGAGCGGTGGGCAGAGCGGCACGCCTCCCGTCTCGACTGCGGCGGCTCCGCTCCAGATTGCGCGCATCCACCCACACACCCATGGCGCTCGCCGCCTCCCACCACGGCCTCCTCCTGCCCGTCGCCCCCGCCGTCACCCCTGCCCCGTCGCGGGGGCACCTGCGCTTCCGCGTCCAGGCGGCGCGACCTCTGCTCCGACCCGCCCGGAGGTGAGCGATCTGGTCCCCCGCCAGTCGTTTCGTAGGTGCTGGCGGCTTTAGTCGTCTCTCGTTGTAGTGGAGATGTTTAGCCCCTGGTAGTGGTACTAATTCCAGCCTGGTTCACCGTCCAACGGATTCACCACCGAGTTGTTGTCTTGTTGATGATCTGTTAGATTGGTATATGGCAAGTTTTCCCTGCGCCTATGTATGTATGATAAGTTGGGCAGTAGCAGGATTCGTCGTATGGCAAGTTCTGTCTGTCTGTCTGCACGGTCCTGTGGTTGTTCAAACCCCCCCAACTCTATCGTCTGTTAATTCCGAAAACAATGATATTACTAAATAGATCCGTATTGTAGGATACTTCCCTGTTCTGTACACTGTATGTACTAATCATCTTCGTCTTTTGTAAATCTTCCCAGAATTTGTTGCCAATCTATCAACTCAGCTAATGTGTTGGGAGCTTCTTCAACGGTATGTTTTCGCATGACTGGTTTCCTTTTCTCCTCCTCCTCCTTTTGCATCCACAGCCTCATGTCGATGTAGCATGCCCATGTAGTCTTGGTTATAAGATCTGCATACTTCTCTATTCGGCTGTCATTAGTTTTGCACAACGTAAGGACCTGTTTGGTACAGCTCAGCTTCACTAAGCAACTTCTTAGATGAAGCTGAGCTATTTTAGGAAAAGTGTTTAGCAAAATAATTTCACCAACAACTTCATACATGGTTGAGAGAGAAATAAAGGTGTAAGCTGTGAAAAGCTTTTTTTTTTCAGCTTCATCTCAGTTTATGGTTTTGTGAGAGGGGGAATAAAACAACTTCATTGGTGAAGCTATTTCGGAAAAAGGTGTTTGGCAAAATGTGAGCTGTACCAAACAGGCCCTAAATATTATGTTATACTCTTTTATTGTGGCTGGCTTTGCTGCTTTAAGAACTCCATTCTTCCCTCGCGCTTTATTCTTCTTGCACATGCTACTATTAATCAATGGCAGACGCTACTTCTGTATTTATTAAATTTGCTGAGGATTGCTTTTAATGTGTATTCTTGGGGAAATTCTCATGCTAGACGTCTGATGAGGCAGTCCCAGTCCCAGTTGTCCAGATAGATCAAGACTCAGACCGTGACGCAACCATTGTGCAGCTAAGTTTCGGAGATCGTTTGGGGGCACTACTTGACACGGTATAGATTTTACATGCACCACTGATGCTTTGTCTTTACATTGTTGCTGCTCAAAATTGTGATGTTTACTTTTTTTTTGCTGTTATCTGCCAATTATTTTTGCCTGGTATTCACTGTTTGCAGATGAAAGCACTCAAGGACCTTGGCCTTGATGTCACAAAAGGAAGTGTGACAACTGACTCAGCTGTCACACAAACAAAGTTCCACATCATGCGATCGTGGGTGCTTGCCCCTTCCTGTTTTATTTTTGCGTGCAGCATCTAGTTATGTGTGTCTACGTGGAAAAACAAAAGAGGGCATTTGCTATTCCTGCACATATGCATTTACATTCACTTTTATTTTAATGCCTAAGTGCGTAGCATCGGCACATTTATGCTACCTTTGTTCAGCTTTCTGTTAGCTGCTGTACCAGCAGCCCAGGGTGAGCAGACCCTGCTCACCTTCCCTCTCCCTCTCCCTTGAAGCAAGGTGGAAGAAGAGCCTTGAGCTCTCTGAACACACACAAACACACACTGCAATTTCAGTTTCAGCGTTGGCTGAAACTGAGAGCTGCTGCTGCTTCACTATGTGGTGGCCAAAAATGAACTACTTTCTCTATTGCATTAGGTACATATATATAGGTCTGCATAGTCGGTTCTGCTGCCCAACTTGCATCTCCTAGTAGCTGTGTAGCAGCTGTATACAAGCAAATACTAACTTGCCTACTTCTACCTCTACCTGGCTGGTAAATACTAACAGCAAAATCTAAATTGACTACTGCTACTACTAGCTGTCCTTATCTCATATCCTAAGAAACTTAAGGACTAAGCTATACTACTTGGTGTACAAGGAACCAGCAGCAGATTACTCAACAATTCTTCCCCTAATCCTGCTGCTAGCCCTTAACCTCAGCCATGCCAATCATCTGCCTCAGCTCCAGGAACCTGAGACGCCCGAGTGACTTGGTGAGAATGTCAGCGAGCTGCCGACCGGTTTCGACGAACTCGATGACAAGCTGTCCTCCATCGACGCAATCCCGAAGGAAATGGAACTTCACGTCGATGTGCTTGCTCCTGTCGTGGAGGACGGGGTTCTTTGCCAGCGCAATCGCCGGCTGGTTGTCCATCTTGAGTGCCGGCGGCTGAGCTTGAACTCCGGTGAGCTCTGTCAGCAGCCGGCGCAGCCAGACCACCTGGCACGCCGCAGTGGCTGCTGCCACATACTCTGCCTCGCACGTAGACAGAGCAACCATCTTCTGCTTCAGCGACTGCCAGGCGATCGGCGCACCGCTGAGGAAGACAAGCACACCAGAAGTGCTCCGCCTCCCGTCCACATCGCCCGCCATGTCCGCGTCGCTGAACGCCGTGATCCCCGGCGCACCCTCCTTGGTCTTGGGCGGAGCCTCGCTGAACACCGTCAGCTGTAGGCTGCCGTGCTTGGGGAAGACGATCCCCAACTCCATCGAGCCCTGGACATAGCGAAGCAACCGCTTGACCGCCGTCCAGTGATCCTCCCTTGGATCCTCCATGAATCTGCTCACGTAGCCCACCGCGAACGCTATGTCCGGTCGCGTGTGCGTGAGCCAGCGCAGCCCGCCGACGATACTCCGGTAGAGCGTAGCATCCACCTTCGCCGCCGTGCTCTCCTTGGAGAGCTTGATGCGCTCCTCCATTGGCGTGGCCACAGCCTTGCAGCCCGCCATGCCTGCCCGCTCCAGCAGCTTCTGCGCGTAGGCGCGCTGCCCGAGCTTGATGGCGTCCGCCCCCTGCTTCATCTCGATGCCGAGGTAGTAGGATAGCGCTCCCAGGTCGCTCATCCTGAACCTGGCGGCCATCTCTTCCTTGAAGTCGGCGATGTCCTGTGCACGCGCGCCGGTGACGATGAGGTCATCCACGTACACCCCGATGATGAGATGCTCCTTCCCCCGTCGGCGGGTGTACAGGGCGTGCTCCGTGGCACACCGCGTGAAGCCGAGCTCCGCCATGGTGGCGTCGAGCTTCACGTTCCACGCTCGCGGGGCCTGGCGTAGCCCGTAGAGCGCCTTCCTTAGCCGCAACACCTTGTGCTCCGCTCCCTTGACGACGAAGCCCGGCGGCTGCTTGACGAAGACTGTCTCCGCCAAGTCGCCGTTGAGGAAGGCAGACTTGACGTCGAGGTGATGGACCTGCCAGTCCTTGGCCGCTGCAAGCGCGAGGAGGAGCCGCACCGACTCCATGCGCGCCACTGGCGCGAAGACCTCCTCGAAGTCGACCCCTTCACGCTGTACGTACCCACGGGCAACGAGCCTCGCTTTGTGCTTCACCACGGCGCCGCGCTCGTCCCGCTTCACCTTGAAAACCCACTTGAGTCCGATCGGCCGACAACCCGCCGGCAGATCGACCAAGTCCCAGGTCCCGTTGTCCTCGATTGCCTTCATCTCCTCCAGCATCGCCTTCCGCCACGTTGCGTCGCGCTCCGCAACGGCAAACGTGGCCGGCTCCTCTGCACTCGTCAGAAGCAGAGTAGGGTCGTCATCGAGCACCCGCGCCGCCAGTCCGGGCACCGCCGCATCACTCACGACGTTGTCTATGCGGCGGAACCGCACCTCCTCCCCTTCATGGAACGCGTCCACAAACTCCGAGATGTTGGATGGAGGGGTGGCATATTCGATCGTCGTCGCCGTTGCCGGTGTCCCTTGTTGCGGCGAAGCAGGGGACTGCTCTGCCATTTGCCCTGGCGAGCCATGGGACCCTGCTCCGAGCGGACTAGGTGGCTCCACCACCTCTGCCGTCGCAGGTTCCTCTGCTTCCGCTTCCCCGGTCACCGGTGCCTCCACAACATCGCCGTGTCGACGGACCACCAGCTGCTCCATGACGAACGAGTCGCAAAGCCCGCCGCCTTGCTCCACCCCTGCTTCCGGCCTATCCCAGCTCCACGACGCCGCCTCGTCGAAGATGACGTCCCGGGACACCACCACCTTGCCGCCGACCGGATCATAGAGGCGATACGCCTTGGATCCATCCTCGTAGCCCAGGAACACCATGCGAGTGCTCCTGTCCTCCAGCTTGCCGAGGCCCGGCTTGGTGGCCTTCACATGGCCGATGCAGCCGAAAGTGCGCAGGTACGAGACATTGGGCTTGTGCCCGTGCCACGCCTCGTACGGTGTCATCCCCTTCAGAGCTTTGGTCGGTGATCGGTTGAGGATGAACACGGCGGTGGTGACTGCCTCACCCCAGAACGCCGCCGGCATCCTTTTCGCCTTCATCATGGACCTCGCCATGCCCACAATGGTCTGGTTCCGGCGCTCCACCACGCCGTTCTGATGCGGTGAGTAGGGAGCCGTGAGATGGCGGCCCACTCCTTCCTCGGCGCAGTACTCGGCGAATTCCACCGCCGTGAACTCGCCGCCACGATCTGTCCGCAGCACCCGCAGCCGCTTCCCCGATTCCGCCTCCGCCCGGGCCTTGAATGCCTTGATCGCGTCCGCGGCGTCGCTCTTGCTCGTCAGGAGCTGCAGCCACATGTACCGGCTGCAGTCATCCACGAGCAGGAGGAAGTACCGGCGTCCTCCATGTGTGGCCGGCGTGATTGGCCCGCACAAGTCCCCATGGACCAGTGCGAGTGGATCAGCCGCCCGGTACTTTGCCGCCTTTGGAAACGGCAGCCGCTTCTGCTTCCCTGCTAGGCAGCTGTCGCAGAACTCGCCGGCGTGCTTGATCTCCGGCAGCCCGACCACCATCTTGCTGAGGCGGCCCAGAGCGTCGAAGCTCAGGTGGCCGAACCGGCCATGCCACAACCAGGGCTCCTCCGTGCACGCCGCCGCCAGGCACACGGGCTGCTCCACCTTCAAATCCAGCAAGTAGAGGCGGTTCCGGGAGCGCGTTACTTTGGCGAGAAGACGCCGCTCCTTGTCCTTGATCCGCAGCACGCCATGGCGGATCAGGACCTCCGCACCATGTTCGTCCAGCTGCCCTAAGCTGACGATGCTTGAGCGCAGCTGCGGGATGAAGTAAACATCCGTCAGCGCGCGATGCTCCCCGTTCCGGCATCGGAAGACAACGGTGCCTTGGCCGCGGATGTGAACCCGCGAGCCATCTCCGAACTTGACCGTCCCGGTCTTGCTCTCATCGAGGTCGGAGAAGACGGCCCTGCTCCCCGTCATGTGGTTGCTGGCCCCTGAGTCGAGGTACCACCTCTGCTCCAGCTCATCCCCGACAGCGCCAAGTTGGACCTGCGCACGCGGCTCGTCAAGGTGTACGGCCTGCGTCGCAGTCCTCTGCTCTGCTTCCGCCTCCTCTGCTTCGCCATCCTGCAGCGCGCAGTACTCACCCATCAAGAGCGCGTGCTCGTCATCGCTGTCGTCTTGAGCAAGGTGTGACTCCTCCTTCTTCTCCGGCTTCTTCTCTGGGCACTCCCGCGCCCAGTGTCCCACCTTCCCGCAACGTCGGCAGGCGTTCGGGTCGGTGTAGCGCTTCTTCTTCTTCTTGTCCGCCGGTGCCTTGCCACGCTGCTTGCTGCCCTCGCCGCTGCGGTCACCACCGCCCCGGCTGGAGGAACCTTCCCTGGACCTGCGCTTCTCTTTCATCCGCGCTGTCCACTCCTCCTCCGTCAGCAGCAGCTGGGACTTCACCTTCTCCGCCGGTGCGCGGTCCTCCACCGCGCGCAGCCGCCCAGTCACATCCTCGAGCGACAAAGTGGACAAGTCCAGCATCGTCTCGATGGACAAGGCAAGCTGGGCGTACTTGGCTGGCACGACGCGCAGCAGCTTGGCCACGACGTCCTCGTCGTCGATCGGCTTGCCATACGTGGCCAGCTGACCCGCCAACGACTGCAGACGCAGCGCGAAGTCCTCCACCGTCTCCCCGGGCTTGAACCGGAGATCGTCGAACTCTCTCCGCAGCTGCTGCGCCTTCGCCTTCTTGGCTCGATCCGAGCCAACGCGGAGCGATGCAAGCATCTCCCACGCCTCCTTGGCTGTATCCTTCCGGCCAAGTGCCTCATGGTACTCGCTGGGTGTAGATGCCATGAGCGCCTCCATGACGCCCACCTCCGCCTCCTCACCGGCGTTCCCGGTCTCCACAGCCGCCCACCACTTGCGTGCGCGCAGCTTCCACTTCATGTGGACAGCCCACTCGCCGTAGTTGGTGCGGGTGAGCATCGGCCAGGAGCTGGCTCCGCCGAACTCCCGCACCGTGCGTATCTCCATCTGCGGCTGGACGACTGGGGACTCTGGGGACTCCTGCGGCTTCTTGCCGTCGCCGACGCCAGGCTTCCCACCGCTCGTATCCATCGCCGGCGGTTAAGCGCAGCGACGTGTACAGGCTCCGATACCACTTGTTAGCTGCTGTACCAGCAGCCCAGGGTGAGCAGACCCTGCTCACCTTCCCTCTCCCTCTCCCTTGAAGCAAGGTGGAAGAAGAGCCTTGAGCTCTCTGAACACACACAAACACACACTGCAATTTCAGTTTCAGCGTTGGCTGAAACTGAGAGCTGCTGCTGCTTCACTATGTGGTGGCCAAAAATGAACTACTTTCTCTATTGCATTAGGTACATATATATAGGTCTGCATAGTCGGTTCTGCTGCCCAACTTGCATCTCCTAGTAGCTGTGTAGCAGCTGTATACAAGCAAATACTAACTTGCCTACTTCTACCTCTACCTGGCTGGTAAATACTAACAGCAAAATCTAAATTGACTACTGCTACTACTAGCTGTCCTTATCTCATATCCTAAGAAACTTAAGGACTAAGCTATACTACTTGGTGTACAAGGAACCAGCAGCAGATTACTCAACACTTTCATGTAATAAGGTTTCTCAACTATACTCTGTACCTGTACACACATAGATTTCTTACACTGTTCCACTATTTTTCATCTAGCCTAGTGTTTTCTTGAAATATTTGATAGTAATCATATAATCCTCGCACATATGCTTTGGCACATATCAATCATTCGGAGTATTGACATTCCTTCTTGAAATCTCTTGTTCAATCTTAGATGCCATTAAAATGCCATAGTGTTTACTTTAGCACTACAGAATTTTTATTTGGATTAGTTCTTACAGTAATATTTTCCCCTTCCTTTTGTATGTATCTAGTGGACGCAAGGTTGAGGACCCTGACATGTTAGAAAGGATTCGGCTAACCATCATCAACAACCTTCTCCAGTATCATCCTGTATGTTTCAGATTCTTGTGTGTGTTAGCTATTACTCTGCATCGTTATCGCTGTACCTATTTTTTACTATTTCATTGAATGTAACTAACATAGTAGTCATGTCATCGTTGTATAGGAATCAAGTGAGAAGTTAGCGATGGGTGAATTTTTTGGGATAAAGCCTCCTGAGAAGAAGGCAAGTATAATGCATTCTCATTCTGTAATTTCAGATGCTGTGCTGCATCATGTTAGGAAATGGAAGGCTACAAATTTAGTCTGTTATGCTATTGGTTTGTGCTCCGAACTTCGATACGTTATTAAGCCTAAACTTGCATTCTTTGATCTTTGAACTGGCAGGTTGTTGTCGATATTGCAACACGTATAGTTGTTGAAGATGATGGGCCAAAAAGAAGGTTTGATTCTGCTAGCTCCTTTATTTAGCATGATCCAAGCACGCGACTGTTATTTTGCAATATAAAGTAGAATCTGAATTCGATGTGCATCTCTTTTTTGTTCATACAATGCTGCATCACTTACTTCCTCGTCGATTTTTGTTCAAATTCGCAGCATGCTTTACATAGAGACAGCCGATCGGCCTGGCTTACTTCTTGAGATAATCAAGATCATCGCGGACACAAATGTTGATGTGGAATCAGCTGAGATTGATACTGAAGTATGCTATATTTCACTTCATTGCCTTTTAAGCTAAGACCATTAAAGCCTCTTAGATGATATTTGGCATTTTATACAGGGTTTAGTTGCGAAGGACAAGTTCCATGTAAGTTACAGAGGTGCAAAACTAAACAGCTCCTTATCTCAGGTCTACTTCCTTGGTCATTTCAGCAAATCATAACCTTTTCTACTTACTGTGATTTTTTCTGTCTTCATGTGTTCACTTTGCACACTTTGTTTTGCTTTTGTATAGGCGCTGATCAATTGCCTGCGTTATTACCTCCGAAGGCCTGAGACAGATGAAGACAGTTATTGATTGTTGTGTTGTCGAACCTTCCTGGTAGTACATTAAAAGCAGAAACTTCAAACTTTGGCTTGAGTTCCTTCTCTATGAGCCCCTTGTACTGTTTGCAAATGGAGTTTCCATTGTAGCATCCATATATATGTACATAGGTGGCATTGAAATTTGGCTCCAGTTTGATGTTTTGTAGTCATATACAGCTGGGAGCAAAAGAATTAGGTTTCAATCATCATTATCCCATCAGACTCCTGTTATAAGGGATCACATTGGAGGTCCTCACATGATTGATGTTGTCTGTAATTTGGTACGATCCATTTGCATGTAAAACTCAGCTGTGGACTGTGGTGTTCTCTGATTGAAATAAATAAAAGAGCATTACAAAATCACCGGCCTTTGGTCCTGCTTCCTATCAGATGTGCTTATTGTAACCAATTTGTTATCATCAATTGAAATAGCTGCATTTATTGAACCTTTTGCACTAATGGCTAAATAGAGATGATCGTGAAGTTTGGGTTCTTCAGATATCAATTTGTGCATCTCCCAAGTCAGTCAGGGTTGAGCGGCTTGTCAGAAATGTGCTCTGTTATATCGATTGAAAAGGTCCAACTTGAGTATATGTAACTGCAAAATGCATTGAGTTTGCCATGGATTTGAAACCTCTATTTTTTTTACCAAGATTTTTTGTGCCTTCTCCGATGCCCTTTGTAGTTTGGACATCCAGGTTCATCTGTTCCAAATTATAGGTTATTCCAAAAATCTTGGAGAGTCAAATTTTTTCAAGTTTGACCAAAATCATAGAGAGAAATACAAAGATTCATAACATCAAATAGAGATATTATAAAAATATAACTAATAAAGAATCTAATGATACTTAGTTGATATTATAAATGTTATTATCTTATTCATATTTTCTATATTTCAGGCGTCTGAACAGTTTTGTCTTTGTCCTTTCATAGAAAAAAATGTCATTTTGTGTCTTGTGATTTATGCTAATAGATTTGGGCCATTAGATAGAGATCTGAGAGTTATAGTCATTGCTTGAAAAGATGCTATATTTCAGACGCCTGAAATACAGCAAATCCATCTTATTATATAAATTTGGTCAAACTTAAAAAACTTTGACTCTTCAAAATTCTTGAAATGACTTATAATTTGGGATGGAGGGAGTACCACGCTTTGAACCCTAAGATTCATGTCAAAACAAAACTAGCATTTGAATTTGATTTTGCAGCGTTCATACTCCTGGTCAGATCTGGTCAGGTTTCAAGCATTGAATCTAAGGCCTTGTTTAGTTGCTCCCCAATTTTGCAAAATTGGCAAGATTCCCCGTCACATCAATCTTTAAATATTTGCATGAAAAATTAAATATAGGTAAAAAAATAATTAATTGTACTTTTACTATGTACATGTCGAGACGAATCATTGAAGTCCACGTAGTCTATATTTGAACAAAGTTTGTCAAATAACAACGAAAGTGCTACATAAAAATTTTTCCATCTAAACAAAAGGCCTAAGACAAGATTCTTGCACATATCTTGATGCGAAATGGACGGTGCAGATGGCACGTGCACCTCCGGTGGCAGCTTCAGGCGATGATGCACTGGTAAACGTGGACGTGGTTTCCTCCGATCCCTCTTCCTCTCCAAACCGCGGCGCTTCTGTCTCACCAGCCCTCCGCCGCCGCCACTACTGCCACCCAGGCGTCATCGTCGTCAACGCCGACTGAGCCGCCGCTTCCTAGGCATCTCAGTCAAGGCACCCCCCACCACCCCCTCCCCCCTCGCCCGCCCTCCACTCCAGGTCGAGGGCCGCGGCCTGGGGCGCGCGCCCTCGACCCCATACGGGCGCCGGAATCTAGTGGATTGGATGCGTCGCAACCATTGCCACAGATTCCTTCTCACCGCCGCCGCGCCATCATTCATGGCGAGGCGTCGCCGGCCGGTACCAGAATCATAATCCATGCTATTCAACATCCCACACTGCAAATCACAAGCTCCTGTAGCCGCCGCCGCCGCCGCCGCCGCAGCCGTTTCCAGCATCCGCTTCTTCTCCTCCTCCTCACTGCCGGCGCTGGTTCCGCCGCCCCCGCCTCTCCACGGGGAGAACCCGTTCGCGGCGCTCCTCGCCTCTGAGCCCCCACCGCCGGAGCCTCTCCGCCAGGTGCTCGCCTCGGGCGACGTCCACTCCGCGCTCCGCGGCCTCCCGGGCCTCGCGCGCCAGCTGTTCCGGTGGGCGGATACCACCCCGTGTGGCTTCCCCCGCTCCGTCTCCGCGTTCGCCGCCGTTCTCGTCCCGCTCGCCCGAGCCAACCACATCCGGGCCGCCTACCCGGTCTCCCTCCGCGCCCTGCACCTCGGCCTCCTCCTCCCCCTCGTGTCCTTCCTCCTATCCGCTCCCCGCTCTCCCGCCCTGCAGTCACTATTAAGCCTCCTCTTACGCTTGTCCACCAAGTACTCGAAGGAATGCAAAGCCCGCGACGCCACGCCCGACACCTGTTCGACCCTGTGCCTGTCCGCCTTCCGCGAGATGGCAAGCCACGGCGTGGCCCCTGACGTTAAAGACTGCAACCGTGTGCTCCGTGTATTGCGTGATGCGGCCATGTGGGACGACATTTGTGCTGTGCATGCGGAGATGCTCCAGCTCGGGATCGAGCCGAGCATTGTCACGTACAATACTTTGCTGGATTCTTTCTTGAAGGAGGGAAGGAAGGACAAGGTTGCCATGCTGCTGAAGGAGATGGAGACCCGGGGAAGTGGTTGCTTGCCAAACGATGTCACACACAATGTGGTGATTGCTGGGTTGGCTAGGAAAGGTGACATTGAGCAGGCAGCGGAGCTGGTTGAGGGAATGCGGCTGTCCAAGACGGCTTCATCCTTCACTTATAACCCACTTATCACTGGGTTGCTTGCAAGGGGCTTTGTCAAAAAGGTTGATGATTTGCAGCTGGAGATGGAAAATGAGGGCATTATGCCTACAGTAGAGACGTACAATGCAATGATCCATGGATTGCTTCAAAGTGGGCAGGTAGAGGCTGCACAGGTGAAGTTTGTGGAAATGAGGGCGATGAGCTTGCAACCAGACGTGATCACCTACAATTCTTTGCTAAATTGGTATTGTAAGGCAGGTAGCTTGAAAGAGGCTCTTTTGTTGTTTGGCGATTTGAGGCGTGCAGGGTTAGCACCAACAGTTTTGACATATAACATTCTTATCGATGGTTACTGTAGATTAGGTGATTTAGAGGAAGCCAGGAGATTGAAAGAGGAAATGGTAGAGCAGGGTTGTTTGCCCGATGTTTATACATATACAATTCTCATGAAGGGTTCGCATAATGCATGTAGCCTTGCTATGGCAAGAGAGTTCTTTGATGAGATGCTGAGCAAAGGTTTGCAGCCGGATTGCTTTGCCTATAATACAAGGATTTGTGCCGAGCTAACCCTAGGGGATATTGCCAAAGCTTTCCACTTGAGAGAGGTAATGATGTTGGAAGGCATATCTTCTGATACAGTGACATACAATATTCTTATCGATGGACTGTGCAAAACTGGTAACCTGAAAGATGCCAAAGAGCTGCAGATGAAGATGGTCAGTAATGGTTTACAGCCTGACTGTATCACATACACCTGCTTGATTCATGCGCACTGTGAAAGGGGACTCCTAAGAGAAGCAAGAAATTTTTTTAAGGACATGATCTCAGATGGTTTGGCACCCTCAGCTGTGACCTACACTGTTTTTATCCATGCATATTGTAG
Organism: Coix lacryma-jobi var. lacryma-jobi; assembly: GCA_009763385.1. NCBI lineage: Eukaryota > Viridiplantae > Streptophyta > Magnoliopsida > Poales > Poaceae > Coix > Coix lacryma-jobi. The sequence goes on from CM019829.1 coordinate 135,536,303, forward strand.
AAGAGGAAACCTTTATTCAGCGTATGGTTGGTTTCGAAAGATGCTGGAGGAAGGAGTTGAACCTAATGAAATAACATATAATGTCCTCATACATGCACTATGCAGGATGGGCAGAACTCAACTGGCTTATCGTCATTTTCATGAGATGCTAGAAAGGGGATTGGTGCCAAACAAATACACATATACTTTGTTGATAGATGGGAACTGTAAAGAGGGCAACTGGGAAGATGCGATGAGATTCTATTTTGAGATGCATCAGAATGGTATTCATCCAGATTATTTAACACATAAGGCCTTGTTCAAGGGATTTGATGAAGGTCACATGCACCATGCAATTGAGTACTTGGAGAATGTCGTTTTGGGTGAATAGATTGATCGATCTCTGAATGCTTGTCCTTTTGTCCTCGCTTCACTGATATCTCCCTGTAAGAGCTTTCTCCTATATGCATATTTCTCTTCATCCAGTGGCTTGTTACCTAGCTTTGCTCATGTCTCCAACCAATTTCCGTTTTTGTTTTCAGGCTAGAGGTGATAGATGGAGTTTGTGGGCCATTCATATCAAAATGGAAAGAAAAAGAGAGTTTGAAACAACATTCTCTGAGTCACTGGGTGCTTTCTAAACGAATAGTTAAGCACAAACAGGCCTTGCTCTTGTTGCTTAGAGATGATAGATGGAGTTTGAGGGCAATTCCATCCAAAAGAAGAAAGGCAAGACTTTGGGACCATGTTCTCTTAGTTAATCAGCTGGGTGCTTCCCAAATGAATAGTTGATCACAAACAGGTCTTCTCCTTGCTGCTTAAACCTAGTCAGAATTCTTTCCTTGGCATCATATCTATGGAGATATGTTTTCTAGTGAAAACTGGGTGATAGCCCTATGCTCCGTTTCTAAAAACCTCTCATGATACAATTCTGTCCCCTTTGTTATTTCCTTTTGATAAGGTATACTGGAAAGTGGAAACCTGCTGGCCTTCAATTCCTTACCCAACTAGCTGAAATAGTAAATGGTCGTGGGCCTTTGCGACTGAGCTCTCCTCAATTATATATAGGATTTCTCTTGGTAAGAACATACCAAGAATTTTTTGTAATGAATAATTCTTGTATCACCATCAATTTTGCCATAGGCATAAGTCATAGTATATTAACCTGTCAGATATGTAACTGTATTCTAATTCATTGAATCGTTGAATGAGAAGATTATTCATTTCAAAAATTCAGCTGTCTTAACTATTATTGACATGAACAATTTTTTTGTCAAAAATGTTCTTTTAATTTTTGGCCCACATAAGCATTTGTTGTTTCACTTGTGTTAAAACTTGAGAGCTCCAGAGTTCGCAAGAGATTGGATCTGCGGTGCAAACCTGAAGCTGAATATATGTACTAAATGGTACCTGGTCTTGTTTAGTGATTTTACCAAATAAGTAGAAGTGGAAAGTGTATGGCCTGTATGCAAGTGAGTTTTGACGACATGCATAATATCAGAATCATGGATGAGCTAATACATCACATGATATGCTTGTTATCATATGAAAGCTTCAATGGTATATTGGTACCAATGCCTAACATAGTTAGGCATGCTATTGTCATGCAGTTTCACTCATTTGATTTGACCAGTTGTGAGCTTTATTTTCTTCTATGGTGGTTGCTGATATTTGGTTTTTTTATTGATAGACTAACTGTAGAAATTTTTCTATGGTGCACATACAACCTTGTTAATTTTTCTATTCGTGGAAAGACGACTTTTTGACAATGGCTGGAAGTTAGTTCAATTTGTGCTCACTTCTATGTTGGTTTATGTGCTCATAGCCATTGATATTCCACCTTGGGCTCTCATGGCCATTGATAAAATTAGGAGAGATTTTCTATGGAGAGGAAGAAAGGATGTGCAAGGTGGTCACTGCTTGTTGGCTTGGCTCGGCCTTTTGTGCTTGGTGGACTTGGTATCTTCAATTTACAGAACATGGGATGGGCTCTCCATTTGAGATGGATTTGGCTGTGCAAAACTGAGCCAGATCACTCCTGGGCAGCCTTACCTATTCAGGTTCAGAGTTTGATCAGACCCCTCTTTTTTTTTGAGTGAGATCAGAGCTTTCTTCTCCATGCCATTGTCTCAGAAGTTGGAGGTTGTATAAAATACACTTTTTTGGGTCAGACGGATGGCTGCATGGTCAGAATAGATTGGGGTATTTGAGGTGGACTTGAGCACAAACCCTTTCAGATTCACTGAGATCAACAGCTTGGATGGTGACTGCATCTTCATGACTTCATCAGTCCATACTTAGAGTTAGAGCTAGCTTATGATGAGTCACCCATTGCGGGTTCCCTTGACCTCGAAGATGATCTTATCTACTTCATTGATGGTGGCCTCAACCACTCTAGAAATGTCTCCTTTTGATAAGTTTGTGTACATTGGCGCCATTTGCTGTGGAAATAGCAGACGACGACCTTCGGGCACCAGATGGCAGCCTGAGGAATCCAATATGGCTCTTTCCTTGTGAATGAACTGCTGATGTAGATCAGTTCTGGTCGTTGCAAGTCTGATTGAGCCGAAGCACTGCTGCTACCTGGTGTGAGGCACCATGCTATTTCATTTCCAAGAACTGGATTCGAGTGATGTAGATCAGTTCTGGTCGTTGCAAGTCTGATTGAGCCGAAGCACTGCTGCTACCTGGTGTGAGGCACCATGCTATTTCATTTCCAAGAACTGGATTCGAGTGTATGCTGTTTTTTATGTATGTTTCCATTTCCAGGGTGGTTATCTGACGAACTTTTATTGGCAGTAAACTGATGTGTACATTCTTTTGATGTTTCTATGTAGACTGTTAGTGCATGCACACTTGTAGGATTTGTCTAGTGTTCGAGAAAGGAAGGACTCAAAACACTCCCCCCCTCCAATTTGAATGTTTTGACTACGTGCTTTCTGGTATTACATCAATTTTGGACCAAAGGTAGAATGTGTATGGGACGAGTACAATGGTCTCACTGCTGTTGTAATGACTTGATATGCTGGAATGTCTATCAGATTATGAATCAGACTAGTCTTGGTGTTGTAGGAATACAAGTGTACAACTTGGGGAACAAAATTAATAAGCAAAATAACAGCTGGCAGCTGCAGTTCTTCAACATTTTGAAAATGGACCTACTGTTACACGTCTAGAGGCTCTTCTCCTAACAGGAGTGCCTTGAGAATTCGGTCGGTCCATCCATCTACCAGCATGAACATGTGTCCACCTTCTGGGACTTCATGATACTTGATCCACGGAAGCTTCTTGGAGATGTACCTCTGCAGCTCAACAAGCACCAGCCTATCTTCGTATCCTTGCCAGATGTGTACAGAACCCTCGTTTTGAGGAAATGGATTGGTAATGTTCATTGGATCAAACTCCCAACTTCCAAAAGCGACAAGTAAATCACGGTGGATTGATTCATAAATGCCTTGCTGCCTTGATTTATTCTGAAAAATCCAGTAGCAAATCAGTGTTATGTCAAGAAATCTTAAAAAGGGATTGTTTTTTTTATATATAACATTGCTTCTGGTCAGCTTTGAATACATATGCTTTTTTGATACTCTTTGGTGTATTTTTCATGTACATATACTAGTATATTGTTGTCTCTATGGCATGAATGCTTATGAAGCTAATCCTTGTATTATAAATCTAATTAAATTGACCTGCTCTGACTCTGTCAAGTAGTAGTGCTTCATGTTCTGCTATCTTTCTACCTTTACATCTTAGGACTGAGGCTGTGATTTACCTCGATGGTTTTTGGCATTGCCATCATCTTCTGAAGAACCTCCATATCATGCTTGCTAAATATTTCAGGGTGGTGCATGGCTGCTGCAGAAGAAGGGAACCACCTCTGGGTCATCCACAGGTAAAGCAAGGATGGTATGTTATGTGCAATCCAAAGAGTTCTTTGCTCTGGCACAATCAGTCTCTTGAAGGCCTGCCTGGATAAATCAGCTGGGAAAGAAGGCCACCAGTAGTTGATAATTGGCACAACCATCGCAGCTCCTGCAAGCCTGCACACACGGCCATATGGAGCTTTTACAATCTGAAGAGTTGCATATTTCATTAACAATGCGTGTGGTTGAAGTTTATGTTTGCCTGTGTGGTATATACTGGAGGCATCCCCAAACTGAGTATCCACCCATCGAGGCCCCTAAGAGATAGAACTTCTGCCCAAGCCCTAGCTGGTCAGCAAGCTCCTCGATATCCAGTGCCTCGCTCTTGACATCACGCTTGGGATTTGGGTCACTTTCCCCATATCCAGCTCTATCATAACCAAGGAGGTAAATTCCCAATTCTTCCACAAGCTCCTGTGATTGACAGTTCCAAGAAACCAGTAAGCAAAATATGATGAAGTGGGGAAAGGGTATCTCACTTCTAGTCATGTTGTTCTGCTTGATTTACCTTAGAAACAGGTAAAGGGATGTCCTTGGTGCTATCAAACGCATGTACTGTGATGATCTTGTACCTGGCCTTGTCTTTCTGTACTCCATCTTCTCTGTATGCAAGGTACCTTCCGTCCCTGAGTTTGATCCTGGGGGATGCCAGAGGAGGGCCACCTGGCGATCCACAGAGTTTTGGGGGCGGTGGCCGGAGAATCGCCTGGAGTGCCAAGCCGAGGAGCACAACTGGAAGAACAAAGACTAATCTAGGGGCCATTTTTCTGCAAGATCTGGTGCTTTGACGTGAGACAAGGTAAACGTGAATTTAGCTTTTGAGTGGCCGGGAACACTTGCAATGTCGGTCGTCCTTTATTCCACTGGTGGCCTGATTGCAACAGATGGACCACCCCGACTGCTTTATTTATTAATTTATTTGGCCTAATTGTACTTTAGCTTTTGCTGCTTACATATACTTATTATAACCTCATGGTGTACATAGACCCAGATGGCCAGATCTATGCACCTATTTTACAAACAGTATGCAAATCTGTATATATTCACCATCTTTCAGAATTTTGGATCTCTGGGTATGCAACCATGGGGAAAGAGGCACAGATCTGGCGTGACAACAGACAATAGAATCAGGACTTTTGTCTGTCGACGGTCGATCAGTGCAAACATTACAGCTTTCTGTTCCGACTTTACCAAGTAGTATCTCTTTGTGCGAATGATTTTGCCCCCAATCATTTTTCTTACTGTGATGATATATAACTATTGCACATTGCATTTCACCTCATGAATCTATGAGTGCGACCTGATTTATGATTAGCTTTTTTTCCCCCAGTGTTGCTGCTCATCTCATGTGCTCTGTGCAGGATTGCAACTGTGAGGGCGGGGATCAGTAGATCGCTGCGGTGAATAGGAGATAAGATTTGGGTTGCTGTTGCAGTACACAGGCCTAGTCATCTCTGAGCTGTTGTGGCAAACTGGCAGCAGTAGATCAGGCACGCATCAAAGGTGGCTGTGCTTAGCACAGTGGATTTATGCAGAGGCGTGCTCTTGGTATCAGGTGAGCATCAGAGCTGCATGCGCTATGATCCCCACTCCATGCCTGCTGCTGCTGCGGTTCAGTTCCTTCGCTTGCAATGCAATGCAAGTGGGTACTAGAGAGAATCTGAATAGCCTCACCATTCACCAAGAATCCAACCATGTTGATGTTGTTGTACTCAAGTGTCGATCCTCCAAAGCAGAGAGAGAGTGACACATCCTAGATAGCCAATGGACAATGGTAGATGATGACTCAGTGGCTTCAGAAAAACTGGCGACCATTTTTTTTTTCGGTGCAGGCTGATAGCGAAAACGCACTGACCTGATGAATCACATGACCTCCCTGGACCAGGCTGGCCCTGCAGGAGTGCAAGTTGGTGGTGTACTGCTTGGTAATGGTAGGCAGGCAACCGGATGGATGGATCCCAGATCAGAGCCCCCTGCTCGCTCTCTCTCTGTGGGTTTTCAGTACAGGAACAGGAGCGCACGGACGGGCTGGTGTTGTCGTGGAGACAAGAGAGCAGCACGTACGAGTACGACCCCAGCAGCGCATTGCTGCCGATGGGCTCTGCTTCCTGGTACTGGTACAGCCACCAAAACACTAGTGTTTTGCTTTCGGTTTGGTACCACAACACAGGAGCCCTATCAGAAAAGAAATTTACCATTTTTTTCAGAGTCTATCTATCCAACAGCCGAGTGCTGAACACTTTCTGTTCGTTTGAGCTAAGCTGGCTTTAATCCATACAAATCAGCCGTGGAACAATATTTTTCTCTCGTAGCAAATCAGCGGTGCTTCTTCCTCCTCGCCCCTGCCGAGGCATGGTTGTGGCAGCCTCATTTCTCTCCCCTCCCCTCCTACCACGGCGAGCTTTGGCCATGGGCTCCCCCGCCCCGACCTTGCCCGGCCGCTGCCAAGACCCGGGGGCCGTCCTCGTCGCCTAGCCGGCCTGCCTCATCCAATTTCCCCTTCCGAGGCCTCTGATTTTAGAGACACAGAGATAGAGGGTAGTCACCAGATTTGGCGAAGAATGAGAGGGAGAGGAATCAAGTCTTGAGAGAGATTGAAACAACCTAGTGTTGTTTAGCCTCTCCTTTTTTTTTTTAATTCACAACACTAGCTCTAGCACAAACACATTTGATGGATGAATTATTACATGTAGACAACTCGATGTTTTCGAAATATTTCTATGTTTTTCCAACTACAATATATATAAAAAAGAACCGCGACAGTGGCGATACTGGGCAGAATTGGTGCAGACTACTATTATGATGCATGAACGAACAGCTCTGGTGCTCTGAGCCAGCCAGTTTTCAGATACAGGATGATTTGCCCACCACTGCAAATTTCTGCTCTTGTGTATATGAGCCTCCACGCAATGCGCAACATGAGGAAATACTTTCACTATTTCAACCAAATCCTGCGGCTTCCAACCAAGTGGGATAAATAATTAAAAAAACATAACATTACCAAATCTCGTGGCGTTGACTGCCAAATTCCACACGGAAAACTAGCCCAAACCGGCACGGAAACTCGCCCACTGTCAAGCCCTCACACTCATAACAACTTTGAGTACAGTATTATCACATCATGATTTGTGTGCTTGGTTTCTGACTCGTACTCAATCCAGTGGCGACACCTTGATCCATGGAGATCCGTTGCAGTGCAGCACGGCCTCGTCCATCCAAAGTCTTTCATGCCATGATCCGAATATCTAATTGCCTCCTGTCGGTTGCCCCCACAATGATCCTCCTGTCATTCAGGTTGGTTACTTACCACTCATCTGCATGTCGGGGGACCAAAGGCTCAGTGGACGGCTCCTTTTTGCTCAAGTGCTTCAGACCTCCGAGGTGTCAAATGCAGGCTAATGACAGCAACCAAGAAACATCGCCATCTGCATGGAGGTGAAAGGTGATTATTGTGCCCCCAGAGATGTATAAATGAAACTTGATAGTGAAGCTCAACACTGGTAAGCAGCCTTTGACTTTATTTTATTTTTTATTAGCTTTTTACTGTAAGTGGAACTAGTCAAGAATTGCTATTATGAATAACAAGCAGTCAATTCTTTCCTATTTGTAAAAGCTTGGCATATACACTAATCACCACTCACAATTCATAATACTACTGACAAAAAGATGCGCAAGGTACAAAATCGCATGCATACAAATAACTGCCAGCAACTTGGTTCTTGATTTCTCCGGTCGAACTATGGCAGTCGATGACCATCTTTCCCAAATAATATTGTAGTTCTTTAGCACCTGCAACACAAGGCGCCTTCCTCTGAAACTGAAATGCTCCTGATTACCAGCCATACATTTGGCGACATTCCATTAAAAATGCAATCATTAGGTATGCCACACAACTAGGATGATAAAAAATTGGGCCCTTTCCTGAACACTTAGAGGTTGGCACCACCCTGAGGAAAAACCTGCTGAGCATGGCTGGGTAGCCACCTGCTACAGCCCCAAAATTGAGGACAATAAACCACGCTTGCCTAGAGAAACCAGGCATTGCTGTATAGTTTCATCCATTTGATCATAGAAAGGGCACAGTTAGAGACATTGGCTAGTTTATTAGAGAAAAAAAGAGAGCCCTGACCTGATATTGATAAATAAACTAGCCAAACTTGCCAAAAAAACAGACCTGCTGCGATTTACCTACCAATGGTGCAATTATACGCACTTACCATTGGTTCGAACAACTACGAGATTCCACCACCCTAGCTAGGTTCAATCAAATATCATGGCAGTGGCCAAGAGCAGAAAATTGTCACCAAGCCGTACTTGACTTCACTTCTACCACTTGGGTGTGGTGCCAAGCAGGCATGATGGCAATTGGCCATAACAGAAGAATGCACAGAACTGTACTTGGCTCCACCACTTATGGAAAACTATAAAGATTTTTTAAATGCTCAATCAAGAAGAGCCTAGGAACTTTTCATAACTGAGTTGACATATTTGCACTAGACAGCACCCCTACATGATGAAGTGGTGGTGGCACTGCATTCTGTTCCTTTATTCTCTTTAGTGACTTGTCGTCATGGCATTCCAAAGAAGAGAATAAACAGATATAATGGTAAATCAATTGGTATCACGGTATGAGCAAAGATTCTAGCAGCAACTGAATTCAAAGCTTCTCTTTTCCTTAAACAGAAAAAGTGGCAGCTAAATGAGGATTGCCTAATAAACACATAAACCAGCAAAGATAAACATTTGAGGGTTGAGAGGCATCCATGCGGACAGTTCAGCATCTTGTCTCCCAGATCGTGAAAATAAATATTAGAAAACAGGAGGATAAGAATATAGGCAATTTAAGTAAACATCAAATCAAGCATGCCCAATGGAATTGTTAGTTTCACCAAAAACAAAATTCTAAAGAACCATATTTCCTTTTTCCCCATTTAGATCCAGAAAAGTCACACTTCCCTATTAGACTTTTTTTTCATCACATGTTTTTTTCACGATAAGGTATTTTAATGTGCTCGGCAGAAATCAGATACTACTACACACTTTCCAGAATAGCTCATATGTTTTTTCCTTTAAAAAGTGCAGAGCCAATACACAAATTAGATAAGGTGATTAAACATCATATTCTGCAGAGCGCAAAGGCTTCCACGCCAACAATGCAGCATTTTTTTTTTCTCCAACGCAATGAAAAAAAATTCCCCCTTATTTTTCCATTTTTTCTCCACAAAGCGATACTTCCTAACTTGCCATGAACAACTACATAGATATGTCATTTTAAGGGGAAAAAAGGAAAACGATAAGGTGCTTGAATTGTGCTCTCCAGAAATCTGATGGTAACGATTTTATTTAAAAGCTCACTTTTTTTTCTATTTTGGAAGGGTATAGAGACAATGGCACGTGAGAGTTTGATAACATGATTAAGCAACAAATTCTGCAAAGTAACTGCCATGCGGACCCTACATGTAGATAGGGAGAATGTTTCCCAATAATACCAGATAGTTTTGCACCGTAGACTTTATTGGCCCACTTCGTGGAGTTGTGTTCTGTTTTATAAAAAAAATAAACACATTGGTGTATCACATAGTTACCTGAAATACTTTGTTTGAGTCATGAAAGAACAATTTTGCACATAGATACAATCATTAAAGAGAGAAAATGCTCCCAAGAACTTGAAAAATGAGACACGAACCATTGGTTGCATAGGTTTTATCTGTAACCGTTCCAGAAGATATGACATCCTTTGTTGGCTTTCTTGGAAAAAGCGGTACAACCCTCCTGTTGCCATTTCAGCTGCATCCACACCATACCCAACTAAAACGCACACATGCCTCACATCCTCTTTTTATCCTACACTCAGCAGCAGCCTCCTAACCGCTATAAATAGAGGCTTGTCCTCTACCATGCCCAATAAGCAGCTCACGGCCTATCATTGAGTGCATTCACTTGCTCCATTCAGTCAGAGCATTTCTTGTGCAAAAATACAAATACTTGTCCATCCATCCATGTCTAGGTTTGTGGAGCCTCTCATAGTTGGGCGGGTGATTGGAGAAGTTCTCGACTCCTTTAACCCATGTGTGAAGATGATAGTGACCTACAACTCAAACAAACTTGTATTCAATGGCCATGAGATCTACCCATCAGCTGTTGTATCTAAACCTAGGGTAGAGGTTCAAGGGGGTGACTTGCGGTCTTTCTTCACATTGGTTAGCAGTTAAAAATTCCATCATTGATAAACATACTGCAAATGTTATTCCTTCCCTGATGGCCATGGTCATCAAATTTCAGGTTATGACAGACCCAGATGTCCCAGGACCAAGTGATCCATATCTAAGGGAGCACCTTCATTGGTAATATTCAGCATTTCTTACCTTAGTCAGGTGTAAAAGGCGTATATTGCTGAGGAAGATGGAACCATTTCTTTCATATAACAAAATTGCATGTTTTTTTAGCATTTCAATGAGTAATCTGGCTAAATGGTATCCTTTACATTTGCAGGATTGTGACTGATATACCTGGGACAACAGATGCCTCCTTTGGTAGGTTCTGCTGATTCAGGCTTAGTCTATTACATGTTTTAGTTGTTCTTTGAATTAATAACCATGCATTTTTCAATTGCAGGGCGAGAGGTCATAAGCTACGAGAGCCCAAGACCAAACATTGGTATTCACAGGTTCATTTTTGTGCTCTTCAAGCAGAAGGGTAGGCAAACTGTAACTGTGCCATCCTTCAGAGATCATTTCAACACTCGGCAGTTCGCTGAGGAAAATGACCTTGGCCTCCCAGTAGCTGCTGTCTACTTCAATGCACAGAGAGAAACTGCTGCTAGGAGACGTTGAAAATTCCAGTTCTTATTGTCCACCTGATGATAAATAAGGGCCTTCTGATCTTCTTTCTAGGAAGTCAATGAACTTATTCTACATTAAATTCTCCTAAATCCTGAGCCCTACCCTATAAATAAACCGGATGCATTTTGCTGATTGTATTAGTACTAGAATGTATTGTAAGTGGGAAGAATGAGAATTATGAATGATCCATGCTTGTCGTAAATCTTTATGTGTAAGATAATCTGTCACTGAATGTCAGAGACCCGGGTTGGTGGATACCCCCCACAGGGAATAAAGTTCATCTTCTGTTTGCAGCTTTGGACTATGTGCACTTTTTCTAACAGGCAATCTCCTGGAACGAAAACTGTTAGATCTTGTTGTCTCAACCTGTAGAACTATGAAGACACCCTAACTGCATTCAACTGCTATATTGTTAAGAGAGGCATGAATAGAAAACGGAGATATCCAATTTACCCAGAAGATTGCCCACTGGACACATGAAAAGTATGGAGATGTCAATGTGGTGGTCCTTTTTTTGCCCTTGTCTTTCCTTCATTGTGCCCTTAAGCCAAATGACCAGAATTCTATTCCATTCATGTTAAATACAATCCATTTAACTGAATCTCTGACTGTAAACTTTTTTTTCGCAAACATGCAGAAGAGCCATGTATCTTTGCATTAAAGAGAGGAAAAAGGGAAGAGAATCTCATACAAACCTCCTTACCCGCCTAGAGGGTATGAGGTCACGAGCTAACACTAGAAAAAATCACCTGGACACCTGGAATACACCAAGAAACAACCCAACCAGAATACAAAAGACTGTAAGCTGAATGGTCTCTTTCCCATTGGCTTCTCTACGTGTTTATTGGCTACATACAAAACTATTATAGACTGTAACAATGTAATATGAACACCTGTATCTGTTTACCTCTGTTGATGTGGACTGAGGAGTGGAATCCTAGTTCCCTTTACTAGTTGAAGGAAGATGTTGGGTACTGAAGATGTTAATCTATACACCTTTTTTGAAGAAAAAAAAGACTAAATTAGATGTTGAAGGCTGTATAATGTTAAAAATCTAAAACTATAAGAAATTCTCACATAACTGATATAGGCATACAAAAATATGCAACAAAAAGAAATGTCCACACAATTTGACAATTAACACCGAACATAAATGTCATACGCCTAATGGCACCTAGTGGGTTAGACGGGTTAGCAGGGCGCCTGTTGGGCCCATGGGGCAAAACCCTAGCCGCCGCTGCTCCTGCAGCCGCGCCGACATGAACAGTACCCGCGGGTACTGTTCATCCGCGCCGCCGCCGTCACCGCAGAAGGATTTAATTAGAAATAGAATAGGATAGGAGGTAGAATAAGAAAATAGATAGAATTACTTAAGATGCAAGTCTTCTCTGGACTATAAATATAGAGACATTGTACCCCTTTGAGATCAATAAGAAAAAGGCCAAAAGGCTTATTCTAGTTCTCCGCTCTCCAGCTCCCAAACCCTAGCCGCCGTCGCCGCGTCCCTCCTCCCTGCGCCCGCGCACAGCAGCAGCAGCAGGCCGCCACCGCTCCTCCCTGCCACACGGCTGCCCTAGGGCAAGCCCTAGCCGCCGGTACCGTACCTCCCCGCCTCGCTCCTTACATCTGGTATCGCGAGACCGTTTCGATCCTTTGGGCAAGCTGATGGAGACCTTCAACAAGAACAACTACAACAGCTTCGTCCCTCTCAGGAACGGCTTCTACACCACCATCAACAACAGCAGCACGCTGCTGCCCTCTACCACCATGTCCTTACTGACACCGCCTGACCAGCTACAGCCCATGGCGGCCACCAACTCCTTCATCAAGATGGAGAACTTCGGCGTCGTCACCGATCGTTGGGCGAAGGAATTGAAGGAATTCCTTTCTTCCTTGTCGTCGCCATCTAACGAGGAAACTACAATGGAAACACAACAGGTTCCGCTCGAAACTATCAATAATTCCATCACTACAACAATGGAGGGATCTCTCTCGTCTGGTACTGCAGAAATCGTCGCCATCACCAACCCAGCCAACAGCAGCAATGACGTCGTCAGCGAGAAATCCATGAACCTCCAGGCAACAGATCTAATCCAGCCGGAGAACAAGGGAGACGCCGCCAACAACATCACCATCAACATTGACGATGCAATCGTCGAACTAGATGGCCGCCCCCACGACGAGGAACACGAGCTGGCACGCAGCGCCGGCACCGTCATCATCAACGCCCCGAGCAACGAGGAGATTAATCCCCATGGCACCACCGTCGTCACGATCCAACCCAGTTTGGATCTGCACGCCGTCATCAACAGAAAGGACGTCACCAACGACGCCCACAAGCTGCTCGATGGAACACCCGTCCAAGCGGAACATCGCCAACAAACCACGACTACAGCACCAACGGCGCCGCAAAACGCGACCAAGCTACCAGGCGCCTTCGCCTTCATCACCGGCGCCCCCAACATCACATCAACGCCGCACACCAACGTCGACGCCGTCGACGACGCAGTTCTGGAGGAACAACAAAAGGACGCCAACGACTATACACCTGTCATACTCGCCAAAACGGCCCCCGACGTCCATCACGTGCCGCCACACACCAACGCTCTCCATCAATCTGAACACCTTGGACAGCAAGGGCGTACCTCCACGACAGCAGCTAGCAACACCTCCGTCACAGGCGCTCAGCCCGGCGACTCGTTCCCCATCATCAGCACCTTCTCAGATCCAATCTCCGACATCTGCAGCACCTCGAACGCCTCCACCACCGGTACCACAGACGTCAACGGCTCCTCACCACCACATCAGAACTCGTCTGATAACGCCAACATTCGACGGATCATCAGATCCATCCCCATGGCTGCGACGGCTACAACTCCTCTTCAGGCGGTACCCTATGACAGCAGAGAACCGAATCTCGTACGCGGCTTCCCACCTCATTGGAGAAGCGCATCTATGGTGCATCCGGATGACGAAGGACGTCCCAATGAAAAATTGGGATTGGGAGTTCTTCAGTCGCTTCTTGATTGGCGAGTTCGGGCTGACCAACTACACCAACACCGGCGCCCTGACTCCAGCTCGACACGCTAAGAACCTGAGGGACTACGTCAACGCCTTCCCTGCATATACACTGCAAAACGACGTCGCCAACAACATCAGGCAAGTCGACCTTTTCATTGCAGTCTTGCGCGAACCACTACAGACGACCATCAAGCATCGACGCCCGCACGATCTAGAGATGGCCATACAACTGGCCAGAGCTCTGGAAGGACAGGTGACACCCAGTGACATCGTCGTCAACGTCGCCCCGGTAGCAGCACAGCCGTCTACACCGACAACCAAGACAACGGCTCCAACACCGGCATCACCAGCTACGAAACCACAAAGAGCCCGCGTAGCAGGCACGCCCCCAGTAACCGACTTCGCGCCAAGCAAGGAGGACACAACAACATCAGCGCCATCAGCTTCACCAGCACCAGCTTCACCAGCAGCCGACATCCTCAACGTCTTTCCGACAACCGATCCCGCGCATAGAACGAGGAGGACAACGACATTGACACCACCAACATCGGCAGCACCAAGCAAGGCGCCACCAGCATCACCAACCTCCGACATTCCCAACATCCTACAAGCAGTCACCACCATGCCAAGCACGAGAGCTATGGCGACCCCAGCTAAGTATCCTGCAGCACCAGCTAAGTACCCTCCAATCTCACCAAAAGCAGGAACAGTTCTCATCCTCTCCGACAACAAAACCAACATCAACCAGAAGGAACAGCCACCAACACTGCTTGATGACTTCGCCAGTCGGGAGCTTCGTCGCTTTGCCCTCACTGACGGAACGACAGCACCAACATGGTCCATGGAGCGAGGCTTGATCTTCTTCGACGATCGCCTCTATATCGCCGTCACCTTCCCTCTACTTCCAGGCCCGATACAAATTCTACATCTACACAACCTCTCGCCTGATGATTTCAACTTGGGCTCCTTCTTCGGCAGCATGCTGGACCTCACAACGACTCCACCGATACGGCATAGCGCGGCCATATGGCGCCTACTGCCTCTCTACGTCATGCCAGCCTCATGCAACCAGCTCCACGACTTCATCGCTCCACCCCGCGACATGAGGATCCTTCTGCAGAACGCCGGCGTCGCTCAGCACCTGCTGCGTGACATAAACAACTGGCTGTGGCATCAGCGCGTGGACGCGCTGATCGGAGAAGGGGGGAGAGATGTCATACGCCTAATGGCACCTAGTGGGTTAGACGGGTCAGCAGGGCGCCTGTTGGGCCCATGGGGCAAAACCCTAGCCGCCGTTGCCCCTGCAGCCGCGCCGACGTGAACAGTACCCGCGGATACTGTAGCACGCGGGTACTGTTCATCCACGCCGCCGCCGTTACCGCAGAAGGATTTAATTAGAAATAGAATAGGATAGGGGGTAGAATAAGAAAATAGATAGAATTACTTAAGATGCAAGTCTTCTCTGGACTATAAATATAGAGGCATTGTATCCCTTTGAGATCAATAAGAAAAAGGCCGAAAGGCTTATTCTAGTTCTCCAGCTCTCCAGCCCTAAACCCTAGCCGCCGCCGCCGCCTCGTCCCTTCTCCCTGCACCTGCGCAGCAGCAGCAACAGCACGGCGCCACCGCCCCTACCCCCTGCTCGGCAGCCCTAGGGCTAGCCCTAGCCGCCGGTACCCGCCCTCCCCGCCTTGCGCCTTACAATAAATATAACTGATCAGATTTTAGACTTAACTTATCTTATGAACCCACAAATGTATGATGCAAACCTATCAAATGATTTGTATTCATGTCTCTCCTTTCTCTCCTGATGAATGTGAGTATTGTTCAACAGAGAAAATGATTATATTTTCATATGATAACGGAAGTAAACCAATCAGAGGCTCTTGGCAGTATGATCGAACTGCTTCCTTAGTAACCATTGGCATTTCCTAGAACACGTAACCATTGACATTGAGTGGCCAAAGCTGCAAGATGACAAAGGAAGCACTCGATATAATTAGGACCAAGTCTTATCATAGGTGACAAGTTCAACATCAAGTATCAGTTGCAGATAAAAGTTATCATACTTCGGCTTATTCTCTCTCACAAACACTATTGAAACAGCCGAAATCAACCGTGAATAGGTTCAAGTGAACAGAACATATATTTTTCTGACTCCGAAATGCTTTAAATAAAATGTTTTATGAACTCCATCATTTGATGATAACAGTTCTAAATAATGCAAGTTAGAAAATTCTCTTCTCCAGATAGGCCATATCCTACAGGTTTGTGTCTTTTGCCTTCCTTTTCCCTTTGCTGTGCTTAGTGCAGGAATGTCACACAGCTATATATCATAACCATAGTAGGCAGTTTTGTCCTTTCTGAAATCCAGGTTCATTGCACGTTTCAACGACAGTAGACAGTTTTGTTCTTTCTGAACCCTAGGTTCCTTCTATAGCTCTAGATGTCAACTTTCAAGTGCCAAACGTGGAACACACATCTGATGCGGCCCAGTTTTATCACGGATATAAATCAACTCAAAATCAGGTAAATCAATTATAGATACTTCGAAGCGATGCTATCAAATAAGTCACGGAAATATCAGATATTTGCTGGATTATTAAGGGATAATCAAAGCAAAACTGGCGCAGCTGTGGCCAAGGCAGACAATGATATGCCCCAGGCCAGGGGGCGGACCCAGTAAAGGGAGATAGATGTGCACATCTACACCCGACAATTTTTGCAAAAAATTTCGAAGTTAGTAGTAGTAGTCGGCATCAAATCAAATAGCAAAATATCTTTAAGTTAGGTTTTGGTGCTAGGATTCGCGCAACAGGAAGGGAACAGAAGGAAGGGTGGGAATACCTGCTGGTGGGTGCTCGTCGCCGGCGAAGAGACCGACGAAGGCCTCCGCGCCTATCTGGCGTAGGCGGCGGCGGAGTCGTCGGAGACAACGCATGCGGGTTGCCGGGTGAACCGTGGACCTTCGAAGGGGCCATGCGGCGGACGGGCCGTAGCCCAGTCCGGGATTTTCCGGCCCAGGAGAGCGCACCCGCACCGGGCCTCCTTCTGGCACGCCTTTTACACGGATTTCTTTTGCAAATTCTTCTTTTTTCTTTCTTCCTTCCTCTCCTTATTATCTTTTATTATTATATTCTTGAATTTTTTAAAAGGAATTTATTCACCGTCTCTGCAGGAGTTATGCACACAACCAATCTTTATATCTTTAGCCTCTATCAGTGGTGGACCTAGAGAAAATATGAAGAGGGTGCGCTTGTTTTGTGGGTGCATATGATTTTATCATATGAATACCAATATAATTTTGCTTCCAACTCCATCCATCTCCACGCAGAGCACTTGCATCTTGTGGTTGCGTAGGGGTGACTGGAGAAACCGTCCCTACAAACCATATTGGGTCGTCCCTATAAATTCTTTTCTGTGTGGCAGTGTTGCTTTGGTTCAGCCCAGGAGGCAACAACGGTCCATTGAAGGCCAACGCCCCCACACAAATGATGCCAAATTGTTTCTTCCCCGAACATTGACACATTGTCCATTCTCCAATATTTGGTCAAGGTACAAGTAGAGGTGTCGCTAGGATCGCCATATATTTTTGTGATTGTAGCTCTTTTTTTTTGCCATAATTGTGTAATCGTAGTATGTGAATGCAGTGCTATTTGGTTCATACAAGCCTTTTGGTTTATTTTCTTATTAGAACTAGTTTCACCTAATTTTTTCTGGCTCTGTTGCTGTCCAAACCTAACTCTACATTTCCATTCTTGGCAATCTTGCACAAAATCCCGAGCATAAATATTACGTACTATTAGCTAGTGGGCACGAACTACCTGCTGAGAAACTCAAAACCAAGCTGAGAGATCAAAACTGAGCGGTTGACCTCTGAACAGTTTTGATAGTTGAGGTGCAGAAGGTACCTAGTTTTAGGGCTTGTTTAGATCTCATCCACTAAACTTTAGTTATTTTTAGTGACTAAAATACCAAACACCCTCACTAATTAAAAGAGACTAAAATATCTTTTTAGTTCCTTTTAGTCTCTTT
The DNA here is from genome assembly GCA_009763385.1 of Coix lacryma-jobi var. lacryma-jobi. NCBI lineage: Eukaryota > Viridiplantae > Streptophyta > Magnoliopsida > Poales > Poaceae > Coix > Coix lacryma-jobi. The sequence goes on from CM019829.1 coordinate 135,554,103, forward strand.
TAGTAAGAGTGTTGCTACTAAAAGTGACTAAAGTTTAGTGGGTGGGATCCAAACAGCCTCTTACTCTCGGGAGTTAAAACTAGACAAAGAGAAATAGTTGTGGAAGAAATGCTGTTATTTTTTATTTATATGGACAACACACTTGTTATTATGGTATCACCATTATATATTATAGCTAGCTCCTACTACACATAATATTTTGTTGTGCCCTTAGCGAAAACCCACTAGTAGAAAGATGATTTTTTCTAGCGCCTCAAAAAAAAATTTACTGGCGGTTTGAGTTACCATGCGCCTGTAGAAATGAACCGGTGGACCTCAAGTCTAGAACCGCCTGTAGAAATGGATTTCTACAGGCGGGTTGTTAAGACAACCGCCTGTAGAAATGTCTTATAAAACTTGATTTTTTCAAACTATCTCGGATGAAAAAACACCCAAAAGTTGTTCATCTCGAAAAGTTATAAAACTTTGTAAATTACAACTTTTTAATTTGAAGTCATCTTGTCAACGAAAAATATGTTTGAATGGTCTCAAATTTGAAATTCAAATTTTGTAAATGATCTCGGATGGGAAAATGACCAATACAAAAGTTGTTCGTCTCGAAAAGTTATGAAACTTTGTAGTTGACAATTTTTTTATTTGAAACCGTTTAGGATCTCAAATAAGCAAATTACACTCGGATTTGTATAATATGTGGGGAACCGAAGGGGTATTTGAACACACGTGAGTGTGTGGTGTAGTGGTAAGAGGAGGCTTCGCGTGAGGCCGAGGTCGTGAGTTCGAATCCCATCCCACCGGCCGTGTTAGCTGCGGATTTTGCGCGAAAAATGCCGCGACTTGCGACTTCGACGGGGACGGGCGGGCGGGCGTTGGGTGGTGAGGTCCTCGCTGTAATTAAAATATTGTTTCCTATTTATTTCCGGCTTTTTCCAAAAAAAAAAAATCCACAGACGGTTGACATAGCGAACCGCCTGTAGAAATGCATCCTTTCCATAGGCGGTTCACAAGCAACCGCCTGTGCTGTGGTCCTATGAAAATTTTGGGTCCGGTCCTCTCTAGCTCACTACCAGAAAATGATGGTCCTCTCTCACATAATGAAAATCAGGTAGTGATATTACTACTACCCGATTTTAATTAATACAGACCGGTAATGTACATAGAAAATGATGGTCCTCTCTCACTATTATATACCAGTACTATAGTTTAGTACTGTATTGGTGGTCGCGTCGTCTCCCAAAACTGGATCATCAGTACCTCTGAAAGTAGTTCCCCATGGCTTCGAAGCCTCTGCTGGAGAAGCAAAGCCTCGCCGACGACGAAGAATTATTCCCAGCTGACCGTCCAAGGAAAAGGAACCTCCTGCTGCTGCTGGTGCGGGGCGTGAAGAGCCTCCTGGAGCTGTAGTAGCCGGAGTAGGGGTACGACGACGACAGCCTGCCGCTAGCGCTCGCCGCCACCGGCACCGCGTTGCTCACCGACCGCAGCGGCAGCAGGCAGTTAGCCAGCAGGGCGTGCTGCCCTGTGGCATCGGCGTCGGCGTCGCCGTCGTCAGCACCACCGGCAGTAGTAAAACGGCGGCGGCCGTGGCGGTGACGACGGTCGTCGTCGTCGTCGTTGTCGCGGCTGTCGAGGAGTGCGATGTCGAGCTCGAACAGCTCGTCCTCGTCGACAACGACGAAATCGGCGATGCTCTTCGTCGTCGTCGCCGTCACCTTTGCCTTCTGGTCGTGGTCACCGCCGTTGCTGGCAGTGATGATCGTTGTGTCTCCGAAAGTGCCGACGACGGCGGCGGCGGCGGCGGCGGCCTTCGCTACCATGCCTGTGGCCATGTCGTCGTGTCGTGTGTTAGTTGTTGCCTAGCTGGATTAGTACGTACGTGATCGAGCTCGATGCGCAGGTGTGGTGGTATATATACGATTACGATGCGATGCTTACCTTGCTTGCACGTATATATGTGGAGGAGTGTACACGTGTGTGTGCATGCCGCATGCGTGCATGCGTGTGAGAGAGATGGGTGGGTGGGTGAGTTTGTTCTACTGTCTTTGGTAGAGATGGTTGGAAAGCGTTTGCGCGGTGGATACGAAAGTTAGGTTGATAGATTTTTGCTGACCCGCGGTAGAGTAGCTAGCTAGGTTACCTACTTCCAAAATGTTAGTAGTAGTGTGTACTGTTTTCTAGGAATCGCTAGCTCTCTATATATAGTATGTTATGTTCAAACCTAACCCCCAGGTTTGGGCTGCTAGATTAACACTTAATTATAATCCAAGGGTTTTCATCACAGGGCGACATGATTAACTACTAACTAATCGTCCCTGGTCTGAGACATGAGTTGCTGCACGTACAGTCGTGTTGAGTGCATAACTACTGCATATACTATATACCTCTAGTTGGTGCAGCGTTAATTTTGGAGATTATTACCTTCAATTCGTTACGAACAACTAACACTGCTAGAGAACAGGCGTTTTGACGATCTATCAATTGAGCTTTAGTCTTGGCCAAAAATTGTGTCCGGGGCTAAAGACCTTTAGTCCCGGTTGGTATTACACTACTAGAGAACAGGCGTTTGGACGATCTATCAATTGAGCTTTAGTCTCGGCCAAAAATTGTGTCCGGGGCTAAAGACCTTTAGTCCCGGTTGGTAATACCAACCGAGACTAAAGGTGAATCTTTAGCCCCGGTTCGTATTACCAACGACCTTTAGTCCCGGTTGGTAATACCAACCGAGGCTAAAGGGTGAACCTTTAGCCCTGGTTGGTGTTACCAACCGAGACTAAATGTTCTTTTAGCCCTGGTTGGTGTGGTCCTTCCCGAGTGGATTCAAAAGGAAAACGTCCAGAACTACATCACGTGTGTTGTGTAGCTCAGTTGGTAAGCGTGCCTGAGGCGAGAGGTGCTGAGTTTGAATCTCACAGATGCACATTTATTTTTTCTCGTGGAAACCTTTAACCCCGGTTGGTAGCATCCGGGACTAAAGGGTCCGACCTTTAGTCTCGGATTGGTAGCCCCGGTTGGGAAAACCGGGGCTAAAGGCCCTTCCCAACCGGGGCTAAAGGCCGTTTTTTCAGTAGTGTAACAGTGGTCAGTGCATATATATACCAGAGGTGTAAAATAAAATAGATTGTTCCGCTCTAAATTGATTATTGTTTCAGATAGTTGTTCTCAGGAGTGCAAAATTAACAGTGGTCAATTCGTTACGAACAACTAACAGACCATTCTCCTTGCTTAATGAAAACGGGCTATATCCTGATCTCGAAAAAAAAAATCTCGTGGGAGCAAATTAAAACATGTCTGGAATAAAAGAAAATCAAAAGCTGACTTCGGTCAGTTATTCTAGAAACTTATTCTTTTTCAACAAGTTTTCCAAAGAGGTTAAGCAACAAAAAAACTTAATTATTTATATAAGTTCATAAATTTTTCAAAATTACAAAGTTTTCCAAAGATGTTGAATAGCAAAAAGGAAACCATATATGTAAAAGTTTCCAAAAATTGAAGTTTGAGTAAACTACGTTGGGTCCCTAAACTTTGAGCCAATGTTTCATTTTTTATTTTCTGGGTCCTTAACTTGTCCAACCCGTTTGGACACATTTATGAGCCCAAAACCAAATTTTTTTTTGGAAGTTTGGGACCTAAATGAAACCGTCTCCAAAGTTTAGGGACATCAAGCATTTATACTAAAGTTTCTATAAATAAGTCACTACAAGGTTGGTTAGCGCGCTTCGCCGCGCCTGCTATTGGTACGATTGTCAAAGTCTCATAAGTGCCTCTGTTCTGCTGTGTATGGATATACAGAAAACTTGATCGGCCTAAATAGTACAAATGTGTTTAGTTTTTACTCTATAAATTTTTGAGATAACTAATTTTTTGACCTTACATCGGATGTCTTGACCTTACATAGAGTATTAAATATAGACTAAAAAATAACTAATTACATAAATTCAAAATAATTTGTGAGATAACTAATTTTTTAAGCCTAATAAATTCATGTATATGGTGTTACATTAAATATTTGATAATTATTAATAATTAGACTTATAAATTCGCCTCATGAATTATTCTCCACTTATGTAATTAGTTTTGTTAATAGTATTTAATACTCTAAATTAGTGTTAAATACCCAATATGATATTCCAAAACTTTTTAACTTGGAACTAATAAACAATCTCTAAATATATCAGTCACTATACCGGCATGCGACCTGCTATTGGTACGATTGTCAAAGTCTCATAAGTGCCTCTGTTCTGCTGTGTATGGATATACGGAAAACTTGATCGGCCTAAATAGTACAAATGTGTTTAGTTTTTACTCTATAAATTTTTGAGATAACTAATTTTTTGACCTTACATCGGATGTCTTGACCTTACATAGAGTATTAATATAGACTAAAAAATAACTAATTAATAAATTCAAAATAATTTGTGAGATAACTAATTTTTTAAGCCTAATAAATTCATGTATATGGTGTTACATTAAACATTTGATAATTATTAATAATTAGACTTATAAATTCGCCTCATGAATTATTCTCCACTTATGTAATTAGTTTTGTTAATAGTATTTAATACTCTAAATTAGTGTTAAATACCCAATATGATATTCCAAAACTTTTTAACTTGGAACTAATAAACAATCTCTAAATATATCAGTCACTATACCGGCATGCGACCTGCTCAAAAAGATTTATATGTCGCGTCAAAGGCATTGATCGTATAAGTATAAAACGTACGCAATTATTAGGAGAGCATCATCCTACAATTAAAGTTTGTATTATTAGACACCCTATCGTTGCACCGGTTTTTAATAGAAAAAATACCTACAAAAATCTTAAAAAGAAAAAAAAAAAAAGAATAGAAAAAAGTAAAAGAAAAGAAAAAAAGCAAAAAAAAAAGCGCTACAGTAACTGAACCCGCGGGAGGGCGTCAATGCTTCCGCGGGTAGAGGTTGTATTATGACAATGTTTTCCTTAAATTTGTGCCAAAAAAGGTGTTTTGCTTCAGAATTTGTCCAAAGAAAAGTTTCCAGAAACTCAATATTAAAACCCTAGGTTTGAGTAGCTTAATAAGGTGTTTGGATGGATCCAACTAACACTTAGTTGCTAATAGCTAGAATATGAATCTAGACAGTTCATCTAATAGGCAGAATTAGAGGTCTTGTATGAAACAGTAAAGTAGAGGCCTACAATCTCTAATGCTAAGTAAATAATAATGATACATATTGGTGCATTACTTATATTATTACAAAGTATAGTGACATAGACCACTTTTATTTCCCTATTCATATTTTCTAATCTGACTTGAAGACATGGCTTACAAGTTGGAATAATTAAACATTAGATCAATCTGTGTACATATACAATGCACACAAGATTAACCAAATAAAATAGGACCTAGCCATGGAGTTCATAGACGATGCATCGACAAAATTTGGACCTAATGCTTGGATGTCTAGGAATGGTCGAATGGACCCACCCCACGGTCAGTCTCCTTGCCCTCGGTCCCTCGGTCCAAGCCACTCGTCCGTTCTTCACTACTCTATTGGCAAAACAAAACCGTGTGTGTGTGGCTTTACATGCATTTGATATTTTTTCCTAGGGCCTTTCGGTTTGCATCGGACGGCTTGGCTCATGTGGGGCTCGTTATGTCATAACATGTAGGGTTGTTCTTTGTATGGCCCCACATGGAAACAAGAGGGGATACAACTCTCTGCTTTATTTGGGGTCTGATCGGCCGGCCACGGGAGTGTTTGGTGGGGTGGGATTAGGGGTGATAAAAGGCCCTTCAATTTAGCTTAGCAAATTTAAGAATCAGGCTCAACAAGGATCAGACTATAATACTATATGATTTTGAATTAAAATTAAATAGGACCTAATTGGATTGTGAAGGAAGCAGATAGGGCTAGAGATGGCAACGGGTATAAACCCGTTGGGTTTTGCTCTCCTAAACCCATACCCACGAACAAAAAATTAACCCATTAAAAACTCATGAACTATCACGGTTTTATTTTGTGCCCAAACCCATACCTATCGGGTCACGCGTACCATCGGGTTGCCCATGAATTTAATCTGACCTCATTTCATTTTAAAAGTTTACTATGTTCTACTCTCGATTTGTTTATATACTAACTATGTGTATATGCTTCTCTTTTCTGCACGAAAGCAAGATGAGACTAAACTTCATCTATACCCATTTCATTAATTGTGAAAGTGCATTCGCCCCAATGTGGGTTTTGGCTAATTAATGACAATCAAATTAGGGACTAACCAGTTTATAAAAGCATGTATGCAGGTGTTAGTCCTTTGAAAGATTTGAAACGTTGAAATCTCGTGAACAAAGCACGTAGGATATTTTTGGACATAAAGATGCCTAGCTCAAGTGGTAGTTTAAAATTTCAATTTTAAACTTGAGTTATAGGTAAGCCGGACTATGAAGAGGGTCACAAAGTAAGTTGGCTATATGTGAAGAAAAGTGCTCAAATCGACTAACCTTAGTTCGCTTGAGAGACACCGCACAATCACGAACACGTAGAGGGTAATTTCATATGGTCGGTGGTACCGACCATGGATGGTCGGTAGTACCGACCACGGCTTCTCTGCGCAGCGCTCTAACACCCTCTCTGTGTTGGTCAAAAATGACCTGGCGGTAGTACCGCCATAACCTCGGTACTACCGCCCGCGGTGGTACCGACGCAAGGTCGGTAGTAACCTGGTTTGCAACCTCTCTGGATAGAGTTGTTTTTGACCTAGCGGTGGTACCGCCATTACCTCGGTAGTACCGCCCGCGGTGCTACCGACCCATGGCCGGTAGTTTCCAAGTTTGCAAGGCTCTCTGTCCGCGCTGTTTTTGGCCTGGCGGTAGTACCGCCATTACCTCGGTAGTACCGCCCCCGGTGCTACCGACGCAAGGCCGGTGGTAACCAAGTTTGCAAAGCTCCCTGTGTAGAATTGAAAATGGCCTGGCGGTAGTACCGCCATAACCTCGGTAGTACCGCCAGCGGTGGTACCGACCGAGGTCGGTAATCTTGGTTTCACGAAGCTCTCTGTGTTGAGTTGAAAATGGCCTAGCGGTAGTACCGCCATAACCTCGGTAGTACCGCCAGCGGTGGTACCGACCGAGGTCGGTAGTATCTTGGTTTCGCGAAGCTCTCTGTGTTGAGTTGAAAATGGCCTGGCGGTGGTACCGTCATAACCTCGGTACCACCGACCTCGGAGGTACCGACCTTTGGGCGGTAGTTTCCGAGGGACCGAGTCTCTTTGTAAGATGCTCTCTGTTCGCGGCCAATTTGGCCTGGCGGTAGTACCGCCATTACCTCGGTACTACCGCCCGCGGTGGTACCGACGTTAGGTCGGTGGTTGCTTGTTTGGTCAGATCTGGTTTCTTTCGACCGTTGTGAACTGGTCGTGGTACCGGCCAGGGGTGGTCGGTGGTACCGACCAGCCTCGGGACTGAGGGAGTATAAATGCCTCTCCTCTCCACTTTTCAAAAAAACTCACTCACTCTATACACTTATTGCTGACCTAACTCAAGACAAACACTCTCCAAGCATTGACTCACCCCTCTCTCTCCCCCTTGCTCCTAGATTAATTCCCTTGCGAGATTTGAGCTAGGGAAGTGAGATTCGAGAGTGGGAAGCATCAATCTTCGACTTGAGCACTTGGTTTCCATCTTGCCGGCTTGTTTTGTGTCTTTTACTCTTGAGCTCTTTGAGCTCTAGCCGGTTAGGTGTCTTCGTGGTAGCCCGTATTGATTTACTTGTGAGGGCTCCCCGAAGCGTTTGTATTACCCTGAGATTTCTAGTAGAGATACTCTCGTAGCCTTTGTGGTTGCTTGAGTGAGGCGAGGAGGTGAAATAGACTCCGACCTTTGTGGTCACCTCAACAACGAGGAGTAGGCACTCCTTAGTGGATTGGCCGAACCTCGGGATAAATCTTGTGTCCCGTGTGCTTGTTGTTGTTGTCCCTATTTTCTCTATTTCTCTTGTTATTGTGTTCTTCGTGTTCTTCCTATCCCTATCTCGTTCTTAGGTTGGGAAGGCTCGATCTACATCAAGGGGAGCAACCAAGGTTTGGTGAGAGTAGTTTTACCATACATTTTTCTTAGGAAAGTTGGCTAGAAACTTGTTTTATCTTCATAGCTTACATTCATCGGATTTGTAGTTTCTTTTAGGATCCCGGTTGTGCCGTTTGTTTGTGTTGGTAGTACCGTGTTTCACACCCGGTAGTACCTACCCAAACAAACCGGCCTCTTCCGTTGCTATCTAACTACATCTTATAGTTTGTGAAGTTTCAGATAGTCAAAAATCACCTATTCACCCCCCTCTAGCTGATTCGGTCCTTTCAATTGGTATCGGAGCCTAACCCTTGTGTTAGCGCTTCACCGCGTAAGGGAGAATCATGTCTACCATAAGTCAAGAACAGCTTGATGAGATTGTCAAGCAGGTTACTGCTCAGGTAATTCAAGATCAAGCAAAGAAGCATGAAGATGAGATGAAGAGGATGAAAGATGAGATGGAGAGTTTGAGGCGAGCTTTGGAAAGCAAAGCCGAAGCATCCGGAAGCAGTGGAAATCAACCGCCCAAGGATGACAAGAAGCATAGAAGAAGAAGAGGTGGTGAAGCTCATCTTGGTGAGGAGTGGTTCTCGGAAGATGACTCAAGTGATGAAGAGAAGAACAAGAGCAAGGATAAGGAGAAGGGAGCGGCCAACATCGCCATACACAAGACCTCTTCTCCAAGCCTCTTCTCCAACATGGCTACATCGACAACTTCGTCACGCTTGTTCGAGAACCTCTCCGACGACGAGGATGACTTCACTCATTCTTACTTCATGGCTAAGAATGAGAAGGTATCACCTAACTCTCCTACTTATTCTAGCAATGAATATAGTGATGATGAATTGGATGAATTTGAGCTTAGCATAATTAGAAAGTTTGGAAAGAAAGGTGGAGCTAAAATCATAAAATTGCTCACTAAATTAGAGAGTCGGAATGAGAGTCTTGCAATGCAAGGGGACTTGATCTCTCAAGAGAGAGAAAAGAACCGTGCATTGGAAGCCTCTCTTGCCGAGGAGAAGTTGAAGGTTGAGAAATTGACCGTGGAACTATCTTTAGCCAATGACTCCAACAAGAAGTTGGCTAAGGAGTGTTCCATGAGCAATGACTCAATTGCAAGCCTAAAGAATGAGGTTAACATGGTTCAAGAGAGCCTCACAAGCTCTCAAAATAAGTATCAAACTCTTGAACTAAGCTACAACACTCTTTGGAGTAGTACCTCTTCAACTACTCCTAAGGACTCCGACAACTCTAATGCCTCAACTAGTAATGGTTGCAAAAGATGCTATAAACATGATATAAATGCTTGTGCAACTAACCTTGTTGAGCTAGAGAAGAAAGACAAAGAAATTCATAGGTTGAACATGATCTTGAGGAATGGTTGCAAGTGTAAGGTGCAACAACCAAAAGATATCCTCAGACCGCAGGCCAAGCACCATCCATCAAGGATGGAATTGGGTACAATAGGTATGGTGGTAAGGCCAACGGTAGAAAGATGGTCAATGGGGTACCTTTTGTTAACTTTAACAAAGGGTTCCTCTCTTTGACCTAATGAACAAGGCCAACAAGGTTGCCAATCCAAAGGCTCCACTTGCTAATGGTAAGATCAACAAGGAGAAGCAAGTGGAGGCTCCAAGCAACAAAAGCCCATATCAAGAAGCTATACATGTGATTACTTGTGTTGTTGGGGGAAGGATGGTAAATAGTAGTCAAGTATGTTGGTGCCCTCAAGAAGAGGGAAATTATGAGAAATGTTTGGGTGCCAAAAGCTTATGTGACTAACCCCCAAGGACCCAATCTCGTTTGGGTACCTAATCTAGAAGCATAACTTGTTTTGTAGGAATATGCCTCCGGTGGGTCGAGTTGGGTGTTGGATAGTGGATGCACCAATCATATGACCGGGGCAAAAGATATGTTCTCCTCCTTTCAACCAAGCAACGACTCATGCAATAATTTGTGTTGGAGACAATGGTAAAGGAGAAGTGCTTGGTTTGGGTAAAATTGCTATCTCAACTGACAATTCCATATCTAATGTATTACTTGTGCATTCGTTGAGTTACAACTTGTTATCCGTTTCTCAACTTTGTGAAATGGGTTACGATTGTCTCTTTACGGATAAGGGTGTGACCGTCTCTAGAAGAAGGGATTCCTCTATTGCATTTAAAGGCGTGTTGAAGGGAAAACTTTACTTAGTTGACTTCTCAACTAGTAAGGTAGAACCTACAACATGTCTAATGGCAAAATCTAGCATGGGTTGGCTTGGCATCGCCGACTAGCTCATGTTGGGATGAGGAACTTGGCCCAACTTCAAAGAGAAGGGCACATCCTTGGACTAACCAATGTTTCTTTTGAGAAAGATAGGATTTGCAGTGCGTGCCAAGCTGGAAAGCAAGTTGGAGCAAAGCATCCAATCAAGAACATTGTGTCGACCACAAGACCATTGGAGCTATTGCATATGGACCTCATCGGACCCGTTGCTTACCAAAGCATCGGCGGTAACAAATACGGTTTCGTTATTGTTGACGACTATTCTCGTTTCACTTGGGTGTTCTTTTTAGCAGATAAAAGCGAAACGCAAGGCATCTTCAAGAAGTTTGCTAGAAGAGCACAAAATGAGTTTGACATCAAGATCAAGAAAGTGAGAAGCGACAACGGGACCGAGTTTAGAAACCAACATAGAAGAGTATCTTGATGAAGAAGGGATCAAGCATGAGTTCTCCGTTCCATATACCCCACAGCAAAATGGGGTTGTGGAAAGGAAGAATAGAACTCTTGTTGAAGCCGCAAGATCTATGTTGGATGAGTACAAGACTTCCCATGGTTTTTGGCGGAGGCAATGAACACGGCGTGTCATGCAATCAACCGCCTCTACCTTCACAAGCTAAGGGGGAAGACGCCATATGAGCTCCTAACCGGTAACAACCAAAGGTGCATTACTTTCGAGTTTTTGGCTGCAAGTGTTTCATACTTAACAAGAGGGCCAAAAGTTCAAAGTTTGCACCTAAGGTACACGAAGGCTTTCTACTTGGTTATGGTACTAATGAACATGGCTACCGTGTATTCAATAATGCCACCGGCACTATTGAGTTAACGGTAGACGTGACTTTTGATGAATCCGACGCTCTCAAAAAGAGCAAGTCAATGATGAGCTTGTAGGTAATGACAAGCCTCCATCCGAAGCTATCAAGAAGCTTGCAACCGGTGATGTGAGGCCCGTTGAAATACAAGATGATGAAGATGAACCATCACACACTCCACAAGATTCTCATATCCATCATGTGCATCCAAATGCGCATGATGAAGCTTCCGCAACTCCGAATGGTGGAAGTGTGGGTGATGTTCAAGTGATACATCAAGTTGATGATCAAACACAAGCTCAACATGAAGTCCGACAAGAAGATGGGACATCAATGCATATGATAAGATGATGAAGATGGACCCATCCAACGAAGATCACTTTTGCCACACCCAAGAGTTCATCATACAGTTCAACGGGATCATCCCGTTGACAACATATTGGGGAGCATACGGCGTGGGGTAACGACACGCTCTCGTTTAGCAAATTTTTGTGAACATTACTTGTTTGTCTCCTCTTTGGAACCTCTTAGGGTGGAAGAAGCACTTGACGATCCGGACTGGGTGATGGCTATGCAAGAAGAGCTGAACAACTTCACCAGGAATGAAGTCTGGTCCTTGGTGGAAAGGCCCAAGCAAAATGTGATAGGAACCAAATGGGTCTTCCGCAACAAGCAAGACGAGCATGGCGTGGTGACAAGGAACAAAGCACGGTTGGTGGCTCAAGGTTTCACTCAAATTGAAGGTTTGGATTTTGGGGAAACCTATGCACCTGTAGCTAGGCTCGAGTCAATTCGTATATTACTTGCCTTTGCTACTCACCATGATTTCAAGCTATACCAAATGGATGTGAAAAGTGCATTCCTCAACGGCCCCCTCTCCGAATTGGTCTATGTGGAGCAACCACCGGGTTTTGAGGACCCAAAGTTTCCCAACCACGTCTACAAGCTCGACAAGGCGCTCTATGGGCTTAAACAAGCCCCTAGAGCTTGGTATGATTGTCTTAAGGACTTCCTACTCAAAAGGGTTTTGAGATAGGAAGGGCCGATGCTACTTTATTTACTCGCAAAGTTGATAATGATATCTTTGTGTGCCAAATATATGTCGATGACATAATATTTGGTAGTACTAATGTTGCTTTTGTGAGGAATTTAGTAGGATCATGACCAAAGGTTCGAGATGTCCATGATGGGTGAGTTGAAGTACTTTCTTGGATTCCAAATCAAGCAACTCAAGGATGGCACGTTCATCAGTCAAACCAAGTATACAAGAGACATGCTAAAGAAGTTTGAGATGGACAAGGCCAAACCCATCAAGACCCCTATGCCTACCAATGGACATCTTGATCTAAATGTGGATGGTAAGTCAGTGGACCAAAAGGTATATCGCTCTATGATCGGTTCATTACTTTACCTTTGTGCATCTAGGCCCGATATTATGCTTAGTGTGTGCATGTGTGCAAGGTTTCAAGCTAATCCGAAAGAATGTCATATTATGGCCGTTAAGAGAATTTTTCGATACTTAGTGCACACTCCGAATCTTGGCTTGTGGTATCCCAAGGGCTCCACTTTCGATCTACTTGGCTATTCCGATTCGGACTATGCCGGTTGCAAGGTAGACCGAAAGAGCACTACCGGGACTTGCCAATTATTGGGAGGTCTTTGGTGTCATGGAGTTCTAAGAAACAAATAGTGTTGCCCTATCCACCGCCGAAGCCGAGTATGTGGCGGCCGGCGCTTGCTGTGCTCAACTACTTTGGATGAAGCAAACACTAAAGGACTTCGGATGTGAGCAAACCAAAATTCCACTTTTGTGTGACAATGAGAGTGCTATCAAACTAGCAAACAATCCCGTAAACCACTCTCACACAAAACACATAGACATCCGACACCATTTCTTGAGAGACCATGAAGCCAAAGGAGATATCGCAATACGCCATGTGAGCACCGAAAAACAACTAGCCGATATCTTCACAAAGCCTTTAGATGAGTCAAGATTTTGTGCTTTGAGGAGTGAACTAAATATCATTGATTCTCGTAACGTGGCTTGAGGTCTTGCACATATTTGTTTTCACCTAGAGACCTAGATAAATGGTTTGTCAAAATATTATGTGTGATTTCAAAAATCTATTTTGCATACTTCACTTATGTCCATGGCTATGTATTGGTTATATAAATCTGGACATGTTTGAAGTATGTGTAGTATACCACACAAGCTCTCTTGAAATCCCTCTCTGTCCTCTCTATTTTTGTACTGTCGGTGGTACCGCCATAGGGCGGTAGTACCGACGTCGGTAGTACCGCCCTATGGGCGGTATCACCGACCGGGTTTGACCCGAGTATAAAAAGGGGCGCGGTGAATCTTTTCTAACCCTAGTCAAACTTCTTTTGACCGCCGCCTGCCTGCCTCCCAGCGCGCCGCAGCCCGTGCTCGAGCCCGTGCAAGCCGCCGCATCCTCCTCCTCCTCGATCTCCCTCCTCCTCCACTCAAATCCAAATCCTTCGGTGGAAAGGTGCTTTGAAGGTTGGAGATCGTCGTGTGGTGTTCTTGAAGCCCGAAGTTTCCTCCTTCATTGGATTTCGACCTCTTCACGAGTAGCAGGTACTAGGGTGTTCATGCCCGATCTCTCAATGTACTTTGTTCTAGGTCGATTCCTTTGGTAGGATTGTTCTATCTAGTATGAAGATGCTTCTAGGATGTATGGTTCGCAAGTTCATAGCGATTTGGTAGATTGGATTGAAGGAAACCGCACGCTGCTGTGTGCGGTCGGTAGTACCGCCCCTAGGGGTCGGTAGTACCGCCCGCGCGCAGCGAGCCGTTCTCCTTCCCGATTTCGATCGTCTTATTTGCTACATCCGTTCAAGTAATCTTTCCATCATCTTTGTCTCATGTTGGTCTATGCTATCTTTGTCTAGATGAGCCGGAGGCCCTCTAATGCTCGTTCCCCTAGTGATGATGATGAGAAGTATGCCGCCTTGGAGCAAGGTGGTCCATGCGAGGGGCGCCGCCGCGTCGCAATCCCGGGCGCCGTGTTCGGTCTGGGAGTATGGATGACTCCTCTCGTCAGGTCCGTGGACGCTCGTCCGGGGCCACACGGGCCGTCGCAGCGTGGATAGCGCTAGGGGAGCGGGGGCGGTCATGTCCGTGGCAGTGGGCATGCTGCTCCTTCGCCTCCTCCGCCCCCTCAGCCTTCTCCGCCCCCTGTCGCTGGTCCGGCTGGACGCCTGCACAACATCATTGTGGGAGGAGTGCCTTCAGCTGGTCTCGATCGTGAGGGTCGCTCCATCGATCCTCAAGTTGGACCGGCATCCCCTCGGTCTTCAGGGTTGATGCTAATCAATCGGGCTTTTGACATGCACCCTGACGCCGAAGCTGTCATGTCCGCGTCCCTCCCCCGCTCTTCTTGGAATCCCATGATTACTCCGATAGAAGCGGGGTAGCTTGATGAGGAGGCAGCGTGAGGAGAACCCCTATCTGTTTGTTAGAGATGCTTCTGTGGATAGGAGGTTCTGGTCCAGGTTCCAGCAAGATTTCTACGTGATAGTGTGCTGGAAGGGTTTCTGTGCTAAGGGACATCCTCCTCTTTTTGCTCATAAGAGACTGGTTCTCTCCTCTCTGACCGACAAAGATTCTGAGGACATTCAGGCCCTGGTGCAGAGGTTAGAGGAGTGGAGAGTTTTGGGGCTGATCTCTGGCGAGCGCAGTTTCAACCAGGAGATTCTCTGTCAGTTTTGGGCCACTTTGTTCATTGATAAGGAAGCTCGCGTGCTGCATTGGATGACCCAAGGGTTCCACTACAGATGTGCCTTCGTCACATTTGCTCGGTTGTTGGGCTTCGATCATGTGGACAGAGATGCCCCTCGTCTTTCAGAGATGTATGGAGGGGGTATGTACTTAGAGCAGTTGCAAAGCTCAGGTGTCTATTTGGATGGTGCAGTGGCGACCTTCAAGGTCCCTGGCCTGAAGCCCGCTTACTACGTCCTCAACAACATCATGCGCCTAACTCTGGATCCCAAAATTGGAGATCAAGATAACTTGAGAGATGATGCTGCCAAGGTCCTCGTCCGCTTTGCTCTGCCAGATGGACGGTTTAGCATCTCTCACTTTCTTTGGCAGAAAATCTCCGATGTTTACAATGATCCTCACAAGGCCTTGCCATATGCTCCATATCTTATGCATATCATTGAGCATGTGGTTGGCGCCACCTTCGAGTATGATCGCACCATGAAGGAGTACAGTGTTCGCAAGTTCACCTCGGCTCCTTCCAAGGACAAAGAAAAAGTTGATGAAGGTGGTGAGGTCTCAGCAGATGCAGCAGCGCCTGGCGAGGCTCAGCCGGGTGGTAGAGATGTTCCCCATGCTACCGCTCCTCCTCCGCGTCGTGAGAGGCGTAGGAGTGGCAGTCTTCGCTCCGCCCTTGGCAAGATCTTTGAGTGGATGTGCTATCGGGCCGATCGTGACGAGCGACATCAGCAGGAGGTGCGTCAGCATCTCGGTCTTCCTCCGCGCTCTCCGGTCCGACCCCATCCAGATCCGTTTGCTGAGCACGATGCTCAGGCCCGGAGCGGTGGTGATGACGGTGGTGATGATGATGATGATGATGATGATGATGATGATGATGGTGATGGTGGTCTCCCCCAGCAGCAGGCCCAGCAGCAGCCCCAGTTTCCAGGTGGTGGTGAGGCGGGTTTTTACAGCTCCATGCTGTATCCGCCCCATCAGTTCTATCCTCCGCCACCACCTCCGTACCAGCCTCATTCCTTCTTCCCTGACTATGGTATGGGCACGTCCTTTGCTGGCGGGTCCACATCGTATCAAGGAGGGGGTGGTGGCTCGTACATGGGCTTTGCTGGCTCCGACGCCGATCCAGCTGGGAGTGGTGGTCCTCGCGACTCTACACCACCACCTGATTCTTCGGCTCCTTCATCCTTCCCTGGTGGTGACGTTGGAGAGAGTGCCTATTCCTCTCTCTTCGGGGGCTCTTATCATGATGGATCTTCCAGCAGCTATTATTGATTCTTTGCTTATCTTGGCCTACCCGCTTTGGTACTTGATGCCAAAGGGGGAGTGTTAGGCTTATCTTGTTGTAATAGCTGTGAGAAAGGGTAATCTTTGAGACTAAGTGTGGTATGCTACATTTTATTTGTGATATGCTGAGGATGTAAAACTTTTATGCTTATTGTTATATTCATGTTTGGTTCATCCTCGTTATTGATGCTCCTGTCATGGTGATTGTTGTTTTCGATATGGCTATGTGATTTGAGTTCTTTTCTTTCTTCAATAGCCAATCGCTTTTCTTATTACATTGTTATGTGTATCACCATGTTATACCATTTATGCATCACAAATTGATATATTTGATGTTGTCACACACTTAGGCACCCCACAGATTGCAAAATTTAGGGGGAGCTCTTGTTCTTGTGTATGCAACCTTGCTTTCTAATCAAGGTTTGAAATTCATATCCAAAGCATACACTAAGGGGGAGCTTCAACTAAATTTTGGAATTCAAAAGTTTCAATTCTTTCTATCCCTAATTGTAAGCCTAAGTTGGTTGTCATCAATTACCAAAAAGGGGGAGTTTGAAAGTGCATTCGCCCCCAATGTGGGTTTTGGCTAATTAATGACAATCAAATTAGGGACTAACCAGTTTATAAAAGCATGTATGCAGGTGTTAGTCCTTTGAAAGATTTGAAACGTTGAAATCTCGTGAACAAAGCATGTAGGATATTTTTGGACATAAAGATGCCTAGCTCAAGTGGTAGTTTAAAATTTCAATTTTAAACTTGAGTTATAGGTAAGCCGGACTATGAAGAGGGTCACAAAGTAAGTTGGCTATATGTGAAGAAAAGTGCTCAAATCGACTAACCTTAGTTCGCTTGAGAGACACCGCACAATCACGAACACGTAGAGGGTAATTTCATATGGTCGGTGGTACCGACCATGGATGGTCGGTAGTACCGACCACGGCTTCTCTGCGCAGCGCTCTAACACCCTCTCTGTGTTGGTCAAAAATGACCTGGCGGTAGTACCGCCATAACCTCGGTACTACCGCCCGCGGTGGTACCGACGCAAGGTCGGTAGTAACCTGGTTTTGCAACCCTCTCTGGATAGAGTTGTTTTTGACCTAGCGGTGGTACCGCCATTACCTCGGTAGTACCGCCTGCGGTGCTACCGACCCATGGCCGGTAGTTTCCAAGTTTGCAAGGCTCTCTGTCCGCGCTGTTTTTGGCCTGGCGGTAGTACCGCCATTACCTCGGTAGTACCGCCCCCGGTGCTACCGACGCAAGGCCGGTGGTAACCAAGTTTGCAAAGCTCCCTGTGTAGAATTGAAAATGGCCTGGCGGTAGTACCGCCATAACCTCGGTAGTACCGCCAGCGGTGGTACCGACCGAGGTCGGTAGTATCTTGGTTTCGCGAAGCTCTCTGTGTTGAGTTGAAAATGGCCTAGCGGTAGTACCGCCATAACCTCGGTAGTACCGCCAGCGGTGGTACCGACCGAGGTCGGTAGTATCTTGGTTTCGCGAAGCTCTCTGTGTTGAGTTGAAATGGCCTGGCGGTGGTACCGTCATAACCTCGGTACCACCGACCTCGGAGGTACCGACCTTTGGGCGGTAGTTTCCGAGGGACCGAGTCTCTTTGTGAGATGCTCTCCGTTCGCGGCCAATTTGGCCTGGCGGTAGTACCGCCATTACCTCGGTACTACCGCCCGCGGTGGTACCGACGTTAGGTCGGTGGTTGCTTGTTTGGTCAGATCTGGTTTCTTTCGATCGTTGTGAACTGGTCGGTGGTACCGGCCAGGGGTGGTCGGTGGTACCGACCAGCCTCGGGACTGAGGGAGTATAAATGCCTCTCCTCTCCACTTTTCAAAAAAACTCACTCACTCTATACACTTATTGCTGACCTAACTCAAGACAAACACTCTCCAAGCATTGACTCACCCCTCTCTCTCCCCCTTTGCTCCTAGATTCATTCCCTTGCGAGATTTGAGCTAGGGAAGTGAGATTCGAGAGTGGGAAGCATCAATCTTCGACTTGAGCACTTGGTTTCCATCTTGCCGGCTTGTTTTGTGTCTTTTACTCTTGAGCTCTTTGAGCTCTAGCCGGTTAGGTGTTCTTCGTGGTAGCCCGTATTGATTTACTTGTGAGGGCTCCCCGAAGCGTTTGTATTACCCTGAGATTTCTAGTAGAGATACTCTCGTAGCCTTTGTGATTGCTTGAGTGAGGCGAGGAGGTGAAATAGACTCCGACCTTTGTGGTCACCTCAACAACGAGGAAGTAGGCACTCCTTAGTGGATTGGCCGAACCTCGGGATAAATCTTGTGTCCCGTGTGCTTGTTGTTGTTGTCCCTATTTTCTCTATTTCTCTTGTTATTGTGTTCTTCGTGTTCTTCCTATCCCTATCTCGTTCTTAGGTTGGGAAGGCTCGATCTACATCAAGGGGAGCAACCAAGGTTTGGTGAGAGTAGTTTTACCATAAATTTTTCTTAGGAAAGTTGGCTAGAAACTTGTTTTATCTTCATAGCTTACATTCATCGGATTTGTAGTTTCTTTTAGGATCCCGGTTGTGCCGTTTGTTTGTGTTGGTAGTACCGGTGTTTCACACCCGGTAGTACCTACTCAAACAAACCGGCCTCTCCGGTTGCTATCTAACTACATCTTATAGTTTGTGAAGTTTCAGATAGTCAAAAATCACCTATTCACCCCCCTCTAGGCTGATTCGGTCCTTTCAAATTGCTCATATTTTTCGTAAGATTTAGAATGATGATAATCCAATATGATGAAATTAATTAAACTAAACAGTTTATAAACTCTTTTTGTATGGTAGTTAAATATTTTTGAGTTATGGACCAGGTTTAAAAAAACTCATGGGTTTGGGGACTACGTTCCCAGACCCACACTCATAAACCCGCTGGGTTTAATTTTTTCGCCTATTAACAAACTCATGGGTAGAAAAATTGACCCATACCCTTACCTAATAGGATAAAAACTTATCGGGTTTCGGGTGCGCATGTGTGTCGTGGCCGGACTTGATTGGTGGGTGCCCTATAGCCATTGATCGTGTGTGATCTACACCTGTGCACAGACCAAAGAGACATGTTGCACAACACCATACTCACGCCATAGGAATCTTTAAACTCAACCAGACTTTGATCATCTCTTTGTAATCACTCATCACCAATCAACATTCATGGCCACATATCAATCATGTGTGGCCAACTGGCCATAGAGTATTAACCATGAGTTCACGGAGGTAGACGATGGGCTGAATTTAATGCTAGGCCTAAGTTTTTTTTTTATCTGCATCGGGCCCATATTTGGCTTGGTCTACCGTGGGCTTTTTATGAAACGAAAGCCCAAACCTCTACGCGCGAGGCTCTTCTGAAAATGGACCTCAGGAGTCAGGACCTGTTTGATCTCATCCCTTGTAGCTAGCCTTGTTTATATTCCCGTTCTCCCGGCATCATGAATCTAAAATTTGAGGTTGGGGGCTTCTGTATAAACTATAGTAATAACTAAAACAAAGGAGAATGCACGATGTGTGGAGAATGAAGTGCTGGAATGAAATTGACATATACGGCCTCGAAGCATATTAGCATCGTTAAGTATAAGCCGAATGATGATGAATTTGCTGAATGACAAACTAAGCACTGCTGCTGCATACAGTACAGTACACAAAAGGCTGCCATGGCTTGCTGGCTTCGTTCCTACAGTAGCTTCTTCCCATTCAGGGTGTGTTTAGATGTATTCATTTTGCAAAATAAAACACTGTAGCACTTTCGTTGTTATTTGACAAACTTTGTCCAAACATTGACCAACTAGACTCAAAAGATTCGTCTCGACATGTACCTACTAAAAGTACAATTAGTTATTTTTTTTACCTATATTTAGTGCTCCATGCATGCGTCCAAACATTAATGTGATAGTTGATGTGATGAAAATTTTTGCAAAATTGGAGGAACTAAACAAACAAGGCCTCAGTCTACGACATGCACTGATCACTGCTTAAGTAGTAGTAACCAGCTACGATCCCCCCCCCCCCCCCCCCCCCCCCCCCCCACCCAAAAAAAAGTAGTAACCAGCTACACTACCAGTACTACTTATTTACAAATAAGAAAGACAAGCGTGCGCAGGTGCGTGCGTGCACGATCGCTCGAGCCGCAGTGGCTACTACTTCACTTGGGCTGCTGCTGCTTGCCGGCCGCCTTCGCCGCCTTGAGGTTGGCGGCGCCGGTGGTGGAGCCGGAGCCGGAAGGGCCGGCGGCGGCGCCCTGGTGGTGGTGCCGCTGCTCGCGCTGCTTGAGCTCGGCGAGGAGAGCCTTGTTCTCGTGGTCGAGCTGCTGCGCCTTCCTGCGCAGCCGCTCGTTCTCCTGCATGATGAGCAGGTTCTCGAGGCACAGGCTGGTGTTCCCCTGGTCCAGCTGCCGCGCCATCCTCCGCAGCCGCTCGTTATCCGCGTGCTCCTCCATCGCTCTCTCGATGATCGGTGTCCCTGCGCAGCTGCGCTCGATCGATCTGCGTGCACCCGCCAAAACTACCTGCATACAAAGAGAGAAGACGAAGAAGCTATTAGCATCCATGAGAAAAACAGTTGCTGAGCAGACAAATCAAAGCAACGGAATGCAATGCTGAGATCGAGAGGACGACGTCACCTCTCTCGCTCTGAAGACTGAAGTCTGAACTCTGAAGCGGTCGGCTGGCCTTCAAACTTGCAATTGCAAGGCAGATGATGATGTGTGCGTGTGGTTTGTGGAAGGCTTGAGGAGTAATGGCCGGAGAAGAGCTCGATCGATCGCTGTGCTGCGCTCAAGTATGCTTGGCCTGCGGGGCTATTTATATAGCCAGCCGGAGGCCGGAGCCAGCGCCGGCCCTCAAGCAATGCAAGGACGAGCAACGAGCCGTTCACGTCGTCATCACACTCCGGACTACTGCAGCTGCAGACACGATGCTGTCAACAGCAAAGCGTGATGATGATGATGGAGGTGAATTGATGACGCAGTCTCACACCCTCTCCCCGGGAAGAAGGTCCAAAGATACGCAATCATCACCATTCGTCTTCCTCGGTCTTGTCACCCTTTGCATTGCTATCGCCTGGCCTTGACTTTGCGCCACTTCCCCGGCCCGGCCTCCCACTTCATCGTTTACAGGGTTTCAAGGAACTTTGCTGCTAGGGCGTGGTTTAGTTTTTGCTAATGACCATTTCGGTTTCAAGGAACTACTGTTACGTAGCTAGCTAAAGCAAAGTGTAGCAGCACTCTGGACCCTCGACTCCGGATCCTAGGACAAGTATAATACTGTAGTGGTTTATAAGCTGACTAAATGCTAAGATGGAGGAGAGAGGAAAAACAGGTTGTAAGTTTGAATGCTAAGATGGAGGAGAGAGGAAAAACAGGTTGTAAGTTTGCAGTCAGGAGTTCCGCACGCACCCTTCGATGGGCGTCTGCTGCCGCAAGCTCTTCTTGCCTGTCGCTACGAACCTCCGTGGGCCTGTCGCTACGAGGCTCTTCGCGTCTGCCATCGTGAGGCTCGCTGTGCCCGTTGCTCAGCGTCTGCCACTGCACGGGACGAAGGACGGGAAGGGGATCCTAGAAGCAGGAGCACGAGATCTCGATGAAGAAGATAGAAATGAAGTTTTTTCCTCAACGCGTGAGGTATGGTTTCTTCGGTCTTAGATGGGTTCGTTTCTATATTCTGTAATTTTTCCTCTCTATTCTATAAACTATGTGTCACGTCAGCAACACTACCTGAAAAAAGCTCTATAAGTACGAGACCCTTTTCACTGTAGGGGCGGCTGGTGTTGGAGCCACATTTATAGTGGCGTATTGGTGCTCATGGTTACCAGCCGCCCCTACAAAACACTGTAGGGGCGGCTGGTGATTGAACCGCCCCTACAGTGTGGACATCCGAGTAAAAGTTACAGCCAACCTTCTTCCACCTCGGGACAAACTGTTCAAACCGAGAAAAAATGTTGGGAGGTCTTGGGCTCTTCCTAAAACTTGGTCTCCTAAAACTTGGTCTACTAGGGGGAGGTTTTGATCTCAAATACTTGGATGGAGAGCTTGTAGAAGGTAAGAAAATACTATTCCACTCATTTTTTTTGAAGTTTTAATGGTTGATTAGTGAGTAATTAGAGCTTTCTTTTTCTCTCTCCTCTATGGTTCTTGAGCTTTGTATGAAGCAATTAGGCCCTTGTTTCCAAGCTATTAGTGTAAATAAGTTAGGGAAATGATGTTGCACCCTTGGCTAGTCGATCTTACTTCATTTTAGTGGAGATTTACACTCTAATTTATTGTATGTTTCATGTGCATGTAGATCTAGGGTTTGTTCTTTTTATTTTTTATTTTGCAATTTATGTTTCATGAAATTGGAATGAAATTGACCGGTGTGGGAATTGTAGTGAGCAAAAGAATTGTAGTGAGTAAAATATTTGTAGCATTTGAAATTATTTATTCTAACTAATTAATAAAATTTAAAATATGTATACATTAATTATAATAAAGAAAGGTGCTTGAGCTATGTATGAAGCAATTATACCCTAGTTTTGAAGCTATTAGTGTAAATAAGTTAGATAAATGAGGTTGCATCCTTTTTTATTCGATCTTACTTGATTTTAGTGGAGATTTACATCCTACTTTTATGTATTTTTCGTGAATGATTTGTTTTTTTTTTGCAATTTATGTTTCTTGAAATTGGAATACAATTTGATTCATTTACTTTATTTTCTTTGGTTTGTTTTGTTTTTACAAGATGGAGTACAGAAAATCTTGGATGTATGGTTTGTTAAGGTTCAAGGCAGGTTTCCGTGAAGAGGTGGATAGGTTTATTGAAGCCGCAAAGAAGCATGCAGCGACGTTGATAGAGAATAAGGATTCAATTGTTTGTCCATGCAAGGATTGCAAGAACCAGATGACATTTTCAGATGCCACTACCATCAGAGAACATCTGATTGTGCGAGGATTTGTTGCAGACTACACAGTGTGGGTTCATCATGGTGAAAAAGTGCTTGTCAATGACAACAACAGTGATGGACTAGACATCGATGATCAAGAATATGAGGATGAAGCCTTGCAATTCATGTTCCAATTTTCGGACGAGATTCGTGATCAAATGGATCGGGACTGTGGCAGTGAACAAGGTGGTGGCGCTAATGGCGGCGAAGCACGTGATGGGGATGAAGCTGACTTTGACAATTTAGAGGAAATGCTTGAGGCCATTGGACCAGAAATAATCCAAAACTGCAAAAAAGGTCTCGAAAATTTGGAGAGGGTGAAAACGACATCGAAGGAGACTGTGTATGGTGTTGAAAAGGGTTGTCCAATGCACTGGACGCTGCTACGTTTTGTGCTTGAGCTTCTCATCCTGAAGGCTAAGTACGGCTGGTCGGACTGTAGTTTTGATGATCTGTTGCGTCTTCTGTCATGGTTGCTGCCACAGCCAAACTCAGTTCCCACCAACACATACCACGCGAAGAAGGTTGTAAGTCCACTGACAATGCGTGTTGAAAAAATCCATGCATGCCCCAACCATTGTATCCTTTTTCGTGGTGACACGTTCAAGGATCTAGAAAAGTGTCCTCGATGTGGGGCCAGCCGGTACAAGAACAATGACCTTTACAGCGGGGGCGAAGCATCCACGGGGAAGAAGAGGAATAAGAATTGTACAAAAAAGCCAGTGCAAGAATCTCAGTCCCCGGAGGACACTCCATTAGGCACCGATGAAAAGCAGAGAAGAATTCCTGCCTTGGTAATGTGGTACCTGCCAGTGATCGACCGCTTGAGGCGTATGTTCCAAAACCCTAAGGAAGCCGCACTCATGACTTGGTGGTATGATGAGCGTAAGGTTGATGATGATAGGATTGCACACCCAGCCGATTGTAGTCAGTGGCAAGACTTCGATACGAATCACGAAGACTTCAGCCAAGACCCACGAAATGTACGTTTCAACTTGAGCACCGATGGGATGAATCCCTTTAATGAGAGGATGAGCAACCACAACACATGGCCAGTGATATTGACCATGTACAACATCCCAACATATTTGTGTCAGAAGAGAAAGTACCTTCTCCTCACTATTCTTATTTCTGGCCCGAAACAACTAGGCATTGATATAGACGTGTTCCTTGAGCCTCTCATGCAAGAAATGGAGAGGCTATGGAGGTATGGGGAGCCCATGTATGATGCGTTCCGAAGGGAGGACTTCATATGTAGAGCAATAATTTTTGTTACCACCAATGATTACCCAGCGTTGTTTGCTTTGTCTGGACAGATCAAAGGCAAGACAGGATGCTTAGTATGTTTGGATGGTACCACATGGGTGTACCTAGATGGATCGAAGAAGATAGTTGACCTAAGGAACCGGCGCTTCTTAAAGATTGGTCACAGGTACCGTAGCAAACTGTACTTAAAATACTATGACAACACCATGGAGAATGAACCACCTCCGGAGAGACGTCCTAATGGAGAACATGTATACAGAATGGTGAGAAACATATGTGTCATCTATGGAAAGAAGAATCCAGATGGAACGAACAGAGATAGGAGCACACCTCCTATCGCAGACGTACCATTTAAGAAACAATCCATCTTCTTTCAGTATCTACCTTATTGGAAAGAATTAGAGGTCCCCCATGCCATTGATGCAATGCATGTGCAGAAGAATGTCTTTGAGAGTCTCATGGCTACCTTAATGGACACAGGCAAGTCAAAGGATGGTCTAAAATCACGAAAAGACATGGTTCAGCTAAAAGTGATGCCAGAGCTTCATCCGATACTTCAGGATAATGGAAAATACACTCTGCCTGCAGCTAGCTTCAACCTAACCACAGAAGAGAGGAGGGTGATATGCAATTTCTTGAGGGGGGTCAAAGTCCCGACTGGGTTTTCAGTGAACCTGAAGAAGCTAGTGTCGATGAAAGACCTATCATTTACACACTGCAAGGCTCATGATTGTCATATGATGCTGACAGTATACCTTCCGGTTGCAATTAGGGCTATAAAGCCGGAGTTCTTGAAAATGGCCATCACCCGCATGTGCTACTTCTTTTCAAAGATCTCTCAGAAGTCATATGACAAGAAAAAATTGAAGGACCTACATGAATTCATGGTGGAGACCCAGAACCAACTACAGATGTGTTTACCTCCTGCATTTTTCGATATAATGGTACATCTCATGATTCACATGGTTCATCAGATACATGCATTGGGCCCTTGCTACTTGCATGAAATGTGGTTCTACGAGCGGTTCATGTCAGTTCTAAGCCGATACGTGCATAATCGAGCATACCCTGAGGGCTCCATGATAGAGGGTTACAGTACTGAAGAAGTCATCGAGTGTTGTCAAGAGTGGCTACAAGTACAGAGAGGGATTGGTAAACCTGATTCTCATCACAAGGGTAGGCTGGCTGGGAAGGGCACAAGTGGTAAAAAAGTGTTCGTCGACCATGCTTACAAAGAAGTGAGTCAGACCCATTATAGTGTCTTGCAAAGCACAGAACTGATGCAACCGTACATTGAACAACACCTGGCTACCATTTCAGCAGATAGAAATGGTCGTTCAGATGATTGGGTCATGAAACAACACAAGCAACACCTAACTACATGGTTGAAGGACCAGAACATACAGCCTGGAGAATCCAATGATTCTATTACCATCATTATGCTGGCAGAGGGGCCATAAAGACAAGTGACATCTTGGAATGCTTATGACATTAATGGGTACACGTACTATACCCACACAAAGGATAGTAAATGTGTGAACCAGAACAGCAGGGTTCGAATAGAGGCTCTCGATGGAGTGGGGCGAAAGAGCCAATACTTTGGCATAATTGAAGATATATGAGAACTTCACTATGGAGGCACTTTAACGGTGGCCCTGTTCCGATGCCGTTGGATCAAGGAACATCAATTCAATGAGATTGGACTAAGAGTCCTAGACCTCGAGAATGTAGCCTACCTAGATGACCCTTGGGTGCTCGCTTCACGTGTTGCACAAGTTTTCTATATGCCTGACCCGCAAACTAACATCGCCCCAAAGAAGAAGACAAAGCATGTGGTTGCCTCCGGGAAGCAACATGTTATCGGAGTTGATGGCGTGGACGATGTTGAAGCTTACAATACCTACGATGAAATGCCGCTATTCACAGACTTTTGTAAGAAGATCAATGTTGTGGAAAAGAACCTACCCAAAGACATAATGCCATGGGAACGAAAAGGGGTCAAAGGGAAAATTGTTACAGCGGGGGCTAGCTAGTTGGTGTGTGTGAGACTACCTTTTATGTATGTGTGTGAGACTACCTTTGTGTATGTGTGTGTGAGGCTACCTTTTATGTATGTGTGTGAGACTACCTTTTATGTATGTGCGTAACATTTTTGTATGTGTGTGACTTCATTTATGTATGTCTGTGAGACTACCATTATGTATTTAGTGTTTGTGATTGATGAGAGCTACACTTGGTGGTCATTACTTTTGAATTTGACATCATTTATTATTTCTAAATTTGACATCATTTATTATTTCTAAATTTTCAAAATAGTCACATGGTCATGTGGCCATTCTACACTTATAGAGCATGATTTTAGAAAATTTTAGGAAAAATAATCATCGCATTTGGAGTTCATATGAGGGGAACTCCCCCCTACCAATTCACTATAGGGGCGGTCCTATTTCCAACCGCCCCTACAGTGACATCCTCCAGGTCTAAATACGAAGACCAACGAGATGCGACCAAGTCTGTGGCATTTTCTTCATTGTGGACGCCGTCAGGCTGCCGAAAAATCTCACGCCGCCGCCGCCTAGGGTTTCGCCATCACTCCGCCGCCGCTGTCGCGCACCCTCCTCCCTCCTCCCTCGAGCGCACCCTCCCCGCTCACTCCGGCGCCACTCCTACCTCCTCCCGCGGCCATCACTCGAGCGCACCCGGCCTCCCCGCTCACTCCGGCGCAACTCCTCCCTCCGGCGCCCCCTTCTCCCTCCTCCCGCGCCGGCCCAGGTCGGTTCGCGCGCTGGGGTTCACGCGGCGGTTCACCGTGCTGGGGTCCACCATCCTCCCTCCGGCGCCCCCCTCCTCCCTCCTCCCGCGGCGGCCCAGGTCACCCGTGCTAGGGTTCGCGCGCTGGGGTTCACGCGACGGTTCACCGTGCTGAGGTTCACTGTCCTCCCTCCGGCGCCCCCTCCTCTCTACGCCGTGCTAGGGTTTGTGCGGCGCTTCACCGCCGCCACTGCGGCCGTGCACTCCAGCGCCCAAAGACCCGGCGGTGGGTCCTCCCTCTTTTCTCCTCCAAGTCCGTCAGAGCTGGTAAGTTGTTTATCTCTTCCTGGTAAGTTCAATTTAGACTGGCTTGTGCTGTGGATTGGAGATGAAGCATCTAGATTGCCTGTGCCATTTAGGCTTGTGATGTGATGTATATATGGATATGAACCATTACTGTTTCTGTTAGAAAGCAAGTGTTGATTCATTCATGAACTTAAAGCAAAATCTGGGCATCTGTGCCACCAAGACACTAGAGAAGAAAATGACAATAATATTCAATTATCTAGTAGTATATAATTTTTAGTGTTGCCAATGTTGATTTCGCTTTGACAAAAATTGCTCTTCTAGAACATGTTGTCTCTTGTTTTTATATGCATGGTGGAGCTGTTGTGTTTGGATACTCTGAATTATTGCTTCTAAAAAGTGTTCAGTTCTTTAATCATGCTCGAGTATTGTTCTTGCAATTGGAGCAGATTTTGGAGTATTGTAAGGCTATATCAGGTATTCAATCATTGATGATGTTCTGTCCTCCAGCCAGCCTCTCATCGCTGATGAAATTTTCTAGTTTCTTTGTGCATCATGAAACATGCATGCTGATATTTCTGTTACCTTGCTTTAATTTACCCGTGTAGTGTATACATATATAGTGGAGTTGCTTCTACTTGCCTCCTCTATCTCTTTTCATCCTTTCTGCCCGATTTCTTCCAATCTACTCCTACTTCTCAGCCTGCAGTCTCATATATAACAGAAATGACTCACCAATTAAGGACAATAACTTGCTTATAATTATAAATGATAAATGATTATTATGGTTGCTTACGGGATTAATAATCTGGATGCAGTCAAACAATACTCTGCAAGACCAAGGCAAACTGCTTGAGTAGCATAGCATGTCTAAATGACATCTATATCCGGTAAACTAAAACCTAGCTTGCTCTGTTGGTTGATGTTTATCGGGCATTCACTTTTGTTTTGCCAATTCTTCCCTCTCTTCCCCTCTCCTTTGTTTTACCGATGATGAACTTGTCTAAGTCCATACATTAGATGACCCTAATGCGCAAAATGAGCCTTCAGTTGTTGTAATTGATGAGATATTGTTGCTGACTGAGCTTCACATATTGCATAGCCCATTCTGCATATTGCATTTTATTGCATCGCTGATACATGCAGTTAGACTCTCAGATTGTATTTTCATGTTGTGTCTTTCATTTCCTTGAGATATCTACTAAATTATGCATTTCATTCTTCTCTTTTATTAGCTACTATCGGTATGTAGGCTGGGTTTGGGTTTTTTTGGCGCTTAGATTAGGGGGGCCTTAGGCATGAAGATTCACTAGCTCCGCCACTGGTTTAGAGGTAGGTGAAGGGGCAGCACAAGGAGGATCAGATTCTATATTTTCTCATGATACCATGTAGATAGAGAGTGAGTGATAAGGCAAACACTGCACAAACCTTGGAGGGATGACCTTTCATATATATAGCCAATAAGAATACAACATATACAATATGTGTACAACCACAGAAGTCTGTAGTCTATACAAACTCTACCACAAGCCAAGTCGGTTAGCACATTTTTATCACCCAATTTTGTTTTTTAACGGAAAGATGCATGTTAAGAACATAGAAACCTGAATAAACTCCTGTTTCTTTTTATAAAAGCTCCAAAATGTCAAACTAAACCTGAAATATTATATTAATGATGAGTTCCATCAAGTTTTTGAGATGTCATGTTATAGCCTTTGAATAGTTCTAGTAGTTCTTTTTTTTAGTACAGTGAATCTCCTGGAACAGAAATGAGATGAACATAATTTTAAAGTTCTGTAACGCTATGTGGCTGGATATGCAACACTTCAATATATGAACCACATTGGCAGTGACACTATTCTCCTAGTTTGTCAACTGAATGTTACCATTCTGCATAAATCTTTGTACTGGTACATCTGCATTTCATGGTATAGTACACATACATGAAACTGTCATGTTCTCTGATAACAATTGTGGCAAAGAAAAACACAATAAATGAAATTATGAGCACCATTGTCTCTTCTTTAGCAGGATCCTTCTCTGTACATGGCATTTTATTTTGCCTCTGCTTTTCTTTTTCAATTTCGCCTTTCTGAATTACTTGCCTCTGCTTTTCTTTTTCAGTTTCTTCTTCTCCTCCAGGTTTAATGTACTGTTAATCCAGAAACAAAGCCTTACTGTTTTGCCAAATCTTCCTCTCCTCCCCTCTCCTTTGTTTTGTCGATGATGAACTTGTCTAACTCCATATATTAGATGGAATGTGAGCTGATGTTCTAAAACTTGTGAGGAACTTGGCATCATTACTAGCCGCCCCTACATTACCTTCTCCTCTACTTGTGAGTTGATGCATTGGATGGCTACTAAAACTTGTGAGTTGATGTTCTATACTATTACTACTACTGTTTTGTGCAGCAGCTGCTACTACTGTTTACAGCAGATGCTGTTTTTTGCCTTCTCCTATCTTCTTCTTCTACTACTACTTATACTACTACTACTACTACTACTACTACTACTACTACTACTACTATCTTCTACTACTGCTGATGCTGCTGCTGCTGCTACTACTACTGCTGCTGCTGCTGCCTACTCCTACATTACCTTCTCCTATCTTCTTTGTTTTGATGCCTTTATGCTCCAAGTTCATGGGCAAATGATGATTGACATGTTTCTGAGGCCTCTTCTACTGCCCAATTTTTTTAGATATGGTCACTGTTTTTGTTTGATGATGTATCTTTACAAGTCTTATCCTTCTACCTGAACATGCCCTGTTAACAGAAAAAGAGACATACTGCTGGTATGATTTTACTATGGTTTGATTTTCCTATACAAAACCACATACTGTTGCTGCCCTAATACCACATACTGCTGCTTCCCTTCTCTGTTGCTGTTGTTGTGTTGGCTTATGCTGCTGCTCTGTTGGACTGCCTATACTATTACTACTACTACTGTTTTGTGCAGCAGCAGCTGCTACTACTACTACTACTGCTCTATACTATTTACAACAGATGTTGTTTTTGCCACTACACCCATTTCCTCTCCTTTAGATTGCCAATGATGAAATTGTCGTCCATACATTATATGCAATAAGAGCTGATGATCAAGAACTTGAGGAACTTGGTAGCTACCTATTTAGCCTCCTCTCTCCTCTCCTTTGTTCTGCCAATGATGAAATTGTCTAAGTCTGTACATTATATGGAATATGAGCTGCTGCCCCTACATTGCCTTCTCTCTTCTCTATTATGATTCCTTGATGCTCCAGGTTCTTGATCAAATGATGATTGACATGTTTCTGAGGCCTCTACCACCACCACCACCACCACTACTGCCTACTGCTGCTGCTGCTCCTCCTGCCGCTGCCGCTACTGCTGCTACTACTGTTGCTACTACTACTACTGCTACTACTACTACTCCTCCTACCTATCTAAATCACACTTTGTATCTTGCATATAATAGAACCAAGCACGAAATGTCGCAGAAAGCAGACAGTGCAGCCCGAGGCCTCGAGAATGATGAGCAGCCAACCCATGGAGAGCAAGAACTAGAGGACCAGCTCCATCAGGAGCGGTTGAATCTTGAGTTAGAAAATGATCTAGAGGTGATGCTTACTCAGGAAGAGCAATTTGACGAGGAGGAAGGGGGAACAAGAGAAGATGAAAGTGATGACGAAGAGGAGGATGAAGGATCGTCGAAATATGAAAGTCCCGAGGATCCACATCCAACTGAGAAAAGATGGATGCCAACGGAGGAGGATTTGGACAAAGATTTTAACCCCGACGAAGAGGTAGGGATAAAGCCAAAGTAGCTTGTCTAATCAGCTAAAGCTTTGTCCGTGTCAACTCTACTAACATTTTTGACCTGTCGTATGTACAGGTCCCTCTTATACTTTCGAAAAGGAGACGTCGACGTCCAGCCCGTTTCCAGACACCAGAGGAAAGGGGAGCGGAGGCAAGAGTCACAGAGGCAGACATTGAGGCCTCTGCTCCACAACCTCCGGGCACTACCACGAAGTCGACTGCCAAGCCAAAGAGGTCACGAGGGGATAGAAAGCCAAACCAATATCCAAAGGAGGGGGTGACCTATGTGATAAATGAGGTCGGGCCAGATGGGGCGATCCGTGATCCTCAAGAATACATAAGCAAATTCCATAATGCGATCGGTGCCCTAGTAAGAGATAATTTGAACCCAGCAATCCCTGGCTGGCCAAAAGTACCCAAGGAGAAGAAGAAGCAACTGTGGGATAACTTCCTGGTGAAAACTTTTAGGTTTCCGCAGGGAAAGGAAGAGCTTGCAAAAGATAATGCTTATAAGATAATGGGAGAATGCTTTCGACGTTGGAGGTCGGAGCTAAATAGGTTCATCCAAACAGGGAGAACTCCCTTTCATAAGTATGGAAAGATAACTCCTACCCAATGGGAGACCCTCGTTGCTGAGAAGACTTCACTGGAAGCATTGGCACTCAGTGTGCGTAACAGGGAGCTGGCAAAGAAGAATCGACACCACCCTCGTCTAGGCCCTGGTGGCTACGCTGGCAAGGAGGAGCAATTTAGGAAGATGGACGAAGAGGCCGAAGCTTCTGGGAATACGTCATTGATGAACTTGAAGCCACACGCTCATCATTGGATATATGTGAGGAGTGTGGATTCAGTCAGCAGTGGTCGTTTAATTCCACGGAGACCGAAGAGGCAGTATCAAGGATAATGAAGTATGGCGAAGACAAGGTGAAGGGCACATTCCTTCCTTCTAGAGAAAGAGACGAGCTTAGCCTTGGCTTGGGAAACCCCGAGCACACAGGTCGGACCAGAGGGGTAGGAAAACATACGACATGGAAGCGTGGATTCCAGGCAGAGCATCACATGTACAAGAAACATGGCAGAGACCGAGCTTCTGAGCTTGAGCTCCAAGTGACAGCTCTAGTTGCAAAGGCATTGGAGGTGCAAGGATTATCTACGGAGCCACGATCACAGATGGGGCCACCGGGAGAACTGGCTCTAGTTGGCAGCCCTCCAAATGTTCCAAGCAGCCAGGGTTCCACTGCAGGCACAACCGCCGTCGATCGCATACGGGAGCCAACTAGTTGCACTTTGGTGGTCCTCGTCGGCAGGAAAAACACGGTAATGGAGGTGGCAACTGGTGTGGCACATCCTCCTGGTGGCAAGTGGCACAACAATTCCGTCCCGCAGGAGTACACTCGAGTGGAGGTGCATACCGTGAAGCATGAGTTCACGACGTGGAAGATAGACTACGCAACTCCTGAAGGGCTGGATTTACTAGGAGAGGTTATGAACCAGTTCATCCTCTGGCACAAACGGGACATTGTATTAAATGTTGCTTCCCCAACTCCCACTGATGTGCATCCGGTGAGAGATGTGGAGGACGGGGAGGTATTTTCACCGGCTCGTGACCACAACGGGCCAGACATGGCAACAACCTTCTCCAGCTCATGTCGAGCAAGGCCATGATGACATGCCACAACCTTCTCCATCTGTTGCCGAGCAAGGACATGATGAGATGCCACGGCCTTCTCCAGCTCCCGCCGAGCAAGGCCGTGATGAAATGCAACAGCCTTCTCAACAAACACAACCGATACATGAACGAGTGGCTTCTAAGGGTGGGCGTGCAAAAGATGAGGGTACGCCTGAATGGGAACTCAGGATGAAGTATCCCATCCATACAAGGCCAGTATATGAGCCAATCTTGGACATCACGTCGATTCACAAGTGGCATGCCCATGACCAGTTCAAGCCTGAGAACCAACGTAAACATGGCAGTGCACATGGCAGCGCACGTCCTTATGAGGAAGCCGTCAGTAGCAAACTCCACCAGGGGGTAAAGAAGTATCCCGATGTTGAAGCCACCAAATGGTCTAGTGATTGCCCAAAAGAATATGTGAGAGGCAAGAAGTTCCTACCAAACCGGATCATGCAGTGTATGCCACTTGGAATGAAAAAGTTCCATGATTGGTACTTGCGTGCTATCCCAACGACACTCAAGACCATACAGGCATCCATCCCTTCCGGCATGTTTGGAACCCCATATTCGATAATTGCCTTCGGCTTCAGTGACATGCAGACTTGCTTCCACCTAGGAGAAATGGACGTGAATCTAATTCGCACGTGGTGCCTGTAAGTACTCTTTGCCCTCTCGATATGGTACCAATGTAACATTTGGACTTTATTATAACTAACACAACACTCTGATTTGTAGAATGCAAGCGCACATTGTGAAACAGGTTCCAAGTTACAAATCTGGGTATGTAGACCCTCAACCTATAGCACAAACAAGATTTAAGTACCCCAAAAAGTAGAAACTGGATTGCAAAGAGCTAGATGCTGGAAAGACAGTGCAGGAGAAGGAGAAAATCCGGAGGGACAAGATAAGGGAAGAGTCCCTTAGGGTTGCCACATTCCTATCTCACTGTTTCAAAAAACTCCAACATAACACTACAATATACATACCATACAACTTCGAGTAAGTTCGACTCTATACTTAAGGCTTTGTTCGATACATTTCGTTTGATGCAAATTAAAGAGCTTATCTGTTTCTTTCTTAGGTTAAGTGAAAACATGAATCACTGGATTTGTATATGTGTCAACGTCGAAAGGAGCATGACATGGGTCTTTGATCCAGCGGATGTTGCAGTAGAGTTATACAAAGACTTCATAGCGATTCTCAAGACGTATGTATATCGACAATCCTCATTACCTTTTATGTCTTTATATATACTTGTAACATTCACCTTTGGATACTAATAAGTTGCATTTTCTATAATCATTCTAACAGGGCATTTCGGTTCTATGTCAATCACCATAAGGGAAGGTGTGACCCTAACAGGAAGTGTGATTTGTATATCAAAACTCTATGTGCGGTAAGTGTCATTTACTCTGGTACTTCATTATGTCGTTGTGAATAGCATTACTTAACATCTCCATATACACAGTGCCCCAAGGAAAGGCCAGGGAGTGTACGTTGTGGATACTATGTATGTTGTATGATTAGTTGCAGGGGTCCGTACAGGAGACACCCCAACTTGGTAAGATTGAACCTATTCGCTCTCGTAGTATGAAAAGTTCACATATGCTATGAGATACTAAACCTAAACTTGTTGTCTTGTAGTGGAACGAAGAGAAAAACACTTCAAGGGACCCATACAAGGATGACGAGCACCTAGAGATCGTCGGTGACCTTTGCAACTTCATATTGAACTAGATTATACATGTCAAAGGGACTTACCATAGCCTCATTTCCGAATTAGGTACAAATCCGCTTCTCCAACACCTTCGTGAGACTGAAAGGCTAGCTCTAGGACGTTGATGAACTTTAAAATCGTTTGGACTTGTTAATTATAACTATGTAATGGACTTGTCGGTGATGATGGAACTTGTATGGATGTAATGGACTTTTGGGTGATGATGGAACTTGTGTGGATGGATGGACTTGTATTAATTCTCTTATGTTTGTGGATGGAACTTGTATGGATGATGGAAACTTATATGGATGATGAACTTTGCACTTCTCTTGTGTATGGATTATATATATGTTGTGCTGTGGTTTGAGTTATATAAATATATATGCTGTGTTGTGGTTTGAATTATATAAATATTTATTTTTTTGTTGGAAACTGCACTGTAGGGGCGGCTCTAGATTGAACCGCCCCTACAGGAATACACTGTAGGGGCGGCTCAATCTAGAGCCGCCCCTACAGTGAGAGCCACTGTAAGGACGGCTGGTGATAGAACCGCCCCTACAGTGGACCACTGTAGGAGCGGTTCTATCACCAGCCGCTCTTACAGTGGCTCTCACTGTAGGGGCGGCTGCCCCAACCGCCCTTACAGTGGGTGCACTGTAAGTACACCTTGATAGGAGCGGCTGGGCCAGCCGCCCCTACAGTGGTTCTGGAGCCGCCCCTACAGTGCCCTGTTGGCATAGTGCAAATTACTTATTTGGTAGAATATTAATACACATAGAAACTATTTTAGAGTCTACGTTGGGAGTGTCCTAATTCGAACAGGCTGATCATCCATATCCATACCGGGCTTAATTCAGTTATCCTAATCCTAACGAGCTATAACATGCCAAACTAGAGCAACTCCAACCGTTTGACATTTGACTTTGGTATTCTTATTTTTTGTTAAAAAGCACAAAAATTCCTCTCCAACCATTTGGCAATTGGCTTTGGTAATTTTGGGGAGTTGGCATATGGAGGCCAAACTCGCGCATATATGCGCGGTTCCTCGACGCTTGGCATCGTCGTTTCCCGCGAGAGAGACCCCTCCCGCGCGTGCCACCGTCATCTTTTTTCGCGAGCCTGGGTGCCGCGTGACCTGGAAACTGCGCCAAGATATTGCTTCGTCGAGAGGATCTACTACTAGTTCGTCGATCCGCCATCTTCTTCAACGAGAGCCAACAGTCCTTCCGTGTTGATCTCTGAATGTTTAATACTACTACAACAAAGTGCAGTTGGCTGATCCACGCAGGGGAGCCAGAACTGCCTCTACGGTTTACAGTATAAGCCCAAGGACGTGCAAGTCGTGGGCGACGCCGTGCAGACATCGAGCTGCAGAAACTCTATCCTCAACACCCCCCACAGTCCGACGATCGATAGGAACGACGCACAGACTGGAGCGAAAAGCCTCAAATGTAGTACTCGGTAGTCCCTTGGTCATTACATCTGCAAATTGTTCAGCAGTGGGAACGTGGAGGACGCGTAGTTCGCTAAGCTGGACGCGTTCCCGGACAAAGTGAATGTCTAACTCGATGTGCTTCGTTCGCTTGTGATGAACCGGGTTTGAGGACATATAAACAGCTGAAACATTATCACAGTATGCCATCGTTGCCTTGGAGATGCCACAATGGAGTTCACCAAGCAGCTGTCGAAGCCATATGCATTCGGCCGCTGCGTTCGCCACTGCGCGGTACGCAGCTTCAGCGCTCGAGCGCGACACAGTCGGCTGGCGCTTGGATGACCATGACACAAGAGAATCGCCGAGGAACAAACAAAATCCTGAGGTTGAACGTTGAGTGTCGGGGCAGCCTGCCCAATCGGCATCAGAGTAAGCCGTGACATTGAGTTCAGCAGGGGCGCGCAGGTGAAGACCGAGTGATGTTGTGCCACAGACGTACCGAAGAATACGCTTCAACAGAGCCAGGTGCGGAGCTCTGGGATCGTGCATGTGAAGACATGCTTGCTGGACAGCGAAGGCAAGATCAGGCCGCGTCATTGTCAGGTATTGCAGAGCTCCGACCATGCTTTGGTAGGTCTTGGCATCGTCAATGGCATCACCGTCAGCTGGAAGTTTCCCTTTGCAATCAATTGGGGTGGAGACAGGATGACAATTGCTCATGCTAGCACGCTCAAGAATGTCGTTGGCATAGCGCTCCTGGGATAGATAGAATCCAACTGAGGTTCGTTTGACATCGATGCCGAGGAAGAAACTCAGGGCACCCATGTCCCGAACGGCGAATTCAGCGCGTAGTTGATCAACCACATGCTGTAAAAGCATGTCGTTGGAACCTGTGAAGACAATGTCATCGACGTAGAGGAGAAGATAGATGATGTCACGTCCCCGTGGAAGGACAAATAATGAGGAGTCAGATCGAGTGGCCTTGAACCCGAGACGAATCACGAACGCAGCGAATCTGTCGAACTAGGCACGAGGAGCCTGTCGGAGGTTATAGAGAGATTTGTCTAGAAGGCAGACGACGTTAGGTTGCACGGCGTTGACGAAGCCGATAGGCTGTTGACAGACCACATGTTCCTTGAGATGCCCGTGAAGAAAAGCATTGGAGACATCCAGCTGTGTGGTCGGCCATTGGCGCGACGCGGCGATGGTGAGCACGGTCCTGATGGTAGCCGGCTTAACAACGGGTGTGAACGTTTCATCAAAGTCCACGCCAGCGCGTTGAGTAAAGCCACGGATGACCCATCGGGCCTTATAGCGTTCGAGAGAGTCGTCGGGTTTGAGTTTGTGTTTAAAAACCCATTTGCCGGAGACAACGTTGGAGTGGGGTGGGCGATCTACCAGACGCCATGTCCGGTTCTTCTGAAGAGCCTCAAACTCTTGGGCCATTGCTTCCCTCTAGTTGGGGTCTTTGAGTGCCGCTCGAGCCGATTTAGGAATCGGTGAGATGGTAGAGGTAGAAGGCACTGTCGTTGACAAGGCATAACGAGGATTGGGCTTGAAAACCCCAACGCGGGAGCGAGTGATCATAGGATGGGCAATGGGTGGTGTCGGGACAAACACAACTGTCTGTGGGGAATTGGAAGTGGGAGAATTTGTGAGTTCGGTGGGTGAAGCAGTGACATCGGAAGGTGGTGAGGCAGGAACAACGGAAGGAGATGATGTTGATGATGCTGGAGAAATCGGTGGTGGGTGGATATGGTTGATAACAACAGGAGAATCGATTACTGTAGTCGGTCGCGTTGTTGTCATTGCGGGAGCAGTGTGTGTTGCGGAAAGGATATTGTGTCTCGTCGAAGATCACGTGACGGGACGTGATTACACGACGACTCTGAAGGTCGAGACACCGATATCCACGGTGATCAGTAGGATATCCAAGAAGGATGCACGGGGTGGAGCGTGGGCTCAGTTTGTGTGCAGCAGTGGAGGATTGATTTGGATAACACAAGCAACCGAACACTCTGAGATGATTGTAGGAGGGGGGCAGCCAAGCAGGAGCTGAAAGGGGTGACAGTGCCGCTAGATTGGCAAGGTCGCCGATTAAGAAGATGTCGCCGATTAAGAAGATGTGTAGCAGTGTATAGAGCTTCGACCCAGAACTTGTCTGGCATGGCGGCGTGAATAAGAAGACTACGGATGCAGTCGTTTAGGGTGCATATAATGCGCTCAGCCTTGCCATTTTGCGAGGAAGTATAGGGGCAGGAGACACGAAGCTGAACGCCATGATCGACAAGATGACTACGCAAGCCGAGGTTGTCAAATTCTTTACCATTGTCTGTCTGAAGAGCAAGAAGAGGCGGCTGGAATTGTGTGTGGACGTATGCATGAAAATGAAGCAAACATTGGAAAACTTCAGATTTGGCTCGAAGAGGAAAGGTCCAAATATAGTGAGTGAAAGCATCGATTAACACTAGATAGTATTTGAAACTAGAACAACTGACAACTGGTGAGGCCCACACATCAGCATGAACAATCTGAAAAGGAACAAGACTGACAGAATCTGAAGAAGAAAAGGGTAATCTAACATGTTTACCCAACTGACAGGTTTCACAAGTAGAAGACAGAGACTTATTGGAAACAAATTCAAGCTGAGATAGAGTCTTGGAGAAGACGTTGCGCCCTGGATGACCGAGACGCTGGTGCCAAAGATCTGCGGTGGGAGACGTGGCGACGAGAGCCATCGGGGACACAGACGCCGCCATCAAGGGGTAGAGCTCGCCATGGCTCTCACATCGGAGAATCTCCGTGCGAGTGGGAAGATCCTTGACAGAGAAACCGAATGGGTCAAATTCAACAGTGACATTGTTATCTCTGGTAAGGGAACGAACAAA
This sequence comes from Coix lacryma-jobi var. lacryma-jobi, assembly GCA_009763385.1. Taxonomy (NCBI): domain Eukaryota; kingdom Viridiplantae; phylum Streptophyta; class Magnoliopsida; order Poales; family Poaceae; genus Coix; species Coix lacryma-jobi. The sequence continues at coordinate 135,592,996 of CM019829.1, forward strand.
GATAAGGTTCTTGACTAATGATGGTGAGATCAGAATATTGTCGAGGAACAGAGGAGAGTGGGTGGTGGGTATGGCAGTGCGAGCATGGTGAGTAACGGGGAGCACGACACCATTACCGACTGTGATGGGAGGAGAATGAGTAAGGGGTCGAGGAGTGGGAAAATTACCAGCATTCGAAGCCATGTGGGATGAAGCCCCGGTGTCAAGGTACCACTCCACGGTCTGGGGGCCGGTTGGGGGAACACCAATAGTGGTGAGCGCAGCCAGGAGAGCCTGCTGGTTCCAGACATCGGGTGGAGCAGCTGAAGGCAAAGCAGCCTGAGGCAGCGACGGTGGCCCTGTGTAGTACGCCTGGTGTGACGCCTGACCAGGACGTGGACCGAGGACGCCAACGCTAGGTACGCAGAAAGGCATCTGCCAGGCTTGAACCATACCCGTCCACGGGTTCATGTTGGTGCTCCAACCGGGAACAGGTGGACGAGGTGGCCCGTTGTTGACGAAGCCACCACGTCCGCGGCCACGTCTCTTGAACTGACAGTTGTTGTCGTAGCACGTCGACGAGGGCTGGCTCGGTGCAGTTGGCTGAGAGGTGGCGTTGGACGCCCCGGCGCCACCGGAGGCAACACTCCCGGAGCCACCAGAACCACCGCCGGATCCACCGTAACCGGCAGGGCCGGAGGACGGTGAGGGAGGCCGAGAGCTACCCGCGGCCACAAGAGCATGGTGGACGGTTGCCTTGGCGTGTTCCTTGTCGTAATGTTCTTCCAGGAGGAGGTAGGATCAGGCAGAGAGGAACGTGTGGGGCGGTTGTTTCATCGTGATCGCCGGGATTGCGTGCCGGTACTTGGGAGAAAGACCGCGGAGCAGGTTAAGAACCTGGCTAGTCTCTCCGACGGTCTGTCCGACATCACGAAGAGCGTCGGCCAGATGCTTGAGCTTCCCGGTGTACTGGGCGATGTCCATGTCCCCTTGCATCAAATTCCGGAATTCGGCCTCCAAGTAGACCGCGCGGTGGAGTTGATTGTCGCGGAACTGCTCCTGAATGCCATTCCAGATGACATACGCCGTCGGCTTCAGAACACGGATGATGGCAAGAACATCCTTGGCAACTAAATTGTAGATCCAGCTGAGGAGGCACTGGTCGACAATGCGCCATTCCGGATCACGACGTTGAGCCTTGGTTGGAGGAGAGGAGAGGTGATCGCCGAGTCCAAATTTGCCGATGAAGGCGTCGAAGAACGTGCGCCATTCAGCGTAGTTGGACTCGGTGAGCTCGAGGATGACGGGAACGTGGGACTTGATATTCACCGTCTGGAGAACGGCGGAGGAGGGAACAGGAATAGAGCCGGTGGAGGAGTCCGCAGAGGAAGAGCTGGAGGATGAATCGACGTCGGAGAGATCGGCTTCGAATAGAGGGTTGATATCCATGGCTAGCAGCGGAGGTTGCTGGTGGGATGAGAGCGAGCAGGTGGAAGATGAACCTGAGCTTACTGATACCATGTAGAATGAGAGCCAACAGTCCTTCCGTGTTGATCTCTGAATGTTTAATACTACTACAACAAAGTGCAGCTGGCTGATCCACGCAGGGGAGCCAGAACTGCCTCTACGGTTTACAGTATAAGCCCAAGGACGTGCAAGTCGTGGGCGACGCCGTGCAGACATCGAGCTGCAGAAACTCTATCCTCAACAATACGAGCACGCGTTCATAGTCATTGGCATAGCACATTATTGATCTCCAAGAAAAAATAAACTCCGTCTTTCAGGCTAGTTTTAGCGAGGAGTTTCATTACATTACTTACAAGACCGTCACATCATATTAAATAAAATGAAACTTAAATAAAACTCTTTGTTGAGAGAAAAAGTTTTATTATATAGTTTCATATATATTTAATTTTATGACTCAGAGAGAGTCAGTAATCCTGTAGAGTTTCATTTAGATGAAACTTATTTTTTTTCTCTCACTTCTTAAATTACAACGTCATATCATAAAAAATGTCTATATGATAATATATTTAATATAATGAAACTGATATTAAATTTTTATTGAGACTGATCGTAGCTTCAATGCTCCGCGGTCCGACGCTCTCTGCTTCTTCTTTTCTTTATTGTTTATAGCCTTCATCTCGACAGAGACAAACTAACCGAACTGTTTTTTTAAAAAAAACCCTAGCCGAACTGTCTCGTTATTCAGCGTTATTGCGCTAATTATGTTATTTTTATTCATTACTCTCTCCATATTGAAAAACTTGACGTTTTGGACAAGGTTTGAGTCAACTATTGGGAATATAAATCATAAATAACTTTTAAATTATTGAGTTTAGAGATGTAAAAATTATATAAATAAATTTGTTGAGAAAAGTACTTTCATAAAAATATATATATACCATTTTCCAATAAATATTTTTAAAGAAATAAGTGGTCAAGTGATGTTTTGGTGACCGTGTCGCTGTCTGAAACGTCAAGTTTTACGGAGGGAGTACTATGTACTCGCGTACTCCCTCCATACCCAGATTAATTGACATTTAGGGCAGGATTGTGCTTACCAAGGAGTAATTAATTAGAGAGCATTTTTCCTCCTTTGCCCTTATTAAATACCACTAAGGTTGTTCTCTGTATGCAAGCTTGTGTAGCTCGATTGGCGGGCGCTTTGGAACCTATATAAGCCCAGATGTCACGGTTCGAGCTCTAGCAACCACAACTTTTGGTTTGCTCTTCTTTTTTACCGCGTTTTATTGGTTGGAGGGCAAACTCTCCGGACCTCTGACGTCAGTTTTTCTGAAAACGGAGGTAGAGCTCAAAACGTCTCCCTCCGTATCGGAAATAGAAGTCCTTTTAAAAAAGGTTTGAGTCAAACATTGAGAATATAAATCATAAATAACTTTTAAATTATTAAGTTTAGAGACATAAAAATCATATAAATAAATTTGTCTTGAAAAGTACTTTCATAAAAATATATATATACCACTTTACAATAAATATTTTTAAACAAAAATAAGTGGTCAAAGTTATGCTTTGGAGACCGTGTCGCTGTCCTAAAGGACTTCTATTTGTGATACGGAGTGACTACATCCTAGCACAATACTCAGCGTCAAAAGGTCAGTGGCATTTAACCATTGCACTCGATGATGTCTAGTAGGATGCCAGAAGTCGTCTTGCTGTCAACCCAAATGTTCCCAGCTGATCTCTTGCTCTTCGCTTACAGTCCCGAGACATGAACTAATCATGACCAACATTCAAGCTCATGCATGCCCAGTCGTTTTCCCATCTCAAATCTCGACAGCTGCCTTCAATTACTGCGGCTACAATGAGGAGCAACAATCTACCACCGGCGCCGCGTCATGATTTGATGCAAAGAACGTCATACATGCTTTTTTTTTTTAAAAAAAATCTACTCCTAGCTCCTTTCGATCGTCTTATTAGACGAGGAGTTTCATTGCGCGAAAGTTTTATTTCTAGGGCTGTCGTGCTATATGAAATAAAATAAAATTCTCTATTTAGAGTGAAAGTTTTATTTTATAGTTTTATACTCTCTCTGTATAGAAAATAGATGACGTTTTGGACATCGACATGATCTTCAAAATATAACTTTGACCCCGTTTATAAAAAAAATATTTATTAAAAAGTGATATATGTATATTTGTATGAAAGTATTTTTTAAGACAAAACTATTAATATGGTTTTTATATTTTTAAACTCAATAATTTAGAAGTTATTCATGATTTATATTCTCAATATTTGACCGAAACCTTATCCAAAACGTCGTCTATTTCTTATACGGAGGGAGTATACATTTAATTTCATGACTCATAGATAGCTGGTAATCGTGTCAAGAGAGTTTCAGCCAGATAAAACTCATTTCTTCTCTCAAATATGTATAATACAAATGAAATTTATATGAAACTCCTATTGAGACTGACGTTAGAAATTTCACGTACTCCCTATAGGAAATAGATGTCGTTTTGGACATCGATACGGTCTCCAAAGTATAACTTTGACTTCCTTTATACTAAAAAATATTTATCAAAAAGTGATATATGTATATTTTTATAAAAGTATTTTTCAAGACAAATCTATTTATACGGCTTTTATATTTTCAAACTCAACAACTTAAGAGTTAGTTATGGTTTATATTCCTAATGTTTAACAAAACCATGTCTAAAACATCATCTATTTTCTATACGGAAGGAGTATAAGACGGGCAAAATTCTACCAGGGGTATATAATTTAGAGGTTAAGGGTTCGAATGATGGACCTCTAGCCTCATGTCGCGGAAAGCTTACCACTCCACAGTTCTATTTAATAATTAATAAGAGTAAAGAAGGAAAGCTTGTTGATATGCACGTGAAATGAGAAGAATTGAATTTTATGGTTTTACAGGGATGAAACTTTTTTTTTACAGCTACCAACTCTAGAGTCATGAAATTAAATGTCTCTAAAACTATAAAATGAAACTTTATATTAAGAGTAGCACTAGTGCAGATACGGGCTATAGCCCCGGTTGGGAAGGGGCTTTAGCCCCGAAAGCCCCTTCCTAACCGGGGCTAGCAATCCGGTAGTCCCGGGTGCTCTCAATTCGGGCTAAAGGCTCCTACGAGAAAAAATAAATGTGCATCTGTGAGATTCGAACTCAACACCTCTTGCCTCGCGCACACTTATCAACTCGGCTACACAACTCAGGTGATATAGTTCAGGACGTTTTACTTTTGAATTCACTCATGAAGGACATTTAGTCCCGGTTGGTAACATCAACCGAGACTAAAATGACCTTTAGTCCAGGGTTGGTAACACCAACCGGGGCTAAAAGGTCACCCTTTAAACCCGGTTGGTATTACCAACCGGGACTAAAGGTTGGGGGAACCTTTAGTCCGGGTTGGTAATACCAACCGGGACTAAAGGTTCACCTTTAGTCTCGGTTGGTTTTACTAACCGGGACTAAGACGCAATTTTTTGTCGAGACTAAAGCTCAGTTGATAGATCGTTCAAAGGCCTATTGTTGACACTCCTTAATGGAATCACTCTAAGAATGAACCACATAAAATAATAATCTAGTGAAGGCACTAAAGAGTGTACGGGACACTACTAGCATCACTTAACGTCAGGTTGTCATCCCCAACATGAAACTAGCAATGTGATTATATCATAGCACTGACTCTAAAGATAAATATTTACCCGCAAGCGCACAGATAAATACACCCGTTGTAGCAGCATTTTACCCAGAGATATTCCAAGTATCGTTATTTATATTTAGCACTAGGAATGAAGTGAGATAAATAAGGACATGAGCTACTCTACACAAGTGATAGGAGAATTGAGAACAAAGTAAGAACACACTCCTTTATCCTAAACAGGGATCAATCACAATAATGAGGTACACTATAAATGATAAAAGATCAATCTATGATAGTCCTTAGAGCATTTTAACTTAGACAAGGCATGCGGATTAGAATAGACATTATAAAGAAGTATTCCTAAGTTATTCTAATTATAAGTCATAATATACATTGATTAGTGCAATTATATTTGGCAATCATTGGCTAGGTTATCCCATATTTATATTCAAGAGGCAACTCCATAGTAAAGGTGTCAAACAGAGTAACCCCTAAACCATGAGTTAACTGAGCCATACTGAACAGTACATTCGTGAGGTGGAATACAAAGGACTCAACAGGCCTGTCACACCCGCGATCTACCACTCTATCCGGAACATAGGACGCATTTGCAGATAAATAGTGTATAGACACCACACCTGCACAACATTTATCACCCACCCGTTGTACATTAAGATGAGCGTTATACGAACATGAGTATAAACATGATGATGATCTATCTATGCCAAATATATAATCAAAGCATACTACAAGCAGTATAATTAAGAATATAGTAATTAATGTCTTAGTCATATCAATTATATCTAAACTATTATGAACTAGCACAAAATGATGAACATTATGATGAACTAGAACACGAACTAGAACTAGATTAAGAACTAGAACATGAACAATGAAGAACAATGAAGAACTAGAAGAACAATTATGAACTAGAAACATAATTAGATCCATAATGTTGATACAAGAGAGAAGAACTTGGGTTTACTGAGCCTTCTCGCGACTAGATCCGGAATCCAAGTGAAGCTTGCCTCTTCTAATTCTAATTCTATCTAGCTATGCCTAAGTTGATGTGGCTCTAAGGAAATTAGGGTTTCTGATTGATCCTTCTCCTCTTCTAATGACTTGAGATCTGATGATGATGGAGAGGGGGGTCTGGGGTCTGGTTATATAGCCCTGAGGGATCAACCATGGCCCTTGGATCAAACCGACTTAAGGTACGACCGAGATGCATCCTAGAGGTCGGTGGAGATAGCTTGCAGAAGACGGAAGCCAGCGGGCCCGGTGGCAGACCGGTCGGTCTAAGGGTGGGACCGACCGGTCCCACCTGGCGGCCTCTCGCGGTGGTCGACCTCCTGGTGTCTTCTTACGTCCTCTGGAGTCTTCTAGAATAATCCTGACGTGGTGGTGGCGTTATCTTCCATCGGTTTCCTTCTATGGGAAGCTATCGGTGCTGATTTCCTGGTTTAGTCCCTGCAGAATCATAGTTCACGAAAACTCGTGGAATATTGTCAGTTGAAACCCTAAACCTTTGTTGATGATCGAATTCTTGCCCTTTTCATATTTATTTATCCCTTAATTATGATAGATAACCAGCGTCAACAATTCCCCCAAGCTTACCTTTTGCTAGTCCCTTAGCAAACATTCATGATGAATCAGGAATTGCTACTATGCTTTCATACTTCAATGGTACATATGTTCAAACAAAAATCTTCCCTTGGATTAGAGTTAACTATTCTGACTTTCTCATATTACCTAAAACTATGAAGCTTTTGCCTTCACCTGGGTTGTTAAACAATTGAAAGATAGAACAATCAAGTTAAGCACTGTATCTCTAACTCTTTGATCAACCTTTATTCTGGAGTTTTTATATATTTTCAAAATGAAAATCAGAGATTTTACTGTATGATACTCTCAAATCGCTCTTTTATATTTTATGATTCTTCACTGATGCATTTTCCTTCTTTCTATGGATATATATCTGGGGCTTTAAGAAGTGAAAAGCATATCTTACCAAGTCAAAGTTCAAAGTTTAGGGAGAAAGATGTCATACTCATAGATCAAGACCTTAGAACATTTGAAATTTGTCATCTCTTGCTGGCATATTGTAATTAGAGGGACCATGGGCTATCATTATTTTTTTTCATACTTTTATCATAACTCTTTTTCTTTCTTTTCTTTGAGGTAGTCGGACACTTGTCCCTTTTTATTTCCTCCTTTTATACTTTTGCATAGCCCATGCCTCTAACACAATACTACTTCGGAAGAGTGAATCTTTTAATAAAACATTCTTGATCTCTAGAGCATGATAAATTTCTCAACCATAACTAAAAACTTAGAACAAAGCAAGTAGCCTTATCTTAAGATTATATTAATGGCTCTGGGTAGGAATTGATGTGATGTCATACAGGATCTCATCATGTGTTTTTAATCTTTTCAAAATGTAAATCTCCAGAGTTCTAGTATCTCTAGGAATTAGATAAACAGCAGTTCAAACTTTTATAACATATATCTCACAATTATCTTCACTTTTGATCAAGCATTTGCCATCCAAAGGTTTTAGGTTCAGAGTTTATTCAGAACAACTTTGTCTAAAACTCAAGAAAATTTAAGTTCGAACAGTAGGTACTTAAAAGAGGTTACGACAGAGCAATTGTTCATCATTTTCATCATGAGCAAAATTAAGTTTATATCCACCTAGACATTTATTCATTATATAAAATCTTTATTTGGTTTTGTCATAGTTATTCATCTTTTTAGGGGTTTCTACATTTATTAACCTGATCTAACTAAACCAAACTAATAGTAATAGATAAAAAGTCGTGATACTTATCGTGATAACTGAGGGTGCTCTCCCCCAAGCTGGATCTTGACGTGGTCTTTTTCTCCAGAAGACGAGTAGACCGTTAGTGGTTTAAGTCTCTCTCTTCTTTATTTCCTGCTAAACTTAAAAATAGACAACACAACTAGTGGAACTTGATTAAGCATTAGTGATAAATATTCTTTCCCTTTATCTAGTTGTCTAAAGCTCTTAAGATCATTTATGTTCTTCCTTTCCACTAAGCAGAAATTCAGCAGTTCTCTACAGTGTCTCTTTTTAGATTTAATGGTGAGCCTTCATGTGCCCACATATTTTTGTCTCTCTTTTTTTTTCTTTTTAAGGGTGAGCCTTCATGTGCTCACATATTTTTGGTGTTTTGAATTTATTTGTAGAATGAAAAACTTAAGAGGATAAAGATACTTACGTGGATACATGGGGGTGCCTTTCCCCAAGCTAAATGTTGACGTAGTCACTTTGCAATGTAGCAGACTGGCAGTGGATATGTCCTTCCTCTATTAGGGCTTTGATTGATGTTGATGTTTGTTGAGACAGTGCTCCAACAGTGGATGGAGCATTCACTTGTCCGTCAGCTTTTCTTGGCCTTTCAAATCCTGTGAAACTCAAATAGACAACAAAACTTGTGGAACAGATTAAGCATTATCGGTTGGCCACTCAAGCCTTAGTTGTCTAAAATTTCAGTAAGATCTCTTTCTCAATATTTTAATATTTTTTTATGATGCAAGAGAAAAATACAACAGGATGAATGTATGCATATTTATTTTTAGTATTATTATATTATTATATTTTTTATGCCTCCACAGAGAATACATTTATGGGTTTTAACACACCACTAAACTGTTCTCATGGGGCTTAAAGTTTTTTTCATATTTTTATTTTCTTTTCTAATGCAGATATAATTTGCTAAAAAGTAAATATGCATCTACAAGTAAAATGATATGATTATGCAATACTTAATTTATTGCTAAAGAAATATGGATAACTACCGAGTTACCTTCCGGCGAGGATTCGATGTTTATAGTCTATCGAACAAGACTTCTTGCACGCTCTTTCTTCTTCCTTGGGTGCGTCTGCAGATCCTCGTGGTGAAGACCTTAGTTGTACTTCAGTAGAACTCTCTTTCTTCTTCAAGTGGCCGGTGGACTTGTCTCCTTTGGTTCACTACTCTTCATATTCTTTAATGGGTGTTGGCATGATCATTTACTTTGAATCCCTGACAGCGTAGATGTTCATCACTTTTCTTGAGCTATAACCATTGATGATTGGCTCTTGAGTGGACAAAGACTTCGTCAGCATCATAGTGGAATTCCTATCTTCTGTTGAAACTCAGACAGACAACAAAGCTCGTGGAATGGATTAAGGGTTAGTGAAAAACTACACCTTAATTATTTTAGAGTCTTGATTTATTTCTTTTAAGCATAAAGCAACAGAGTTTTGGATTTCCATTTATGTATGTGACTCAATGATGGTGCAATAATTGTTTTATCACATATGTATCAAGAAAATAGGAGGTAAATATCAAACCAACATTTTAAAGTGAAGCATTAATACTGTAAGCTAGCAACATCCTCTAGAATTCATGAAACTTTGGGAGACCACTCTTTGTATAGTGTGTCCTACTTGCAAAACTAAGGCAGAGATCAAGTGCATAAGTTCTGCTGGTGAGAAAACACCAATAGAACCAAAACTTCATTTACTCTACTCTAACCTTAGGCACATTTAATATGATAAGATTGGTATTTTGTGCATTGTTTCATTCTTAAAACATGGGTGATAAAATCAGAAGAGTGAGCATGAATTTGACAACGAGGGTTGAGTTGTTCAAGACTAAGTGATTAAAAGAGTGATACTCAAAGAACAAAGCATGTTGAGTTTTATAGATTGAATTATTTAAAGTTGTAACTCAAACATTTTGATTCTTTTGATTTAAGTGCAGAGCAAGACCAAGAGAAAGCTTTTATAGAGAATGATCACTTACCTTAAAATATTACCTTCATCATTGAAACACAGTGGCGCCATGTGATGAGGGATAGATGATCTATCATGACCCCTTCCTTTTGTTTGAAGCTTCTCCTTGCATCTTGAGCGTGTTCCTGAACATCTTGTCTCCTGTGTTGCACTTTATCTTCCTCAACCTCTAAGCTACCCTTTTTCTCTCTCCTCATGAATTATGTTTGGACTTATTGCTCCACTTATTGTTCTATTCCTGAAAGCATTAGTGGACAACACATACCCGAAGGGATATACAAGTAATAACAAGGGTAGTGTTGTCATAGAGCTAAAGTCACTTTCTATGCTATAGAGAAGTTAATCTTGGCATTTTAATTAGCATAGAACTTGTATTCCATATTTTATTTTCCTTCATCGTTCACCACTACTTCTTCTCTAAAGGATTAATTTTATTTTGTATCTTAGGTTTGATTTTAAAGCATGGAATTTGTGAAATCATTCAAACTTAAAGAGACAAAGTAACAATGAGTAGAGAGATTGCAAACCAGTGTGTTGGGATGTTGACAGCTTCTTGATTGGGAGGATGAGCATGGTTGTAGAATTTTTGGAAGAGCTAGCCTTCCTCCCCACACTTAGACAAAGGCAAGTGTGAATGTTGAAGCATCCCTTGCGTTGTATTTGCAACTCCCATGTTCTTGGACAGTGTTCACCCTGCAGTGGTTAGTGACAAGAATACCCAAAGAGAACTAGTCCTAAGAACATATATATATTTTTTTATTTTTTTTGTAAATTAAGACAAGATTCTAAATTTAAAAAGTCATAAGATAACTACCGATTGACCTCTCAGCGAGGGCTCGCAGTTTTAGGTTCGTTGTGCAAGACCTTTCTTTAATGGACACATACCCGAGGGAATATATAAAGTTGAAATACAGGTTGTCCACTATTTAATTTATAATCCTTATCTATGCTAATGGGTAGATGGATGTGGAATTGTTTTAGCATAGACATGATTCATCATAGTTCATAGACAACTTGGTGGCTGTATTGTTTCATGGCTCAAGGCAAAGGTAGCTTATAGCAAAAGACAAAGTGAATATTCTTTGATACTTACAGCTCAGTGATGAATGAGCCATGTCTTTTGTGTGAAGTTGTTGGAGCACGTCCTATGCCTTGCTTCATCCCAGTGTGAGTTCATCTCTTGACTTCCCCGTTTTGATATTGAGAGATTTCTGCAAGGGTTAGTCCAACAAAATAACCGATATCTACTAGAGAATACTCTTGGTTCAAAAATCAAACTAGACGCCATGTCTAATTTAATCTAGGAAAGCATTTTAACCTAAGCACCACGCTTAATTTAAAAAGCCTTTGAAAGTAAGATCAACACTCCTAGACTAAGCACCATGCTTAATTTAAAAGTTGTATGAACATACTCCAAACCTTAAGCATACTATAGTAAATAACAGTGGCATGAAAGCACTACAGAGATTCACTTTAATGGTGATGAAAGAGTGTGATCAAGGTGAGTAGTATATATATATATATTTTTTCTTTTTTTAGATGCACATAACATGAGTGGATGCAAGTGATAAAAATTAAACATGTATGAGAGAACATAAACTAAATGGAGTGAATGTATGATGATATGCAAAGGATTTAATAAGATAACTACTCATCAATTTAAAGTCCATGAGCAAGACTGACTCACCTCGATTAAACTTACCATGACTCACAATGAAATTGTGAGTGGTACAACGTTTGGTGTCGTCACTCGTCACGTGCTTGAAAACTTGTAACGTTGACCTTCTTCGATCCTTGTGGGAGTTTGTCGGAAAGTCAAAGTGACAACAATTGTCTATACCTTATCTGGTTGATTCCTAACAAAGTGGTTGAATGGATCTTGAGGCTTGAGCAAAGCCTCTGGACCCGCAACCTAGTTTGTCGGAAGTTCAAAACCAGTCATACACCTCACCCTGCATAAGATCAAAAACTATACAAAAGCCAGGGTGGGCCTGTTTGGATAAAGGGTGAATATATCTCAATTATCACATGTGTAAGAGTTCTCCTAGATGTTGAAAATGTATTCTAGCTACCGTCCTTAATTACTCATTCATTCCCCGGCAACGGCGCCAAAAATGCTTGTTGACACTCCTTAATGGAATCACTCTAAGAATGAACCACATAAAATAATAATCTAGTGAAGGCACTAAAGAGTGTACGGGACACTACTAGCATCACTTAACGTCTGGTTGTCATCCCCAACATGAAACTAGCAATGTGATTATATCATAGCACTGACTCTAAAGATAAATATTTACCCGCAAGCGCACAGATAAATACACCCGTTGTAGCGGCATTTTACCCAGAGATGTTCCAAGTATCGTTATTTATATTTAGCACTAGGAATGAAGTGAGATAAATAAGGACAAGAGCTACTCTACACAAGTGATAGGAGAATTGAGAACAAAGTAAGAACACACTCCTTTATCCTAAACAGGGATCAATCACAATAATGAGGTACACTATAAATGATAAAAGATCAATCTATGATAGTCCTTAGAGCATTTTAACTTAGACAAGGCATGCAGATTAGAATAGACATTATAAAGAAGTATCCCTAAGTTATTCTAATTATAAGTCATAATATACATTGATTAGTGCAATTATATTTGGCAATCATTGGCTAGGTTATCCCATATTTATATTCAAGAGGCAACTCCATAGTAAAGGTGTCAAACAGAGTAACCCCTAAACCATGAGTTAACTGAGCCATACTGAACACTACATTCGGGAGGTGGAATACAAAGGACTCAACAGGCCTGTCACACCCGCGATCTACCACTCTATCCGGAACATAGGACGCATTCGCAGATAAATAGTGTATAGGCACCACACCTACACAACATTTATCACCCACCCGTTGTACATTAAGATGAGCGCTATACGAACATGAGTATAAACATGATGATAATCTATCTATGCCAAATATATAATCAAAGCATACTACAAGCAGTATAATTAAGAATATAGTAATTAATGTCTTAGTCATATCAATTATATCTAAACTATTATGAACTAGCACAAAATGATGAAAATTATGATGAACTAGAACACGAACTAGAACTAGATTAAGAACTAGAACATGAACAATGAAGAACAATGAAGAACTAGAAGAACAATTATGAACTAGAAACATAATTAGATCCATAATGTTGATACAAGAGAGAAGAACTTGGGTTTACCGAGCCTTCTCGCAACTAGATCCGGAATCCAAGCGAAGCTTGCCTCTTCTAATTCTAATTCTATCTAGCTATGCCTAAGTTGATGTGGCTCTAAGGAAATTAGGGTTTCTGATTGATCCTCCTCCTCTTCTAATGACTTGAGATCTGATGATGATGGAGAGGGGGGTCTGGGGTCTGGTTATATAGCCCTGAGGGATCAACCGTGGCCCTTGGATCAAACCGACTTAAGGTACGGCCGAGATGCATCCTAGAGGTCGGTGGAGATAGCTTCCAGAAGACGGAAGCCAGCGGGCCCGGTGGTAGACCGGTCGGTCTAAGGGTGGGACCGACCGGTCCCACCTAGCGGCCTCTCGCGGTGATCGACCTCCTGGTGTCTTCTTACGTCCTCTGGAGTCTTCTAGAATAATCCTGACGTGGTGGTGGCGTTATCTTCTGTCGGTTTCCTTCTATGGGAAGCTATCGGTGCTGATTTCCTGGTTTAGTCCCTGCAGAATCATAGTTCACGAAAACTCGTGGAATATTGTCAGTTGAAACCCTAAACCTTTGTTGGTGATCGAATTCTTGCCCTTTTCATATTTATTTATCCCTTAATTATGATAGATAACCAGCGTCAACACCTATTTTGTTGTAGTGTAGGTGTTTCATCCGAGTTTATTTTACTTTATATCACATGGCAATTTTTGAAACAATTATAAAACTATCAAGGCTAATAATACAACCAGCTGCTAGCTATATAAGATTCTTGTTGTCATCTTTCTACCCACTCATACAGTAGTTGGTTGTTCAACTTTTAATACATGGTCCACTTATCTCTCTCACAAACTTTCTTATTCCTATGACTAAGTCAGTTCTAACCTTACAGTCTGCTTCTTCGCTCTCTCATCTCCTTTTTTTCTCCATCTCAATACACATGTGCTTACAACATTTTATTATATTTGCTCTTATGCGATGCAGATTGGTTGCCTATGGCTATATATGTCACAGCCCCACACCCAAGTGGCATACCAGTTACAAGCAAGCCCAGAAGAAGCAAGCGTCCAAGGCCCAAGTCGGCTAAGTTCTCCGGCCCAGAATGGGTTTGTAATCTCTGTGAGGCCTAGAGAGGTAGAAATAGGCAAGAGAGTGGAAAAGACGGTATCGAATATTCTGTAAAAGACACATAAACCCTAACAACCTGAGTCGGCAGCCTGTCCGGCGAACTCCGAGCTATCTGAGAGCGTCCCGTCGATCCGCCGGCGCCGCCGCACCGAGCGGCGCTGACATCTGGTATCAAAGCCAGCAGCCTGATCTCCTTCGGGCTGGATCCACCGGAGAGTCACCAACACTTCACGCGACTCCAGAGGGTGAAGGGGGCGATGGATCCAAATGTTCGGTCCCTCTTCGACGAGGTCCTCAAGCGCATCGACGACCTCAGGGCCGAGTCCAACGACCGATGGGAGCGGCTGGAGCGCCGTCTCGATGAGGCGGCGACCGAGCTCCAGGAGCGGGACGAGGCGGTGGAGCAGAGGATCCTGTCGCTGGAGGAGTTTGCGACCTCTCAGTACACCGCCGCCGTCGTCGCCGACAACTGGGGGTCCCACTTCGACGAGCGGGTGTCTGATCTGGAGCACCGAATGGTGGATTTGGAGCTGATATGCTTCCACGAGATCTCCGATGAGAGGGACGACCGGGTGGCGGCGGTGGAGCTCGTGGCCGCCGGTCTCGAAGGATGGCGCCCGGAAGTGGACGGAAACCTCGAGGATCTGCGGCGTGAGGTTAACCACCTCAAGTATCAGGCGAAGCGCGGTGCGGAGGAGCTCCTCCTTCCTCGACCCGAGCCTCTGCCGCGTTTCGAGTCGGTCGACGTGCGCTCATCTGCCGGAGATCCGATCGACTGGCCCGGCGGGCACCGCGTTGCAACGACTACACAGGGGCGGTACTGTGGGTCGATTCTGACCATGGTACCGATCCCGGCCAATGGTATGTGCTTCCCTCCTCCACCCCAGTCTCCTCCTGCTCCGGGAGCCCGTCTTCCTGCCATTATTGATCCCCCACACCAACCTTACCCACACTCCACCCAGCCTCCCCATCTTGGCCAGCTTCCCAAAATCCAGTTTCCCCAGTTCGATGGTACCACTCCCCAGTTATGGATTACCCAAGCCCACTCTTATTTTGACATGTATTTTGTTGATCCGTCAGTCTGGGTTCGGGTGGCGACAATGCACTTCATTGGTACCACCAAACGATGGGTTCAGTCTGTCTCCCACCACCTTGCTCATGTCAGTTGGCCAGCCTTCTGTTGTATGGTCCATGAGCGTTTCTGCCGTGATCAGCATGAGCTTCTGTTGCGCCAATTGTTCCATGTCAAGCAAACAAGCTCGGTACAAGAATATGTGGAAACCTTTGTCGACCTTGTCGAACAACTTTCTTCGTACACACCCAATCCTGACACTATCTTACACCACTCGTTTCATTGACGGGCTCCGTGACGATATCCGTTCTGTCGTGCTTGTTCAGCGCCCCACAGACCTCGATGCTGCTTGTTCGCTTGCACTTTTGCAGGAAGAAGCCGTGGAGCCGTTGCGGCGTAAGGACTACAAGCGTCTGGAGGGTCCTTCTTATCCCAAGCAAGCAACTCCTCGAGGACCCCTTCCCCTGCCCCCTCCTCCGGCTCGGGCCGGACAGGGACCTCCACCAATGGATGCGAAGCGGGTGCCTGAAGATTGCCGTCCTGAAGATCCCAGACAACAAGCGTATTTCGGTGGACGATAAGCTGCAATCCCTTCGGTCCTACTGCAAGGCGCAAGGCCTGTGCATGCGTTGTGGCGAGAAATGGCACCAGGGCCACAAGTGTGCCCCAGCTATGCAGCTACATGCCTTGCAAGAAGTCTGGGATCTCTGTCAAGAAATTTTTCTCGATGCTGAATCTGATGATACTGTTCATGCTCATGGGGAAGATCAGGTGTTCATGTTGTTGTCAGCTAAAGCTCAATCCAATTCAGTTCATCCTCTTACCATGCAATTTCAGGGAGCTATTCAGGGACATTCAATTTCTATCCTGGTGGATTCCGGCAGCACACACTCTTTCCTCGATTGTACAATGGCCAAGTCTCTTTCTGGAGTGCAGCAGCTTCCTCACCCCACTCATGTCAGGGTTGCTGATGGCGGCGTTGTCGCCTGCTCTGAACATATACCATCTGCAGAACGGTCCATTCAGGGTCACTTGTTAAATTCGTCCTTCAAGCTAATTCCAATTGGTTCTTATCAGATGATTATTGGTATGGATTGGTTATAGGCTTTCTCTCCTATGAAGGTGCACTGGGCTCAGAAATGGATCCAAATTCCTTTTGGTTCGGCACAGGTGACTTTGTATGGAATGCACTCTGACGGTCCTCAGTGTTCCCTGGTGCAAGTTTATCAGGTCTCTGAAGACACTGCAGCTTCACCGATTCCACCCGAAGTTCAGTCCCTACTGGATCATTATGCTCATATTTTTCAGCTTCCTACTGACCTTCCTCCTCGCCGGGCCTGTGATCACTCAATTCCTCTGTTACCTGGGGCACAACCGGTGTCCGTGCGTCCCTATCGATATTCTCCCGCATTGAAGACTGAGAATGAAACCCAGGTCACTGAGATGCTTAAGTCTGGAATTATCCGCCCGAGCTCTAGTGCCTTCTCTTCCCCAGTTCTGTTGGTTCACAAAAAGGACAACAACTGGCGCTTTTGTGTGGACTACCGGCAGCTTAATGCGCTGACCATCAAGGGGAAGTTTCCCATACCAGTGATCGACGAGTTGTTGGATGAAATCTTTGGGGCCAGCTGGTTTTCTTGTCTTGATCTGTGTGCCGGTTTCAATCAGATACGCCTCGCTCCTGGGGAGGAGCACAAGACAGCGTTTCAAACCCATTGGGGCCACTTTGAGTTCACAGTAATGGCTTTCGGGTTGACTGGTGCTCCCAATTCTTTTTCAAGCCGCGATGAATGCAACCTTGAAGCCCTTACTGCGCAAAGGCGTATTGGTATTCTTTGATGATATTCTCGTATACAGTGGCAGCTATTCTGAGCATCTTCGTCTCCTCGAACAGGTCCTTTCTCTATTGTCCCAGGACTGTTGGTTGGTGAAACTGTCCAAATGTCGCTTTGCGCAGCAATCGATTGCCTATTTGGGTCATGTTGTCAGTGCTCAAGGGGTGGCGACATATCCCTCCAAGATAGAAGCGATTTAGGCTTGGCCAGTACCGGTCGATGTTAAACAACTCTGCAGTTTCCTCGGACTAACCGGATATTATCATAAATTCGTTCAGCACTATGCTGTCATCGCCCGACCCTTGACTGACTTGTTGAAAAAAGGGACGCTCTTTGTTTGGACTTCCACACATTCGGTAGCATTTGATACACTCAAGACTGCCCTGATCTCCGCGCCAGTACTTGCTCTTCCTGATTTCTCCAAGCCCTTCCAGTTGCAAACTGATGCTTGTGAGCGCAGTATTGGAGCGGTGCTGTTACAAGCGGGTCACCCATTGGCATATGTTAGCAAGGTGTTGGGCCCTCGCTCTCATGGGCTGTCCACATATGAAAAGGAGTACTTGGCCATATTCATTGCTATTGATCAGTGGCGCTCTTATTTACAGCACGGGGAGTTCACCATCTTCACCGATCAGCGGAGTCTCATGCATATTATTGATCAGCGTCTCCAAACGCCGTGGCAAATGAAATTGTATACCAAACTCGTGGGCCTGCAGTTCAAAGTGGTGTACAAGCCCGGGGCTTCCAACCTCGCCGCAGATGCGCTGTCTCGACATCCTGCTCCTCCAGCGCACCTGATGGCTGTATCGTCTGCATCACCCACCTGGCTTGCTGAGGTTGTGGCCGGTTATGACTCCGACTCCTTTTCCCGGAAGCTCCTGCAAGAACTGCAGTCCAACCCAACTCTCGCCCTCCTTACTCACTCCGCAATGGCGTTATTGTTGGTATAAATTAACGCACACTCTACTTTATCCGCAAGCGCACAGATAAAATCTACCGATGTAGCACTTCACCGGAGTAACCCAGTTTTAATATCGAACCCAAAGGAACGGATAGTGTTAAGTCTTAAAGTCTAACCCCTGAGTAGCTAACAAGGACGGAGAATCTAGAAGTATAGAGGGGATCATTAAGGCAGTCTAATTCCGATTTAAGAGTGATATGTTTATATTATTCTTAGTGGGGAAGTTGCCATAAAAGATCACAAACAGAGTATGAATCTTTTATGCAAATGTATAATCCTACCGAGCCTACACACGGGTAAGTGGACTATAGAAGAATCAACAAGGCTATAAGAGTCACCCTTGCGAACAACCACTACTACCGGCGTTATAGGAGGCATATATGAGCTATCAAGTCTAAGCACCACGCTTACACTATCCAACTACTCTAACTCTAGAATGACTAGAATTAAAGTACTCAAAAGAGAGTCATAAATCTTTAAGAATAATAAGAACAATAGCTCAAACTTAAATATAGACGTTGATTACCGAAACAATCGCTGAAGTTGATGATGAACTTGAATCCACAGGTACAAGATGAAGAAGTGGATCCGACAGGCCGGAGCTCCTTCTTGATCTCTTCTTCTCTCTCTCTCTCTTCTAGTTCTAATATAAGACTAGGTTCTAAACCTAAACTAGAGGGGTAACTAGTCTTCTACTTGATAGCTGGCTCTTGATTACAACTAGATGAACTAGAAGAGATTCATCTAGAGGGACCTCTACTTCTAATTGAAACCCTAGTTTCTGATGTGGAGATGAATAATGAAGATGGAGATGCCTGGAGAGGGGGGTCTGGGGCTGCTTATATAGCCCTGAGGGATCAACCGCGGCCGTTAGATCAAACCGACTTCAGGGACGGTGGAGATGAGTCCTAGGGTTCGATGGAGGAAGCTTGCAGAAGACGGAAGCCAGCGGGCCCGGGGGGAGACCGGTCGGTCTCATGGTGGGACCGGTCGGTCCCACCTGGCAGGGTCCCGTGGTGCCCGACCTCCTGGTGTCTTCTGGTGTCCTCTGGAGTCTTCTAGAAACTTCCTGACATGGCGGTTGCGTTATCTCCCGTCGGTTTCCTTCTAGGGGAAGCAATCAACGCTGGTTTCCTGGTTTAGTCCCTGCAGAATCAAATTCACCAAAACTCGTGGAATATTGTCAATTAAAACCCTAAACCTTTGTTGGTGATTGAATTCATGCCCTTTTCATATTTATTTATCCTTTAATTTTGATAGATAACCAGTGTCAACAATTCCCCCAAGCTTACCTTTTGCTAGTCCCTTAGCAAAACCAAAACTTAACAATGGATCAGGAGTTGCTACTATATCTTCACTTCCAACAAGTATACCTGCTGTTTAAACAAAAAATTCTCCGAAACATATCATGTTATTCTTCATGGGGCTTATTACTCTTACCTTAGATCCTAAATAATTGAGAGATTGAACAATCGAATCAAGCACTATGTCTCTAGTTCTTTCACTTCACCTTTATCCCGGAGTTTTAATTAATTTTCAAAAGCATTAATACATATGTTGTCAAATTAAACAATGGATCCAAAGAGAAAGTCAACCAACCATTGAATCAAGAAGTGCATGTGTATGGAAAAATGAAGACGGATGCTCTTTTGAATATATTCACTCTCTTCTGTTTATCAGAGACATATGGCTATCAGGCTAATTCTACTGTCGGGCACGTGCCCATTTTTTCTGACATTTTTTTCTTCTTTTTTTTCTTTTCGAGGTTCCGGACACTTGTCCCTTTTTATTTCCTCGGGATCTATCTTTTTGAGGTTTCGGACACTTGTCCCTTTTTATTTCCTCGGATCTTTTTTTTTCTTTTCTCTCTTTTTTTCTTTTTTTTTAATAGCCATATGCTTCCAACAAACTTCTGAGAGGGTAGCAACAGATAATTATGAACATTTATGCGGAAGATGGATGAAATGTGTAAGTGATCTCAATTCAATGGCAAGATAACATCTCACAGGGTCACAAAGCTTAATTTAACTAAATGCAATTATTAGTCATATTCATATTTAGAAATCTCCGGAACTTTAGTGTTGTTTAGAACAAGATAATAACAGCTTAGATCATCACATGACATATCACAATTACCTAGACCTTAGATTAAGTATTTACCATCCATGTATTTAATTTTATTTTAAGGCATCATTATTAATTAGAAGAACTCATGCTTTGAAGGCTAGGTACTTGAAAGAAATTAGATAGAGCAACTATTCATCATTTCTATGCAAAAGATTAGAGAGAGGGTTCTTCTTTAGTTATCAACTTCTTAAAATAAACTAGACACACTATTTTATTTATTTAGTCTAACACACTTTAAGATATAATATAAAAGCCAATAATAATAGTAGTAGTAATAATAATAAAGACATACCTGAATTGCGAAGATAACGGGGGTGCGTCTCCCCCAAGCTGTTTCCCTTAATAGTGTTGATCCTTTATGTGATCATATTTTTTGTCTCTTTTTTTAATTAATGCTGAGCCTTCATGTGCCCACATATTTTTTTTGTTCTTTTCTTTTTAAGGGTGAGCCTTCATGTGCTCACATATTTTTGGTGTTTTCATTTTTAAGAGTGAACCTTCATGTGCTCACATATTTTTGGTGTTTTGCATCTGTTTATAGAATGAAAAACTTAAGAGGATAAAGATACTTACGGGGATACATGGGGGTGCCTTCCCCCAAGCGGAATGTTGACGTAGTCGTTCGATCTTGCAATGGAGCAGACTGACAGTGGATATGTCCTTCCTCTATCAGAGCTTTGATTGATGTTGATGTTTGTTGAGACAGTGCTCCAACAGTAGATGGAGCATTCACTTGCTCGTCAGCTTTTCTTGGCCTTTCAAATCCTGTGAAACTCAAATAGACAACAAAACTTGTGGAACAAATTAAGTGTTAGTGGTTGGCCACTTAAGCCTTAGTTGTCTAGAATTTCAGTAAGATCTCTTTCTTAATATTTTTATATTTTATATTTTTATGATGCAAGAGAAAATGCACAGGATGAATGCATGCATATTTATTTTTATTATTTTTATGCCACCACGGTGAACATTCCTGTGGGTTTTTACACGCCATAGAATTATTCACATGGGGCTTTATGATGCAGTGAAATATTTTTATTTTGTTTTCTAATGTAATGCAGAAATTAAAATGTGTTGTGAATTAAATATGATGATGCAAGAAATGGTTATGGATTAAATATGAGAAATATGCAGCAAAGTAAATATAAAGATAACAACCGATTTTTACCTTTTGGCGAAGGTTTGGATATTTAGGTCCGACGAATCAGACCTTCCCTTGGTTCAGACCTCCCAAGGTATGTCAGACGTTCGGAAAGTTGTTATTGATTGTACCTCTTAGGTGCAGACATTTTCTCCCATACTTTCTTGGTCTGAGTCTTCACTTCCTGTGGTTCACTGTCTTGAGGTTTCTCTCCTTTCTTTTCTGGGACAGTGTCGATAGCTTCTTCTTCATGATTGACCTCTCTATTCTTGATAGTTTATCTTCTTTGGCTTTGAGAGCAACGTCTTTCACTTCTATTCTTCTTGGGTGCTTCATTGGGCATGTAGCTGATGAAGTTGCATCGTGTCTTTTCTCCAGGAAAGTGAAAAATGGTTTTCCTCTTGTAGATGATTGTACTTGTAGCATAGAGGAATGGTCTTCCTAGGATGAGGTGGACATCATCGTCTTCTTATGTCGAGGATCAAGAAGTCTGTGGGGATTTCATGACCTCTAATTCTGACTACGACGTCCTCCATCATTCCTTCTTGTTTATGCCTCATGATATGGTGTCACTCATGTCATTTGTTCGTCCAACAATTTGAAGTGAAGCGTTAATTATGGACGTTGGCAGCATCTTGCTCAGTGTGCATGTTCTTGTAGATCTAGGACCTTCACTCTGTAGAATTTGGGAGTGACAAACTTCTCTATGTTTTGCTCAAGAGTGTGTCCTGCTCATAAAGACAAGGTAGAGATCAAGTGCATAGGCTCTGTTTGTGGAAAAACACCAACAGAACCAAAAGTTTTGTTTATTCCTCTCTAACCTTAGGCACATTGCACAAGACAAACTTGTTGTTTATGTGTTCTATTCAATCTTAACATGAGTGATAGGATCAGAGGATGAGCATGAAAGTAGCATCTTAAAATATTTAACAGATCAGATTACTTAACCTAAGGAAGGATAATCTATGCATAATGTGTCGATCTTTTCATGATTGAGATATATCATCTTCCAAAGGTTAGATGCACAACATTTTAGCTCATTTAGTTAAGACAGTGAGATTCAAGAGAGTAAAGCTAGGAACAAAGATCAAAGGACTAAACATGTTGAGTTGATTAGGTTGGATCAAGTGAGATGCAACTTAAACATGTTTAGTTCTTTATTTATGTTCATACTAGAATCAAGAAGAAACTTTTAAAGTGATGGTCACTTACCTTGAAATGTTACTTTGTCATTGAAGAGTGATGTGTCGAACCACCTTGTGGAAGCTTCTCTTGTCTAGCTAGCTTGTCCTCTCTTGCTCGTCTCACAGTGTGCTTGAGAGGATGAAGATCACGGTGAAATCATCTTTATAGGTATCGACCTTCCTTCTCTATGTGTCGACTTATCAGTGAAGGCACATTGTTCCTCGAGTATGCTGTCTAGGATCCTCTCTCTTTCTTGTATTAATTCTGTACTATGAGGATGTAGGGACAGTTCTGCATTCTTCCCTTGTCAACCTTTCTTGTTTTCCCTTTAATTATTGGGTTGACAGGAGACTTGAAATTAGAGCTGCTACTCGAGTGCCTCTATGATAGTCTTTGTCTTTTAATGTCACAACTGAGACTTGTTCTCTCAACAGTGTCTAGATGATGGAGATCTTATCGGCTGTTTTTCTTGATTTGCTAGCTCAGGTACTATCTCTCCATCTTCTAACTCTTGTGGTGCAGTGGCTTCATCCTTCATGATGCCCTCCTTAATTCTTGGCAGTTGGCTCTCCCTTCGACGTCTTCTCTTGGTTCTCTTTGGCTGCTCATAAGTGATGTAGATGTTAAAGGTGTAGCGAAAGATCCAAAAGTTAACTTCTCCAGGTCCGATAAAGATGATAACATTGATGGTGTTCAAGAACGATCTTCCAAGAATGAGTGATGGATCATACTTCTCTTCTTGACTGGGGCAGTATCTAGTGGTTTGTACTGATCAAAGTGGTGGGTAGAAGATCAATATGTTTGAAGTTGGGTTTCTCCTTCCCCCCTTTGATTGTGAAACATATCTAGACAACGGAATTCTCTCCCAGGCTGGCTTGTGATGTAGATGGACTCCCAACAACATGTTCATGTGTTTGACTTGTGGATCTTGCTATTGTTGTAGTGGTACCATCTTGTCTCCCAAGCTAGCTCTTGATTAAAAAGAAGATAACTCCCCACTTCTTGTCTTGATGTCTTGGACAATGATGGTTGCAGGCATAGGTTGTCTCATACGAGGTAAGTTGCATCCTGTTTGTCATCAGCGCCCAAGCAAGACTCAAAGCTAGGCTAGCACCATTTGTGATCTGAGAGTAGGTTTGTGTGTTTATGGCTTGAGTTTTGGATCTTCAATGTTCAGACCAAACCATAGATGAGCAAAATCTCTCTCCTGCGTAATGTTAGTGGACATGTACCCGAAGGATTGCAAGAATTTGAAGCATGGGTTGTTGTCCACAACTTTATGTATTTTGCATCTATGCTAATAAAAAGATGTTTTTAGGATTATTTTAGCGTAGACTAGTATTTTATGTGTTGGCTGCACTTTAACATGATTCAAGGCAAAAGATAACTTGCAGTAGAAGACAAAATAAATAAACTTTGATACTCATAGTTCTTTCATCCATGATGAATGAGCTGAGTCTTCATTGTGCAAGAGTTGTTGAAGTTCATTATACGCCATGCTTCATCTCCAGTGTGAGTTCATCTCTGGACTTTCCCAAATAGATGTTGAAAGTTTGCCTGCAGGGGTTAGTCCAACAAAATATCCAACATCCACTATAGCATACTATCGGCTCAAAAATCAACCTAGACACCACGTCTAATTTGATCTAGGCAGGCATTTTAACTTAATTGCTTAAATTAAAAGCCTTTAAAAGCAAGATCACCACTCCTAAACTAGGCACCATGCTTAATTTAAGAGATGTATGAAAGTACTCCAAACCTAAACATATAATATAGCAAATGAGGGTAGCATGAAAGCATTATAGAGATTTATTCAGATGGTGATGAAAGAGCATGATTAGTATATGAGCATATCTTAAAGGTAGGGATAACCAACATAGCAACACGGCAAGAGATGCTCTTAGAAAGTCTATTCCCCAAGCTTGGATTTTGCACAAATCAAGATTGGATGAATGTAATTCAATGTTGCATGATGATTGGTGGGACATACCTTGTGTTTGTTGTTCCTTCGTTCTTTTCTGCTCCAGATCTGGAAAGGTTAGTGACAAGAATACCCGAAGGAATATTTTCATAATTTTATTTCTATGCTCATTACAAGGACATGCAGCAGAGAGGTAGGCATAGCTCATAACCAGGTATTATGATGGGGTATAAGGATTCTATTGGTTATAGCTTGCTCATGGGGTAGTGATAGATAAGAGGGGAATTCAAAAACAACATTCATAAGAATGAAAACAAAAAATAATGAAAAGACTGGGACAAAAAGGAAAAAGATAAAAGTAAGATTACAAGGTTAAACTAAGACTTAAGTTGATCTACCGTTCCCCGGCAACGGCACCAGAAATGCTTGTTGGTATAAATTAACGCACACTCTACTTTATCCGCAAGCGCACAGATAAAATCTACCGATGTAGCACTTCACCGGAGTAACCCAGTTTTAATATCAAACCCAAAGGAACAGATAGTGTTAAGTCTTAAAGTCTAACCCCTGAGTAGCTAACAAGGACGGAGAATCTAGAAGTATAGAGGGGATCATTAAGGCAGTCTAATTCCAATTTAAGAGTGATATGTTTATATTATTCTTAGTGGGGAAGTTGCCATAAAAGATCACAAACAGAGTATGAATCTTTTATGCAAATGTATAATCCTACCGAGCCTACACACGGGTAAGTGGACTATAGAAGAATCAACAAAGCTATAAGAGTCACCCTTGCGAACAACCACTACTACCGGCGTTATAGGAGGCATATATGAGCTATCAAGTCTAAGCACCACGCTTACACTATCCAACTACTCTAACTCTAGAATGACTAGAATTAAAGTACCCAAAAGAGAGTCATAAATCTTTAAAAATAATAAGAACAATAGCTCAAACTTAAATATAGACGTTGATTACCGAAACAATCGCTGAAGTTGATGATGAACTTGAATCCACAGGTACAAGATGAAGAAGTGGATCCGACAGGCCAGAGCTCCTTCTTGATCTCTTCCTCTCTCTCTCTCTCTCTCTCTCTTCTAGTTCTAATATAAGACTAGGTTCTAAACCTAAACTAGAGGGGTAACTAGTCTTCTACTTGATAGCTGGCTCTTAATTACAACTAGATGAACTAGATCTAATTCTAGATGAACTAGAAGAGATTCATCTAGAGGGACCTCTACTTCTAATTGAAACCTTAGTTTCTGATGTGGAGATGAATAATGAAGATGGAGATGCCTGGAGAGGGGGGTCTGGGGCTGCTTATATAGCCCTGAGGGATCAACCGCGGCCGTTAGATCAAACCGACTTCAGGGACGGTGGAGATGAGTCCTAGGGTTCGGTGGAGGAAGCTTGCAGAAGACGGAAGCCAGCGGGCCGGGGGGAGACCGATCGGTCTCATGGTTGGACCGGTCGGTCCCACCTGGCAGGGTCCCGCGGTGCCCGACCTCCTAGTGTCTTCTGGTGTCCTCTGGAGTCTTCTAGAAGCTTCGTGACGTGGCGGTTGCGTTATCTCCCGTCGGTTTCTTTCTAGGGGAAGCAATCAACGCTGGTTTCCTGGTTTAGTCCCTGCAGAATCACAATTCACCAAAACTCGTGGAATATTATCAATTAAAACCCTAAACCTTTGTTGGTGATTGAATTCATGCCCTTTTCATATTTATTTATCCTTTAATTTTGATAGATAACCAGTGTCAACAGTTATTCACTTGAAGAATTGCATTTGGGTGGGCGACAATAAACCTCTGCAGCTCAAAATCTGTGAAGTGCTTCATTCCAGTGCCATTGGGGGGCATTCAGGTTTTCCTGTCACTTACCACCGCGTGCGGAAACTGTTTGCATGGTGCGGGTTGAAATCTACAGTCAAGAACTTTGTCTCTGCTTGTGCTGTTTGCTTGCAGGCCAAGCCTGACCGTGCCAGATACCCAGGTCTCTTGTCACCCCTGCCGGTCCCAGCCGAATCTTGGCAGGTCATATCTATGGATTTCATCGAGGGCCTTCCACGTTCCGGAGCAGCTAACTGTATTCTGGTAGTTGTCGATAAATTCAGCAAGTATGCACACTTCTTACCGCGGCTGCACCCTTTCTCCGCTCCCCAGGTGGCTCAGCTATTCCTCGACCACGTCTACCACCTTCACGGTATGCCCACACATACTATTTCAGACCGTGACCGCATTTTCACCAGTGTGTTCTGGAAGGAGCTGTTTCGTGCCGCACATACCACTCTCAATATGAGCTCGGCATATCATCCACAGTCGGATGGCCAAACAGAGCGTGTGAATCAGTGCTTGGAGACATTTCTTAGTTGCTTCGTTCATTCTTGCCCAAGGCAGTGGTCCCGATGGCTAAGCTTGGCCGAGTATTGGTATAATACTAGCCTTCACTCCTCCCTCAATCGGTCACCGTTCGAGGTTCTCTATGGTCATTCTCCACGCCACTTTGGTCTGGATCCCCCTGAAGCAACAGCCGTACCTGATGTGGACTCGCTGCTGCTTGATCGCTCCACCATGAATGCACTGGTTCGTCAACACTTGGAACGTGCCCAACACCGCATGAAAGTTCAGGCCGATAAACGCCGTTCCGAGCGAAGCTTCCAGGTCGGCGATATGGTTTACCTTAAGCTCCAGCCGTATGTCCAATCATCTTTGGCGCCCCATGCTCATCAGAAACTCTCGTTCCGGTACTTCGGACCTTACAAGGTGCTGTCTAAGATTGGTTCTGTCGCTTACAAGCTCGACTTGCCAGAAGCCTCGTCTGTCCACCCGGTGTTTCATGTGTCGCTGCTAAAGGCGGCACCATCTGCCAAGTACCCGTTGACTCCTTTTGTGCCTGAGTCTATTCATGGTCTTCAGGTGCCAGAAGCTGTGCTCCAGCGCCGTCTTCACCCTCGTCAAGGAAACTCCATCTCCCAGGTACTTGTCAAATGGTCCGATCTTGATGTTGAGCTCGCCACTTGGGAGGATGAGGAAGCTGTCTGCCAGAGGTTTCCGTTTGCTCCGGCCTGGGGACAGGCCATGTCTCAAGAAGGGGGGGGGGGGTCACAGCCCCACACCCGGCTGGCATACCGGTTACAGGCAAGCCCAGAAGAAGCAAGCGTCCAAGGCCCAAGTGTAACACCTCGGGTGTTTAATAATGTAATTAATCTGACATGTCATCATCTTTAGTCTTTAATCATTTCTTGTCATGCATTTGTGTTGCTTAATAGTTGTGTAGTGATCTCTTTTCAAAAACCCTAAATGCCCAAATCTTCCTTTAAGGGCAAAATGGTAATTTCACCTCTGTGCCTAGTCTTGTGTAATTCTTGTTCAATTTGATGTCTTGAAGCTTTGTTGTGTTGTTCAAAACCCAAAAATCAAAAACAGATTTCAAATCCCTTTGCAAAACCCTAAATTCCAAACCCTGGCTTTTACCCCTCTTTTAATACTTTAAAAACTATTCAAAATTTGGATTTGGTTCAAAAGGCAAAGTTGTAAATCTTGTCAAGAGGGACAACTTTGGTATTTACAGATTTTCGAGTTCCAATATAAAATCAAAAGTAATTTTAAATTTATTCAAATCCCAAAAGTGTTCCCTTTTCTGTTTTCGAATATAATTCAAAAACTGTTTGGAATTTGAAAATATTCTTTTTGACAAAGTTGTAGATCTCCTTTTTCTGCACAACTTTGGTATTTTGAGTTTTTGCTGCTCAGTTCAAGTTTTGGGAGTAATTTGCAAAATTCAGAAATCAGCCCATAGTCAAACCCTAAGACCTAGCCCTGTTCGTCTTCAACCTACAGCTAGGGGGCCCCGGCCATGGCCGCGCGCCAGCGCCGCTTGCGCCACGCGTCTGGCAGCCGCCTGACCACCCCGCCCCGTCGCCCTCAGAACAGCGCCATCATTCTTATCTGCACGCGCGCGCCAGTTGACCTCCGCGCCCGTCCCCCACAGTTCCCTGCACAGCGCCGCCGCGTGGCCGTCGCCGGCGAGCTCACGCCCGGTCCCTTAGTGCACGCCCGTCCTTCTTCATCATGAGATCGCAAGCACGCGCCGCGGGCAACCTCATCCGCACCTCCGCGCGCCCCCTAACGGCCCCTGGCCGCGGCTATAAAAGGCCCGCCGGTGGTCGGAGCTCCGCACTCACCCCGCCACCGTGGCCAGCTCACTCCAGAGTCTCCGCCGCTCAACCAACTAGCCCAGCAGCTCCGCCTTGAGCCCGTGCAGCTTCCTCACCCCTCAAATCCATCGCTACCGCCTCCCACCGCCGAGCGCAAGCCCGTCTTCCTCAGCGCCGGTGAGAAGCCGACCGACTCGGGTCGACGGAATTCGTCGCCGTCGCTCCACCTCTCCTCCCTCTGACCTCTGATATTCCTTCCTTGTCTTCTTGCGCCCCTAACCGGCTACTGGTGGCCGTGCCTGGTGTACAGGGTCGCCGGACCGCCGGAGTTCCGCCGCGGTCGTCTCCTTCCTCGACCCGCACCCTCGACCGTATCGAGCCCCAAGCCTCGGGCGAATCGCACTACCCTCGAGCACGTTCCCGAGCCACACCCTCGAGCACATCCTCGAACCCCGCCCCTCGAAGCAGCCGAGACTAGCCTCAGCCTCGGGCGAATCGCAACTACCACCGAGCCTCAAGCCTCGGGTGAGCCGAGGCCACCCTCGAGAGGCTAGCCGCAAGAGAACCCCGCCGAGGCCTCGCCGTCGAGCCCTCTTTTCCATCCGCCTCGTCGAGCCTTGCCTCTGACTCTCGGTGAGCCCAGCCTCTGTTTTCTCAGCCGAGCCTCGAGCCTCGACGTCGAGCCCGCTCCGACTCGAGCTCAGTGCTCTTTTCCTTTTCAAAAATATGAATAGTCTTGTTATTTCATCTTTTTGTATGATTTTCTGTATTGCTCTAAAAATTCTAAAAATTTTAAAGTTGAGTCTTTATACCAGGTAGTATTTTATAAAAATATGAAACTTGACTTTTCTGGAAGAATTTGAAAATGTAAAATCCCTCTTTTAATTAATAAATGGATGGTTCTGGATTTTTAGAAAAATCATTTATAACTCCAAAAATCATGAGATAAATTTTTGTGAGCTTCCTATGCCATGTTTAGTCTCTGGTGAAATTTTGAAGTCTTTTGGAACAAGTTGATTTTTGAGCATTTATCTTTAATTGTTAAATAGTGCCTTTTGTTAATTAATGTCTGATTTTATTTGAGCACCTTAATGACCTCCAAAAATTATGAAATTTGTTTTGCCATCTATCTACACCATAATGAACTTATGTGTTTAATTTGGTAATTTTTGGAGCAACTGCATAAAATGACCTTTTTAAATAATTAAGAAAAATAGAAAAAGTGATTAAGGTTCATGTTGTATGCCCTGTGTTGCATTGTTCATGCTAGCATACTCATGTGCATGCATCATTGCATTCGTATAGTCACCGAAGAAGGAGCCAAGATCGAGGCAGCCGCTGACGAACCTGTCCCCGAGGCTACCCCGAGCTCCGACAACTGCCCTGCCGCCCTCGAGCCTGCCCTCTTTGCTCTTCAAGGCAAGCCCCGGTGCATTTAAACCCCTTTCCTTGGATTTATAAAATGTTTTCCTTAAATGCTTTTGAGTTAAATTACTGCATTAGGTGATAGGAGTTGTGTGATGACCTATTACCTGCACTTTACCTCCACCAAAGATCCCCTACCCTGTTTAAAAACTATTTGCAAAATGCTTAGCATTGCTATACAATAGATTTGCAATAAAAATACCAATTTCAAAAGTGTGATCACTTAAAGAACTTTTATGGGAATTTGGCTTTACTCCCCGACTGTTGGCTAAGTATCTGATCCGTACCTAGTCACAGCGAGGAGAGGTTGTCCGAGCGTACGGTGCCGTCATGTTGAAGTCCGGGACTCAACAGTTGACACCGACCAGGACAGGGTTGAAAAACTGACGGGACTATTACGCTTGGGTGAGATATAACCAAGGTATAGTTCTGGCTGAAAAATTAGGGACCATCCGTATGGGGGCCTGCTGGTCAAGACTTGTAACTATTCACATACTTCGGAAAGCTCTGGCTCCGAGGAATCCTTTATTGGACCGACAACCGCGCACTGGGAGTGGAGAGATGGCGGAAGTAGCATGTACCCACGTGGTCGTCGTACCTGGATAGGAGTGGTGTACTGTACTTCCGGGTGGCGTAGGACCGGGCCCAATCTTGGAGGAATCGTGGTAGACGAGTTGGCATATGCAAGCTTGGGTGCTACATATGCAGTGTGGATAGGGATCCTCAGCTGAGTATTATTTATCCGGATTAACGTTGCTCCTCGGTTATGGAGACTTGGTCACTGACTGTCAACGGAGAGTGGTTCTCAACTAGGTATGTTTTGAAATGTAAAATGAATCAGGAACGATGAAGAATTGAGGAATACTGAATCTTTCCAAAATAAAATAAGGTTTACAAAATGCTTTTCTGCAAAATACCTGATCTTGCTTAAGCCTTACCTTGACTACCCTAAGCCTCTCATTCCTGAGTCTTCTCCCTTTTCCTTAGTCGGGTAAGTCTTGTTGAGTACCCCAGTACTCGGGGTTTGTTACCCATGCTGCAGGTTTGACAGAATCCCCGATGTGTCTTGCACCCTGCTGTATGACCATCGTCCAGGAAGAGGCCGATGAGGCCGAAGAATAGTTGTACACCCTCGGGCTGGGTGATTATAAGTATCTTTGCTGTTCTTCACTATGTTGCCTATGTCTATTTCTATTATCAGAACTTGGTTTGTAATAACTGCACCATAATTTCTATTTGGAACCCTGCTTTGTAAAACTATTGTTACTTAAGTCTTCCGCTCTTTATTCCGATATTATTTGTAAAAGTATGCAATGCTATAACCGAATTGTGAGATGATCCTGCGGACATTGGGCGCTGATGTAGCCCAGTGATGGACAGTCTTAATTAAGTGGAACATGGGATCGGCTGTCAGAGGTTGACAGGGACCTGTGGACCATGAGATTAGGGCCGTTCCGTCACACCAAGTCGGCTAAGTTCTCCGACCCAGAATGGGTTTGTAATCTCTGTGAGGCCTAGAGAGGTAGAAATAGGCAAGAGAGTGGAAAAGAGGGTATCGAATATTCTGTAAAAGACACATAAACTCTAAGAACCTGAGTCGGTAGCCTGTCCGGCGGACTCCGAGCTATCTGAGAGCGTCCCGTCGATCCGCCGGCGCCGGCGCCGCCGCACCGAGCGGCGCTGGCGCCGCCGCACCGAGCGGCGCTGACAATATACCATGTATGTTTGGTCTGGCTTATCTCGTGCAAAAAGTGTGAGCCCGATTTATCAAAAAAAAAGTGTGAGCTCGATTATAGATAAATCAAAGAATGGCCACCAGCATTCGGTGCGCCTAGCTCGCTGAGTATAATATTTTTTTCTATTATAGTAGTGTTTTTATTAGTTTATAATTACTCCCTCCAACCTAAAATATAAGACGTGATTTAACTTGATACGGTCTTCAAAAATATTTTTTAACTTATAATTTCTCTCATAATAATAATTTATAGAAATAAAAGTTTGATCATTAGAAAGTATTTCTAAATACAAATATAATTCAACTACTTTCATGACATAAGCTTTTTATACGATTAAGCTAATTGTTAATCAAAGATAAGAAAGTTTGAATTTTGAAATATATGTGTGTCTTATATCTTAGCACGGAGGGAGTAGTGCATAATAAGTGTTTCCTACTTGTTTTTGTATTCATGGTTTAGTATATCTAGTTATAAACATGCAATTATAAAACAGTGTCATGGTTTAGTATATCTAGTTTGATTAATTATAGATAAAAATATATTCATATTTATGATATCAAATAAATACCATTCGATTCGTTACGAAATGTATTTTTTTAATAAATTAATTTGGAGTCGTAAATATGAATAGTATTTACTGAAAATTTGATCAAATACAAATTACTTTTGGTGGCACGGAATCTGTTTTGTTGTACGGAGGGAGTATCCGTTTTCTTCGTGAATCCAAATCTCGGGACCATGGTTGATGCCGATATCTCCAAGATTTGGATTATTTGTCCGATTTGACGTGTTGACCTGAGAACCCGGCCTTCTGCAAACCCAGAACAACCATGATGACGAGGCGAGAACTGCAGTTGCTGTCAGGCAAGTACACTTCCTTCCTTCTTCCTGCCTGCTCAGGCTGTGAGGATGATGCTGATGCGTTTCATCATTTGGTACAAGGAGGAAGATCGTGTCTGGATTCTCAAAACCTTTTTTTTTCTTGGTGTTTCCAAAGGAGAAAAAAAAAGACTTGCAGGAAAAACGTATTCAGGCCACAAGGGCACAATTCAAGTCTTGGAAGTTGGAAACTTGGAACTTGTGGTATTGCACTGCAGACTACTCAATCCACAGACCACAGCATAATACTCTCTCAGCTCCGTCCATAAAAACATGCAACTATGAGTTGCGTGCCTAAAAAAGTATTTTACGTTTGACCATATTTTTAACAAATATTATTAATATTTATTAATCCAAATAAATTTATTATGAAAGTATATTTCATAATTAATCTAATGATATTTATTTGATATCATTAATATTAATATTTTTTATCTATAATTGTTTAAACTTAAGATACTAAAATATGTTACTGTGCTAGAATTGTATGTTTTGTTGGACGGAGAGAGTACTACAGGCATGGAGTAGGAGGGCACTGTGAGTTGGGGCAGTTGTTAGGATGCCAAGTTCTGGCCATTACTAGGGCATGGAGTAGCAGGGAATGTGAGCTCAGTATGGGTGGGGTAGTCAAGTGCCAGCCAAGAATCTGTATTACAGATTTGGAGTCTCCTCTTTCGTGAATACTGGAGTTTATACACAGTGACCAGCAGTCCAGCACCTCTCCATGCATTCCTGATTCCTATCAGCAGTCAAGGGAGAAGGAGAGAAGCATTGGTTGGAGCTCTCGCTTTTACAGTACGTACCCTTTACAACAGTACATGATGAGCAACATTCATGTTACTACCTCCAGTTCTCTTCAAGTTTGGCTTTGAACAATGGCTGGCTCATGCAAATGCAATACATCAACCACCATGATTTCGAGCTGCCTCTCAGTAGTTTCGGTTGTTGCCTACTAGTACTTTGCCTTGTTGGCATGGTGACGAACGTTCTGCAACCCACGAGTGCTTTCATCCGACGGCCCTTTCTAGAGTTTTGCTTGCTCTCACGTCTCACATGACATCCATTGAGTAGAGAAGATATAAGGGGAGCGGTACAGTGGCGTCTACTACGAGTACTACAACAGTTATCAATAGATCTCGGCACGGCCCCCTCAGATTTGGATTTTTCCATCTGATTGGACATGTTGACCCGAAACACAAGTAGTACAGTAGAGCGCATCATGATGACAGTTGACAGATGTTGGGGAAGGGATCCTCAGCAGTGACGTCACGCAGGCTAACACAAAAACGACCATCGCACGTCCTGCACACCTTCGTAAAATTTCATTTCGTCATTTGTTAAGTCCCTCGGGTCATTTTTCTAACCTTCGGATACTAGCTCGACCCTCGGGATATTTTATGGTTCTTGCAGGCAATAGGCATGAAGAACACAGAAAATGACCCTCGCCACTCCCCTGCACGAGAGCGGAAGTAGGGCCGGTGTGACTCCAACAACAGAGATAATTGAAATGGCGGTCATCATTCATCAGGCCTCTTCCGCTGCATTCAGAGAGAACCGGGTACAGGGTAGTATTGACCGCTTATCTTAGGCCTTTTATTAGGGGAACATAGCCTATGCAAATTAGACTCATGTACAAACTATGCAAACTTTAATCAAGACTATATAAATCTAATCCGATAGCTAGTAATTTTAGCACTCAAACCCCTCCTACTCATCCTATCCGGCTGTTGCAAAACATCCCCATGAATAGAGGGGTTTGAGTGCTAAAATTACCAGTCATCAGATTAGATTCTTGTGATCTTGATTAGAGTTTGCATAGTTTGCACAGAAATCTAGTTTGCATAACATCCGGTAGTATTGACCGCTTATCTTAGGCCTTTTATTAGGGGAACGTGTGCTATGCAAACTATATTTCTGTGCAAACTATGCAAACTCTAATCAAGATCACAAGAATCTAATCTGATGGCTGGTAATTTTAGCACTCAAACCCCTCCACTCATGAGGGTGTTTTGCAACAGTCGGATAGGATGAGTGGGGGGTTGAGTGCTAAAATTACCAGCCATCGGATTAGATTTATATGGTCTTGATTAAAGTTTGTATAGTTTGCACAAGAGTCTAGTTTGCATAGCATACGTTCCCTTGTTTCTGATATGGATGATATACAATTTTTAAATGTACCTGAATCTGTTTCTCATAACTTTTCTCTACTTGAGTCTAGATCTGTATTAGAAAAAAACTCATAAAATATCTGCCTACATGTGTTCATAAGGGTGAGTGTGGGCTTGTGTATTGAACACCTATGTCTGTAACTAAGCCTAAAAAAAAATTGTATTCATATGTATTGAAATATAGATATTAAGTTTCATTTAATATTGTCATCATTTAGTTTGAAGCTTATATAGTTGGTGTTATAAGCTATATTTCAACACGTTATTTACTTTGTTGTTATTGAACACTATTTTTCCATGACTTAATTAATTAATTTATTTATAAATGTTTTTATGATTAAAATGATTATTTAATTATAGATTTCCGTTGTTATATACTTAAAAATTAAAATATTTATTTTATTTATACAATATGTTATATACTCTTGCTTTAACCTGTACAATGATATTGTTATTCCAAAAAATATTGATAAAAAGAAAGATATTTAATGTTAACTAGTGCAAATCTGAAATGGTTGTGTTCCTAGTTGGAGCCTGGCTAGCAAACTTGGCTAGTCCAAACCTACATAAGACATTACTTGTCTTACAAGAGCCATGTGTTTGGTTTGTCTCTAAACCTGGCTATCTAGTCCAAACTTGGCTAGAGTATAGATTTAGTAGAATCAACTTCTCTTCTTTATGGTGATTTTTAGCTTCATCACAACCCACCTATCCATGTTGGCATTTCACCGAGCATATGTGGTCCGCCAAGCGGCGAAGGAGCAGATGCGATGCACCAAGGGGCAGAGGAGAAGCACTGTGATGAGTGTCTTACCGGCTCCTGGCTCGAGGAACACCAGCATGCGCTCCAACGCCTTGAGTCGCAGTTGGTTATTTTAGATATAGATTTTATGTGTTACTCTAAACCGTTTTTCATAATATTGTATCTCAACTTGGACCACATCTCCACATCCTCTTCTTATTTTAGACCATGCCTAGCAGTCACTCCTCCCTATATCTTCTCCTAGACGCTCCTCTATCACTCCCCACAACAAATTAGAGGAGCCACCCCTCTACCATATCCTCCTCTCTCATGGTTGACCTCTTCTCACCCTCTTCTTCCTTCTCCACCAAAACGGAGACCCCTCGAGCTGTGGCACCGTATTGCCGCTATACCCTCCTCGCTACTATATACCCTCTTTTTAGATGTGGTTAGAAATAATGTGTGTCTCTACTCAAGTGTGGAACTGCCTTGAAAAGAAACATGGCCTGCCTCTAAAATTTATTTTTTAGAAAATAAAATAGATTGTAAAAAAATATATCCTGAATGCAAACAAAATATATGTGCCTACTAGGAATTTAAATCTAAATCAAAGACTTATGGTTCATATGAGTCTCTCCTAACACCGAAGTGAATAATTTAGAACCACTTTAGTGAGTGTTGAAGTGAATCTTTGGTGCTTTAAATGATTTTGAATAAACAAAGCTTAAACTACAAAATTTTATATATCAAGCACTACAACTTTGATATTGGACTCATGTTCATTCGAGATAGTTTGAAAATTTTAAAATTTTGAATAAGATGGGAATCATATTTTGGGACACTAGACTATTTTAAATGAAAACTCATCAACCTCAAAGTTGTGATGTCTTTGATATATACATCTTTAGTACAGTGATTGTATTGTCGGTGTTTGTTAACCGGCAACTCGTCTTGAGTAATCTCAGACGATTTGTTCGGTGGGGATCGGCGTTCGTAGGACTCGGCGAGTACACAGGGACAGTGATTTATACTGGTTCAGGCCGCTAAATAGCGTAATACCTTACGTCCAGTGCGGCGTGTGCCTTGTGTATGATTATGATTCAATGTTCGATCGTCTGGAGCCTGCGCCCACTTCCCCTTATATATCCGGGTAAGTCATAACGCAGGCCGAGTCCTAGTCGATTACATCAAAGGAGTCCTATTCTAATTACAAGACTTCCTTTAAGAACTCGACTAAGTTACAACGAGAGTCCTAATCCAAGTACACTTCGTAACAAGTCTTCGGATCTCCCGTGCCGTCCGGGATTAGTCGGAGTAATCATTAACTGATGACATCTCTGACATCCTGGTCCGTCAAGCCCCCGAGCTCTTCGTCATTTCTTCACGACGTTATCTTCCAGTTTCTTCTTGAGAATCTCCGAGTAATGTCTTGAGAAATCTTGAAGTGCTCCGAAGTTAAGGAAATTCCATGGCGTGCACTTTTTTTCTCAAAAAGTGCACCCATAGGGTGTAGCCCCCGAGCCTCTTATTATTTATAATAACTTTGAGGATCTTTGGAGCCTTTTCTGAGTAATTCTTGAATAAGAAAAAACATTTCCTTTATAGATTATACGCTGCAGCCCCCGAGCCTAAGTTCCGAGTACTATAGTAGTCGGTTCTTGGGGTCTTCAAAATATATGATCAGGTAATCTATTAAGGTCTTGAGGAGTCGAAACATGACACCAATTCGTTGCTAAAACCGTCCAAGTATTAAATATTCAGCTTCAGGTGGGTAATGTTTTCAACAAACATCCCTTATCACCCCCACTGAATAAAAATTACCATGAGGCCAGCAATAATTGACCGGTGACTGTTCCAGCTGTACGTAATAATGATATTTATCGTTTTCTGCAACTGCAAACTTTGTCATCTTTGTCTTGAAGTTCGTATGAGAATCAACTCTATTACCAATGCCAGGCTTCACGTGCACCATAGTACATTGGTTGAATTATTGCTCCGGCGGACACTCTTGTTGATGAACTATGTCCATAGACCAAGAAGAAACAGCCTATAAATACCCCGCCTGGGAAGCAAGGAGTTCATATCCTTTAGGAGTGTATGACTTCTTTTAGCCTCATGAGTATTGTAATATCAGTAGCTGAGATGGCCGAGCCCCCGGGCGTTTTCCTTTTGTAGAGTAGATGAAGTGCCCAGAAGAACTCTTGTGAAGGGACCATCAGCTAGGGTGGTTTACAAGTGGTCGCGAGCAGAGGGATACAAAGGTGCGCCTAGAAGAACTCTTGTGACTACCACTCGTAGATAACCTCGGAGTCACAGGTTGTCAAAAGGGCGGCGAGGGTGATGGTCTTCCCCGGAGTTCCTTGAGCATTGGGGCGGTGCCTGAGACCCACCTTGGGACACACTGAAAAGGCTCATGTGTGTACCCAAGGTTCTGTGTCTGCTTTACTGCGTCTCACTGAACCCAGTCCTTGGTGCATTAGGCATCAAGACTTTGTACCTTGATTATACTAGAGTAGAGTTTTACATCCTGATGGTACTTGTGCTGGTAGTTGCTGTATCTCAAGATGTTTTCATGTATCTCTGTTGTAAGTCCAAGTAATAATAAATAAGATCCGAGTACTTGGAATATTTTCCGAGTCCTTTTTCTTGATTTCCGAGTACTAAGTTTGTCTTGTGAAAGAAGGGAACTTGTCTGTTGACTGTGGCTGACGCCGTCTGTAGCGTTCTCCCAGCCGTTAGGGTTTTGAACAGTCTCTTGACGCCGTTTGTGAGAGATGAACGGTTGCCGAAACAGATCTATAATAAGCCGCCGTCGGGCTTGTACGTTCCTCACGCTTTCATCAAGCTTTTGCCTTCAGAGTTACAAATCCCCTAGCCAATCCTCAGTTGATGCGCAAGAAATCTCTCGTCACCAACATGGGTCCCAAGAGACAAACTGCTACAGAGAAGAAAAAGCCTAGGATCACCACCACTGGAAGGCCAAAGCATCCATGCCCTCCTACTGATGTACTAGATTGGAAACAGCCAGATACCACGGTGACGGAGTTGGCGTGGTTAGCAGAACAGGGATTACTGCGAGCACAACCTCTTGATGGATGGCGAGTACCTTCTGGCCATCGTGCTCCCACCCCCAACACAACTGAGATCGTCATGTTCAAGTCGTTCGTGGAGCGAGGATTGGGGCTTCCTGCTTCTGACTTTCTCCGTGGATTGCTGCATTATTATGGTTTGACTTTCAACCATATTACTCCTAATGCGTGTCTTCATATTGCAATCTTCACCCATCTGTGTGAAGCTTTTCTGGGAATTTGTCCCTCTTTTACTCTTTTCCGCTACTTCTTCTGGGTTAAGTGTCAACCCAGTGATGCTAGCGTCGAAGTAGTCGGAGGAGCTAGTATCCAGGTTAGATTGGAAGTAGCTAGCTAGTATATAACCGTTGAGTTGTCGGATTCTGTACGAGACTGGGCTGCCGGATGGTTCTACATGGGTAATCCCCCGCCAGCTCTTCGTCGTCACGATGGATGGCCGTCGCAGAAGTGCCGTGAATGGAAGGACCGGATCACTAATGAGGAATTAGAAACTATCCGACCCCTCCTCGATATGATAGATGAGTTGATAATTAGTGGATTGACCGGGTACATCGTCGTCCAAGACTTTGTTGCACGGCGCATCCATCCTCTTCAACAACGAGCCAATTTTGGCTTCGAGTACCTGGGTATACAAGACCCTAGTCGTCATGACGCCGAACAGCTGCCTGATCATGAGATCCTGAGGAGGGTGAACCGACTGCTCAAGAGCCGTGAACACCTTGTTCCGGTGATGACGACATTCTGCGCCATCAACCCGCCTCCTCAGGTGAGTAGTTGTCCTGTCATGTCTTCGAGGTTCTAAATAGATATCCTTCTGACTTGACTGAATGCTCTTCTCTTGTAGGGCCAGGGAAGAGATAACAATGATTGCCCTCCCCTGCCTCCGGCTACTGAAGAAGGCGGAGGCATAGTTCTGGAGGGTCCTATCCGAAGTGAGGACCTTCCCACCAAACCAAGCTCTCCTGAAGATCTTGACTGGCTTGACACGGATTCAACTGACTCTGATGTCATGCTTATAGACCCAGAAGCCGAGAGTAGCCGAAAGAGGTCACCGACTCCACTTCAAGACGCCGGGGAAACTATCCCAAAGAAGGCTCGCACTGGTAGGCGTCGTGTTGTTCGAAAAGTACTTTTGTCACCAGCTCTGGCTGAAAAGCACTGTAATATGGGTGCTCCTGGTAAGGGGGAAACCCGAGTACCTTGTACTCTTTTTGTATTTGGATTGATAAACTTTGGTCTTATATCTGTTTTTGTACCAGATGCTGAGGCAACACAAGGGGCTTCGAGCGATGCGGTCCTTGAAGAAACTCCGATTCCAGACCCATTACTACCAAAAC
This sequence comes from Coix lacryma-jobi var. lacryma-jobi, assembly GCA_009763385.1. Classification (NCBI taxonomy): domain Eukaryota; kingdom Viridiplantae; phylum Streptophyta; class Magnoliopsida; order Poales; family Poaceae; genus Coix; species Coix lacryma-jobi. The sequence continues at coordinate 135,632,989 of CM019829.1, forward strand.
CTCTCTTGAGGCTGCCTCGACCTTTGAAGCTTGTAAAGTAAGTTACAGAACTGTACTTTTAGAGTGCTCGCACACTGCTGGAATTAATCATAAATACTCCTCTGTTGTAGGAAAACGAAACTGGCTACCGTGAGCTCGAGTGCCGTTCCTGAGCCCCAGGTGGTAGAGGAGTTGGAGATGCTGAGCAAGGATGAATCCAGCATCCCGCCGACTTTTAGCCAGGTAGATCCGCTGCCCGGCTCCTCTTCATCCAGGTCACAGATTGATGTGGCACCTGAAGCAGATGTTCTCCCCTTGCCTCAGGTTGGTGTGCCATTCTCCATCTTTCATTCTCCTGCTCAGTTGGAGTTTGACCGAGTGTTCAATGACTGGTTTTTCCTCACACGACAGCCGGATGAACCAACCCTAGAGATGGTTTTGATGGATATTCGTGCTGAAACTTCAACTCATCAACAGGGAGGGTCCCTAGATGCGCCCGAGTCCTCGCGCCAAGGGGCGACTCTCGACGTATCCGGGTATAATCAGGACCTCACCCGGCTGAAGGAGCTGAGCGATCAAGTGAGGGCTCCTATTGAAGCCCTTCACCAATTTGTTGAGGTAAGATTCTCAATTTATTCTTGTTGTACTGTAGTCGCATCCGAGTACTCACAATATTGTTTGTATGCAGGCCTTTGACTTCAAGGTTAAGGATCAGGTCACCCGGATTCGCTAGGAGATGTCCCGTGAGAACCAAGAGCTCCGGGACTACATTGCCCAGGACCAGATCAGTCAAAAAGTAGCCACCCAGCTTCTGCATAACCGCATCAATGAACTCCAAGGCAGCCTCAAGGAAGTGGTGGCGGAGCGTGACGCTGCTAACGACCGTGAGGTTGGGCTAATAGCCAAAGCTGTCTCTATGGAGCAGAAGATGAAGGAGCTGAAGAAGGCTTCCAAAAAGCAGCTTGAGGGTAAACTTGAAGTTTCTGTGCCAGTCTGCTCCTTTTTGTTAGCTAATGATATAGTAACCGACTGATATTTATGCAGATGCGAATAAGCTGGCTTCTGGGTGGCAGAATGCATTCAACCGGAAGCAGGCGGAGCTTGAGGAGGAATTTGCTAGTGCGCAAAGTACTCTTCAGGAAGCCAAATTGATGCGTGAGGGTGCTGACCGGGACCTTCTGCAGGCTATGAAGTCTACGAAGGAGTCGCGGGAAGCCCTTGAGTCTTCGCAAGCTTCCTTGAAGGCCTTGGAACATGCCATCAAGCCCATCCTGAACATGATTCCGGCACCAGGAGGAGTCGAAGAAACTTTGATTGATCGGGCCAAGGCTGCGCCTGGACGGCTGGCTCAATATATCAAGGATATGTCAACTTCTGTGGTGCAAGGTCTGATGGCGACGCTGCGGTTGCATCTGCCGTCTTTCGACTTGTCCGCTCTGATGACCCTTCCTGAAGGTAAAGGCGACGAGGACCTTGTAGCGATGCAAGAGGAGGTGAAGACCACGGCGGAGGAGTACTCGCACATTTTAGATCTTGTAGAGTAGCTTAGCCTCCTTGATCGTTTGATTGCCACTTGTATTCCCTGGAAACAGTTATTGTAAAATATAAAGAAACAAAGTATTAGTTACTTTTGAATCTTTGTGAAGTTCGTATCAACTCGTCATTGCAAGAAATTTCTCGTCAATGGGTGGTTTCTGTCTTAATGTGGATGTATGACCAGGCGTCTTATGAGACGAGTCTATCTGGGTGCTCTCTAGCACTTGGGTTTGGGTCGTGTGACTTCGTTTCTCTAGTAGTCTTATAACGATCATATAGAGAACTTAGTCTTGCCCGAGTACTACTCTTAGTACCCTTGTTCAAGGGATAATTCTGATCAGGCACCTCTTGAAGGACCGTAACGATGGTTCCTTCTGGGTGGATCATATCCTCTTGATGATCGCAGCTTGGGTGCGAAGGTAGGTGGACCTCTGTCCAGTAACAGGGCGAGTAGTACCCCACCTTGTTATGCCTTATAGGAACTAGTATCTACTACTGTAGATACCATATTCACTATGGGCTGATAGCCGGGTGTTAAGCCGTACTACCTTGTGAGTTGTATTGAGCTCGAAGCTCGTAACTCGAGAATGGTTACCGCTGAACCAATCCATCCGAGTAATATTAAATATTAGTCGGTGGTGAGCCCTGCTATTGCAGAGATTTTTATGCGACTAAGTAGTCCTGATGAGATGTAGAAAAAGCCTGGATAATTTGAAAGTTTTTATTTCTGATGAACTCCAAACTTTATTAATATCCGACTAATAAATACAATTGCCCTGAGTCAGGATTGTAGCATAGTCCTTAGGTATGGAATTTCTTCAAGTGCTCAATGTTCCATGAATTTGGCAATGGAGATCCATCTTCAGTGACTAGCTCAAATGACCTGGGTCTTGTTACTTTGGATACTATGTAGGGTCCTTCCCACGGACTCATGAGCTTGTGGCACCCTGTTGTATTCTGAATTTTCTTCAGGACCAGGTCGCCTACTTGGAAGGTACGGTGATGGACGTTCTTGTCATAGTAGCGCCTCATCCCTTGAAGGTATCTTGCTGACTGGAAGAGTGCGGTGAGTCGTGCTTCTTCGAGGCTATCGACTTCTAACCGCCTGGTGTCATCTGCTTCGCCTTCATTATATTGCTCGATGCGTGGGGAGCTCCAGATCAAGTCAGCTGGGAGGATTGCCTCAGTGCCATATACCATGAAGAAGGGGGTTTGACCTGTTGCCCGACTTCGTTGCGTTCGCAGCCCCCAGACTACCTTGGGTAACTCTTCAACCCACTTGTCGTCGTGATCTTTTAGGAGGTCAAAAAGCCTTGGTTTTAATCCGGCAAGAATCAGGGCATTTGCTCGTTCAACTTGGTCGTTGGATTGAGGATGGGCTACTGATGCGTAGTCTATCTTGATTCCGCAGTCGCCGGCCCATGACTTGAACTCGATGGCTGTAAAGGGTGATCCCAGGTCGGTGATGATTCTATGTGGCATTCCAAAGCGGTGGAAGATGCTCTGCATAAACTGTACTGACTTGGATGCATTGAACTTGACCAATGGCATATACTCAATCCACTTGGTGAACTTGTCAATTGCAACGTAGATGTACTCGAATCCACCTGGGGCTCGCTTAAGAGGACCCACCATGTTGAGTCCCCAACATGAGAAAGGCCATGATGGAGGGATGCAGATCAACTCGTGTGCAGGTACATGCTGCTGCTTGGCGAAAAACTGGCATGATTGACAGTGGCGGACTAGGTCTTCTGCATCCTTCAAGGCTGAGGGCCAATAGTACCCTGACCTGAAGATTTTTCCGACTAGTGTTCTTGATGCTGCATGGTAGCCACAACACCCGGAGTGAACTTCATTTAGGATTTCCCTGCCTTCTTCGGGTGAAATGCATTTGACGAGGATTCCTGATGAAGCTCCGCGTCGATATAGCCTGTCCCCAACAAGTACATAGTTTTTGCTACGTCTGGTGACTTGTTCTGCGGTGGTTTTGTCACTTGGCAGTTTATGCTCTTTGAAGTAGTCAATAAAAGCTTGTGTCCAGTCGGGAGCTAGAGTTAGAACCTGAGTGGAGGGCGCTGGCTCAGCCTCTTCTTTCTCTTGGATTGAAGGCTTGGATAACTCATGTACAAAGGTACCACTAGGAACTAGAGCTCTGTCAGATCCCAATTTTGCTAGGATATCTGCTGCGACATTGAGATCCCGGGTAATATGAATAAGCTCTAGCCCAGAAAAGTGTTTTTCCAGCTTACGAACTTCCGCGCAATAGGCATTCATTGTTTCCTTGGTACAATCCCAGTCTTTGTTGACTTGGTGAATTACCACAGAAGAGTCGCCGTAGACTAGGAGTCGCTTGATGCCCAATGCGGCTGCTAGCTTGAGTCCGTGGAGTAGCGCTTCATATTCTGCTTCATTGTTGGTAGCAGGCCACAATATCTGCAGAACGTATTTGAGCTGCTCCCCAGCAGGTGATACAAGTAGTACTCCGGCTCCTGCTCCTCCGAGTTTGAGGGACCCATCGAAGTACATCTTCCAATGATCAGGAATAGCGTCGTCTTGGATCTGCTGTATTTCTGTCCACTCGGCAACGAAATCGGCTAGAGCCTGTGACTTGATTGCCTTCCTGGGAGTGAATTTGATGTTGAGTGCCCCCAGTTCGACTGCCCACTTGGAGATTCTTCCAGTAGCATCACGATTGTGGAGGATTTCTCCCAAAGGAAAATCTGTAACAACTGTGATCTCATGGGCTTCGAGGTAATGTCGTAGCTTTCTTGAGGATATAAGTAGAGCGTAGAGTAATTTCTGTACTTGCGGGTATCTGACCTTTGAATCGGAGAGTACCTCGCTGATGTAGTAGACTGGTCGCTGGGTATGATAGATGTGCTTGTCGTCTTTGCGCTCCACCACGATTGTCGTGCTTACGACGTGTGTGGTGGCTGCAATATACAACATCATCGGTTCCCTGGGTCCTGGCGGTGTCAGTATGGGTGAATTGGTAAGGTATCCTTTGAGTTGTTCAAAAGCCCTGTCCGCTTCTTCCGTCCACTGAAATTTATCGCCGGCTTTAAGCAATTTGAAGAAAGGGAGTCCCTTTTCTCCTAACCGTGAGATAAATCGGTTTAATGCGGCCATGCACCCAGTGAGTTTTTGAACATCTCTGGCCGAGGTAGGCAGCTTCATGTTGATGATAGCTGTGATATGTTTTTGACTAGCCTCGATGCCTCGATGGCTAACAAGGAATCCAAGTAACTGTCCTGAGGGTACTCCGAAAATGCATTTGGTTGGATTGAGTCTCCATTGGTACATGCGTAGCCGGTTAAAGGATTCCTCTAGGTCCAATATGAGGGTAGTCGGATCCTTTGTCTTTATGACCACGTCGTCGACATAAGCTTCTGCGTTGCGGCCAATCTGATCGCCCAAACAGTCTTGGATAGCACGTTGGTAAGTAGCTCCCGCATTTTTCAGCCCAAAAGACATGGTTTTGTAACAATATGCTCCGAAAGGAGTAATGAATGATGTCTTGGGTTGGTCTTCTTCTTTAAGAGCGATCTGATGGTACCCGGAGTAGCAATCCAGGAAGGATAATAGGGCGGAACCTGCGGTGGCATCAACTATTTGATCCATCCTTGGTAATCCAAAAGGATCCTTGGGACAGTGTCTGTTGAGGTCTGTGTAGTCGACACACATACGCCACTCAGCAGAGTTCTTCTTTTTGACTAGCACTGGGTTGGCTAACCACTCGGGGTGAAGGATTTCTCTGATGAATGTAGCCGCGAGTAGTTTGGCTATCTCCTTCTTGATTGCCTCTTTCTTCTCTAGTGAGAATCGTCGTAATCTTTGCTTGATAGGTCTAGAGCCTTCTTTTAACTCCAATTTGTGCTCAGCCAAGTTCCTTGGGACTCCCGTCATATCAGCCAGTTTCCAAGCAAATATATCTTTGTTTGCTCTAAGGAACTTGGTGACCGCGAATTCCTATTCTTCAGATAAGTGAGCACTGATAACCGCTGTCTTGGATGGATCACCGGTTTCCAGGTCAATGGTTTTTGTAGAGACTTCTGCTGATGGTTGGATAGTACCCGCCTTCTTTGTTGGGATTTCTGAATCTCCAGGTTTGGTATTAAGCACCATCAGAGCGAGTTCTTGCACTTCTAGAGCGAGTTGAGCTTTTTCAGCGATTTGAACAGCCTCTGTGTCACAATCAAATGACCGCTTCAAGTCGCCTCTGAAGGTTAAGATTCCTTTAGGACCCGGCATCTTCAACAGGAGGTACGGGTAGTGGGGTACTGCCATAAACTTGGCAATAGCAGGTCGTCCAAATATGGCGTGATACGATGATTCGAAATCAGCTACCTCAAAACTGATGTACTCAGTCCGGTAATTGATCTGAGTTCCAAAAGTGACGGGTAGTATGATCCTTCCGAGTGGTACAACTGCCTTTCCGGGTACTATGCCGTAGAAAGGGGTACTTGATGGTGTGAGTTGGGTTGCGAGATCTAGATTCATCTTGCGTAGAGTGCTTGCGAAGATGACGTTGAGTCCTGCCCCGCCATCGATGAGTACTGTACTCAGTGTATATCCAGCGATCGTAGGATCCAGGACTAGCGGGTAGTGTCCTGCATTAGAGACGCTGGTCCATTGGTCTGCTCTGGAGAAATTAATCGGGTGCTCGGACCAGTCGAGATATTTGGGTGCCGCTGGTTCAATAGACATGAACTCCCGTAGGGAAAGCTTCTGGAGCCTCTTGCTGTCGCTGGTGGTTACTCCCCCGAAGATGATGTTGATGGTGCCTTTGGGGTGCTGGAAACCACCGGCGTCTTGATGAGGGTCTTCAGCTGTCTTCTTGCCTTTGTCCTTCTTGTTTTTGTTGAAGTCAGAGTTCAAGCCTCGCTCCTTGAGCTGTCGACAGTGCCTTGCCTGATGTCCGCCTTTCGGATGGAAAGGGCACGGTCCGTCGAGTAAGTCATCAAAGGTGAATGACTTGTTTCCCTTCTTCTGAGGCTCCATGGCAGCAACAGTATTGTCTCCCGCCCTTTTTCGGGTGTTTTGCTGTGGTGCCTAGTTGCCTCTCTGGTTGTTCCCTCGATCTCCTTGCGTGTTTCTATCGGGGAAACGTTCCTGTGTGCGTTCTTCTGTCGCCATCATGGAGTTTACAGCCCGATGGAACTCGTCGGCAGTGGCCGGGTCCTGCTTGATGAAATCTTTGTAACTGTACCTTTCGCAAATGCCGTTGCCAAAGAGGTCAATTACTTCTCTGTCTGTGATGTCGGATACTGTGGAGCGGATCTCTGAGAAGCGCCTATAGTATTCCCGCATTGATTCGTTTTTCTGCTGCTTACAGGATCTGAGATTAGTCCGAGGATCTGATCTCTCTGGGACACCCGCAAAGTTTTCAATGAAGATACGATGGAGTTGTTCCCAAGAGTCGATGGACTCGGGTTTAAGCCTGTCGAACCAGGCGAGCGGCATTGTCTCTAAAGCCATTAGGAGATAGAGTGCTTTGACATCGTTGCTTCCGCCGGCTAACTCAACTGCTTGAGCATACAGCCAGAGCCACCATTTAGGTTCTGTCTTCCCGTCGTACTTTGAATAGTTCCCGGGTTTGAATTTTCGCGGGAACGAGACTGCTCGGAGTCTTTGGGAAAAGCAGGGGAAACGATCGACTGCGTCGGATGTTGCGACTGCGATTCCTCTGTATGAAGATTCGGCTCCTCCCTCGGCTTGATCAGGTACTCGGTGGCCCAGACGACTCCTTGCTGGGATCCAACCGAGTCGCTCTTGAACAGGCCGCCTCTGGCTTGGGTGAGATGAAGCTTGCTCATCGGCTAGGGACTCGAGATTCCATCCTCGGAGTTGAAGCGCGGTAGTCTGAAGCATGACCAACCGTCACTCTTCTTCAGGGGTGCGGTTGGTCTTGGCCCCCATCTCTGCAGCTAGAGCCAGGATGTTTTGGTAGGGAGTCTGGAAGACTTTATGGCCGGCGACCCTCATAAACTCGGGTTCGAGGTTGCGAGAGCAATCGGGGCGTCGTCTATTGTGATCATCCTAAGACTGATGCTCCTCAGTGTGAGCTTGGCGCTCCACCTCTGTTTCCAGACGTCTCCGAGTGTTATACTCTTCTAGTCGTACGTTGTAGCGGTCTACAGCTTCCTTGCGGTGGTTTGCCTGCCTTCTGCGGGCTTCTTTAGCTTGATTCCTTCGGATTCTCTCAGCCTTCAAAGACTCGGTTTCTCCGGGTCCTTCCGGGTCGTTGTCAGATATCATGCTTAGAGTTTCATCATCCTGGAGTACATCTGGAGGGGTTGGTGGTCGTAAGGATGACTGATGCCCCGCCATGAAAACTTCACGAGTGTGGCTCTGGTTTAATGATCCTGGTGTTACCGACTCCAGAGTAGAAGCGCTGGAGATTAGTTCCGTTGAGGTGTCGTGTTCCTCAAAGGGGAGCTGATGTCCGTGTTGGTATGGAAGTTGTTGGTCGATTGTGCCAACCAGTCTAGCCGGAGCAGGCTGAATTGGCCAATGGACAATGTTACCTTCCTTGGTAAAGCTGAAAATGAGTCCTTGTTGAGCTCCTGTCAAAGGTATCTGTTGATACTCTTTGAATGTTGCGTCAATCAGGTCTTGAAGGCTTTCAGCGGAGTTCCGCGGTCCAAAGGTGATGTCGTGGCTAGTGTCCGGGTCATTCTCCTCGGGACTCGAGTTCGAGTAGGAGTCGGATGCCTTTAGTTGGTCCTCAGGATCCTGCGGATCTTGGATTGCGAGATTTGCTAGGTTCTGAGCGAGGTGTTCTATCTTTGGCGTGGCTTGCAGTTCTGATTCAGTGTGAAGTTGTCGATGTAGCTTTCCTTGATCATCCGCGATGCAAGTCCACGAGCCAAAAAGGAAAATTGATCCCGCCGAGAACATGTTTTCGTGGTTCGCCGGGCTCTTGGTCGTTGAATCGCCGAAAGCCCCTACCTGGCGCGCCAGCTGTCGGTGTTTGTTAACCGACAACTCGTCTTGAGTAATCTCAGACGATTTGTTCGGTGGGGATCGGCGTTCGTAGGACTCGGCGAGTACACAGGGACAACGATTTATACTGGTTCAGGCCGCTAAATAGCGTAATACCTTACGTCCAGTGCGGCGTGTGCCTTGTGTATGATTATGATTCAATGTTCGATCGTCTGGAGCCTGCGCCCACTTCCCCTTATATATCCGGGTAAGTCATAGCGCAGGCCGAGTCCTAGTCGATTACATCAAAGGAGTCCTATTCTAATTACAAGACTTTCTTTAAGAACTCGACTAAGTTACAACGAGAGTCCTAATCCAAGTACACTTCGTAACAAGTCTTCGGATCTCCCATGTCGTCCGGGATTAGTCGGAGTAATCATTAACTGATGACATCTCTGACATCCTGGTCCGTCATGTATTCACTGGACTTAATTTGGAAAAGGTTTTGTTTTTATAGTGCACATATTTTTTATGCTACCGTTAGAAATGGCCTTTATTTGTAGAATCAACTAGTGACACCAACCACCAAGTTAGAGTTTTTAGCTGCCCCTAGAAATGTTATCGGTGTCGTGTTATGCAAGAATTGATCACCAAAACAAAATAAGATGGGAATCATATGATTAGTTTTTTTTCATGAAGAACATTGTACTTTGTTCTTTTTTCTTTTTACTAAAGAATGCTATATACCTTAAGATTTAGCAATAAGAATCTCTCAGAGTGTCATGGCCTTGGTCGGGGTATGCCGGATGGGGCAATTTAGGGTAGCGGCGGCACTGGGTGTAGGCGCGAGGGAAGGGGTGGCAACGCTGGGACCGGGGGGGAGAGAGAGAGAGAGAATGTTTAATGAGCATGGCTCTATTTTCTTCTTGAGTTGGAATAGTTATATCTATAGACCCTATTGGACATGCACACCAAGCAACCTATCAAGAATGGATTCGAACTCTAATTTACGAAACAAAATCTCTTTCCTTATCTAAATTGCTTTCCTAAATAAATTCTCTATCTATTTTCCTAAATATCTTTATTCTCCTGATTCATCTAGAACTTATCTCCCGGTTCTGTGGATACGAGAATTTTTCTCGTTTATGTTGACCAGGTTGTCGTGGTGGAACACACTTGTGCGTAAGGTACTAACAGAGAGAGCACTAGACTGGGACGAGACAGCTACCAAACAGAGTCTCTTGTGGCCTGACTAGACAGAAGTGATAAGCAAACAAGAGAAGTTGCAGGCGTTAGGCATGTGCTATCTACACGCCCAAGCCTCCACAAACAGACTGAAGCAATGTACATGCTCAGCATGTGCTATCTACACGCCCAAGCCTCCAGAAACAGACTGAAGCAATCTACATGCTCAGCATGAGCTATCTACACCATTGAAATGTGCTTTGAGGTTCGTGTTGTTGCACTCTCCCCCACTAGCAGGCTTCACTCATCAGGAAACCAAACATGCTCCTATTACATGTGGATGTCTATGCTTGTACTCCCTTCATACTCGTAAAAAAAGTTGTTTTCGATAAGATTTGAGTCAAACATTATAGCAATATAAATCATGAATAACTTTTAACTTGTTGAGTTTTGTCTTAAAAAAGTATTTTCATAAAAATATACAAATGACAGTTTTCAATAAATATTTTTATAGAAATAAGGAGTCAAAAATATACTTTGAAGACCATGCAGTTATCTAAAATGACCTCTTTTACGAGTATCATGGGAGTATTGTGTTTTGGAAAAAGAAAAGAAAAATAACTTTTAGACAGCATCTTGATAAGTTATAACATTTGATTGCAAGCCCAAACGTCACTTGAAACTAGGTTCCTGGCCCATCTTCAAATTCAGGAAGCCCAAAAGTGTTGCGGGTTTGTGCGCCACTCTGGGTGTCACAATAAACAGTATATACTAGATAGATAGTCATGCGCGCTTTGCCACGCCGCAATATAAACCGTAAGTATATTGGTCTTGTTGCATGTTGATTTTATTTTCTCATGTCACTGCTGGCTGGTTCGCGGGTAACCTTCTCAGAAAGAAGGAAAGAATCTTATGAACTCATGTAGCGCGGCCTCACATTATGCTACCTTGTTTAGTTTCTCGTCCAAAAACTTTTCACCTATTACATCAAATGTTTAGATATATGCATGAAATAAATATTAAATATAGACTAAAAATAACTAATTACATAAATTGCGATAACTTTGCGAGACAATTTTTTAAGTCTAATTAGTCCATGATTGACAATATTGTGCTACAGTAAATATATGCTAATGACAGACGAAATATGTAATTTGTTTTTTATTAGTCTATTTTTAATAGACTAAATTAGTGCCACAACATTCGATGTGACACCTAAAATTTTTTCATCCTCCAACTAAACCCCTAGTATCTGATATTTTGAGTAATATCATTAAACAACCTTGGAGTATTTCACCAACAGACAAGGAAAATTAAAACACCTATCATCGTCGGTTGTGAAAAAATAGACACAGATAAAAGTGTTAAATAAAAGAGTAAAGTCCATCACCGGTCCTTAAACTTGTGTCGTTGTGTTATCCCGGTCCCTAAACTCGTAAATCGACCATTTAGGTCCTCAAACTTGTTCGGTTGTGTCATCCCGGTCCCTAAACTTACAAATCACTCATTTAGGTCCTCAAACTTAGTCAGTTGTGTCATCCTGGTCCCTAAACTTTATTTTGAGTCTCATCTAAATCTAAACATGATAATTTAAAAACTTTATATCAACAAAAAATTCATAACTTTTTCATATAAACTTGAATGAAGACAAACTTTATATCAAAATTGTAGCCCTCGATGTGATCTACAACTTTGCAGTTGAAAAGTTTTTGATTTAAAACTGTTTAGGGTCCCAAAATATTATTGTATGTTTATAGATTTTGAAATTTAAAATTATAAAACAATCTTGAATATTTACATGATCTATATAAAAGTTATAGTTCTCAATGCAATCTAAAACATTGTAGATAATTTTTTTATTTAAAGTCATTTATTATTCAAAAAAATAATTTTAAATTTTAAATTTCAAAATCTATAAGCATACAATAATACTTTGGGACCCTAAACAGTTTTAAATCAAAAACTTTTCAACTACAAAGTTATAGATCACATCGAGAGCTACAATTTTGATATAAAGTTTGTCTTCATTTGAGTTTATTTGAAAAAGTTATGAATTATTTATTGATATAAAGTTTTAAAATTACCATGTTTAGATCTAGATGAGACTCAAAACAAAATTTAGGGACCAGTATGACATAACTGACTAAGTTTGAGGACCTAAACGAGTGATTTATAAGTTTATAGACCAGGATGACACAACCGAACAAGTTTAGAGACCAGGATGACATAATCGAACAAATTTGAGGACCTAAACGGTCGATTTGTGAGTTTAGGGACCGAGATGACACAACAACACAAGTTTAGGGACCGGTGATGAACTTTACTCTAAATAAAATGTGTTGGTTACACGCTAGTTCAATTTGACACACAACAATCATGCGACGATCCCACAATGTCGAGAGGAGCTAGGAGGTTTCTCCTTGCGCCAATACTCCCGTGTGTAAATGTTTTACTATTTTTAGAATCCGTGTTAGTCAAACTTTTAAAATTTTAACTAATTTTATAGAAGCGAGTAATAATATCTATGATATAAAATGGATGCATTATAAAAATATATTCTATGATATATCTAACGATATGAATTTGGCACTATCAAGCTTGATAGTTTTTTCTAAAAATTCGATTAAAGTTTAAAAAATTTGACTTAACCACTCTAAGAATTAATTCTTTCATGGACAAAGAGAGTAGTATCTAAATAACATCATTACATAATATTGGAGTATGAGACTGAACAGACAAATAAACCTATCTCATTGCTGGTCGTGAAAAATTGGCAGGACAGAGATCGTTGGTGTCCGTCACACGTTAAGCTGAAATTAGGAAAGCACAGTACAATACTCACGTGGCGACCACACGATTGACGAGAGCTAAGAGTTGTCTCGTTGCGCCAATTGTCCTGCGCGTATAGATTTGTATATATTATTGGACGCTCTACTGTCGCACCGATTTTTGAATAGAAAAAGATGTCTGCAAAAATCTTAAAAGAAAAAAAGTAGAAAAAACGTGAAAGAAAACAAAAAAACAAAAAAAAACTTCTATAGTAACCCCGCGGGAGGGCGCCAATCCTCCCCGGGTAGAGATACTAATATAATCCATTACCGACTTACCGTTAGCAACCAAACAAAATCGAAGTAGTATGAATGAATATTTACATTACACAACCATTCTTATAAAAATGAGTATATGTTTTCGACGAACAACAATTTATATTTATAAATTTATACATTTCTAATAAATAACCCCAATCGTGGGTCACATCCTGTTCTTGCTTTTGTTGCAAGCGGGGTTGGCCGCGAGGCTGTTGATCCACACCTGGTCGGCGACGACGGGCTGGTCGTCGTCGTTGCGGTGCCACGTCCACAGCGCGTGGGTGGCGTTCACCACCTCGAGCCGGCCGTGCCCGAAGCTGGCCTCCCGGAACGCCGAGACCGGCGGCTGCGGGTCGACGAACCTGCCCGCCAGCCCCTCCCGGTTGCCGCCGTCGCCGACGGTGACGTAGAGGGGCCCGCAGGGGTCCTCCTTGCCGGCGTAGACGCGCCGGAACCTCTCGTACGCGTGGACGTGGCCGGCGAACACGGCGTCGACGCGCGCGCCGTAGAGCAGCGCCTCCATGGCGTCCCGCATGGCGTCGCCCTCCCCCTGGTGCGCCTCGTTGCTGTTGTACCACGGCGCGTGGACCAGTGCCAGCACGAAGGCTGCGCTCCCGCCGCCCTCGTTGCGGCGTTGGCGGCGGTCGTCGAGCGCCGCGAGGTCGGCGCGGAGCCAGCGGAGCTGCGCGCTCCCCGCGCCGTAGTCGGCGTAGGAGCCGAGCATGAGCACGTGCACGGCGCCGCCGGCGGCGTCGAAGGAGTAGTAGAGGTTGTCGCCCGACGGCGGGGAGGCGGCGCCCGAGGAGACCACGTCGTGCGGCATGCGCCACCGCGCGTTGTACGCCTTGAAGGGCGTGGGCTCGAGCAGCGGCAGCCGCTCGACCTCGTGGTTGCCCTGCGTCACCATCCACGGCCGCGCGCTCGCCAGCGGCTCCACGAGGCGGCCGTACGAGTCCCACCGGGGCTGCACGGAGTCGGCGTAGGAGAGGTCCCCCGGGAGGAGCAGCGCGTCGTAGTCGGCGGCGGCGACGTGCCGCAGCGTGGACGCCGTCCACCCCGTCTGGCCCAGGTCACCAGCCACGACGAACTTGAAGGGGAGCGTGGACGGCGGCGTCCGGAAGGAGAGCTCCCGCGACGACGACGGGCTGCTGCTGCAGCGGTAGTAGTAGGTGGTGCTGGGCTGGAGCGGGCCGATGACGGCGTCGTGGATGTTGCCGGAGCGGTAGAGCACGTACGAGTAGGCCGTGGTGTTCCCCGTCGCGGTGAACGGGTACGGGCCGCCGGGCGCCGTGCCGTAGTCGACCGTCGCCGGCGCGTCGGCGTCGGTGACCCACGAGACCCGCACATTGTCAGGGCCGACCATCGATATGTGCACCTGTACGGAATTCACAAGAACAAAAATGGTTTGCAATCACGGGTGAGTGAGAACGAAAGAAACTCATGACTGTTGTGACAGCCGACGACGGCCGACGACGGCTGCAGCATGCATTAGCTATTTAGCTCTGACTGACGATGGTTGATGGATGAATTGCTGCATCAGCAAGCTACATTGTCGTCATGCGTCGCCCATGATCTGCTTAGAGTACTCGCAAAAGACAACAGCAAAACCCAACCGGCAGTCCGGCACGCGTGTGCCGACACGACGTGCGTGCGTCGTCAGGGACGACACGTCGACACGACGAGACTTGTGGTCTTGTGGATGAATGGGAAAGCAAGAAACCCTGGGGGCCTAATCCGTTCACCAAAACTGCCGTGACAGGCACAACAATTCCTTCCGACCTTCAACTTCCCACGTCCAGTAGTGTACGTGGTATTTTACTACTGGACGTACGTGTATGTGTATGTACTATACTCCCTCCATATTGAAAAAACTTGACGTTTCAGACAAAGACACGGTCTCAAAAACATCACTTTAACCACTTGTTTCTTTAAAAATATTTATTGGAAAGTGGTATATGTATATTTTTATGAAAGTACTTTTTAAGACGAATTTATTTATATGATTTTTACATCTCTAAACTCAATAATTTAAAAGTTATTTATGATTTATATTCTCAATGTTTGACTCAAATCTTGTCCAAAACGTCAGCTTTTTCAATATGGAGGGAGTACTCCGTCCCTAATGTCTGTCGTTTGCGCTTTCAAAAAACAATCTTGACTAAATATATATTAAAAAATATTAATATGCATGATATATAATTAGTATCGTTGGATAGATATTTGAATCTAGTTTTTTAATAAAAATTATTTGGAGATCCAAATATTACATACATTTACTATAAATTAAGTCAAATTTATGATACATACTACTCCGTATCGCAAATAGAATTCGTTTAGGACAGCGACACGGTCTTCAAAGCACAACTTTGATCACTTGTTTCTTTAAAAATATTTGTTGTAAAGTGGTGTATATATATTTTTATGAAAGTACTTTTCAAGACAAATTTATCTATATAATTTTTATATCTCTAAACTCAATAATTTAAAAGTTATTCATGATTTATATTCCCAATGTTTGACCGAACCCTTTTCCAAAAGGGCTTCTAAATAGGATACGGAGGGAGTACACCAACAACGACAGTCAATTATGGATAGAGCCAAGTAGTATATATATATATAAGTCGATCGTGAAGGACAGAAACGCCACGCTGTATCACATGACGGACGGAGGAGGATGCTCATGGGGCACGCAGGAAGGAATCACAGGATGCTTTCTTTCTTTCTGCTCCGAGTTTGACTCACTGATGAGATGAGAATGCGATCACAACAGACAATCATCCCTGTGATTGCTCCGAGTTTGACTCACTGATGAGAATGCGTTAAAATCGATCGACTGTTTTTTTTTTTTTTCTGTTTGTTCGTATAATAATGCTAAGCATCGATGGATGGATGATGACACGTACTGTACGTACAGAGAGGGAGGGAGGAAGGCGGCGTACGTACCTGCTGCGGCGTCTGGCCGCCGGCGTCGTCGGCGTCCTGGTGGAGCAGCGACAGCGTGGCCCTGGGCGGCGGGCGCACGTACGGCGACGTCACGGCGACGGACGCGGGCGGCGCGGAGCAGGCCAGGACGAGGATCGCCATCGCCAGCGCCGCCGCCGCCGCAGAGCTCCTGCTCCTTGTTGCCATGGCGGTCGTGGCCATTCCCACAGGCACAGGCTGCTCGATCGTCTCGTCGCCGTCGCCGAGCGGGAATGGAGACTGGAGAAGAGGGGGAAGAAAGGGGGAATGAATGGCTGGCCGGCCCACGGGACGGGGACGCATTTATAACAAGAACAGCACAGCACGATTTGTTGTTCCGTTGGGTGAACGCATTTGTTGTTCCGTTGGGCCGGGCCGGCGTGTCAGGTACGACGAATCTGGCGTTCGTTCGGATCGGATATGCCTCTGCGTGCCGTTTTGTTTTTGTCAACACCTAGGTGACTTGTTTCTTCAGCTCATGCGTCCCAACAAGAAACAGGGAAGCTTTTGTTGACTGCTCTGCTCTGCTTGAGTGCGGTGCAGCAAAGACGGAACTGAGAAAAAAAAAAACTGGGGCGGGCGAGGAGGCCGTGACGGAGGGGGAGGGGGAGGGGGAGGGGAGACGGAGGTGTGGCCGTGTGTTCTCCGGTGGGCGGCGGCGGGTGGTTTTGTTTCAGCCGACTAGAGTAGAGAAAACGTCACTGATGTCGGTCACGGTAACGTTAACGTTCACGTTCACGTTCACGTGTGGGGTGGCTCCCTCGGCTGGCGGGAGATGGAGGAGAGTGGACCCAGCCACACCACAGCAGCGGCACCAGGTGTCCTGCCTGCCTCCTTTGAAGAATGTCCATGCAAGGAATAATGGCTGTTTATCTCGGTGGCTAGGTATTATGTTTTTTTAATATATATATATTATATATATATATGGGAAATTATTTTCTACTCCTAGGGAGTAGTTACTCCCATGTTTATATCTCTAGATTTATGGTATATATGACCGAACGAAGTATATTTACATGAAGTATATGATCATACTAGACTATCTATGGAAGTATATATGTCAAGTATGCATGCATACATAGAGTATGCGGATATACTTATTTTATATACAACAGTGAGTGACATTTTCGTAATATATTAAAAAGTATGGGTCCTTTAAAATTTTTTAGTGTATTAAGACATGAAATATCTTAACATGAGTATATAAACATACTCAAAGTGATAAACAAGTATGAACACATACGCAACATGGTGTTTTGAAGATAGGAGTAACTACTCCCGGGAGTATAGAAAACTCACCCATATTATATATATATATATATATGTGTGTGTGTGTGTGTTAGATTTTGTATTTTGGGACCATGAGACGAAGGCACAGCTAAGAGCAACTTTAGTAGTAGAAGTACTCAAATTAGAACCCCTACTTATGTTTTAAGGGCTTACCTTTTTTTTACATCACTTAAATAGTAGCCCCTCAAATCAGATCCACCCCAATAGACACACATGCACCACTGTCACTTTCTATGTCTCACTTCTTTTTACACTCTGTTTGTGTGCCTTTCAAAATAGAATCCGAAGGCTACTAAAACATTTGTTTATTTATTTGGTGGGGAGGGGGGGGGCTCTCTTTTTTATTTTCTTTTTTCCCCTAAAGACTAAGACGACTGAGGCCCGAGGGTGCGACTGATAAGAGATCTCATGTGGGAATTAACTCAAGCAGGGCCATCTCAGTAATTTTAAGGGTCTTTGGCCAAGTAAGCAACAAGAGTCTAGCAATCTAATCTTTTAAGACCTGTTTGATACGGCTCTGGCTCTAACTTTGATAGTAGCTTCTGCTAAGGCGACATATCGAACACTTTAGGAGGAGGACCTATTTTCTAGTAAAAAGAAGAGGAGCCTGAGCTGTTTTGGAGGGGATTGGAGGAGAATATGCAATTTGTGGCTCTTCTCGAGTGTCCCAATTCCTCTCGAGGAGCATTTGAAGAGAAGACATACCAAATAGACCCTTGACGATTAATGTGTATATTACAACTAATAAAAGTTAACTTGTAACATGTACTCCCTCATATAGGAAATACATATTCACTACTGGAAACTTCAAATTCCCTTACGGTGCACTACCGTCAGGGAAAATAAAAAAAATTCATGAAAATGTACGTATCGTTATAAAAAGTAAAAATATCGCCATGAAATTTTTTATGGCGCACTTACCGTCAGGGAAAATAAAATTACCGTCAGGGCTAGCTCGACAGGGTAATTTCAGTTTTCACTGACATTGGTCAGAGAATTTCAAGTTTCCAGTAGTGATTGTTTTGGACAAAGTTTAGATCAAACGTTGAGAATATAAATCATGAATAACTTCTAAATTGTTGAGTTTAGAGATGTAAAAATCATATAAATAAATTTGTCTTGAAAAGTACTTTTATAAAAATATATATATACTACTTTACAATAAATATTTTTAAAGAAAAATAAGTGGTCAAAGTTATACTTTGGAGACTACCGTTGTCATAAATGATATTTATTTCCTATATATATGGAGGGACTATATTGAAACGAATGTCGGAATACGAACTTATTCTTGATTGCTTGTGCTACGTGTATGGTCCTTCAAAATTATGTTTTAATAATAGTTCAAAAAAACATATACTAATTACTTACATGCATGCATATACATATGGCCCCTTCGTGGCATGGGCCTCTGGATGTCACACCTGATGCCCAACCCCTAGACTCAAGGCTAGAGTTTGCTTAGTGGGCCATTTGTGGTCCTTGGTTTTATTAATAGAGAGGTTCAGTGGCAGTATTATTATTCATGAAGCTAAGAGCATCTCTAAGAGTGCCCCATATCTCTTCCCTATCTATATTTTTAAGGAAAAAAGAGAAAAATCATCTCCAAGAGTACCTCGTATCTCTTCCCTATCTTTTGGCATTTTCCAAATCTGCTGGTTATGTGCGCAAAAATGCGCACACTTCGATAGCGCGCATATCTTCTTCTCCCACCGTGGCCTCCTTCCTGTGCCTACTGTTGCCTACTGCCCCTGTCTGCTGCTGCTGCCTGCTACGCGTGTCTGTTGTTGCCGCCTGCTACCTTCTACTACTGTCTCTGCAGCTGCTGCTTGCTACCGCTGCCTGTTGTTGCCGCCGATTTATCTGCTGCCGTTGTTTGCTACATACTCTTTGCTACTGCCATGTCCGGCAGGGAGCACTCCATGGATGGCATGAAGAAAACACCAACCGGTTGAGGCGAGAAAAATGTCGCAAAATAATATGGACCACAATTTAATATTTTTGGAAGTCAAAAATAGCAAACTCTTGGAGATAACATTATTTTTTCTCCCAAAATCTTTTTGGAACTTGCTAAACTACAACTTTTGGGGAAGAAAAAATAGAAAACTCTTGGAGATGCTCTAAGTGAATTGTTTTTTTTTTTGCTATCTCTATTGCCAAGTATATATCAATCAAGAAGCCTAGCTAGAACGTCAACGACGTGATTAATTAGCCAAAGCCTGAGGATTATTCTGGACATTTCTCACTAGCTTCCTCGGTTCATCGATCGACAAAGGTTCCTTCTCGAAACAGCTTTTACCCCCGGTTGTGAAGGGCTTTTAGCCCTGGTTCAACTTTTACCGGGACTAAAGCCTTCCACAAGAAGGAACTAAAGGTCCCTACCTTTAGTCCTGGGTTCAACTTTTCAAGTTTTACCGGGACTAAAGCCTTCCACGAGAAGGAACTAAAGGTCCCTACCTTTAGTCCCGGGTGTTCATAACCGGGGCTAAAGCCTTCCACGAGAAGGAACTAAAGGTCCCTACCTTGGGAAGAGCTTTTAGCCCCGGTTCAGCTTTTACCAGGGCTAAAGCCTTCCACGAGAAGGAACTAAAGGTCCCTACCTTTAGTCTCGGGTGTTCATAACCGGGGCTAAAGCCTTCCACGAGAAGGAACTAAAGGTCCCTACCTTTGGTCCCGGGTGTTCATAACCGGGGCTAAAGCCTTCCACGAGAAAAAATAAATGTGCGTCTATGAGATTCGAACTCAGCACCTCTCGCCTCAGGCACGCTTACCAACTGAACTACACAACCCACGTGATGTAGTTCTGGACGTTTTCCTTTTGAATCCACACGGGAAGGACCTTTAGCCCCGGTTGGTAACACCAACCGGGGCTAAAAGGACCTTTAGTCCCGGTTGGTAACACCGGTCCATGACCTTTAGTCCGGGTTGGTAATACCAACCGGGGCTAAAGATTCACCTTTAGTCTCGGTTGGTATTACCAACCGGGACTAAAGGTCTTTAGCCCTAGACATAATTTTTAGCCGAGACTAAAGCTCAATTGATAGATTGTCCAAAGGACTGTTCTCTAGTAGTGGTACAAACCACAACCTTCGTGACAACCCGTACAAACTATGGTAAAAAATTATCTAAATTCACCAAAAAAAAATCACACATGTAGATGGTATGATGATACACAATCTTGTAAAATATCTTGTCCAAACTCGACTTCGATTGTGAGTTATAAAAATAACAAATTTGAAGCCAGAAAGTTTTTCACATGATTTGTTAGAAATTTATTATTTTTATATCTCACAAATGTATTTGATTTTAGACAAGATATTTTATAAGGTTGTGTACCATCATATTATCTATATGTGTGATTTTTTTGATGAATTTAAACAACTTTTTGTTGTGGTTTGCACAGGTTTTCACGAAGGTTATGGTTTACACTAGATACGTTCTCAACTTGCAGGACTAAATCTCTGGAATTGCAACTCTTTTATCAGCACGGCGGGTATGATGGCCACAATGGACCAAGATTGGTTGTCTGGCTCTCCTTGCAAACTTGCCCATTCTGATCTGCATTTGCTGCACGTACATACGCGTGTGACGATATGCCAAACTAATTACGGTAATGCTCTGTTTAGAGCGTCCTTTTGTCAGGACGGTGACTTTTAGAGCCTGCATAGTGAACCAACCTGTCGGGGGTCCACAGAAGGGGTACCCACAATCAACGCAAAACAAATAAGTTAAACCTAGAGCACCAATTAATAAGAGACCGAACTAGTCCAACCTCTCGAGGCCTACAACGCCAGCCCGCCGCCGAGAAGCCCGGGCCCGCCGAAGCCTTACCAACCGCCTCATGGTAGCTTACCTCTCGAGCCCTGGCACATAGACCTCGAGCCCGATACAACCGTGCACCGGTCCTCGAGACCCAATGTGGGGACCTCGAGCCTCTCTAACACGGAAACCTATCCCTCGAGACACATCGTCCCCCCCTCGAGCAGCACCAGACGTTGGACACCGGCCCCATACTGCGCAATTAATGCGTCCACCTACTCCGGTCACATCCTCTGGTACATAACGTGTGCCACAGTGAACCGGAGCCAGAGTCAAGCCTCCTTTTTCACCGCAAGCATGGGCAAAAAGACACGAGTACAGCGCTGTTACGCCATGCCCCGCACTGTAGCGCACTCGAGCCACTTCTCGAGACCTGGATTCCCGCTGCACAGCCGGGTTTTCCGGGACTTGCCCATACCTGCGGGGGCTCGAGCCTCCCCTGAAGGGGCCGCCTCGAGGTCGGCCTTGCGCCCCTCGAGCCCCGACTGCTTTCATGATATTGGAGGACAGGTGCCCCAAGACCCGGAGGGACCCTGACACGTCCTGTACGTACCGGAATGGGCGCTGCACGGCCTCCACGTCGCCACGCCTCCACGTCCGCGCCCGGAATGGAGGCCACGCTTCAAGGACGCCTCAACAGCAACACCCACGTCGGCTCCAGTGACCCCGACAAGACAGACTTCCTACCCTTCGCCGTTTTGGGCGTTGTACACGCCACTTCTGTGTAACCCTGGCCTCCTCTTGGTCTATAAAAGAGGACACTAGGGCCCTTCACGGACAGGTCGACACAGGCCTAGACGGATACACACACAAGTCCAGACTCTCGTTCACGCTCATTGAGCTTGTATTGCCCCTGTACAAGCACTTAGGTGCAAGTAATACAAGAACCACCTTCCCCCGCTGGACGTAGGGCCTTCTTTGCCCGAACCAGGATAAACCCTTGTGTCATCTTGCATCACCATCCAGGAAGAGAGCACGCGATCATATTACTAGTTGGTGTCATACCCCCAGGGTCGAAACACCGACAGTTGACGCGCCAGGTAGGGGACTTCGCGTGTCGGAAGTCGATTTCTCGTTGTTTTCTGGATGGCTTCCCCCACTCCTTCGTTCTCTGCTGGTGCCATCATCTAGTTCGGGAGCCTCGAGTTCCTGGCCACCGGCAGCGGCATTGAGCTGACTCTGCTCTCCACGGAGAACCCGATTGGAGGGCATGTCACGCCACCCTGCGCGGGGGGCGTGGCGCGTCGCCCGCACCACCACGCGTCGCCACCTCGTGAGCGGCGCCGTCGTCACCACCGTCGCCAGGCACAGGCGGCGCCCGCAGCATACGCCCACTCCCCCGCGGCCGGCACAGAGTCCTCGAGGAGGAACCTGCCCGGCGCACGGCCGGAGACTTCTAGGGCGCGCGCACACTCTCCCAGCGAGTTCGCGTTCGTCATGCGCACGGACCGGGAGCCTGGCCAGAGGCCCCCGAGCCGTGCTCCGTCGACACCACATGGCTTCCTCCCGCACGGGGTGTACCGCGCTCGACGCCAGCGGCACCCGTTCGGCCTCAACAACTCCGCAACTGTCTACGCCCACCACCTCGACAAGCGCCGTCAGGACCGGGCGGCGGCAGAGCGGGAGGAACGTCCGAGCGTAATCCTACGAGCCACCACCGACCTGGAGATCGTCTACCCCACGCACGTCGACCGCGGCATCTCACGTGTCGTCGAGCCACCCCGGCGAGCCACCGTCGGAGAGTGGTACCGCGAGCTGCAGTCCCAGCACGAGCCAAGGCGGCGCGACATCAACAGCTCCGACTCCGACGAATACGACTACCACGACCCTGACCTCTGGGATCCCACCAGGGAGTGCTTCCAGCTCGAGGGGGACGTGGACGACGCCGAGGACGACGGCGACGACGACACCAGGCCGGCGCTCAACCTCGAAGAGCCCGGAGACGTGGCTGCGGCAGGCGGACCACACGTTCGGGGGAGGAACGAACCTCCGGCACCGGATGCACCACCTCAGCACAACGACGACCGGGCGGCGCAGCTCGCGCAGCTGCGGGAGGCGATCAACAAGGCTGAGGAGGACCGACAACGCCTGCTGCAGCTCAAGCAAGCTCTTGTGCAGGAACAAGCCCAACCTCGAGGCGCCGGCGCACGTGGCCGCGCGCGAGAGGTCCATCGACAGATCCACGAGGACGGGGCACCAGCACGCCCTGAGGTTCGCTTCCCGTGAGCCGGGCAGAACGTGGTGGCGGCCGCGATGCTGCTCCGCGATCTACCCGCCATCTCCAACCCTGACGCCAGGCGCATGCTCGGGGAAATGAAGAACCTCCTCGAGACAGCTGCCCTGCAGCAAGCCGAGAGCTCAGCCTCGCGCCGGCGCGGAGCGGCCTCGGGGAAAACAGCAGACACGCCCTGCAACGAGCGTGAGACGTCCGTCCACCAGCCGGACGCCTCTCGAGCCAGGCCAGTTCGGGAGCGGATCATCGACAACCGGCCACCTCGAGACCCCAATGACGCCCGCAACAACATCAACCGTCGGCGCAAGGACAAAGGGGCCGAGGAGCGTGGCTATAACGCCCATCGAGGAGGGCGCTACGACAGTGATGAGGACGGGCAAGCCCTTGAGCCCCCGGGCCCCAGGGTCTTCAGCCGGGCCATCCGCAGCTCGACCCTCCCCAATCGCTTTCGACCACCGACCAATATCGTGAAGTACGACGGGGAGGTCGAGCCCAAGCTATGGCTCTCTGACTTCCGCCTAGGCTGCCAACTAGGCGGGGCGAAGAGCGACGACCGCGTGATCATACGCCAGCTCCCACTCTACCTCTCAGACACCGCCCGTCGGTAGCTCGAGGGGCTCCCACCGGACCAGATCCACGACTGGGCCGACCTAGTCAGGGTCTTTGATGGGAATTTCAAGGGGACTTGCGTGCGCCCAGGCAACCCCAGGGATCTACGACGTTGCAGACAGACAGCGGACGAGCCCCTCCGCGACTTCGCTCAGCGATTCTCGAAGCAGCGCCTCGAGCTCCCCCACGTGCCTGATGAGGATGTCATCTCAGCGTTCCTCGCGGGCACGACATGCCAAGAGCTAGTCCACGAGCTAGGGCGCTACCGTCCCAGGACGGTCGAGGATCTAATGGATCGTGTCACCAGCTTTGCCTCAGGCGACGAGGCAGTGGGGGCCTTCTTTGGCCGCTCCACGGACAAAGGCAAGGCGGTGGCCACGCCGGAGGGCTCGACCAAGGGCAACAACGTCAAGAACCACAACAACGACAACAAAAAGAGGAAGAATAAAGGCAAAGGTCAGAAGGCGAAGCGCGACGCCGATGACGACGACGATGAAGAAGTATTCGTGGGCACCCTCGAGCATAAGAAGCCTCGAGGCCCCCCTGACGGGGCTGTCTTCGACAAAATGCTCGAGGACCCCTGCCCTTATCACAAGGGTCCCACAAATCACAAGTTGAAGGACTGCCGAATGATGAAGGGCTTCTACTCCAAGCTCGGCGACAAGAAGGAAGACGCGCCTAAGGGCAAGGACAACAATCGACGCAACGACGGGGACGCGGACGGCAACTTCCCCCCGGTGCGTGACTGCTACATGATCTACGGGGGCCCAACCGTCGGGCTCTCAGCTCGAGAGAGAAAAAAGGAGCGCCGGGAGGTCTTTGCACTCTACCACGACGCCCCCCGGTATCTCGACTGGTCTGATGCGCCAATCACGTTCGACCGTGACGACCATCCGAACCATGTCGTAAATCCGGGGGCGTACCCCCTCGTTGTCGACCCCGTCATCATCGACGTACGGTTCTCCAAGGTGTTGATGGATGGGGGCTCGAGCCTCAACATCATATACCTCGAGACCCTCGACCTCCTGGGGATTTCGAGGGACCAGCTCCGACCCAGCGTCGGGGGGTTCCACGGAGTGGTGCCAGGAAAGAAGGCCCACCCCCTCGGGCGCATCGACCTACCTGTTTGCTTTGGCACGCCGACCAACTTCCGCCGGGAGACGCTCACCTTCGAGGTGGTTGGGTTCCAAGGGACCTACCACGCCATCATCGGCAGGCCTGGCTACGCCAAGTTCATGGTGGTCCAACACTACACATACTTGAAGCTCAAGATGCCGGGGCTGAAAGGGGTCATCACCGTCGACACCTCCTACGAACACGCGTACCACTGCGACGTGGAGTGCGTCGAGCGTGGGGAGGCCAACGCCCATGTCGACTCGCTCGAGGCCCTGGCTGCCCTGGCCACCGAGGCCCCTGAGGCAAAGCGCCACGCCGGTACCTTCGAACCGGCAGAGCACACCAAGCAGATACCCGTCGACCCGACCTCGACCGACGGCAAGACGCTGACCATCAGTGCCAGCCTCGAGCCTAAATAGGAAGCAGTGCTCGTCGATTTTCTTCGCGCAAACATCGACATGTTTGCGTGGAGCCCCTCGGACATGCCAGGCGTACCGAGGGGAGTCGCCGAGCACGCCTTGGAGATCCAGGCCGGGTCCAGACCGGTGAAGCAACGTCTGCGCCGCTTCGACGAGGAGAAGCGTAGGATCATCGGCGAGGAGGTGCACAAGCTTTTGGCGGCTGGATTCATCAAGGAGGTATTTCACCCGGAGTGGCTAGCTAACCCTGTACTAGTTAGAGAAAAGAATGGAAAAATGCGGATGTGTGTAGACTACACTGGTCTAAATAAAGCATGTCCAAAAGTTCCATTTCCTTTACCTAGAATTGGTCAGATTATCGATTCCACTGCGGGGTGCGAAGTACTTTCATTTCTCGATGCGTATTCCGGCTACCACCAGATTAAAATGAAAGAATCCGACAAGCTCGCTACCTCCTTTATTACGCCTTTTGGTATGTATTGCTATGTTACAATGCCCTTCGGCCTTCGAAACGCCGGGGCAACATATCAGCGTTGTATGCAGCATGTCTTTGGCGAACACATAGGCAAAACCGTCGAGGCCTACGTCGATGACATCGTGGTTAAGACCAAGAAAGTCGGGGACCTCATCAGCGATCTCGAGACCACGTTCGAGTGCCTCCGCACCAAGAATGTGAAACTCAACCCCGAGAAATGTGTCTTTGGTGTGCCTCGAGGCATGCTACTTGGCTACATTGTCTCACAATGGGGGATCGAGGCCAACCCCGAAAAGATCTCAGCAGTCACGAAGATGGGCCCAATTCGAGACCTCAAGGGCGTATAGAAAGTGACAGGCTGCCTAGCCGCTCTCAGCAGGTTCATCTCGAGGCTAGGGGAAAAGGCGCTACCCCTCTACCGCCTGCTGAAGAAAACGGAACGCTTTGCGTGGACCGTCGAAGCCGAGGAAGCCCTAACCAAGTTGAAGGGGTTGCTGACTTCCGCGCCAATTCTCGTGCCACCACGACCAGCCCAGGGTGACGATCCCCCCGAGCCTCTCCTCCTCTACGTGGCCGCAACCACCCAGGTGGTCAGCGCGGTCGTAGTCGTCGAGAGACACGAGGAAGGTCACGCGTTACCAGTCCAACGGCCGGTGTACTTCATCAGTGAGGTGCTCTCCGAGGCCAAGGTCTGGTACCCACACATCCAGGAGCTGCTCTACGGCATCGTCATCACAAGGCGCAAGCTCCAGCATTATTTCCTCGCTCATCCCGTGACGGTGGTATCGTCCTTCCCCCTCGGAGAGATCGTCAACAACCGGGAGGCCACAGGGCGCATCGCCAAGTGGTCTGCTGAGCTGATGGGGGAGGCCATCACGTACGCTCTGCGAAAAGCCATCAAGTCGCAAGCGCTGGCGGACTTCGTTGCTGAATGGACCGGCACCCAGCTCCCGCTGGCACAAATCCAAGCCAAGCTTTGGACTATGTACTTCGACGGGTCCCTCATGAAGACAGGGGCAGGCGCGGGCCTGCTCTTCATCTCACCCCTCGGAGTTCACATGCGCTACCTGCTGCGCTTGCACTTCCCCGCCTCCAACAACGTCGCTGAGTACGAGGCCCTCGTCAACGGGCTGCGCATCGCCCTCGAGCTTGGGGTCCGACGCCTCGACGTTCGAGGGGATTCGCAACTCGTCGTCAACCAGGTCATGAAGGCCTCGAGCTGCATCGATCCCAAGATGGAAGCATACTGCGGAGAAGTGCGCAAGCTAGAAGACAAGTTCTACGGCCTCGAGCTCAACCACATCGCTCGAAAGTACAACGAGGCCGCAGACGAGCTGGCTAAGTTAGCATCCACGCGTGGCACCATCCCACCAGATGTCTTCTCGAGGGACATTCTCGAGCCATCCGTCAAAATCGGCCCGGGGGCTGGCCCCTCAACGCCACCCCTCGAGCCGGACACGGGAGCTCGACCTTCAACACCACCCCTCGAGAACGACCCCTCGACATCCACTGAGGCAATGCAGATCGATGCACCCACCTCTTCTTCATCACGACCCCTCGACTGGCAGACGCCCTTCCTCGACTACCTAACGAAAGGCGTGCTACCAGAAGACAAGACGGAGGCCCGACGCATAGCTCGAAGGGCCAAGACCTACGTCATCTACGGCGACGAACGAGAACTGTACCGTCGAAGCCCATCAGGAATCCTTCAGCGCTGCATCCCCCTCGAGGAAGGACGCAGGCTCCTCGACGACATGCACTCGGGGGCTTGCGGCCATCACGCAGCGTCAAGGACCTTGGTGGGAAACGCCTTCCGCCAAGCCTTCTACTGGCCAACCGCCATTGGAGACGCCAAGTGCCTGGTTCGAGCCTGCCAAGGGTGTCAGTTCTACGCCAAGCAAACGCACCAGCCCGCGCACGCCCTGCAGATGGTCCCCATCACTTGGCCGTTTGCCGTCTAGGGGCTCGACCTCGTGGGTCCCCTCAAGATGACAAATGGAAAATACACGCATGTGCTCGTGGCCATCGACAAATTCACCAAGTGGATCGAGGCTAAGCCTATAGGCGACCCCACCTCCGAGAAGGCCGTCGAGTTCATCTCTGACATCATATACCAGTTTGGGATGCCTAACGTCATCATCACCGACAATGGCACACAATTCACAAGCAAAAAGTTCACCAACTTCTGCGACGACAACAACATCCGCGTGAACTAGGCCTCGGTCGCATACCCTCAATGCAACGGGCAGGTCGAGCGCGCCAACGACATGATACTCCACGGGCTGAAGCCGAGGCTGTTCAAGACCCTCAAGAATTTTGGAAAGAGGTGGGCTGCAGAGCTCCCCACGGTGCTATGGGGCCTCAGGACTACGCCGAGTCGAGCCACCGGGTTCACTCCGTTCTTCCTAACCTACGGCGCCGAGGCCGTCTTGCCTACGGACCTCGAGTACGGCTCCCCTCGACTTCGAGCCTACAACGAGCAAACTGTAAGTGCAATCAAGCCCTATGTGGGTTTTGGTGTTGATGACCACCGAATTAGAGGACTAATGAGATTTGTTGAGTTGACAAGCAGGGAATAGCAAACGAAAGGATGGCATACATGACTGATGGGTATCCAATTGTTTTCGTGATGGTTTCCGACTTGAAGGAGGTTTAATTCATTTTCTATTTCGAATTTGAGTTTAGAAATGCCGTACTATCAAGAGGGATTCTAGCGCCCACAGTCAAATTGTGTTACCAATGCTCAATCTTTGCCAGATAGATACACATCCAGCCACCTTTCTAACCCCACAGGTTTCATATGGATCAGATCCTTTTGGGGAGGTCGGCAGTGCCGACCCTATGGTCGGCAGTGCCGATCATAACCGGATCGGTGGGCCCAGACTATATATATATATACCTTTTCAGAAAGCCCATAAGGGGCCGGTCAACCAGTGCTTCTTCCAGCTCGCGTTTCTGACCGTTGCAAAAGGCTCTTTCTCTCTCTCTCACTCCTCCATTGTTGCTCTCAAAGCTTTCAAGTGGATCTCTCATTCCAACCACTAAAACTTGAAAGAGAGGGCTGCAAAACTCGATTAGAGAGCAGATCCATTGATTCCCAAAGTCTCAAGAGCATTGGTTCACGTTTGGCCGGAGGTTCTAGGGTTTGTTACTCTTGGAGCTTGCTCCTAGCCGGCTAGGCGTCGCCCTTGAGCTTGCCATCGATTGTGGCAGCCTAGGGAGGTTTGTAACCAACTACTTGCAGCTAAGAAATCACCCCTCATCTCAAGAGTTAAGTCTCTTGACTTGAGAACGAGGAAAGGGCAAACCTAAGTGGTGAGCTTGAGCCTTGGTGGCGTACCTCAACAACGTGGAGTAGGTTAACCTTTGTGGTAAACCGAACCACGGGATAAATCTTGTGTCACCTTGTGCTTTGGTTTCCTTTCTATTTGTAAAGTGATTTCTAGGGTTTCGGTTCAACCTGTGCTTTATGTTTCTGCTATATCTGTGAACTGTTTAACCCTGCAGGAAACTCACTCTATCTGTCCTCATTCTGTTTCACTCTCACGCAGCTTGATTTTATTCCTGAGCAGGTCGGCAGTGCCGACTATAGGATCGGCAGTGCCGATCAGGCTATTAACCGAATTAGGTTTTGAGTTTTGACAGGCCTATTCAACCCCCCCTTCTAGGCCTCCAGAGATCCTACAAGTGGTATCAGATCAGGTTACCTTATATACGCTTCACCGCGTAAGGTATGGAGACCGGAGACGGTTCGGGTGGTGTGAAAAAGGACGATGTGCATCTCAATGATGAGAGTAGCGAGCTCAGCGCTTCCACAGAACATGACCATCCTCTTTCTCAAGCTCCAACCGACGTCGACAAGCCAGTCGATCCGGCTGAGAAAGAGAGAAAGAAGGAAGAAAAGAGACTAAGAAGAGAAGCTCGTGAAAAGCAAAGAGAGATTGATAGATTGCTCCAAGAGAAGAGAGAAAGAAAAGAGTTGAGAAGAAAGATCCGAGCAGCAAGAGAAGAAGAAAAGAAGGAGAAGGCCAAAGAAAAATCCAAGAAGAAAGCCGATCCTCCACCAAGTGACTCGTCAAGTAGCTCGGACGATGGAGATGATGATGAATCCTATCACAAGAAGAAAGGCAAAAAGAAGGAGAAGGATGAGGACAGCAGCAACAACAAGAAGAAATACTCCGCCGTATCCTTCAACTATTCTTATTTGACTAACCATGATCGCAAGTCTTTCATCAACGTGCCCGCGGGAAAGTTGC
The DNA here is from genome assembly GCA_009763385.1 of Coix lacryma-jobi var. lacryma-jobi. NCBI lineage: Eukaryota > Viridiplantae > Streptophyta > Magnoliopsida > Poales > Poaceae > Coix > Coix lacryma-jobi. Next base: position 135,662,880 of record CM019829.1, read on the forward strand.
CTCATTTCGATGGGACCAACTTCGCCAAGTGGAAGCACTTGATGAGGGCTTACCTTATTGGTCTTCACCCCGGTCTTTGGGAGATTGTGTGCAGGGGATTTGAGCCGCCGGTTGATCCCGAAGACCCCACGAATGAAGAGATGGTGGCTGTCCATCTCAACGGACAAGCTACAAGTGTGCTTCTAAGTGCATTAGATGGTGAAGAGTACAATAGAGTGATGGGTGTTGATGTTGCCAAGCAGATTTGGGATACCTTGCACATTGCCCATGAAGGGGTGGACAAGGTGAGGAAGGCTAGAGTTGACTTGTTGATGGCCAAGCTCAACCGGTTTGTGATTTTGGAAAATGAAGGGCCACAAGAGATGTTTGATAGGTTGATGACCATAGTTGGAAAGATTAGAGGCTATGGGTGTGATGAGTTGGATGATCACAAGGTAGTGAAAGTCATGTTAGAGGCATATCTACCATGAAATGAGACTGTGGTCACCTTGATTAGAGACAAAAGAAAGTTTGAGAAATTTACTCCAAATGATGTGCTTGGAAGAATATTGACACATGACATGCAAAAAGAAGAGGCAAATGAAAGAAGGAAACTTGGTGAGTTGCAAGCCAAGTTGGATGGGCTCAAAATCAAAGATGTAGCACTAAAGGCAAAGAAAACAAGCAAGCCAAGCACCTCAAACAAGAGCAAGGGCAGCATTCAAGCGATTACATACAAGGCAAAGGCACCTAAGCAATGTCAAGATCAAGAAGCTACAACATCATCATCAAGTGAAGAAATAAGTGATGGTGAGGATTGTGAAGAGATTGGTGACATGGCACTATTTATAAAGAAATACAACAAGAGCTTGAGAAGGCAAGGCTACAAGTTCACCAAAAGAAAGTTCCCAAACAAGAAGAAGAGGCTTTGCTACAATTGTGGTAGCACCGAGCACTTTATTGCAAAGTGCCCACATGAGCTCAAAGATGGCAAGTACAAAAAGGACAAGAAAGAGAACAAGCATGAGTACAAGAGAGGTCATAGGGACATGGGAGAAGCTCACATTGGTCATGAATGGGATTCAACAAATGAAGCATCAAGTGAGGAGGATGAGAAGATTGTAACCGTGGCCATTCAACATGCATCCTCTACACCAAAGCTATTTGACAACTTGACCGATGATGAGCATCACAACTCTCACATTTGTCTCATGGGCAAAAGTGAGAAGGTAAAATCAATTCCCATTCCCTCTCTAACTCTAAATGATATCTCTAGTAGTGATCTTAGTGATACCTCTAGTGATGATGAATCTAGTGATGAAGAGTTGGATAATATAACTAGAAACTTGGATAAGAAGACAATACTCTATATCACTAAGCTATTGGAGGAACTAGAAAAGGTTCAAGTTGAGCTAGCAACTAGAGATGATGATCTTATTGCACAAGAAAACATTTACATAGCTAGCAAGGAAGCTCTTGCATTAGAGAAGAGTGAGGTGGCTGCCTTGCGCAAGGCCTTGGCCAAAGAGCAAGAGAGCCATGCTATCACTAAGAAAGAAAATGTTGCACTTAAGCAAAAGCATTGTAGCTTGGACGAAAAGTACAAGGAGCTTGAGCTGCAATACAACTTTCTTTGGGATAGCAACTCACATTCCTCTAAGGCAACGAACGAATCTACTTCCTCCACTAGTCAAGGATGTGGAAAATGTTATAATCTTGATATGAATGTTTATTCCACTAACCTTGCAAATATGGAGGCAATGAGAAAAGAAATTGCTAGGCTCAATGAGATGATTGGTCAAGGGTGCAGCAATCAAGGTATACACATTGGTACCAAGAAAGCAAATGATCAAAACAAGCCCAAGTACATAGATGGAAGACATCCTCTCATCAAGGATGGTTTGGGTCACATAAAAGGAGGCAAGACCAATGGGAGAAAGAAGGTAAATGGGTATGAGTGTGTTCAGTTCTTGAGCAGGGGCAAGATTGGTACAGATCAGCCTGCACAGATGTCGGCACAACAACCTACCAAATCTGCACTGCCCCGCAAGGTCGGCAGTGCCGATCCCCGCAAGAAAGGGAAGGCTACCAATCATGTCCCTGGTCAGAACAAGCACAAGAAGATGGTATATCTGCCCAAGAAGGATGCTCAGAAACCAAAGAAATCAATGTGGGGCAATCCAAATGCCTACAAGTATCAACCAAAGGCACAATCTCCTCGACAAAGCTTGTCATCCTGTTTTATCTTGAAGAACAACAACAAAGGAGATGTGTATGCCAAGTATATTGGCAAAGGAACTAATGTTTACTTGCATACCTCTATTTGGGTTCCAAAGATTCTTGTAACTAACATGCAGGGCCCCAAAAACATTTGGGGACCTAAATCAAGGAACTAATTTGTCTTGCAGGCATACTCCTCCGGTGGATCAAGTTGGGTGCTTGATAGTGGATGTACAAATCATATGACCGGAGATAGGAGTATGTTCATTTCATACTCTCCCATGATCAACTCACATGACAACATTGTCTTTGGAGACAATTCCAAAGGGGGAGTAAGAGGACTTGGTAAAATTGCTATCACTCTCGATCATACACTTTCAAACGTTTTACATGTTGATTCGTTAGGATACAACTTGTTGTCCGTTTCACAACTTTGTGAGATGGGCTACAATTGTCTCTTTACGAATGAGGGTGTGGAAGTCTTTAGAAGGGAGGATTCCTCTATTGTCTTTACAGGTCATCACAAGAACAAGCTTTACCTAGTGGATTTCACTAAGGGCAAAGTTAATCTTGAGACTTGTTTAGTGGCAAAATCTAGCATGGGTTGGCTTTGGCACCGCCGACTAGCTCATGTTGGGATGAGGAACTTGGCCAAACTTCTAAAAGATGAACACATCCTTGGACTAACAAATGTTCATTTTGAGAAAGATAGGATATGCAAAGCATGCCGAGCCGGAAAGCAAGTAGGTGTACCTCACCCACCAAAGAGCATCATGACCACTACACAACCATTGGAGTTGATTCACATGGATCTCTTTGGACCGGTCGCCTACCTTAGCATCGGGGGTAACAAATATGGTCTTGTTATTGTTGATGATTATTCCCGTTTCACTTGGGTGTTCTTTTTGTATGACAAGAGTCAAGTGCAAGAGAAGGTGAAGATATTTGTGAGAAGAGCACAAAAGGAATTCGGTCTTCCCATCAAGAAGATAAGGAGTGACAATGGGACCGAGTTCAAGAACACCCCCGTTGAAGTGTTTCTTGATGAAGAGGGCATCAAGCATGAGTTTTCAACTCCCTATACCCCTCAACAAAATGGCGTAGTGGAGAGAAAGAACCGCACACTCATTGACATGGCAAGGACAATGCTAGATGAGTACAAGACGCCGGACATCTTTTGGTGTGAGGCCGTCAACACCGCTTGTCATGCCATCAACCGCCTCTACCTACACAAGAAGTTGAAGAAAACTTCATATGAGCTTCTAACCGGTAACAAACCGAAGGTGTCTTACTTTAGAGTGTTTGGGTGCAAATGTTTCATACTTAACAAGAAACCCAAAGTCTCTAAGTTCGCACCTAAAGTTGATGAAGGTTTCTTACTTGGTTATGGATCAAATGAGCATGCCTACCGTGTCTTCAATAAGACCTCCGGTCGAGTTGAAGTAGCGATAGATGTGACATTTGATGAATCTAACGGCTCTCAAGAAGAGCAACTTGATCAAAGTGGTGTAGGGAAGGAGGATCCACCTTGTGAAGCAATCAAGCAATTGGCTATTGGAGACATAAAGCCACAAGAAAGTGAAGTTGTTGATCTGGAGACTTCACCAGCAGCTGCCACAACTATTTCCGCTAACGCACCTGATGCAGGTTTGCAGCAGACCCCTGCTGCAAGCAGAGTGGTCGGCAGTGCTGACCACAAGGTCGGCAGTGCCGACCCTCCCTCTGCAGCAACTGCTGATCCATCTCCAGTGCCAAGACTGAATCTAGAGCCCATATTTGAACAAGAAGAATATGAAGGTTCAGAAGATGTACATGAAGATATTGAGCATCCCAAGCTGAGGCAAACGATACAACGGGATCACCCCGTTGATAACATTCTTGGGAGTCTTCGAAAGGGGGTAACAACACGATCTCAATTAACAAACTTTTGCCAATTTTACTCGTTTGTTTCCTCCTTGGATCCTCTTAAGATAGAGCAAGCACTAGATGATCCAGATTGGGTCATGGCCATGCAAGAGGAGCTCAACAACTTCGAAAGAAACAAGGTTTGGAAGCTTGTGGAAAGACCAAATACCAATGTCATTGGCACTAAATGGGTCTTCCGCAACAAGCAAGATGAAAATGGCGTGGTGACGAGGAACAAGGCAAGATTGGTTGCTCAAGGGTTCACTCAAGTGGAGGGCTTGGATTTTGAAGAAACATATGCACCGGTAGCTAGACTTGAAGCAATTCGAATGCTTCTAGCCTATGCTGTTCATCACAACTTCAAGCTATTTCAAATGGATGTAAAGAGTGCTTTTCTCAACGGCCCCATTCAAGAGCTTGTGTATGTAGAGCAACCACCGGGATTTGAAGATCCAAAGTTCCCCGACCATGTCTTTCAACTCCAAAAGGCGCTCTATGGGCTTAAGCAAGCACCAAGAGCATGGTATGAATGCCTTAAGGAATTCTTGCTAAAACAAGGCTTTGAAATAGGCAAAGCCGATCCTACACTCTTTACTCACAAAGTTGGAAATGATATATTTGTGTGCCAAATATATGTCGATGACATAATATTTGGTAGTACTAACCTTTCATTGTGTGAAGAGTTTAGTAGGGTCATGACCAAGAGATTTGAGATGTCCATGATGGGTGAATTGAAGTTCTTTCTTGGATTTCAAATCAAGCAAATGAAGGAAGGAACATTCATTAGTCAAACAAAGTACACTCATGATATGCTAAGAAAGTTTGACATGGTGAATGCCAAGCCCATCAAGACACCAATGCCAACCAATGGGCATCTTGATCTCAATATGGAAGGAAAAGCCGTGGACATTAAGGTATATCGCTCCATGATCGGCTCTCTACTTTACTTATGCGCATCTAGACCGGACATAATGCTTAGTGTGTGCATGTGTGCTAGATTTCAAGCTAACCCGAAAGAGTGTCATCTAATGGCCGTTAAGAGAATCTTGAGATATTTAGTGCACACTCCTAACCTTGGCTTATGGTATCCCAAGGGCTCCAAGTTCGATTTGCTTGGGTATTCGGATTCCGATTACGCCGGTTGCAAAGTAGATCGAAAAAGCACTTCGGGAACATGTCAATTTCTTGGACGGTCCTTAGTGTCTTGGAGCTCTAAGAAACAAAATTGCGTAGCCCTATCCACCGCCGAAGCCGAATATGTTGCAGCCGGAGCATGTTGTGCTCAGTTGCTTTGGATGAGGCAAACTCTATGTGATTTCGGATGTCATTTCACCAAAATCCCATTACTATGTGACAACGAGAGTGCAATCAAACTAGCAAACAATCCCATTAGCCACTCAAGAACAAAACACATAGACATCCGACATCACTTCTTGAGAGACCATGAAACCAAAGGAGATATCGAAATTCGTCATGTGAGCACCGACAAACAACTAGCCGATATCTTCACTAAGCCCCTCGATGAGACAAGGTTTTGTGTTTTGCGTAGTGAGCTAAATATACTCGATTCTCGTAACGTGGTTTGAAATATAGCATGCCTCTGTTTGCTCAACTAGCGACCTAGGTAAATGTTTGCAAAATCTTCATATTGTGCTTCAAAACGATTGAAAAATTACCTCTAAGAACCATGATCATTGCTTTGTATTGTTTTTATGTGTATGGTCATGATTCTTGGAGGACACATAGAAATATTCGAGATGAAATAGTTTCTTTAAGTTTCAGTCAGTTCCAGGCCAATTGGGCTGATCGGCAGTGCTGACCATAGGTTCGGCAGTGCCGACCTTTGAATCTGCTGACAGGTTCGGGTCCACTTGACCAGGCCATGGGGTGCCCTTCCTCTTTCCTATCTGCACCCCGTGACCCCCCCTCTCTCAGTTGAAACATCCAACACCATCTCCTCTTCTCTCTTCACCCAAAGGAGGAGACTTGTAGGGTTTGGCTCTCCCTGCCCCTTCGGCAGTGCCGAGTCCAACCCTGCCGTCCTGCTCATCCCCAGGCCGGTGCTGGTCCTCTGCCTCAAGCCATTGCTCCTTTCCTCAAGTTCTCTCAAGGTAACAAGGCGTCCTTTCCTAAAATCTTGCCCGATCTATGCAATGGATGGTTTCTAGTTATGGATTTGTGTTGCTGGTATATCACAAAGGTGTTAGGAACATGTTTAGGGGGAGGAATCGAGTGGATGTGGAATTCCATTGTCGGAGTGAACAGTGGCCATCGGCACTGCCGATGTTCAGGTCGGCAGTGCCGACCTATGCAGCCATCTCAGTTGCAGATTCTGCTGTTTCCTCGGTCAAAGGGCATCTAAATCTCCTGGATTCCTCAACCAAAACTTGTTTCCAATAACTCTTGTTTTATGACCCAATCCATGGCTTGAAACCCTAAGTTAATGTTTTGAATCAATGTTGAAATAGCTCATATTGTGAAAAGAATGATGTTATACAGGAAAAATTAGAGGAAAGAAGTAGAATTAGAATCTGAGTTGCTGTTAATCGGCAGTGCTGACCCTCTGGTCGGCAGTGCTGACCGTGCAGAAAATTTTCTTTTTCTATAGCAGCTCGTATTCTAACTCTAACTCTTTCTTCTAGTTATTTCTATATCACAGAAATTCTTTCCACATAAAGTTACTCATCTGATTCTATTTATGCATAGATGGAGGGTGGTGATGACCGTGGTAAGAGGAAGATTACTTCCAAGCAATGCACTCGCCGTGGACGGGGAAAAGCTTCATACGTCATGAGGACACAAGAAGAGCAGCAGCAATACAATGAGGAGCAGGCTAGGCTTCAGCAGGTTGGACATACTGCTAGATATGTGCTCTCCACTCCTCTTCATATCACAGAGTTTGATGACAACTATATGAGGGACAACACTAGTGAGTTTGAGGTGATGGAGCCACAAAACAGAAGGAGAATCCATGTGGATGACTACTCAAGGAGTGTTGTAGAAACCACCAGAGCAAGACAAGAAAATCCATATGTGGTGCAGAAAGATCATGATCTGGATTACAGGTTTTGGAATGCTTTCCATTCCAACTTCTACACTACTTGTATCATTGGGAGAAACAAGCCAACGGTGATCAAGATGCAGTACATTGACTTCTCTAATATGCAGGATAGGAATGATCCTGATTTTGCTTCAGCCGTCCTCATTTGTGATAGATATGAGCTGACAGATATAATGAGTTTCAGATATGATTGGAACCAGGAGGTCCTTGCTCAGTTTCATGCCACTTTCTACAGGGACAGGGATGCAGATGAGATTCACTGGTTGACTGATGGTATTCACTATCGGGTCAACTTTGTGACCTTTTGTCGCATTCTTGGTTTTGGGCAGCAGCACAGGTCCTACAGTCGCATCCATGATGATCATCGTTTCATGCCACATGAAGTAAGTTTTCTATGGGAGCATCCAGCTGCAGCTGATGGCAGGAGGACTGGACTGAAGAGCATATACTACATCATGAACAACCTCATTAGGAGCACGATCAACCCAAAGGATGGTGCAGCTACTGATCTTAATGGGTACATTACAAATGTGTTATCTCGTTTTCCTAATGGTGCCAAGTTTAATGTGCCTAGCTTCATTTGGGTTGAGCTCAGTAGTGCAGTGGAAGATGGTAGAAGGGCGCTGCCCTATGCCCCCTACATCATGTTTATGATTGAGAGAGTGACTGGTTTCAGGTATCCCAAGGATGGGACACATACTAGTTACAACATCAAGAAGTCTAGAGGTGGGGCAGTTGCTTCTCAGGTGCACAGGAGTGCTTCATATGCTCATAGAGAGGCACCTGAGTCTTCCAGAGGTGGCAGCAGGAGTGGTAGGAAGAACAAGAAATTTTGGAAGCTTGGATCTTGGATCAAGGCTATCTTTGCCACTTGCTCCTATCAGAGTGATGCAGTGTACAGGACTCACAGGTCCATGCAGGAGATGAGACAGGCTCAGGGACTTGCTCCTCTGTCTCCCTTGAGATCTCCTCCGAGGTTCAGTCTTCCAAACCTGTCAGAGTCCGATAATGATGATGGTAGTGATGATGATCAGCAGCAGCGGCAGCAGTCACAGCAGTATCAGGCAGAGCCCGAGTATAGTCATCACAGTGCTTGGGAGTTTCAGACGCTTGCAGCTTATCAGCGACAGTATCAGTATCAGCAGCAGCAGGAGGAGCAGCAGCCTCCTAGGAGGTCCGCTAGGTTGTCCTCTCGCTACACGGCGACCTCTCACCGTGGTGGACGTGCTCGCATAGAGTCAGATTCCGATGATGATGAGGGTGGACAGCAGGCTGGTACCAGTGGTGCTGGTGGTGGTGTTGACTGGGATGACATCCAGGATTCAGACGATGAGTGACTTTTCTTCTCTTCTCTTCTCTTTTTGGCATTTGATGTCAAAGGGGGAGAAATGAAAGGGGTCCAACCTTTTTCGACGCCATCTCGCTGCTGAGTTTATGTTTATCCGAGAGTATTAGTTAGGTTGTGAGTTTGAGAGGTTATCTATGTAATAACTGACTACCTTTAGACCTGTTTCATCTCGGATATGGACATGTGTGTTTAGTTCTATTTCAGCTTGTCATATTTGTGCTAGTAGTTTTATTTTATGTCTAATATCTGTTGTCTTTTTTTTCTGTGATCTGGCTGTTGAAGTCAGGTCGGCAGTGCCGACCCTCTGGTCAGCAGTGCCGACCTGTGCAACAGCTGCCAGACCTTGTTGTGCCTAATCTGCCATTTGAATCATGTATTATTCTGTGACAATGTATTTCTTGCACCCCACAGCAGGCATGGATGTAGGGAGAGGCCCCAAATATCACTAAATATGTGAGAGATGACCTTTCATGTCAATCTTTGGAAATTCAAATTCCATTCACATATTTAGGGGGAGTTCTCTACATCCATGATTCATAAATCTCAGCACCATTACATCTTTTGTAAGCTCTAATTGGGTTGCCATCAACTACCAAAAAGGGGGAGATTGTAAGTGCAATCAAGCCCTATGTGGGTTTTGGTGTTGATGACCACCGAATTAGAGGACTAATGAGATTTGTTGAGTTGACAAGCAGGGAATAGCAAACGAAAGGATGGCATACATGACTGATGGGTATCCAATTGTTTTCGTGATGGTTTCCGACTTGAAGGAGGTTTAATTCATTTTCTATTTCGAATTTGAGTTTAGAAATGCCGTACTATCAAGAGGGATTCTAGCGCCCACAGTCAAATTGTGTTACCAATGCTCAATCTTTGCCAGATAGATACACATCCAGCCACCTTTCTAACCCCACAGGTTTCATATGGATCAGATCCTTTTGGGGAGGTCGGCAGTGCCGACCCTTATGGTCGGCAGTGCCGATCATAACCGGACCGGTGGGCCCAGACTATATATATATACCTTTTCAGAAAGCCCATAAGGGGGCGGTCAACCAGTGCTTCTTCCAGCTCGCGTTTCTGACCGTTGCAAAAGGCTCTTTCTCTCTCTCTCACTCCTCCATTGTTGCTCTCAAAGCTTTCAAGTGGATCTCTCATTCCAACCACTAAAACTTGAAAGAGAGGGCTGCAAAACTCGATTAGAGAGCAGATCCATTGATTCCCAAAGTCTCAAGAGCATTGGTTCACGTTTGGCCGGAGGTTCTAGGGTTTGTTACTCTTGGAGCTTGCTCCTAGCCGGCTAGGCGTCGCCCTTGAGCTTGCCATCGATTGTGGCAGCCTAGGGAGGTTTGTAACCAACTACTTGCAGCTAAGAAATCACCCCTCATCTCAAGAGTTAAGTCTCTTGACTTGAGAACGAGGAAAGGGCAAACCTAAGTGGTGAGCTTGAGCCTTGGTGGCGTACCTCAACAACGTGGAGTAGGTTAACCTTTGTGGTAAACCGAACCACGGGATAAATCTTGTGTCACCTTGTGCTTTGGTTTCCTTTCTATTTGTAAAGTGATTTCTAGGGTTTCGGTTCAACCTGTGCTTTATGTTTCTGCTATATCTGTGAACTGTTTAACCCTGCAGGAAACTCACTCTATCTGTCCTCATTCTGTTTCACTCTCACGCAGCTTGATTTTATTCCTGAGCAGGTCGGCAGTGCCGACTATAGGATCGGCAGTGCCGATCAGGCTATTAACCGAATTAGGTTTTGAGTTTTGACAGGCCTATTCAACCCCCCCTTCTAGGCCTCCAGAGATCCTACACAAACCAACGACGAAAGGCTCGCCAACACCAAGGACCAGCTCGAAGAGACTCGAGACGTGGCGCTCCTCAACTCCGCGCGCTACCAGCAAACACTTCGACGCTACCACAACCAACACGTGCGCAAAAGGGACCTGGCGCTGGGGGACCTCGTGCTTCGATGGCTGCAAGATAATCGAGGGCGCCACAAGCTCACCCCTCCATGGGAGGGCCCATACGCCGTAGCTGAGGTGCTCAAGCCAGGAACATACAAGCTCTACGACGGTCAAGGCAGGATCCTGGCAAATGCGTGGAGCATATCTTAGCTACGTCGCTTCTACCCTTAAGGGCCTCGAGGCCTTTTACATTTTGTTGCTTTGTACAAACACGTCAAATATGAATGAACAAACTCGTGCACTGTCTTTCATTTTACTTAGCAACTTAAGGTAGCCTCGACCCTGCCCTGCTTAGGGTCGAGCCTCCCTCGGGGGCTGACAGGGGGGAACCTCCCCCCCAGACTCCGGAAAAAACGCGCTTTTCTTTTCAAAAATTCGACCCTTATCTCGAGTCGTATCTCGAGCGTACTAGCAACGTCTAAGTCCGTAGATACCTCGAGCCTCCAAGAGGCGAGGGGCGTCGACGTAGACGGCCACCCACGCCCCCGGGCTATGGTACCCTACCTACGCCTCCCCTCGAGGAACTCGTGACGCGTATCGAAAGAACATAGACCAAGCCGGTAGAAACTCGAGCTAGCGACAAAGAGAAATGATCGAATAAATTCGAAAAGAAAACAACTTCTTAAAACTAATAAGTCATACGCATATGATTGGCCTCAACGGGCCATAAGTCATCACATAAATTTTTACAAGGGCCTCGACGCCCAAATTTGGCACGCAGGCCTCATTCCTCATCAGTCTGGAACTCCTCTTCAAGACCTTCTGCCGCGGGCTCAGCCTCGACGTTCGGGCCAGGAGGAGGGGGGCCATCTACGCCACTGTCTGCATCGGGAGGCAGCACATCCTCCTCGAAGAGCTTCGCGAGCGCCGCCCCCGGCTTCTCCACCTTCTCTAGGATCTTGTCGACGCGACGATCGTTCCACTCTTCGTCCTTCCCCTCGATCTCGATGAAGCCCTTGGCGACGATGTTGACCGGGTAGCGGAAGCCGGAGCGGACGGCCGCAAGCGCCTGCTTTACGCCATGGTGGAGAGCGCTCTTGACACGGTCCCGCGCGGCCATATCGAAGAAGCACAGGGCATCGACCAGGGCGTCGCCTCGAGCCACCGCGCCCTCCGCCGTGGCCACCGGGTCGGCACCCCACATGGAGCAGAGCCTGTCGAGGGTGCCGCGCGCCCGCTCCGCCACCATGGTCTCACCCTGGAGTTGCTCCATGAGAGCCTGATTCGTCTCGCGGAGCTCCTCGGCGGTCTTCTCCAGATCTGTGCAACAAACAGAAAAGAGTAAGTCCGCGGCGCGGCAAGAATCTCAAAATCAAAAGCAAGACAAAGCCTGAAGATCACGACAGTACCTTGGCAGTGCACGCCCAGAGCGTCAAAGTCGCTGGTAAGGACCCCGACGCGCTGCTCGAGTGTATGCTTTTGGGACAGCACGTCAAGATTTTGGCCCCTAAGCTCCTCAACCAGCATGCCCGTCTCCGCAAGGGCCAGATCCTTCTGGATCACCTCCTGCCGCGCTGCCTCCGCCGTAGCCAGGGCGGTGGCGGCCTCGCCCTTGGCCTCCTCGGCCTCCTTCCTCGCCGCCTCCGCTGCAGACCGGGCGGTGGCGGCCTCGCTACGGGCGTCGGCCGCCTCCTTCTTCGACGCCTCCACCGCGGACAGAGCGGTGGTGGTCTCCCTCTTGGCTTCGGCGGCCTGGGTCTCCACCTGAGCGTCGTTGAGCCGGCCCGCCATCTGCGCGTTCCGGCCCAGCTCAGCGCGGAGCTCCTAGAGCTCCCCCTCCGCCCTCGCGAGGGTAGCTGCCACCCGTGCGGACTTGTCCGCCTCCTCCACGAAGGCACTCTCCGCCCGCGCCACGAGCTCGGTCACATCCTTGAGGAGCGACCGCGCCTCCCGCAGAACCCCCTGCTGAGTCGACCGCTCGACGGGGATAACGGCATCACATGGAGGCGGGGGCTCGAGCGGTAGCAGATCGCTCAAGGGGTGGCTCGTCTCCAAGCTCTCCTCCGCGCCGACCGAAGGACCGGTCGTCCCCTCCGCCTCGTTCCCGGCCGGCCCCTCAAGCCTCTCCTCCCTCGCTGGGTCTTCCGGCGTCTTGTCGTCCCCGGCCGGTGCCTCGAGCACCCCCTCCAGCGCCAAGCCCTTGACCGGAGACGGCTCCTTCTCCAGCTCCTCCAGGAGCTCCTCCACCGTTGGTATCTGCTCCACCGACGCCTCCCCCTCCTTCTCCTTCTCCGCGGGTGCGCGAGGCTCCGTCGGAAGGGAATCTTGTCTAGCGGGCCGGCTCGCGTCGTCTGGGATCTCGAGGGCCGCTGTCTCCTCAGCCCGAGACGATGACGGAGTCGCACCTATCTCGGGTGCTCCCCCCGAGATGGTCGCCGTGACAGGGGGTGGAGTAGCCCTCTCGGTAGGCGCCACCGGAGGAGGAGGAGGAGGAGGAGGGGGGGGTGCTGCGGCGGACGCAGTAACGGCGGGCTTGGCCCCAAGAGCCGCGGTCCCTGCTAAAAAAGAACAACGCCATTAGAATCAGGAAGAAGCCTCAACCCCCGTGGTTGACGGCGTCGGCCTCACCAAGATCCGCGGCGACCATTTGACTTCCCCGAGCCATGGCTGCTCGGGCCTTCACCAGCCAAGCGGCCATTTCAGCAGATGAAGGAGCCATACCTCGAGGTGCTTGGTCTTCAGCAGAGCTCGAAGTCTTGGCCCGCTTGGACACCGCGGGGTCCGCCTCCTGCCGGGAGCGCTTTTCCCTGAAAAAACCAGAAACGGCACGCATCACCAAAGGTAAAAAGGTAAAGCCTCACTACCAACGAAATTCAGAAACGTTACTCACCCGAAGCGACGGCGGGACTTCTTCCCCGAGTTGCCGGACCCGCTCGGGGGCTTCGAGCCCGCCTCATGGCTCGATCCATGCCCCTGAGCCATCTCCGCGTGGCTCGGATGGGGGGAAGGCTCCCGGTGCTTCCCGTGGCTTGACCCCGGCGGGGAGCTCTCCTTCTGTCCCTTGTCCCGGGGGGACGACCGCGTCTCCTTCGAGCGGTCCTCTTGGCGCCTTTCCTTGCACGGGCTCCGGGACCTGCTCCGGCGCTCGTGCCGGCGGTCGCGCCCCCCCCCCCCCCCGCGTCTGCCTCCTTCTCCCGGCGACGGTGCGACGATGGGCTCCGGGATCGCTCGTGACTCCCGTCACGAGACGACCGGGAGCTCCCCCCTCGACGGTCATGGTGGCGGGGGCTCGATGCCCCCTCATGTTGCCCGCTCATCTGCGGGCTCGACGTCGTCCTCGACGACTTACGACGGTCGGGCGCGGAGTCCCTCTCGGCGTGTTGACCGCTTCCCGAGGTCCGGCCCTTCTCGAGACCCCCCGCCTGGGTCGACGCGGTCGTGGCCTCCTTCTGCGCTGCGGCGGTGGCGCCCCGAGTTTGAGGCCTCTTCGCATCAGGGGGCACGTCCAGCGCGGAGCTCGACGTGTCCTAAGCCTCCGACGAGGCGGGGCCTAACGTGGCCTTCCGCTGCTGCGTCCCGCGCGATCCCTTCGCCGGGGGGATCTCCAGGATGTTCTCCTGCACAGAAGAGCGGTCAACCCTGATGTCGACGACCCCCGCACGCCTCAGACGCGCATCCATCCCTTCATCATCACTCTCCTCCTCATCGTCATCCTCCTCCTCGGAGCTCGTGGAGCTGAGCTCGGGGGACTCCTCTCCAGGCTGTCGGTTATGACGAGCCTTCGCTAGCCTCTGATCCCGATCCACCCGATGCAAGTTCCTCTCTTTCTCTTTCTTCTTCTTTGCGTCCTTACTCTCCTTATCTTTCTGAGCAGAGAGGCGCCTCACCTGACTTTCCGCAGCGTCCTCCCTCACCAGGAGCCTCGACGCGTGATATGTGAACGCCTCCTGCAAAAAGAAACTTGGTGAGAAAAACCACAAGGAGAGTAAACAAGGTTCGAAGAAAGAGAAAGGAGGGGAGCCTCGAAACAGCCCAGCTCGAGGAAGGCTTACCGGGTCGAGACACCCCGCGTCGGGTGCCATGGCGATCAGGTTGGTCTCCTCAGGGCGGAACAGCCCGTGGACCGTGACCGACACCCGGGAAACACCCTCGTTCCGGGGCAGCCTCTCCCCGGCCATCCTCGACCCGTTCAGTGCCTCGAGCGGGGCGTTTGGCCCCATCTCAAACAGAAGAAGGGGGCGGTCCGCCAGAGGAAGGACCCTCCGCTGATGGAACGCCCAGATGACCGCCTGGACGGTCAGTCCCTTCTCCTCCACCAGCGACCACATCGTATTCATCAGCGGCATCAGGTGGCGCTGCCTGTCCGCCACAACACCCCAGCTCCACTTCTCAGGGCGCGTGGCGATGACCCTACTGGTGTACTGCGGAAGGAGCCCGTCCTTGTTCTGCAGGTAGAACCAGTGGTCGTCCCACCCCGCCTGGTTGGTGGAAAGCTTGTAGCGAAGGTAGTGGCGGGGGACGTTGGCCGACGAGGGGCCGGTCCTCGCGGCGATGGTGAGGGAGCCCGCGCGCGCGAGCCTCCTCCCGCTCGGCTTCACGGCCTTGTGAAAGAGCTCGCCCCGGAAGAGGTGGACGAACATCTCCCAATGAGGCTCGATCTTCAGGTACCCCTCGCACACCGCGACGTAGATGGCGGCGTGCGAGATTGAGTTGGGGGAGAAGTGCTGCAACTCCACCTCGAAGTGGTGAGCCAGCCCCCGCATAAAGCGGCTCGGCGGAACGCCAAGCCCCATGCGGTGGTAGCGCGTGAAGCTCACCACGTACCCCTCCGGCGGGTGCGGCACCTGGTGGTCCGCCGACGGGAGAATCCACCACGCGGGCCCCTCCTGCGGGTTGGGGCGGAGAAGCCCCTGGTCCACCAGCGACTCCAACTCACGCTGCGTCGTCTTCGTCGGGCGCCAGTCTTCGGGCGGCAGCACCTGGGTCTGGGCGGCCATGGCGACGACGGCGCGGATCTGGGCGGCGAACGGGCGGCCGGGAAGGTTCCCAATCGCTAGCTTGGGGAGAAGGCATGTGGGAGCTACAGCGGCTGTGAAGGCAAAGACAAAGTAAAGGGTCCCTCACCCCTCACTCGATATTTATAAGAGAAAACCCCAACGGACGGGATCTCCCACGACAGAGGAAAGGTAACCACATACATTTAAAGCGCCCACCTAACCACGTCTCGAGTCGGTTGACAGGCACACGCGGCAATTCCCCATTCGCTCCACTACCGGGGCCCACCGCGACCGCCGCTCCGGCTTCCTATCCGTCGCCCTGGCGCCATGATCTCCATGCCCTGACGGTTTCCGCCTAAAAAGACGCGCCCAATGGGCAGAAGGATTCCAAACGACGGGGGCTTCTTCAAGAAGGTAAAAACGGGCCCCGGCCCTTCCAAGTCTCGAGGCAGCGAAGGCTGGCCTTCGAATAGGGTTCGACAGCCGGCTTCGAGCACCCGAGTCAGGGACACCAAGGGGCGCCACCCGCAGCATCGCTCGAGGGCCAAGCCCTCGAGGCCCCTCACGTGTATCCAAGGCAGGGCGCACGACATGCAGTGAGATCCCCTCGGAGGGAGGCATCGAGCCACCAGGTCCTATCGAATGGACCCGGCACTCCTACAGACCGAGCGCCCATGCTTTATGAGATCGCCTCCGGGCTTCAGTCGACCCTATCGAACGGGGCACGAGGTCTCACTTGGATTCCCCCGTTACCAGCTCACCGGGAACCTCGATACTCGCCCGCTCGTGGTAGTACGAGGCATCCCCCCTCGCATCCAATCGAAAGGACTCGCGGGATGACAAGCCAGGGCAACCGGCGTGCCAGACAACTCGAAGAGCCGGCCGGTCGGTTCAGCCTGGCACCCCTTGACGAAAGAGGGTCGAAGAATTCGGGGGCTCGACACTCCCGAACCTAAAAACGTAACTAACACTCACACTCGTGAAAAAGCCCACGAGGGAATCCTAACCACTCCCCCGTGGCCTCGGGGGCTACTGTCGGGGGACCACAGAAGGGGTACCCCCAATCAACGCAAAACAAATAAGTTAAACCTAGAGCACCAATTAATAAGAGACCTAACTAGTCCAACCCCTCGAGGCCTACAACGCCGGCCCGCCGCCGAGAAGCCCGGGCTCGCCGAAGCCTTACCAACCGCCTCGTGGTAGCTTACCTCTCGAGCCCTGGCATATAGACCTCGAGCCCGATACAGCCGTGCACCGGTCCTCGAGACCCAACGTGGGGACCTCGAGCCTCTCTAACACGGAAACCTATCCCTCGAGCAACACCAGACGTTGGACATCGGCCCCATACTGCGCAATTAATGCGTCCACCTACTCCGGTCACATCCTCTGGTACACAACGTGTGCCACAGTGAACCGGAGCCAGAGTCAAGCCTCCTTTTTCACCGCAAGCATGGGCAAAAAGGCACGAGTACAGCGCTGTTACGCCATGCCCCGCACTATAGCGCACTCGAGCCACTTCTCGAGACCTGGATTCCCGCTGCATAGCCGGGTTTTCCGGGACTTGCCCATACCTGCGGGGGCTCGAGCCCCCTCTGAAGGGGCCGCTTCGAGGTCGGCCCTGCGCCCCTCGAGCCCTGACTGCTTTCATGATATTGGAGGACAGGCGCCCCAAGACCCAGAGGGACCCTGACACGTCCTGTACGTGCCGGAATGGGCGCTGCACGGCCTCCACGTCGCCACGCCTCCACGTCCGCGCCCGGAATGGAGGCCACGCTTCAAGGACGCGTCAACAGCAACACCCACATCGGCTCCAGTGACCCCGACAAGACAGACTTCCTACCCTTCGTCGTTTTGGGCATTGTACACGCCACTTCTGTGTAACCCTGGCCTCCTCTTGGTCTATAAAAGAGGACACCAGGGCCCTTCATGGACAGGTCGACATAGGCCTAGACGGATACACACACACGAGACCAGACTCTCGTTCACGCTCATTGAGCTTGTATTGCCCCTGTACAAGCACTTAGGTGCAAGTAATACAAGAACCACCTTCCCCCGCTGGACGTAGGGCCTTCTTTGCCCGAACCAGGATAAACCCTTGTGTCATCTTGCATCACCATCCAGGAAGAGAGCACACGATCATATTACTAGTTGGTGTCATACCCCCGGGGTCGAAACACCGACACAACCTAACAGGCGTGCTCTTTCCTACTACCACAAACACATTATCTTTTATATATATATATATAAAACGGTAATCATCACGCGTAGATGTCCGACGCGACTTGACTCTGCCCCATGCCTCCTCCGCCGCTCACGCCGCTGCAGTCAACTCTGCCTGCGTCTCCCCTTCCCTATCCTCTCCCTCTCCCTCTCTCTCTCGACGCACTAACCGGGCCCGGCCATGACCGTTTCTACGCACTGGTCGGGACGCTGGGTGCAGGTGTCGTATGACCTGGGCGCGGATGCCGCCGGCCTGCGGCACCGCTGCTCCGTCCCTTGGCACGCCTCGCGCGTGCTCTTCACCGAAGAGAAGCTCGATGGTGGTGGGATTCCAGCGAGGTAGGTCGATCCTTCGTGGATCTGAGCTATTCCTTCCTCTTCATCCTCGGAGACTCCTCTCTCTCAACCTTTCTCTCGATCTGATTGTCTTCTTCCTCCTTCCCCTCCTGCCCCTGATCTAAGGATTTGGTGATGGCTAGGGTTGTGGTGAGTCAGATCTCGCACCTTGTTGTAATGATTCTTTTTAAATGTTGCAACAAATGATGTAGATTGTTGCCAAAGTATCTTTTTATGGTTCTTGTAATAGAAGATTCTTTGATGTTGTCGGAGTAGTTGTAAACATGTTTCAGTAGTTTTTTTCGTTGTCTCAACAGCTCTCTGTGATGTTGCTGTAGTTTTTTGTTTTGTTGCATTAGTTGTTCTTTAGCTTTTCGTTTGTTTCACCAGTTTTTATTTGTTTTGTTGCAATAGTTGTTCTTTACCTTTTTGTTTGTTTCATCTGTTTTTTAGTTTGTTTCATCAGTTTTTTTATTTGTTGCATTAGTGCAATAGCCTTTTTCTCTTTGTTGCGGCTGGGGGCATGGACTATGGTGATGAGTTGGTGGCGGGACGGAGGTGCTAGAGTCGATGAGGTTGGGGGCAGGGCCAGATCTGAGGTGTGCACTAATGCAGGGGCAAGGGTCGCGTTTTTCGTGTCGAAATGATGTTGGCCGCGTGCATATCTGTGAGTAGCGTGCGAAGGAAGTGCGAGCAGAGGTGTAGACGTATGGTTAGGGGTAACCTAGGTGGGTTCAGACAACGCGGGCCAAGCACAGAATGCAGAGCCTCAAGGTGCACGGTCAGGGTAATGTGCTGGAGCCGGCGTCCGGATGTTGAAGTCCGTCCGAATGTCCGGCGCTAGTGACTCCCAACTAATTAACTTCCGTTTTCAGGTCAAATTCTTAACGTTATCTTGTCGTACCAAGAAATGCAAGTTTTCTTTTATCTCGCTATATATACACTTAATCTCAGCAGTCTAGTGAAAAGCTAACAATTAAGAAGATGCCAAAAATGCAATAAAAACAAACGAAAATTTGCCACTAGGATTGAAGTCTAATAATAGTACCTTCGCTCCATATATTTTTAAGTTGGATGTGAATCAAACTAATTTAATTTTAATTTTTTACTACATTTAATATGAAAAACAGTATAAGATTATTACAATTAGATATATTATAAAATATATTACATGGAATAATCTAATAATACTTATTTATGAAAATCATTAATATATTTTCATAACTTAATATTTTTTATGCAAACAAAATTAGGATAGTTTTGCTAAGTATATTGTTTTTCTAGATAGAGGGGTTAATAACTACTCTCTTTAAGCACCCAAGAGTCCCTAGCCTCCCCACTGTTTTTCTAGAGAAATCTTTTGGCAACCAACGTCTGCCTGATCTGTACCAGGGCAGTACAGCAGCATTTCTTTGATCACAAAAACAAGCCATTCATTAGATTGCAGCCAGCATTGTGTTTGTGTCGTGCTTGGCCCATATCTGCAACCAAATGTGCCGCTGCTAGCTAGACTGACTTCCTGGACCGGCTTGACCAGTGCATGGTAAGCCCAACAAAGGCCCTAATCCAACAAGTTTCAAGGGGGCCGAGGCCGGAGAATCAAGGACCTCTTTGGTCCACTAGACTAACAACTAATTGAATATCTAAACAGTTAGACTAACTGTTAGTACATCAGTCATGGACTAGTTGTTAGTCGATTAGTCCACCTATATAAGCTAACAAGACTAGTTGTTTTAGTCCTATTCTATCCAAACAGTCCCTAAATTGTATGGACAAGGTCCAGTTATCTCATATGGACTCTCGATGATAGGTGTATATATAAAATTAATCACATGGCGGATCTGCTCCGTTGTGTATGATCTAGATAGAACAATGCTTTGTAGAACCATACTTTTAGATGAAATTGATAGATTTGTTGACCATATGATTTTTTTTAAGATACCACATGTCATCCATCAAGAATAGGGTTCTGACCTTGGATCATGCAATTTTATTGTTTTTTGATAGTTTAGAGGGTAAAACGAGAACTACAGATATTTTTTACAAGAATATCATATGTTTTAGGGAAAATTTCTTGCAATCCAAAATCCTAAAATATAGTCTGATACTCTAATTTCAAAAAAAAAATATAGGAAATTTATTTTAACTCAAAAAAGTATCAAACCAGTTCCATTTTTTTTTCTAAAATCATGCCATATCTTATGGTGATGTTCATTTGCTAGTAGATGCTCTTGTTATCCATACTTAATACTCCCTCCATTCCAACCCAAATTATAAGGCATTCCCAAAATCTTGGAGAGTCAAAGTTTTTCAACTTTGACCAAAATTATAGAGAGAAATATAAAGATTTATAACATCAAATTTGTATATTATGAAAATATAACTAATGAAGAATATAATTACACTTAGTTGGTATCATAAATATTATTATCTTATTATATAAATTTGGTCAAAGTTGAAAAACTTTGACTCTCCAAGATTCTTGGAATGTCTTATGGAGGGAGTAGTAAAGAGCCAAGGGATTCTTCCAAACGTTTTTTTTTTACTTGCTAAAGTGCCCTCACATCATCCATGTTCCTTATGTGATCCGCACTCATGACTCGAGCTCATACAAGTTAAACGATCCACGTCTATTTAAGATACAAAGTTCGATTCAACGTATCAGACGTCTATTTATTTTACCAATACCTATATCAATAGTTAATCTTTACTCTAAAAAACCCAAATGACATCGTGTGACTATCTCGTATCGCCCCGCCCGACGCTAATCACCCGCCCCGCGCGCTAATCCCTCGGCCCGTGCTCGTGTTGGCGGAACCGCCGCCCGCCCACGACGCCCAGCTCGCCCCGGAGCTCTGTACGACCAACGCACGACGCTAGCTTCTTCCCTTCTGCCCCCGTCCGCCGGTCCAGCCTCGACGCCGCCGGGAGGGCGCGACGGGATCCCTCGGTTGGCGGCCACGCCGCTCGGGCTAAGCCGCCCTCGCCCGGCCGCCGGGGCCGCGCCGCCCTCGCCCGACTGCCGCGCCGCGCTCGGGCCGCACCTGCCCTCGCCCGGTCGCCGCGCCGCCCTCGCCCGGCTGCCGCGCCGCGCTCGGGCCGCGCCGCCCTCGCCCGTCCGCCAGGGCCGCGCCGCCCTCGCCTTGCCCGCGACTTCCCCGGCGCTTCTCCTCGCCTCGCCCGCCACCACGCTCCCCGCCGCCTGCCTGCTGCCCCGTCCGACCAGGCGCCGGCCTCCGACGTTGTTCCCCGCCCGAACGAGCGCCTGCCTTGCTCCGCGGCGCCCCGACCTTCGCGACCCTCGGCCGAGGCCACATCTGGCCTTCCCCGCCCCGGCCAAGGCCCTTCGCGCTGCCCCGGTCGTCGCGACCTCCTCGGCCACGCAACCTCCCCGGCCGACCGAGCGCCGGCCCCTCTCCCTCGGCCGATCGGGCGCCGGCCACCTCACCGGCCTCCACTCATAGCAACTGTCGCCGCTGCTCGCCCCGCAACCTGCCTGGTTGCGCAAAGCTCCGCAGGTGCCGGCGACGACGCTGGAGCCTCCAAGCTGCAAAGACCCGCGCTTGTGGTACTGGTGAGCACCAAATCTTGCAAAATCTCTCAAATCACTTTATCTTGTGTGTGGTACTGGTGAGCACCGTATCTTGCCAAATCTCTCAAATCTCTATATCTTTAGTTACGGATTTGGATAGGTCAGTGAGCACTGCTGCAACAGAACTATAAATTTGGGTGTGTGATTCATGGTTGTTGGTTAGAGATATGTGCGATTGTAGTTGTGGGTGAAGGGACATGTGAAGAACAACAAAATAATTTGGTTAATAAATTTATTAGCACAATTTAGTTATATGGTCATGTATACTAAACTGTTTTTTTATTTTACTGAATCACAATTGTTCTGCTTCCAGTATTGCTGTAAACTAGAAGTTTCTGAAATTTTTGATGCTTGGGTTTCAAAAATGATTGCTTGAGCACGTAACCTGCTCGAGGTCTTCTCCTAAGGTTCAGATGGAGACCTCCAAGATTTGGGCAAACCCTGAAAGGTGTAAACTTGAGAGATTTATAAATTCAATATTTTTTTTTGGTCTTTTTACTACTTATAAACAATAAACAATTATCAATTCACACCCAGTGTCCTATATAGGATAGAAAATAAAGGATCTTGCCTTCACTGCTTGCCTTCATCCTCTCTGAAACATGACGTAACGTAGGCCCTGAGCCTTGTAGTCATATTTTGAGTGAGGATGTCAGTCCACAGGTCAGTAGACTGGGCTGTTCATCTTCTGAGGTTCTATCAATTTTGTTGTCTTCCACTATCCTTGATGGATCAACTTTTAGTTTATGTAGCCATGACTTTCTAGGTAAGCAACCGTAATCCTAAACACTTTGTGTTTTTTTCTAATCTTGTCATCAGCTAAGAAGTACGTGAGCATCATCATTGACTTCTTGTTTTGGCACATCCATTAGGTTTAATTCAGTAGGGCGTGGAAAGGCTTACAAATTACTTTTGTCATCAATTAGACTTTCCAGGTCCAATGGTAGGTGTTGTACTGCTCAATCAATTGTTTTTAACATCTCACACCATCATTTAAAGTTTGTTAGACTGTATTTTAGGAGTACTTTGTTTGGGTGGCACAAGCCTAATACATGTCTAAGTAGGACACTGCTTTGCATGATACACACTTCACCCATACTTGGCATTGTGAAAGTCTTTCATGTGCACAGTACTCATGAACTAGCCATGATCAGATCCCATGTGGCCCTGCTAGCAGAACCAAGCCTGACTGGTGATGAGGTGCAGTATATGCCATTATATTCCCTCTCCAATCCATGGTTACCATATAATTGCATCTGAATTCCTGCTGATATGTTGGCATTATAAATTTTGTCAACTAATAAGCCTGGTGAAGAACTTGACCTATAATAAGAATTGCATTACTAAGTGATGAGCTCATCCATTGTAGTAGGAAAAAACCATTGTAGTTGTAACTTCTTATAAAATATTTTTTAGTGTATGGGTTTTTCATTCTTATTGTTCACCATTCCATAGCATGTAGTATTGTTCTGAAACAATTCCAGCCATAAGCCCAAACACGCAGAATCTGAACCTGGTTATGGATCTGTGTGAATCTTTCTAATGTTTTTCATGATTATTTAAAAATTCAAGCTAATATAAATAGTGTTAATCAAGCTAATATTTATTACATTATTGGAGAACAAACAATTTTGGAGATGCAATCTGCATGGGAGGGCATCAATATGTTACACTGCTAGCTGTACAAGCCTTAGATTCATAGAGCTGAGAAGTAGACTTTCGTAGGTATTTAATTTTAAAGGGATTCTTAGGAACACATTGTACCATTTGTTGATTTTGGCATCCCTTATGGGTTGTTACAAACTTGTGGAAGTTTGCAGAATCTAAATCGGCACTTACCTTTTATAGCTGCAACTTGATTCAAAATATTTCGATAATGATTTTTCGGCTGCTACCTTACTGAAGTCAGGTTCTGCCCGTTGGAGCATGTGCGCTGAAAGCAAGGCAGGGGTTTAAATTTTGCAGCATATAAATAGCAGTCATGTCTGACCAATACTATTATAGGTATCAGCAGGTGTAAGAGTTATTTAGGCCGGACATAGACATGGTACTTTTTTTATGGGTTATGATAGATTATATTGCTGATGGATTGGATATAATAGCTAACTCTGGCCGGTTAATATGCACCTGCTCTCCCTCATCTATTTTCTGATGATCGGATATGATAGCTTGGCAACCTGCTAGGCTCAGGTAATAAATCCTCTATTTGCAAGGCACACAGTCACAAAACCGTGGAGTGATCAAACCTATGTATTTCACTGCACATTCAAGAAATGGAACCGAGCCAATGAATAAAGGTCGTTCTGTAAATCAGAAATACTCAATCCTGAAGATAATTTATTAATTTTGAGTAATCACACTGGTTTGCCCTGGACTCCATTTTAGTGTCTCAGCCTTTTCGTACTCAGCTTCCTCCATGGTATGGACATAAAGTGACTTATGCTATTCTGATCATGCAACTACCACTGCATTTTCTTTTTGCAGTGTCTGAGTTTGATAGCACATAATTAATTGTATTTCTATCAATCTTGATTGCTCGATTTATTGGATGGATAATCAACCATTGTAGCCAAATTAGCAGATATTTTTAGTATTTTCTAACAGGGAAGAGTGTATTTTTCTTATTTAGAATTAAAAATCATGTGCCTGTGCATTGGTTAATTATTCCATCCATCATCACAAAAATAGTATATGATTGCATTTGTAAGATCATGGCAAAGAAACAAGAAGCTAGAAGCCAGCCCCCCATTTTTCTTCCTAAGCAAAGAACACATAGTAAAACAGTGGTATAACCAAGCTTTTGTGCCAGCTACTATCAAAAAATTGCAATACAAATTCAGCTCTATGTTCTTGTCTCCTGCCTACAAACTGATATAACCAAGCTTTTGTGCCAGCTACTATCATAAGTTCATCACAACTGTAAATCAGTTAACTTTATTCTCTTTTATAAATTGCAGTAGGGACTGCCGTCCCTCCTGTTCCTTTTCAAAAAAAAAATGAAGCAAGAAGTGGTCACTTAGAGATAAAAGAACGAACTGTGTCCTTGACTCCTTGCTACCAGGGGAGCACGACGCAGAGATAAGATGGTCTGGTGCTACGCGCAGCAGCTTTGCATTGCATCGCGTGATCGACATGCTGGATCCTGCAGGGATACTATAATATAGGTATATGCTTTCACGTTCCTTACTGATTTTTTTAATTGTTTACATACATATAAAAAAAGATTTTCCCTTGTATATAGAAATGAGAGGCAAATAGTTATGACTTGTTGATATTAGATGCATATATTATAATATTATTGTAACCTGTTGATTGATATATCCGTAGCAACACACGGGCACTCAACTATTTCAATAAAAAATATGGGTGATCCTGCACCATTGGATGACAAGACTCATACTACTAATGGAGGTAAACAAAGATACAAATGCATTTACCCTACATTTAGTGTATTGTTTACATATTATTATTAATGCTAATGAAATGAATAGTATATTTGTATGTGGATGAACTACTGCAGGAATCGATTTTAGGGAACGCAAGAGACAAAGAGATAATGCTCGAACCAGAGCAATGTCTCAAGAGAAAAGAGATGAAATAAATAGAAAACGTCGGCAAGCATATAAAAGAAGAAAGGAGCAGGAGCACTGCCTACGTATCGAAACTACCAATGGTTGTATAATAGAATAGAAATGTTTGTGAATAATAATAATAATATATGCTATTATTTTTTCTTATATGTGATGTGTCACAATTGGTAGATGGTGAGGATGCATCAGACAAGGAAAATATGGATCCTAATAAAACAGATGATTGGTTGCATAGGAATGATTCAATCCATGCAAACAATATTGACGATGAACTTATTTCTAATCAATTAAAAGGTAATTTAATTGTTGACAATATGACATCCACCCACTTTTTGTGTTGGTGAATCTTCAGCAACTTTACTTGCAAACATGTGGATTGTTGATGGATATTTGATGTGTTTTGGTTGTTAAGCTACTATTTTAACTCAAACACAACTATGTAGGTGGTGAGGTAATTACTGATCGCAACATAATTATGAATCATCAGATGCAGTCACAACGCACCCAAGAACAGATCATGGCTCATCGTGTATCATCTAGGAAGAGCCATGCAAACATGACACTTGAGCAACGGGAACAAAGGCGCAAGCGACAGAGGCTTTATAATCAAACTCTGTCCCATAAGGAGGCAATGAAAATGGCTAAAACTCGCTCTAGGGAGGTGCAGAAACAGACCTTAAACAGTGAGTCCATCGCGATGGAGAATCCACTCTTTAATCCAACGATGGAGTGGCCCACTCCAAACTCACCTGGTGTCACACCCTGAAATTTGCATTTCTAACATTAGAGTTAAAATAATTTATTTATGAATTTTTTGTGCTCATAAAATATAGGGAAATAAAAATTTTCTCTCTAAATTAAAATTTATCCTAGGGTTTAGAAACTTGTTTGTGCATTCATGTTGGAGCATTTGAGTTTTTGTGATGTGTGGTTTTTGGTTCAAAAATCCAAATTGTGTTCAAAATGGTTTAGAAATGATTTAAAAACAAATTTCATAAGAAAGAGATTTAAAAATAAAGACCTTTTGTTTTCAAAAAGTTTGGAAATAAAAAGAAAATGCAAAAACCCTTCCTTTCCCCCTCCCCTTCGGTTTTGGCCCGAAGGCCCAGCTCCTTCCCTCACCCTCACTGCTTTCGGCCTGCTCCCACTCTTCCCTTTCCTCCCTTTTCCGCCGGCCCAATGCGCAGGCCAACGGCCCGGTTCGGCGCCCGCCTTCCCCCTCCCACTCCTGTTTTTTTTCTTTCTTTTCCTCCTTCGAGCGGCCGATGACGCCAGGCCAGCCCAGTGGGATCGGGCGGCCCAACTTCCCCTGCGTGGCCTGCTCCAGAACCGAGTTGCATCTGTTCTGTTTCGCTGACAGGTGGGACCACCCTGTCAGGGTCATCTTCTTCCCGAGCCGTTCTCCATCCGGACTCTGCTCTGGCCGGGAGCTCTTCTCCTCCCCGATTTTATCTCGACCGAAACCCTCTACGGCTCCTGATCCTTAAATAGCGAGATCCAGAGCCGTACGCCACCTCTGCAAAATCCTGTATAGCAAGCCGTCGCCTTGCCCAAAGCTCGCAGGGCCGCCGTGAAACCCTAACCCGCCGCCGCCGCATCAATCTGCCTCGGTGTCGCCTTGCCAGCGCTGTGAATCCCCTCCGAAGTTTCTCCTAAGGATAAGGAACCTGTAGGTACCCTCTTTGTATCCCCTCTCGCCCCACCTCGTTTGGTTCTGCTCGCCGTCGATTTCAGAGCCGCCGTCCGCCGTGCCAAGAAATCCGCCGCCGTCGAGCCGCTTCGAACACCATCTTCACCGCTGGTAAGTTTGCCTTGAGTTCCTGGTTCGTTTGAACCTATTCCCGAGGCCTCTACCGAACCCTAGCCCTAAACCGAGCCCCACCGCCGTATTCCGGCGATGGCGCCGCTGTGTCCCCTGTCTTCTCCGGCGAACAGCGCCACCCTAAGCTTCCCGATCTAATCTGAGCCCTTCATCTTGAATCGGATGGCCAGGAAAACCCGATACCTCTTCGCGTGGCCGTTTTGCAGAAGAGTCCTTATGATTTTCCGAGTCCCAACCCGTGCTCCACCTTGACCTATTCATTGAGTCTGCGAAAACTTTCAATCTAGCCCCTGCGTTTTCTCCTAAATGAGGCGCAGTCCAACTGAAATTCAATTTTGTTTTATTTATTTAAATCTGCGAAAATCAAGTTTTGTCTTATTTACAGTTTTGCCACTGACTTTAAACTCCTATAACTTCTTTGTTTTAACTCCGTTTTGAACCGTTCAACTTGCGTTAGATTCGTTCCGAAAAGTTCTTTCAAAATATATAACTTTCACCACTGTTTTTTGTAATTAAAATTTGTGTTAAATCTAATCTAATAATTAGTGTCTTTAATCTTGTTTAGTTCATATCTTTTTCGTTTCAACTCCGTTTAGAGTGATCTTTGCGTCTGTGTGACCGTAGTGGCACGTAGATTTGTTTCCAAAACTTTTTATCTTGTTTTATTGTGATTGATGTACTGTTCTAATTATAGGCTATGTTTGCTTTGCATGACTGCTTTTGGATGCTTGTGTGGTGTTCTGTGATCGTATGTCCAGTCGGTGAGTTGTACGTTGGTGATCAAGAAGAAGTTCGTGATCAAGAGTTCAAGATCAAGAGTCAACCTTTGGAAGTATACAAGTCAACAGAAGAAGGATCTTGAGTTTAAGGCAAGTATAGCAATCGAGTTTTCTTTTCGCAGTCATGATCATGTTACTTAATTAATGTATGCATCGAATGATAAAAATGACTTATTAGCAACTTAAGAAAATATCTGTACAAGAACCTTCGGGATTTACAGTGCAACTGTTGGGGGTTATATGGCTCTGGCTTTAGCTCAGTATGAGGACCTTTTCTAGCTTGTTAGAGGTTACCGAAAGGCGCAAGAGGGGCTCCGATCTGTATGGTCTTGGCCGACCAAGTTGGTGCATTTTGTATTTTGTTAGTCACCGCTTGTAGGGGAGATTCATGCTTATTGATGGGGAAACCTAGCGGCCTTAACTTGTTAGACGAACCTTTGAAAGGCTTCATCGTGAACCCTGCCGACTTTCCTTGGAAGTGAGTTAAGAGGCTGATCACCTCGGGCGAAAGGGCAATTCACGTCTCGCAGTGAAAGTGTACACCTTTGCGCAAAGTTTATTAAACTGATATATCAGCCTTGCTCAAGGACACGAGCGGCCTTGAAGACTTTTACATTTATGACTTTTGTTGGTTAACATGTTCATTATTTACCGTTTTATGCTATTCATTATTTACGTTACATTGATCATGAGACTTGGGATCTATATCACTTGTTGCTATACTTGTGGAGTTCGACATGGACTCACTCTTGCTTTTCCCCACACCTCAGAGAGTTAAGCTTTGGAGAAGCTTAGGCTTGTGGTCAACCAGTCAGTTGTTCCCTGTGAAGTTGGTGTCTCCATCTGAAGATCGGAGTGTCTTTCCGCTGTCTGCTCTTTAAGGTTATGTTCTTTTGTTTTATATACGTTATATAAGAGCATTGTCTTTCGATATTACCCTTTATTTGTAGCTATATGTGAGATTTGACTTCCTGGGCTCACATATGGTATATACCTGGTTTTGTTCTTAAAACCGGGTGTGACACCTGGGCCTCGTGGACCCACATTAAGCCCCAGTGATTGGGCTGTCCCAGAAACCAGTGCAACACCTATTTGCCTCCCACGAGCCACTGAGGATACAAAAGACGACGACGATGAGTGTTGTGACACATTGCCTGCTCATATCACACATAGACGGAAAGTTCCATCTGGCCAAAGACATGCATTGTTAGCCCGTCGTAATACTGAGTTTGAGTGCCGCATCGGTCAGAACACAGGAGAATCTAACAATGATGATGAATGCATGACTGGAGACTATGTGTATGAAAATACATACTTACCTCAGTCAACTGTGTCCAACAACGGTAATTAATGAGGTCTCACTACCCCTGTCATTGACATGAAACAACTTTATTCCTATCTCAACCATGTACATGTTGTGATTGACAGAAACCGTTGGACCAAGCAATCAAAATGCATCAGCTACACCTGAACAACCATTATTTGATGACACCGGTAATTTGCACTATTATTAACATTCTAGATGTTGTATGCTTTCCTTTATTGTTACCCAACTTGTGATGTCTCATGGCACTGTGACGATACAGATGATGATGAGGGCGACATATTTGAAGATGATGAGGAAGAGGATGAGGGATACCTATTTGCTGGGCAAGGTAAGTTACCAAATGCCGTATACCTTTCTAAACATCTACTCCAATATCTAACCTTTATTTTGTGTTATGATGTCATTTCATTAGAGGAATCAGATGATGATGTACAAAGTGATAATCCTGAGGACGATGTGGCTTCTAACCCTGAAATACCTGACCCTTACGAAAAGGTCTACAGTAACATGCTTACAGAGATACACATGCTACAACCTGTCCCTAATTGCCACCACTGTGGTGCAAAGAGGTTTCCAAAAGAACCACCTGGGTTCTGTTGCCGCAATGGAAAGATCAAGCTGAGTGAACCAGTTGTACCGGACCAGCTCATGAGGCTTTATACGAGCACCACCGACGCAGATGCTAAGCACTTCCGCCAGAATATTAGGTTTTTCAATGGACACTTCTCTTTCACTTCCCTCTATTGTCGCCTCGATAGTGCTACTGCTAACATGAGGAACACCGGCATATATACCTTTCGTGCACATGGCATGATGTATCACAACATAAGGTCATTTGGGAGAGAAAATGGAGTAGAGCCTAGGCATCTTGAGCTTTACTTCTATGATGGCAATCCTAGCCTTGAGTACAGGTACCGAAGGTGTCGTGAAGACAAGTACAAAAAAGATAGGGAAGTCATAGATAGACTGGTGGCCATCCTTCGTAACAACCCGTACTCACAAAAATTTTGAAGAATAGGGCAGGCTGAAGATCTCGAGGACTATCGTATTGAACTTAACCTTGATCAACGATTGGACCACAGGACATACAACGTACCGATGGCTGACGAGGTGGCTGCTGTTTGGGTCGAGGGTAGTGAACTCCTTGGTCAGTTTCAGAACAGTGTTATCTTGCATGGGAAAGATAGGAGTAGGCATGGAATCCGATCATATCATGGATGCTATGACGCTCTTTCATACCCACTCTTTTTCCCTAACGGTGAGCTTGGATGGCATATGGATATCCCAAAGAAAGATGTCTCTATGGAGGAAATCAATGCGGCTCGTGCCCTGCGTAAGGCTCGTAGTGGTACAGAAGAAGAGGAAACAGGTTTGTTAATCTCCTTATTATTTTCATGTATACCAAACCGTTATCCTATATATAAACAAATCTAATACCATAGTGTTTTTCTGTAGAATCTTCAGGAAATTTATGTGTTTCCCTGCGTGACTACTACTGCTACAAGTTCCAGATAAGACCAGGAATCTTTAATCCCATACTTTATGGCCAGCGTCTTTTCCAACAATTTGCGGTGGACACGTACATGAAAATTGAGAGTTCTCGATTAGATTACATACGCAATCATCAAACAGAGATTAGGGCCGACCTCTACCAAGGATTGATTGATAGCTTGCATGCTGGTGAGGGTAGAACTGAAGCTATTGGAAAGCGGACGGTGATGCCTACATCGTTTATCGGAGGCCCAAGGGACATGAGGCGTAGGTACTTGGATGCCATGGCATTGGTGCGAAGGTTTGGAAAACCAGACATCTTCCTATCTATGACATGTAATCCAAAGTGGGATGAGATCACGCGTGAGTTGTACCCTGGACAAACAGCTCAGGATCGTCCAGATCTTGTTGATCGGGTATTTAGGGCGAAACTAGAAGAGCTTAAGGATAAGTTGCTAAAAAGGGTATCCTCGGAAAGGTTCGCGCACACGTGTATGTTGTAGAGTTTCAGAAGAGGGGTCTACCACACACACATTTTCTGCTAATCATGGAGAGAAAGTACAAGATCACGTGCCCCGAGCAGTATGACCTTCTCATCTCAGCTGAGCTCCCAAACAAAAAGAAGTATCCAGAACTGTATAAAATGGTCACAAAGCATATGATGCATGGCCCTTGTGGAGATCTTAATCGCAATTGCCCATGCACAAAGGGTCGTAAATCATGCAAGAACCATTACCCGCGACCTTTCTGTGATGCCACATTGCAGGGGCAAGGATTCGTACCCAGTTTACAGACGACGTGATGATGGTAGAAAAGAAAAGGTCCGTGGGCATGACCTTGACAACAGATGGGTCGTGCCTTACAACCCATACCTCTTACGCTTGTTTAATTGCCACATCAATGTTGAGGCATGTGGGAGCATCAAGGTCGTCAAGTATTTGTTTAAGTATATTCACAAGGGTCATGACCGCGCGTCTGTTGCTGTGAGAGCGGCTGACAACGAGGACAGTGAAGGAAACATTGACGAGATCAAATTGTATAGGGATGCTCGATGGGTAACTCCTCCGGAAGCCTTATGGAGGATATATGGTTTTGATATAAGTGATAGGTCTCCTTCGGTGTTGTCCTTGCAACTCCATCTTCCTGGCATGCACATGGTGTCATTCTATCGGCGTGAGGGTGTTCGACGAGTGCTTAATCGTCCAGGTGTTGAAAGGTCGATGCTTACAGCCTATTTTGAGAAGAACAGCACGTCTGAACATGCTCGTGGTATACTGTATCGGGACTTTCCTGAGTACTATAAGTGGGACTCACGAGATAAAACATGGGTTATGAGGGCACAAAAGAATTGTATAAGACAGATCGGAAGAGTTGTATGTGCTAATCCGGCCGAAGGGGAGCGTTACTATCTTAGGGTTCTTCTAAACCATGTTGCTGGTGCAACCTCCTTCACTGATCTAAAGACAGTTTCTGGTAGACTCGTACCGACTTTTCGTGAAGCTGCAGAAAAAAGGGGCCTTATTGAAGGAGACGACACATTGCATGAGTCCCTTGCTGAAGCTACTCAGTGGATGATGCCATGTGCACTACGAAGGCTCTTTGCAACAATCTTGGTATTTTGTGAGCCAAGTGGTGTGTTGGAACTCTGGGAAAAGCACAAGGAGGCAATGTCAGAGGATTACAAGCGTAGGAACCAGTCAAGCTTCGCAGTGGAACAGATGGTCCTCATAGATATTTGGAACTTGTTAAAATCAATGAACATGGACATAAAAGGAATATCCGCTTCCTCATATCGACGACACATATGATCCGTCTGGGGATATTCCTAGAGAGATTTTCGAGGAGGCTAACGTTGGAGTTAGCGCTGATGACTTGGAACTATCAAATACCCTTAACGAGGAGCAGCAGGCTGCTTACAATGAGATTATGGCTGTTGTTGATAGCGAGCATGGGCGTGTGTTCTTTGTGGATGGACCTGGTGGCACCGGAAAGACTTATCTATACAAAGCCCTGCTTGCGACTATACGTAATCGAAACAAGATTGGTGTGGCAACAGCAACATCTGGTGTTGCAGCCTCAATATTGCCTGGAGGCAGAACGGCACACTCGCGCTTGAAGGTTCCCCTCACCCTTGAAGATAAGGCCTTTTGCACCTTCACAAAAGAAAGTGGAACCGACAAGTTGCTTCGGACTGCATCTCTTATTATTTGGGATGAGGTGGCAATGATGAAGAGGCAAGGTGTCGAGGCACTAGACAATAGCCTTCGTGATATTATGGATTGTCCTAACCTTCCATTTGGGGGAAAGACTATCGTGTTTGGAGGAGATTTTAGGCAGGTTCTCCCAGTTGTTAGGAAAGGGTCCAGGGCTCAAATAGTCGATGCCTCGCTGCGGATGTCATACCTTTGGGATTTCATGCGACATCTCAAACTGGTGCGCAACATGAGGGCAAAGAGCGACCCATGGTTTGCGGAATACTTGCTACGCATCGGGGGAGGCTCTGAGGAGGCTAATAGTGATGGTGAAATCCGGCTTCCTGATGATATATGCATACCACAGACCGGTGAAGACAGTGATCTTGATACACTAATTGACTGCATATTTCCTGCCCTCAATGCCAATATGCCGAACAAGCACTACATCACATCACGAGCAATATTATCGCCACGAAATGACTGGGTTGATATGATTAACATGAAGATGATAAGCCGTTTTCAAGGGGATGAGATGGTGTACCATAGCTTTGACAGTGCAATGGATGATCCAAACAACTACTACCCATCTGAGTTCCTCAACACTTTGAACCCCAGCGGTCTCCCCCCACATGTGTTAAAGCTCAAGATTGGGTGCCCGGTCATTTTACTAAGGAATATTGACCCTGCGGCTGGACTTTGTAATGGAACACGGCTGGTGGTTCGAGGGTTCCAAAGAAATACCATAGATGCAGAAATTATGGTTGGAGACCATGCCGGAAAACGAATCTTCTTACCACGGATTCCAATATGCCCCTTGGATGATGAGATGTTCCCATTCAAGTTCAAGAGGAAGCAATTTCCTATTAGACTCAGTTTTGCCCTGACAATTAACAAGGCACAAGGGCAGACTATCCCCAATGTTGGTGTGTATTTGCCTGAACCGGTATTCTCCCATGGTCAGTTGTATGTTGCGTTATCCAGAGCCACTGCCAGATCGAACATTAAGATCCTTGTCATCCCACCCAGTGATAAGAAGGATGAAAAAAGGAGGACAAACATAAATGGTAAATACACGAAAAATATTGTCTACAAGGAGGTTCTCACTTAATGATAAGGTATTGTCTTATGTTTTGTATTTCTGTTATGATTTTACATTTATGTATTTTTGACATAAGTTGTATCTATCTGAATTTCAGGTGACAGAGGAAGTCGAATAGAAATGAGAGTCAAGTAGTTATGACTTGTTGATATGTTGATTAGATGTATATATTATAATATTATTGTAACCTGTTGATTATGGTTGTAGCTTAACGAGTGAGACACGTTGGTTGTTGTTTAAAGGAAAAAATATTACAGTTTCTCTGCTTACACCAATATTTAAAATTATGAGTTTAACATACTTTCTCTGTCACGCAACATCTAGCCCGTACATCGATTTTTGTGTACGTTACATGACCGTAGCAACGCACGGGCACTTAACTAGTAACTACTATTAAAGAGCGAACTGATTCTTCTGTCCGTCCTTTTTTACTTCCTAGAGAGTCTTCAACATATTCTCATACAAGTTATAATAACCACACACGTTCGTGGATCCAGTGTGTATTAGAAAAGGTGATGCGTCATTTATATAAATCTTTGAGTTACACAGTACAAGGTGTACGTTGCGGTACGGTACACAGGCATGTTTCCTAGTCTGTTATCTTTTTGTTTATTTTCTAAAATTTGTTTTTGTCATTCACACTTCGATTTCTGCACTAACAGGTCATAGACAGAATGAAATGTTTATATTAAGGGCCTGTTGGTATAAGTTTCTTATTGCCAAAAATAAGATGAAACTAGAAGCCATGTTGGTATAAAAAAGCCATGTTACATAAGAAAGTGTCATTCTGTCTATGACCTGTTGGTATAAAAAAGTCATGTTACATCGAATGTTGCGGCATAATTTAGTCTATTAAAAATAGACGAATAAGAAAATAAATCACATATTCAGTCAGGAAGCCGTGAGATAAATTTATTAAAACTAATTACTATCATTAGCATATATTTACTATAACATAATATTGTCAAATTATATACTAATTAGGGTTAAAAATCGTCTCGTAAAGTTATCGTAATCTGTATAATTAATTATTTTTAGTCTATATTTAGTATTTTGTGTATGGGAACGTATCTAGTGCAAACCACAGCCTTTGTGAAAACCCATGCAAACCACGATAAAAAAATCGTCTAAATTGACAAAAAAATCACACATGTAGATGATACGATGATACACAACCTTGTAAAATATCTTGTCCAAAATCGACTTCGTTTGTGAGTTATAAAAATAACAAATTTTAAGCCAGAAAGTATTCCACAGGATTTGTTAGAAATTTGTTATTTTTATATCTCACAAATGAATTCGATTTTGGACAAGATATTTTATAAGGTTGTGTATCATCATATCATCTACATGTGTGATTTTTTGGTGAATTTAAACAATTTTTTTTGTTGTGGTTTGCACGGGTTTTCACGAAGGTTGTGGTTTGCACCAGATACGTAGTGCAAACCACAGCCTTTGTGAAAACCCGTGCAAACCACGATAAAAAAATCGTCTAAATTCACAAAAAAAATCACACATGTAGATGATATGATGATACACAACCTTGTAAAATATCTTGTCCAAAATCGACTTCGTTTGTGAGTTATAAAAATAACAAATTTTAAGCCAGAAAGTATTCCACAGGATTTGTTAGAAATTTGTTATTTTTATATCTCACAAATGAATTCGATTTTGGACAAGATATTTTATAAGGTTGTGTATCATCATATCATCTACATGTGTGATTTTTTGGTGAATTTAAACAATTTTTTTTGTTGTGGTTTGCACGGGTTTTCACGAAGGTTGTGGTTTGCACCAGATACGTTTCCTTTGTATATGTCTAAACATTCGATATAATGTATGAAAAGTTTTTAAAGTGAAAACTGAATAAGGCCTCAATAAAAAATTTGCGATCGCGTCTGGTACCGGAAAATGCCATCGACATCATCAACAAGTACAGCAGGACTTGTTGCTTCGTTCATGTAAACAGGCAAACACAGCCACCATAGTTTCTGTTTCCGACATGCATGCATGTCGCGATGTGCGGTAGATGGGCACCAGGGGGTGAAGTCTTCGTTGCTCTTTTGTCACTTTTTTTTAATTAAAACACAGGGTAGATAGATGTTGAGGAATTCAAAAGTGATGGGAATAGTTTTGATAAAGAAAAAAAGGGATTTGCTAAAATTAAAATGTCTTTCTTTTAGACAATGGTTATTGCTAAAAATAGGAGCGAAGCAGTCCCAAACATCCCTTAAAGAACGAACACATACATGCAGAGAGAACTAACTTAGGCTCTAGTAAAGGAGATCCCATTTCATATATAGGCCTTGTTTAGTTTCCATCCAAAAAAATATCCACTCATCATATCGAATCTTTGACGCATGCATGAAGTATTAAATATAGACTAAAAAATAACTAATTACACAGATTGTATGATAACTTTGCTAGATGATTTTAAACCTAATTAGTTCATAATTTGACAATGTTGTGCTGCAGTAAATATACTCTAACGACGAATTAATTAGTCAATCTTAATAAATTATTCTCGCAATTTTTAGACGGAAATATATAATTTGTTTTTCTTATTAGTCTATTTTCAATAGACTAAATTAGTGCCGACTAAAACTTTTCGCCCACGAACTAGGCCATAAAGCTCTCGGTCGTCTTTTGTTGGGGGAAAGGACCCTCGGCAGAAGCGCCGATCGAACTGGTGCTCGAAATTAACCCTCGCGCAACGCCTGTTGTCCTTGCGAGGTCCCTCTCCTATTTGGAGACCGTTACCCTAACCCCCGGACGCGGGTTCGACCCTCGTCGCTTTGTTGCATTTCCGTGCAGGTCTAAGTCGACGGTCGCACTACAGGAAACCTTCGCTGACTCACAACGCCACCTTCGCTTGGAGCGAAGGTCCAGGCAAGCGGCGAGTGTGCGCTGCCCCGGAGGCAAGCGAAGCCGAAGGTCCGGCGAGCACGACCGAAGGTCAAACCTTCGGTCTTCTCCCTCGGAGGCAAGTAAGGCCGGAGGTCCGGCAGATGGCGGAGGGGCGCGGGCCCAAGGGCGAGCGCGGCCAAAGGTCAAAACCTCCGCACCTCTCCCCAAAGGTGAACAAGGGCCAGGTGGCGGCGCGTTGGAGGGTGGCCGATTAGGGTTTCCGCTTTGGCTGTGTACTTACGTTTTTGCCCTTCCTCCCTGTGTGGAGGCGAGGAATCTTTCCTGTACCCTTTTGTAATTTGGCCCATACCCCTTGGCATTCCCTATAAATACCAAGGGAATGAACAGTGTAAGGGGACGACTTTTCGGGAAATTAAGCATCTTCCACTTCCGCCTTACCTTCGCTACCGCTTCCGACGCTTGGCCGCCTTCGCTCTTCCCCCTGCACAAGTGCGGAGGTGGGGCAAGTGCGTTTCCAACAGTTTGGCGCCGTCCTGGGGAGCCGACGCTTATTCTTAGTACCCTTTGCCGCCTCGATTCCGACCCTTCCCTAGACACACCGCAGCCAACAACCAATCACCACACAAGAAAAAGAAAAGAGCATAATATGCATGCAGACGTCACGGGAACTGAAAAAGACAATAACCACCGGAAAACAAAAAAAAAGCGGGCTAAAGACAAAATAAACAACAATGAAAAGGAAAACAAACAAGAAAAGCTACCAACAACAAAAACACACACACAACATGTCCCCAACAAAAAACTAGAAGAGACGAACAAGGAGAACAACAGAGATAATAGCAAAAAGCCACACACGCGGGAATGAATAGAAAAAGAACACCCAACAGGCAGCACACAAAAATCCCTGTGGATTACGTGGCAATTAACCATCAGAGAGTTGACAAAAAAAAATCGAAAAAGGACACGGTCAGGAAACAGACGACACAAACACGACACGCAGAAAGGATGAAAGGGATGGGTTAAAGGGGAAGAATGAGGGAAAGTCAGATACAGAATGCTCACAACAAGAACAGGAGAATACCCGCAGAGTAGAAAAAAAGGCAAGAAGGGAGGTGGAGAATTGCGTCACCCGTGGAGTACATAGGGTGGGCAGAAGACTCTAAAGACAATTCGGCGGGATAGATGGGGGGGTCATCGGCAGGCAAAAGGGCCGCAAGCAAGAAAGAAAAGGAGCAATAAAAAATTCGCGAAGAAGATATGATGGAGCTGAAAAAGGAAGCCGAACAGGAAATCAGGAAGGCCGCCGGTTCACTGAGGGAAAAGGGCCGAAGACTGAGTAGAAGAAAAGGACAAGAAACGGAAAAAAACGTCAGGGTCACGGGTATAAACAGCCGAAGAAAAACACCACACAGCGGGAGGCATCAAGAAAGAGGGGGATCACTACTCCGCTCGAACGGACAAAACCAACCCGCAGAAGAAGAAGGTGAGGACAGAACCCGCGAAGAATACACGTCCAGGGTTCTATCGAGAAAATGGTCAACAGGGGGTAAAGATCCAAAGCGTTGGGGTGTGGTGGGTGGGGGAAAGAGTGAGAGCTTAAAAACACGAGAAAGTAAACAGCAGCGAAAGGAGCAGAGGCCAAGACAAGGATGATCAGTAACAGTCACGAAAAGTCTGCAACCATCAGATTCGCAAGGTAACAGCGGAAAAACCGCCAGAAGTCACAGGGGAAAGAAACAATCAAGAGACGAAAGAGGAAAAAAAGGGCGGGATGCAACCAGGAAGCGAGAGGGAGAAGATCCGAGCGTCGATACTCAGTTAAAAATCTGCAACAAGGTAACGTGCTGAAGCAACGGAAGGGCCGGGGAGAAAAGAACGACACGGTCGAAACGGCGAAGAGCTCGTGTGCCCGAACACCCCACAGACGAACCGCAAACCAAAAGAGGAATAACATGGCGGAGTAATTCAGCCGGGCCCGGTCCGAAGCGGTGGTTCCGAGCAAAGACGAAAAAAGTAACATCAAAACACCGACTAAGTCGGGGAGGGTCCCGACCGGTGGAAAAAGTCTCAATGTGATGTCCGACGCGTTGTGGCCCCCCCTGTCGTCTCTTTTCCCCCTGCCACGTGCGAGGTGGGGCAATGCGTTCCAACAGTTTGGCGCCGTCCGTGGGAGCCAAGTCTGAAATGGCGGGAAAACAGGAGAGCACCTTTCGACGAGGGACCCAGCGCGTTGCTAGAGAGACGGCGGCGGTGGTCCCGCCTTGCTGAGGAAATTGTACAGAGCCCTCGGAGGAGAGAATTCACCCCCGGAACCCCAATCCCTGGGCCCCCCAGGCCCGTGTGGCGACGCAGCCGCACCCACCACTCGGAGAAGAGAAGGAAAGAAAAGAGGTGGGCACTCGAGCCCTTGAAAGGCTCGAAGCTGAGTCTTGCAAGAGAAGAAGAGCGCCTAATCAGCTCGAGAAGCTAACCGATTGGCGCTCGCGATCAGACAGAGGCCGATGAGGCCAGGAGCAGTTCGCCGTATGGAGGAATCCCTCGCCGCGGCAGAAGCCGAAGCCGAAGGCTGGAATGATGAGGAGGTTCCCCCGCCGCAAGGGGGGAATGAGGGGCCGAATCAAGATAACCTTCGTTACCATCCACCACCCCCACCACCACCAGTACACCCAGACCCATATCCTGTGAGACACCCAAACTTCCGCCAACTCTACCCAGATGAGAGAGAACAAAACCTTCGCATTCAGCGAAGGCATCAGCAACACCAAATGCCATACGATCCAAAGTCACCACTCTCCCAAATACTCCAAACCCAGCCCTGGCCACCATGCTATAATCCACAAAACCTACCCCGCTATGATGGACTTTCCGACCCTCGCCAGTTCATCATGAGCTACGAAGCAGCGGTTGCCGCAGTAGGCGGTGATGAATCAACAATGGCAAAATCCTTTGTCATCATTCTGCGAGACATCGCACAAACTTGGTACAGCAACCTTCGCCCCGGAACTGTGGATTCCTGGGCCACCCTCAGAGACAAGCTGTGTACAAATTTCAAGGGCATCACTCCAGCCCCGTCAAACCCCATCGAGCTGTTCAATTGCAAGCAAGAAGAACGCGAGCCGCTCCAAGATTACTGGCGAAGGTTTATTCAAATCAGAGCAAGGACCCCGGGGATATCTGACGAGGCTGTCATCCTCGCTGCAGTCAGTGGCCTGCGCCCAGGACCATGCTCCTCAAAATTTGCCAGAAAACCGGCAAACTCAATCGAAGAGTTGCATGAAACAATGGAAAGATACTGTAGAGCTGATATGGATTTCAGAGCGAAGTCCGATGCTCGGAGGTCTCAGCAGAGGCCACAGCCGAGGCCTCAACCGAGAGAAAGCAACCTTCGCCAAGAGCAAAGCAACGTCGGTGCGATCAACAAAGCAACAAATTGCGAAGATCAAAGACGGAACGCTCAACCTCCGAGCAACCAAGCCCCGCAGGTTTTGCCACCTCCGCCGAATCAGCGGTACCAGCAGCGAGATCCTGCCAAAATGTATTGTCACTTCTGTGGAATGGGAAAGGGACACACAACAAAGCAATGCGAATGCTTCGCCAAGGGTAAAGAATACCAGGAATCCAGGAAAGCTGCTTCGTCCGACACCCGAACCATCAACCACACCAGGAAACCAAGTTTCCACCCACCAAATCCCCCATACCAGTATACCCCCATAAACTACGGCCTACCTTCGCAACAACCCTCTTACACTCACCACCCACTCTACAACCAAACCCCTTATCAGCCAACCACCACCCCACAACGCCAAAACCCACCTTACACAGTCACATACCCAGCTACCCCCCAAAACCAAATTCCAACAACATACCAAGCTAGCAACGCTCTGCCACCACCACCGCCAATCCCCGCGTTACCAGCACCACAACCTGTCAAAGCCGAAGCCCCGAGCCAAACGACCATCAACAATCCAACATCAACCTTCGGTGTGATTCTAGCTATCACCGGAGGTTCAAATGAAGACCATGGTAACAAACGGCAGAGGAAGGAACATGCCAGACGCGTTCACCACGTGGCCGTCGAAGGACCACATAAATTCGGTCGTTGGTCTCACATCCCCATAACCTTCGATTCCAGTGACATGAAGCTAAGAGATTACCCTCACACAGATGCTATGGTGATCGAAACCAACCTCGCTGGGTGGACTGTCACCAAAATACTGGTCGATACAGGAAGCTCCGCTGACATCTTGTTCGCTTCAACCTTCGACGGCATGAAGCTTGACAGAAACCTTCTGCAACCGGCCGACAACCCCCTATACGGTTTCGGTGGTCAACAAGTGAGAGCCGTCGGGAAAATTTCTCTGCCTGTGACCTTCGGCGACCAAATCAACTGCAGGACGGAACATATAACATTTGATGTCGTCGACATGTTCTACCCATACAATGCCATTTTTGGCCGAGGGGTCACAAACGCGTTCAATGCGGTCATCCATCCCGCCTACCTATGCATGAAACTTCCCGCTCCGAAGGGTGTGGTCGCAGTATTTGGGGACCAAGACATTGCAAGGACAGCTGAAGGGAACGTAGCCCCGGGGCAACGTAATGTACACAATTTGTCCAAACCTCAAACCCCCGGTATCAGCGTCGAGGGCGAGGTCTGCAATGACAGAGTGAAGGCAGCGCCAAAGGAGGAAACCAAACAAGTCCAACTCTTCGAGGGTAATGCCAAAAGAAAGGTGATCATTTCAGCCAATCTAGGCCCTCAATCAGAAGGCAACCTCGTCACCTTCCTCAGAGAAAATTCCGACACCTTCGCTTGGTCCGCAGAAGACCTAAAAGGAGTCAACAGATCAATGATCGAGCATAGCCTGAACATCAAAACAGGCTATCGCCCAATCAAACAAAAGCTTCGCAAGATGTCAGAAGAAAGAAAGGAGGCAGCGAAGGCTGAGGTAAAAAGGCTTCTGGACGCAGGCGTCATTCGCCCAGTCAAATACCCAACTTGGCTCTCAAATGTGGTCCTAGTCCAAAAGAAGAACAAAAAATGGCGAATGTGCGTCGATTTCACTTGCTTGAACAAAGCCTGTCCGAAGGATGATTTCCCCCTCCCAAACATAAGCACCCTGGTTGACAGAGCGGCAGGTTGCCAAATGCTATCCCTCCTTGATTGCTTCTCAGGCTATCACCAGATCTGGATGAATGAAGAAGACGAAGAAAAAACAAACTTTATCACACCCTCGGGCACCTTTTGCTTCCGAAGGATGGCAGAAGGTTTGAAAAATGCAGGCTCAACCTTCGCTCGCATGACCTCCGAAGTTTTCAAGGATGAGCATGCTGTCTCCGCCTATGTCGACGACCTAGTCGTTCAGAGTGAACTAAAAGAGAACCACATACCAGACTTATCGAGGGTATTCAGCAACCTCCGGTCCGCCGGACTGAAACTAAACCCAGAAAAATGTGTTTTCGGGGTAAGCGAAGGTAAATTGCTAGGTTGCATCGTCTCAACCAGAGGAATCGAAGCCAACCCTAAGAAGATTGATGCCATCATGAACATGGAACCTCCGACGACCAAGAAAGCAGCTCAGCGTCTGACCGGTCGTTTGGCAGCACTTAGCAGATTCATCTCAAGATCCGCAGAGCGAGGGTTACCCTTTTTTGAAACACTCAGAAGCAACGCTCCATTCAACTGGGGTCCCCAGCAGCAAAAGGCCTTCGAGGAGTTGAAAAAGTATCTGACCAGCTTGACTGCCCTAACCAGCCCAAGCAAGGGAGACTTATTGTTACTCTACGTCGCAGCTTCGCCACACGCAGCAAGCGCAGTCCTCA
The DNA here is from genome assembly GCA_009763385.1 of Coix lacryma-jobi var. lacryma-jobi. Lineage (NCBI taxonomy): Eukaryota > Viridiplantae > Streptophyta > Magnoliopsida > Poales > Poaceae > Coix > Coix lacryma-jobi. The sequence goes on from CM019829.1 coordinate 135,705,433, forward strand.
TCAAGGAGCTCCGCGAAAACAACAAAACCAGACAAGCCCCAATCTACTATGTTTCAGAAACCCTCGAAGGCCCAAAGAGAAATTATTCGGAGCTTGAGAAAATAGCATACGCCGTCGTCATGGCATCAAGAAAGCTCAAGCACTATTTCCAGGCGCACGAGATACATGTACCTTCGACGTACCCTCTCGAGAACATTTTCAAAAACAACGAAGCCGTTGGAAGAATAGCAAAATGGGCAGTCGAGCTTAACAGTTATGTTGTAACCTTCGTTGGCAGAACAGCGATCAAATCACAAGTGCTGGCTGATTTCATAGCAGAATGGACACCCGACCCTCGCCCCGGTGAGCTGCAGCAGGACCAGTTTTGGATCGTTTACGTCGACGGAGCCTGGGGTGCAACTGGAGCCGGTGCCTCGGCCATTCTAATCTCGCCTTCCGGGTCGAAGCTGAGATACGCACGAAGGCTGGACTTCAAATGCACAAACAACTCCGCTGAATATGAGGCTGTGATTCTGGCACTTTCAAGGTTGCGATCGTTATCAGTCCGAAGGGCACTCATCAACACAGACTCTCAAGTCATTGCGGGGCACATTGAAAAGAACTACAAAGCAAAAGATCCAGAGCTTCAAAAGTATTTTCAATATGTCCGAAGGTTAGAATCTTTCTTCCTCGGCATAACCGTAAAAGCAATATCGAGGACTGAAAACAGCGAAGCAGATTGCTTAGCCAAAGCAGCCGCGCAGCAGCTACAGCTCCCTCCGGACGTGTTCTATGAGGTTTCCACTCGGTCAGCCTTCGAAGCTTCCGAAATCAGCATCAAGCTGATCAGCGCAATTCAGTGCGAGGATTGGAGAGCACCTATCATGGCCTACATCAAAGGACTCCATGAACCCAGCTCCAAAGAAGAAGAGAACAGACTAAAGCAAAGAGTGCGAGGGTACAAGATTGTGGATAACACCCTATTCAAAGCTTCGGTAACCTCACCTTGGCTCAAGTGCGTGTCACAGTCCGAAGGTAACGACATTCTCAAACTCATCCACGAAGGTATATGTGGTTCACACAATGGCCCGAGGGCACTAGTAGGAAAGGCTTTCCGGCAAGGTTTCTACTGGCCAACTGCGCTGAGAGATGCTGAAACCATCGTCAAGAAGTGCGAAGGTTGTCAACTGACAGCAAAAAACCAAAACACCCCAGGGGCTCCCACAACCCTCATATGCCCAACCTGGCCTCTGCAAAGGTGGGCAATGGATCTCATGGGCCCACTACCGACGGCTCCGGGGAACCTTCGCTATGCGGTGGTAGCCGTGGAATATTTCACCAAATGGACCGAAACAAGACCGCTGTCCTCCATAACCTCCCTCGCAGTAAAAAAGTTTTTCTGGCAGCAGATAGTTTGTCGCTTCGGAGTCCCCCAACATCTAACCGTCAACAACGGCACCCAGTTTGACAGCGAGGTTTTCAAAGAATTCTGTGCACAAATCGGAACAATTCTATACTTCGCCTCAGTCTGACACCCGCAGTCCAACGGTCTAGTCGAAAGAGCCAACGCAACAATCTTCCAATCCATATCCAAAAAGTTGCAAGGCAGACCCAAAGGCAAATGGGCAGACGAGCTAACTTCAGTCACCTGGTCTCGCAATACCTCCGAATGCAGAGCAACCAAATTCACACCCTTCAAACTTTTGTTCGGCGAAGAAGCCATGTTACCAGAGGAGCTAAAATACGTTTCACCGAGAACAACCCTCGCAAGTGATGAGCCAGCCAAGCTAACTGACAAAGACTTGCTAGAAGAAACAAGATGCAGCGCAGTTCACAACCTTCGCAAGTATCAGGAAGAGACCAAAAAATGGAGAGATAAAAAGGTCAGAATCAAAAACCTGCAGAAGGGTGACCTCGTCCTCATCCGTAAACAAAACGCCAGCATGGCCGGAAAGTTCCAGCCTAAGTGGACAGGCCCGTTCCTGATCGCAGAATGCAATCGTCCAGGCTCTTTCCACCTCTCCGACAGCGAAGGTAATATCCTACCACACACCTGGAACATTGACGACCTTCGCAAATTCTACCCATAGCGGAGCCTTAGCGAGCCCTCGCGTTATGTAATCTTTGTCACATACTATCTTATCTACACTCATGTACTTGACAAGAACAGGAGCTGCACTCTTTTTCCTTACGAAGGGGCGTAAGGTTTTTTAACGAGGCAGTATCCAAAGCATTAATACAGGCTAGAACCCCCAAAAAGTAAAATCTCCAACCCTCTACTCCCAAACATCGAAAAAGCGGATCTCTTTCAAGAGCGCTACATTCGATGAAAACCTGCTAAGATTGCTTCAAAAAACATTCCTTTTCTTTTCAAAGCAAACTTCACCTCCGCCTAAGATAAGGGGAGGAAAGTCGAGCACCCTGGCACAAACGACAGGGGCTCGCAAAAAGCAAACTCACCTCCGCCTAAGATAAGGGGAGGAAAGTCGAGCACCCTGGCACAAACGACAGGGGCTCGCAAAAAGCAAACTTCACCTCCGCCTAAGATAAGGGGAGGAAAGTCGAGCACCCTGGCACAAACGACAGGGGCTCGCAAAAAGCAAACTCACCTCCGCCTAAGATAAGGGGAGGAAAGTCGAGCACCCTGGCACAAACGACAGGGGCTCGCAAAAAGCAAACTTCACCTCCGCCTAAGATAAGGGGAGGCGCGAAGTCCAAAAAGTCGAGCACCCTGGCACAAACGACAGGGGCTCGCAAAAAAGCAAACTTCACCTCCGCCTAAGATAAGGGGAGGCGCGAAGTCCAAAAAAGTCGAGCACTCTCGCACAAGCAAAGTCAGGCCTCGGGCGGGCGCGCATTCTCCGTCTCGCCCGAGCCCTCCAAGCCAGGCCTCGGGCGGGCGCGCATTCTCCGTCTCGCCCGAGCCCTCCAAGCCAGGCCTCGGGCGGGTCCACTTTCTCCGTCTCGCCCGAGCCCTCCAAGTCAGGCCTCGGGCGGGGGCGCATTCTCCGTCTCGCCCGAGCCCTCCAAGTCAGGCCTCGGGCGGGCGCATTCTCCGTCTCGCCCGAGCCCTCCAAGCCAGGCCTCGGGCGGGTCCACATTCTCCGTCTCGCCCGAGCCCTCCAAGCCAGGCCTCGGGCGGGTCCACATTCTCCGTCTCGCCCGAGCCCTCCAAGCCAGGCCTCGGGCGGGTCCACATTCTCCGTCTTGCCCGAGCCCTCTAAGCCAGGCCTCAGGCGGGTGCGCATTCTCCGTCTCGCCCGAGCCCTCCAAGTCAGGCCTCGGGCGGGCGCGCATTCTCCGTCTCGCCCGAGCCCTCCAAGCCAGGCCTCGGGCGGGTCCACATTCTCCGTCTCGCCCGAGCCCTCCAAGCCAGGCCTCGGGCGGGTCCACATTCTCCGTCTTGCCCGAGCCCTCCAAGCCAGGCCTCAGGCGGGCGCGCATTCTCCGTCTCGCCCGAGCCCTCCAAGCCAGGCCTCGGGCGGGTCCACATTCTCCGTCTCGCCCGAGCCCTCCAAGCCAGGCCTTAGGCGGGTGCGCATTCTCCGTCTCGCCCGAGCCCTCCAAGTCAGGCCTCGAGCGGGCGCACATTCTCCGTCTCGCCCGAGCCCTCCAAGCCAGGCCCCGGGCGGGTGCACTTTCTCCCGCCTCGCCCGACCAATGTGGCACCCTCGTCCAGCAGAGTCTCGGCATAGCATCTGTTGCACCGTTTTGCAAACCGCAAACTCCAAACCATCGACCTTTGTAGCACCCTCGAAAGAATGACTATAGACGTACGGGTCACTGTCCTCTCCAAATCAGCATGTTAAAAAGCAATTGCGCAAGCCTCGCTAAAAAGTAAAAGGGGGTGTCGCTGTTTTTTCAAAACAAGCTCATAAGAGCAAGTGCGCGAGCCTCGCTAAAAGAAAAAGGGGACGTCGCTGTTCTTTCAAAACAAGCTCACAAGAGCAAGTGCGCGAGCCTCGCCAAAAGAAAAAGGGGGTGTCGCTGTTTTTTCAAAACAAGCTCACAAGAGCAAGTGCGCTAGCCTCGCTAAAAGAAAAAGGGGACGTCGCTGTTCTTTCAAAACAAGCTCACAAGAGCAAGTGCGCGAGCCTCGCTAAAAGAAAAAGGGGACGTCGCTGTTTTTTCAAAACAAGCTCACAAGAGCAAGTGCGCGAGCCTCGCTAAAAGAAAAACGGGACGTCGCTGTTTTTTCAAAACAAGCTCACAAGAGCAAATGCGCGAGCCTCGCTAAAAGAAAAGAGAGAATTGGTTCCTTGGCCCTAAAAAAAGTTCGCTTTAGTTTCTTGGCCCTATTTTTGTCGAACTTAGTTATTTGGCCCTGAACCAAATTTCGTTTGGGAATTTGGCCCCTCCGTTAGTTTCATAGGTTGACGGTGTTAACAGCAACGCGAAATGACCATTTTACCCTCACAGTGAAATAAAAGCACACAAGCATGATGTACACGTACGAGGACCTAAACATTAGTTAAACTTGTTTAACATGACAATTATAATATTTATATGGACTAATATAATCAAAAACTTTGCAAACGTGCTGACATGGATATATCATGTGCATGGACTCATCAAATGTATCGTGTACATGTATCAGACCAAATATTATCATTAATAATCTTCCAAAATAAGTAAAACACAATACTTGAACAAGGTTCACACATACAGAGATGGTTCAGCCCTCTGAATAGGATCTAGGAATTGTGACTACAAAGTTACTTGTTCACTTGAGAAATAAAAGCATGCACATATGGATGGTGGTAACCTTTTGGAGTTCACAAATACATTCACAGTAACCAAGTGGAACAGAACGTACTTGAACAAGGTTCACACATACGAGAGATGTCTAACATAGTGTAGAAGGCATCAATCATGAGAAAATGCATATCAAAGGCTAAGTCTTCTCTTGCTTCGTGTACTCATTGCAGGGCTTGATGGTTGTATCTTTTTGCTTCTAGTACCCATGGATGGGCTGTCAAGTGGCACTAATGAAGTGTTAACATCCTTAGTATTTGACACTTTCTTCTTCTTTATGGATTTGAACTTCTTTGTAACCGTAGCCTTTACAGGTTGTTCCATGTGTGATTGATCTTCGATGGAAAGTATTTCCGGCTGATTTGAGCCACTTCTAGACCTTCAAATGTTCATTTTCAGCAACAAATATTGTTAGTTTAATACAATAGTTGGTTGAAAAAAAAAATCAGATTTAGGGGAAAAATACCTTTTTGATAGCCCAGAGCTAGTTTTATTTTGTTTTCCCTTAGTCTTACTTGAAATCTCCAAGCTTTGGCTGTGATAATAGAGAACATATATTTAGTTTTGTATCCAAGTGGTCGTTAATATTAACACAAAATTTCAGCACTAGTGTGAATTACCTTCTAGATGCTTCGGGAGTACAATCATCACTATTTCTCTTTTTGTTTCCACTTCCAAGTTGCACTCTCTACTCTTCTCATTCAAATCCTTTATTACGTGAGGTAGAATCAAACCATCAAATTTCTTTGATATTTTCCTTCTTTGGTTCCACTTGCTCATAACCATTTGTCTAATCTTATCCATCAAATCATCTAAATTCATGGACTTATGATGTTTGATCCAATTGTTCAAGCATTCTGCAAGGTTGTTGGTCACGTAGTCCACCTTGCAAATAGTAGAGAATTGGCTCCTTGTCCATAATTTTTGGTGGCACTTCCTTATATAGTCTGTTGCAGCAGGCTTTTCTTTCTCCATGGCAACCCAATTTTTTTCAAACAAATATAGATTCCATGAGTAAGCAGCTGCCCACAAGTGGTCATCAAATACTTTTCCATGATACCTCTTCTTAAAGTTGCTCACCAAATGGAACATACATTCCCTATGTTCAGCCCTAGGAAATACTTCACCCACCCCTGCCATCACAGCCTGTCCTGCATCAGTACATATGGCTAAGCCCCTAGGTGACCCAATAGCCTCTCTAAGGTGACTGAGAAACCAAATCCAATTTTCATTAGTTTCTGAATCGAAAACTCCAAAACAAACCGGGTACAACCAATTGTGACCATCAACAGCAGAAGCACTAGCCAATTGGCCCTTAAACTTTCCTGTCAAGAATGTGCTATCTATTGCAAGGTACGGTCTACAACCATTAAGGAACCCATCTATGCAAGGCTTCAATGCAAAGAAGAATCTTCTAAATCTGATTTTGTCATTAATGGTGTGATGGTCAATAATGACTAAGCTACCAGGGCAACAACTTTCAATTTGTGCTTTGAACCTATAAAGGTTGTCAAAACTACTATCCCAATCTCCGTAAAGGTGTTTCAATGCTAGCTCCTTACCATCATACACTCTATGGTAGGGGATTTGTACCTTATGGTGTTCTTTTAGCTTCTTCTGCAATTCTTTTGCACCCAAAGTTGCATCGGTTATGAGAAAGTCCTTCACCTTTTCACAAATCCAATGTTTGGTTGCATTCTTCATCTTCTTTTTCCTTCTCGAACTAGCACAGTTGTGATTAGAAGGGTTTTTTTTTACCTACAAACCATAATTAGTAATAAAAAAATTAGTAATAACTACTAAAATGGCACAAGGGATAGAAAATAATTACTAAGGTGAAGTAATTACCGTCACAGTGGTACTACCCTTACTGGTAGATGCGTATAACCACCATGGACACTTGTTCAAGTCTCTCCTTGAACAATATGCCCTGAACCTTTGAGGTCCACTTTTAACAATATTGAACTCAAATTGATGTCTGATTGCATGCTGAGATATAGCCAATCTGAAAGTAGCCATGTTAGAATAAGTGGAGCCTTCTACCATTGGGGGGTCTTCTGTGTCATACTCTACATTTGTAGCATTATTTCTTTCAATACATGGCACCTCATCTTCCTCTACTTCATCATCTTCCTCTACTTCATCATCCTCACCATCATCCTCGGATTCAACATCATCCTCACTGACATCAACATAATCCGGGTCCTTTTGTATTTCAATTGGATAATTCACAATTTGTAGTGTTTTTTGTGGTTGGGTCTCTAAGTACATTGCCTCTTCATCTACACCTACATGTTCATTTTGTGGTGCAGGGTTTCTAAGGTAATCATCCTCATGAAGCTCTATGTTGTTCGTGGGTTGGCTATCAACATCAAAATCCCACTTTGTTACTGGCTCATATGGATCAGAAGGGCCTCGATATACAATGAACATGATGATAGCTTTGTTCTTGCGGTGCTTACTAAACATAGACATCAAATCTTGATCGGATTTTATTTCAGGAAATGTTTTTAGAGCTTCATCATAGTATTGAATATGAGCTATTTCCATATACCCCGGAGGATATTTCTCTACTACTGATTCTACCAAATCTTTATAATTTGTTCTATCAGAATCCACAGCCATCTCAAAACTAAAACATTTAACATCCTTTCTACGAGTCCTGTTGTTGCCCAACAATTTCATTTCCAACTTGAAATTAGAACCAAACCTGTTAAAATAAGGAGTTCACTGTGTTCATAGGCATGCAAAATTGTAGGACATGCAAAATGAACGCAACGATGGTAGACTCACCCTCCGAGCAAGTCACTGTCGGCGGCTGCGGCGTCTTCCTCGTTGCCCTGGTTCACGGTGTTCTGCTGGGCGAGCACTGCAGCGCCCTCCTCAGCCAGCCCCGCAGCACCCTGGGTCACGCAGCTGGCGCCTGCGGCCGTACCCGCGACACCCTGGGTCGCGCGTCCGGTGCCCCCACCCAGCCCCGTGGCTGTGCCCGCGGCGCCAGCGCCCAGCCCCGCGGCCGCGCCCGGGGCCGTGCGACCATCGCCCAGCTTCGCGCCTGCACACGCACAGGAGGTCGAGCGCTCGGCGCTCGCGCCCGCGCCTGGGGTCGCGCGACCGGCGTCTGCGCCCGCGCCCGGGGTGGCGCTGCCGGCGTCCGCGCCCGCGCCCGGGTCGCCCAGCCCCGCGCCCGCGCCCAGGGTCGCGCGGCCGGTGCCTCGCCCAGCGGCGCCCAGGGTCGCGCGGTCGGCGCCCATACCGGCGACGCCCTGCTTCGCGCGAGGGGCGAACAGCCCCGACACCAGGCGAGCCGCCCTGCTGTGCCGCGGAGGAGGTGGATCCGGGGTCGCTGTAGTTGGATCCGTCGACGGAAGCTCGTCTAAGTCGTCCATCTCCAGTGTTGGTTCTAGGGTTTGGGTGGTGGCTGCCTGTGACCGCTGGAAGGCTCGGGACGAGGAAGAAAACCTCCGTGTTTTTATTTTACGAGAAGTGGTGTGCGGTTCTGGGTGATGAAGGGGTACGGGGTATTTTGGTCTTTTCTCGGACGATTCCTATACTAGTTCACGGTACAGATCGACGGAATGAACAGAAGGGCCAAATTCCCAAACGAAATTTGATTTAGGGCCAAATATCTAAGTTCGATGGAAATAGGGCCAAGAAACTAAAACGAATTTTTTTCAGGGCCAAGGAACCAATTCTCTCAAAAGAAAAAGGGGGCGTCGCTGTTTTTTCAAAACAAGCTCACACGAGCAAGCGCGCGAGCCTCGCCAAAAATAAAGCAGGGCGTCGCTGTTAAAACAATATAAGAAACGTTAAATAGCACAGCAAACATGGCACACAACCCATACGCTTTTCTCATACCGTTACAAAATAACGTTACAACAACGAACATATCCCAAAATAAAAAATCTTTACAAGGAACCACCGCTCCCCTCAATCAACACCAAATCACCGAAACCTTCGGCCTCCTCCTCAAACCCCCCCCCCCACTGGAACCAGGGGCCCCCACAACAAAGGAGCTGCAGGGACAATTGGCAGCTCCCCGGGCAAAACCCTCGCCCTATACATATATCTATGCCTCGTCTCAATAACTTCCGAAGGTTCTTCCTTCGGGATCAAAAGCGCCCCATCCGAACCAATTTCAAACTCTCTTTGCCCGAACAAATATTCTAAAGCTGCGTTCTCGTCAATATCATCATCACCACCAGCTTGCGAGGTCGAAGAAGATCCAAACAAATAACGATCGGCTTGACGGTCCGTATAGTCTGCTTCGCGCCAAAATCGACTCGACCTACTATTTTTTAAATCATACCTCCGCACCTTCGACCACCAAAAACGTTCAAAGGAAAGCGAAGGATATTTAAACCTAGCGCGAGCCCACGATTCACCAGTAATAAAAACATCTTGGTAGTTCAACATCAGCGGAGTCACGTCGAATACGTCTATCACGGTTCCGTCAGGAACCTGCATGTTGCACAAAAATACGAGATGTCTCAGCCTCGTCAAGTCTTTATAAACAACCACAGTATCTACAAAAAGGCCTCCCTCGCCCCAACAAAACCAGGCATCACACCTGACCAGCTTCCCCTCGGCTAATCTCCAAACCCTCGCCAACGGCGACAGTCGAGGTCCCAGCTGACGCCTCCACCGCCGTGTTTTCTTCCGCAGCAGCCTCGACATTCGTCGCGGTCTCCTCTTCCATCGCCGTCGCCTGCGCAGCATTTCCTTCAGTGATCGGCACGTCCCCGGTCAACGCCTCGATCTCGGCGAGCGTAACCCCCGCACAACTTGGCTCAGGGGCGGCTTCGGAGCCACCCCTCGCTGCGACTTCCATGGGCGGCGAGGGCATTGCATCTCGTCGAGCCTATAAGCAAAATAAAAGACAAACCTCGCCAAAATCAACAACAACCCCTCTAAAACAAACCAACAAAAATCAAAAATCTTTAAAAGAATGCGAACCTGGCGTGTAGCCTCGGCAGCTTCTTCGAAGGCGAGAGCTCGGCCACCTCCGGAGATCCAAAACTTGCGAAGCAAGCGCATCGCACAGTTCCGAACTTCTGCGTCATCAACCTTCATCCGACGAACTTCATCAACCGACGGAAAGGCATGGCTCGGCCTTTTGATCTTGCGAAGATGATCACAATCCGCCAGTCGAAGCGTGCTCGCCATTGCCAAGGCCCCGGCGTAGCCACCAAAATCGGCTGCATTGGAAACTAGCGAGCTAAATACATCAAGCTCGTTACCCAGCCAGCCCTCGAAGGCCTCTGCGTCAGCTACAGGCAATGGCTCTCCGGCAGAGCCCCCAGCCTCGGTCAGACAACAATCAAGCTTACGTTTGACATTCTCCATACTCGCCCGCCAAGATTTGTTCAAATCACCTAGCCGACCCTCGGCCTCGGCCAAAGCCTTGTCTTTCTCCTTTCCCGCGGCAATCAGATCAGCATTCCGCTTCGCCAGCTCATCCGCCTCCTCACGAGCCTTCGCGGCCTTCTCCGAAGCAATCTTCATTTCATTTTCTTTAATCTCTAGACTCCGCGCCAGTTTGTTATTCTCCTTCTCAAGATCAGTAATATGGTTCCTCATAAATTCCATGTCGGAGCTAACCTTCCGCCTCGCTGAGCGGTTCAAGAGCATCAGCTCCGCCAACTTGACGTCAACGTCGTCGAAGGTGTCGCCAACCGCTTGATCCACAAGAAGAACCTCCGCCTCGGGCACACAAATGCGGCCGAAGATCCGGCCTAGAAAACGCCTTTCCTCCGGGCTACACTGCAAGTGGCAATCCCGAAGGTCCGGACTGGTGAACAGTGCAGTCGCCGGATCAGAAATCCCAAGCTTCTTAGCATATTCCGGGAGGCTCGACCGGCTAGCCTCGCCGAACGGTCTCTTTCCCCGAGATCGCGCAGAGTCAAGTTCCCCATCGAACTCAAACCCCTCCACCCAAAGGTGCGAGCCCGCAAAGCTGGGAACCGCACCTCGTCGAGGGCTACCTGGCTCAATATATTGTGCGATTTTAACTGCGCCCTGGGCAACCATCGCACCAACACTCGGCGAGGCTCCGCCTCCAATAGACACCTCCTCATCCGTGTCATGCCCTTCAATAGAACCCTCGCTGCTTTCATCAGACGAACCCTCGTCCGTCTCCCCCTCCTTTGCGTCCTTCTCCTCCACCTCATCATCATCAGATTCATCCTCGCCGCCCAAAATCTGGACTAAAGCGCCAATCCCTCCAACGCGAGGCACGCGTCCCCCGACTGCACCGGCACCTCGGCCGCTTGGAGCTACGGCCAAGGAAGAAGTGCCTGCAGCAACAGAGCCAGCAGCGACCTTCATCGCAAGCACCTTCGCTCGGCCACCAGCTCCGCCACGGCCTCGACCACGGCCTCTCTTCGGCCGAGAGACGATCTCCCTTTCTCCCGAAGCTTTACGCTTCCTCTTCTTCGGCGCGTCGTCGCTCGAAGGAGCGGGCCAGTCTGCGTACCGAATACCAAGAATGTCGAACATCCTGTTCACTCGACCTCCGCTACCCACCGAGCTGTGGATAGCCTTCACCTCCAATATGGATAGTTTCCCAACAAGCTCTTCAGCCCACTGCTGAACCCGCTTGTAAACAACTTCGTTCCCATCCTCGCGCCTCGGAAACTTTGCAAGAACTTTTTCCCAAATCTTGTTCAAATCAACTATCGGTTTCTTCAAACCCTTAGCCACATACTTGGGGTCCTCCCCGACTCCAAACCATTTTTGCCTTCGGCTAAGGGGCCACACCTTCGCACAACAATATTCTTCGACCAAGTCGCGGGCGCACTGCGAGCGCGCCACAACCCTCAAGCAATCAACCGCAGCATGAGCCTCGGCGCTCATCTTGGCCTCGGCGTCGACATCTCCAAGAAGCGGAAGCTCGCCGCAAAGCTCGACGTCGCCACTAAGCTTGTAGTAAAACCAGGATTCTTGCCATCCGCTGCTCCACTTATTCTTCTGGGCCTGCACCGGCACCTCCGACCCAGCGCGATAGCAGAATGTGTACACAGCAAACTGTCCAAGACGAGTGTTACCTTCGCCACAATCCATCTTGCGGGGCTGCATGTGCACACGATGAGTGCGGATAAAACCCTCGACGTGTGGAGCGGTGCCCTGAGAACGGCATGCCCACACGTACACTGACATCTTCGTAAAACAAGAAGGCGTCAACTGATGAAATTTCAGGTTGAACCTTCGAAGAACGGAGGTCACAAAGGAAATCACCGGAAAGCGAAGGCCAGCCGAAAAAAATTCTTCAAAGACCACAACCTCATCCGCCTCTGGCTTCGGAACGGTCTCCCCACTACTGGTCCTCGCCTTGCCTTCCTCAATCCAGCCCCACCTCACATAAGACGCAATCTCACTGGCGCAAACCCGGCTAAGACCAAACTCGAAGGTAACCCCATCATCCGCGACGGCGGGAGAACCAGCCCGAGCAGTCTGCTTCAATCTGGCCATCTCTTCAGCTACCAAAAACTATCAAACAAACCTTCGCACACAAGTATGTTCGCCAATGCCCTTCCAAACCCTCGCACGCAAGCCAAAACAAACCTTCGCTACAAGCAAATCGCAACAGCAGGACGGCTATAGCAGAGGGCACAATCAAAACTCTTCACCCACTCTTTCTATTTATAGGCCGGGAGACGAGCCCCTCACCCGACGAAATCGGCACGACAACCGAAAAACGCGGCGCAAAAAACGAAACAGGCTTCAATAGTACAAACAACACCACAACGGCCCAGCCCAAAGCAGTCGCGGGCGTCGCTGCCGAGGGTCCCGTTTTTTGTCCCCATTGAAAGGCGCTGCTTGGGCCTAAACACGGTTTTTTAATCCAAGACAACGAGGGGCTACTGTTGGGGGAAAGGACCCTCGGCAGAAGCGTCGCTCGAACTGGTGCTCGAAATTAACCCTCGCGCAACGCCTGTTGTCCTTGCGAGGTCCCTCTCCTATTTGGAGACCGTTACCCTAACCCCCGGACGCGGGTTCGACCCTCGTCGCTTTGTTGCATTTCCGTGCAGGTCTAAGTCGACGGTCGCACTACAGGAAACCTTCGCTGACTCACAACGCCACCTTCGCTTGGAGCGAAGGTCCAGGCAAGCGGCGAGTGTGCGCTGCCCCGGAGGCAAGCGAAGCCGAAGGTCCGGCGAGCACGACCGAAGGTCAAACCTTCGGTCTTCTCCCCCAGAGGCAAGTAAGGCCGGAGGTCCGGCAGATGGCGGAGGGGCGCGGGCCCAAGGGCGAGCGCGGCCGAAGGTCAAAACCTCCGCACCTCTCCCCGAAGGTGAACAAGGGCCAGGTGGCGGCGCGTTGGAGGGTGGCCGATTAGGGTTTCCGCTTTGGCTGTGTACTTACGTTTTTGCCCTTCCTCCCTGTGTGGAGGCGAGGAATCTTTCCTGTACCTTTTTGTAATTTGGCCCGTGCCCCTTGGCATTCCCTATAAATACCAAGGGAATGAACAGTGTAAGGGGACGACTTTTCGGGAAATTAAGCATCTTCCACTTCTGTCTTACCTTCGCTACCGCTTCCGACGCTTGGCCGCCTTCGCTCTTCCCCTGCACAAGTGCGGAGGTGGGGCAAGTGCGTTTCCAACATCTTTCTCATCAGAAATGTAAAAGGCCAACTGATGGAGGAGGAATCAGCAAATAATATGCCGGCAAGGCATTCCCCACTAGGGTGACCTGCAGTGCATGAAACCGAAGAATCAAGATGGGGATATCCGATCCTGCAGGATGCGGTACCATCGGATAATATCGATATTTTTAACCCATCCAATCCAATCCATCCACATCCAAATCCAAATGCTGCTGTGTTGAGATGTGGACACGTGGAATGGATGGAATAGGAATAGGAGGATAGCGCTAGCGAATCCTGGCTCTTGGGTGCCACGAGAGGGCACCAAACTCCATCGGCCAGCCCACGGTTCAGGCTTGGTCAGACAATCATACTCGATACACAGTGCATCTGGCTGTCGTTTCATCTCTGTAATGCCTCGTTTGCGCTCACAGTCACGCAATGGCGGAGCTTGGTGAGGACCATAATGAGCCATGCCCCCACGTTGGAAAATTCTCAATAGAGATCTTAATTTCACTACTTTAAGTGCTATATAACATACTCCCTCCGTATCGCTTTTAGATGACGTTTTAAATAAGGTTTGAGTCAAATATTGAGAATATAAATCATGAATAAATTTTAAATTATTGAGTTTAGAAATGTAAAAACCATATAAATAAATTTGTTTTGAAAAGTACTTTCATAAAAATATACATATACTATTTTACAATAAATATTTTTAAAGAAACAAGTGGTCAAAGTTATACTTTGGAGACCGTGTCGCTGTCCTAAACGTTATTTAAAAGCGAGATAGAGGGAGTACTAATCTACCCCCTTCCTTTCATCTGACATTATATTAGTCCCTCCTTCGTGGTTGGCCAAACTCCACCAATAGTCACAGGTCAGTCTATGCGCATGCGGTGACATTGCATATTTACGTTTGTATCCTAGTTTGCTCTCTATACCAGCTTCAGCGGCGATGATATGTCCTTAGGTGTCAGTACTCTCCTCAAAGGTGACGTTTCTCCGTTCCATCCTATAGTCGCAGTTGTTCTAGGGCAAGTGGATGGGAGGTGGTGATATATATATATATATATATATATATATATATATATATATATATATATATATATATTGACACTCAAAAGTGTCATAAGCATATCACTTTCGACGTCAATAATCTGTATCCTGGAGATGTCCCGGGACGCTCGTCTCTGTAAATGATTTTCGGAGCCAGGTGTTTTCCTAGAACCGCACTGACCATTAGTAGAGGTGACACCCTATTATCATTACCTCTGTTAATGTCAACGTTAATTATATATACTAGAGAAGCATATCCCGCGCATTGCTACGGGCCGGGGATCATATGAATAAATTTTAGTGGATTGTGTGTGTTATGTTGTCGTGGATAAATATAAGTGCATGTTAGTGGATGGCATGACTTGATAATAACATGGATAACTTGCATTAGTAGATCACATGTGGCATAATTCCACGTGCTGGTGCGCTATTGACGTGGGTGGCTTGCATGCCAGAGATTGAAGAGGCCTATTTGGCAGTGTGTTTGGCTAGCTGTCATATTTTTCTTGGGTAGCTGCGACATTTCTCTTCAATGGGAGGACAACATAGTACTAGTACGGAGTACGTAGCTGGCTGCTGAAAAGGCCTGCAAATGGGCCCCCCGGACCGGACGGGCGGACGGGCGTGGCGGCCCTTGCGCGCGGCGAAAAGCCGCTAGAATATCCCGCGGCGCCACACCACGCCAGCGGGCCGCGACGTACTCCTCCTCCTACGTACGAAAGGGACGGACCATCGAGGAGGAAAGATCCGTTGCATCAGTTACACACAGGGTCCTCCAATCCAAAAAGAAGAAAAAAAAAAGGATTCCGTTCCGTCACACACCCTCACTCACGGGATATTCGATGCGAGCTGGGGAACATTCCCATCGCCAAAGCCATGGAATCGCCACCGAACCTGGCCGCCGGCAGGTGCAAGTGAGTGGTGACGAGCACTGCTTATTAATTGGCAACCATGTATTAGGATTTAATTAGGTGTATAGCATAGTGTACGAGTACGTGGCTCGATCTTTCTAGCACGGCTTATGAACTGATAAGCTAAAACGGTTAATTTATACGACAACAAAAATATTGTTTCACGATTAATTTGTACGGATTAAAATCGGTTTAGAGGTCTAGAGCTTAAGCGAACAGAGGCATGTATATCTTTTGATATATTAACAACCACGTGCTGAGTTTTTATATTCGTCAAATATTCAATTCGCTCTATATAACAGCCATCAGCGTATTAATATTGGTTGTGTTCACTTCTGCTAGAAGCCAACCATTTGGCTTAACTTTAAAGCCACGAAATAACATTTCTCTCACAATAAATTAACCGTAACTGATTATAGCAAAGCAAACATAGCCATGATTTTACCAATTTTTGTTCCTTGCAAATTTTGATATTATCACCCTTTGGCGGGTCATGATGGCCTCTCCAGCCCCCACCAAATTCATAATCTTGTTCGTTTCTTTGAGTTTTACGATATTAGTGCTAGATTTGTGGCTTTACTATACTTTTAGTCTTATCTCGCTCCATGCATGCTGGCTAGAGACTAACCTCATCTCTATCGATAACTAACAACGAATAATGTTCACAACTGTCATGTGCGATGTTGGTGTACGAGTTTGAAGCATGCACCATCCCCCCTCCCCCACCCACCATACATTATACACTCAAAACCAAACAAATTCGGCTCTATTCGCTATATCCACAAGTCGGGACCTCTTAGATTCACATTCACTGGAGCCCATAACATATTAAGTCCTCGAGCCTAACTCAATTCAAAAGTCCAGTATGATCGTGCAGGCTACCCCGTCTTGTACGTTACGCTCCCCTAACATCAATTATCGATGTTGGGCTAACCTAATAGGAGATTAGAGAGACCAGAGGGATGATGAGAAGGGGCAAATCTGGACAGTAGCAAGAGATCTAGAGATACATGGAGAGAGATGAAGGATGCTTGTGTATGGGACCCACATGCCACATCCAAGGACTACCCTGAAAATCACTTTTAATATTGTGAGGGGGTTTTAATTGTTTGGTTTTTATAGTTGAGGTCGTATATGATGTAAAAGCACCTCCAATAGTTTGAAAAAATGACTTGCTATCCTTGTTTTATTGGGAAAAGAAGAAAAAACGTTCTCCAACAGATTGGTATATAACTTGCTAAATTTTTCCAAGTTGGAATCGGAGACCATCTACTTGCTAGATTTACCAAGTCAGCTTGACTTGCTATCCCGCGTTTTTATGTTATTTTTACCAAGTTGGAATCTCTCGCGCCTACTTTTCTATGTTATTTTTACCAAACTGTTGGAGATACATGAAAAATTTACTTGCCAAAAGTTTTAGCAAGTTGCTAAATGACAACTTTTTCCAAGTCAATTTTTCCAAACAATTGGAGATGCTGGTTGGGTTTGAAAGTTGGGGAGGGGTATTTATAACGTTTGGTTTTTGAGTTCGTGTCCAGTTCAGAGTGACAAATGAGCTTTACTCATTTTGTTCAAAGTTTTATCTAGTCCATCAGAACATATATAACACCGAATTGTTCCACTAGCTAGTGCCCTTGTTTGTTGGTGCAAAATTGTTTGCTATGAAAAATATTGCTATGTTTTTTCAGTTAATTCAGTCAAACTTATATATAGACTCATGATAAATCTAAAATACCTTAGATTTTGAAATGGGAGAGGGGGAAAACACCGGGCAGAATCAGGGAAATAATAACACCACCAAAAGAGTATATCAGATTAACATATTTACATCACATATAGATGCATGATTTCATTTCTAGCTAACCAAGGATCCGATGTACACGATCGTCGTCCTTCCCAATCGTGCAGAGCGCATCTCACAATCAAATAAAGATCGAGGTGCGTATCACTATTTTTTTGTAATTTATTCTGTTCAAATTCAATCTGTTGTCTTTATGTTACTCACAAAATTAAAACAGAGGGCAAAATGCTGGATATACATCGGTTCATGCAGTAATAGTAAGCTAGCTAGCACGAAGAAGGAACTCTCAAGTTTACGTACGTGTCTCTTCTCTTCTCTCTGTACGCTGGATGTAAGCTAAAATTAGAATCAAAGTTGGCGATCGATCGAGGGCGTTCATTGCGCAGAGGTGGTGGTCTGCGACGACGACGACACGGCCGGCGATCCAGAGCAGGCGTCGTCCCCGCTGCGCCGTCCGCCGGAGCAGCTGCTCGACTGCCTCTGCGGCGCCGGAGGACGCGGTTGCCGCAGTCCGCCGGGCGGCGTCAACGTCGTCGCCACCGGAGCGTACACCTTGTTGGTGGCGGTTGTCGTCGTCGCTCCTGACTGCGGCTGTGCTGCCGCCGCCGCAGCCGCAGCAGCCGCGGCGGCAGCGTACTCCGGCGGTGGCACCCAGATGCCTCCCACCACGACGAACTGCGGTGCGGCCGGCGGCGTGCCGCCGCCGCCGCTCTGCTGGACCGCTGCCGTCGCGTTCGGCCGCCTCGTGTGCAGACGGTACTTCTGAGCTCCCCAAGAAGATCAAAATGAAGAGCAACGTGAGAACAGATGCTATGCTACTACGACGACGACCTGCAATGCAAAATGCACTCTTTTTTTTTTATCAGGCGGCTAGTTACTGAACTGACCTGCAAATGGCTCTTGACCTCATCGTTGGTGAGACCGTCGACCTTCATCAGCTCCCGGATCTGCTTTGGCGTCGCCACTGCATGTATGAACATTATTAATAGTAACAATTTAACATCACGTACTACTACATTAGTTAGATTATTAATTAGTGGTGGTACTCTTCTAAATGTGTCGTCATCAGAGGCTAATTGTAGACGATTTTGAAGCGTTGCGTTGTTGAATGTTGATGAGGGTGATGGTAGTAGTAGTAGGAGTAGGATAAGGGCGAGCAACAAACCGTGGGACCCGCCGAGCTGCTGCAGCGCCTGGAGGAACCGGCGGTGGAGCTCGGGCGCCCAGCACCGGCGCGGCTTCCGGCCGCCGGGCGCCTGCGACGACGACTGGGCGGCCGCCTCCTTGTCCTGCTTTCCGCCGCCGCCTTTGGCGCTCGTCTCCTTATTGCCGCCGTCAACGCCGCCGCCGCGCTTAGAATTCTCCGCCGTGTCGGTGTCGGTAGTGGCGCCGCCGCCGGCGGCCCTGTCGCAGCTGTCCCCGACCACGGCGGAGCTCGCGGCGGCCAGCACCGGCGGCGGCGGCTCGGCGCGCTGCTGCTGCTGCTGCTGCTTCTCCTTGTCGAACGGCTGGAACGCGCCCCCGGGCTTCCGGCAGGCGGTGAGCGCTACCGGCCGGCACGGCGGCAGCAGCAGCAGCTCGTCCTGGTGCTGGTGCTGGTGCTGCGGCGGGGACGGGGACGGTGGTTGCTGCTGCTGCTGCTGCTGGTTATTGTTGCTCCAGAGCTGCACGGACTGCAGCCAGTCCGGCATCGCCTTCTTGGTCTCCGGCGCCTGTGGCACCAGCAACCGCCTGCTGCTGGTGGCTCTGGCTGCCGCCGTCTCCGGATCCGCCGGCGCCTCGTCGTTGTTGTCGGCATCGACGCCGCCGCCGTCGCTGGCCGTGGCGGCAGCGCGGTGGTGGTGGGAGCTGTCGTGCTCGTCGTCGTCGTCCTCGGAGGAGGACGAGAGGGTGGGCTTGAGCGGCATGAACTCCTCCAGCACGGGCCCGCCGTGGTCGCTGACCGTCTCCTCCTCGCTGCCGACGACGCCGTCCATGTGGCTCCTCATCCCCTCGATAGCTGCACAGCACAGCACAGCACAGCGCAGCGCGTACACAGATTAGAGAATGGAGTGGAGTGGAGAACGGCGATGAGAGCAGCTAGAGCTGAGGGCGAGGTAGCGAGAGCGCGCACTCACTCTGCGTGACGAGGTCGAGGCAGAGCGGCAGCTCGCGCTGGAAGACCCGGATCTTGCGCTGCTCCTCCTCCAGCGCGAGCAGGTATTCGCGGCAGCGGCGGCGGCGGTCGGCGTGCAGGGGCAGCGGTGGCGGCGGGTCCATCTCCATGCTCATGCCGGTGGTGGTAGAGGAGGGCCAGGCCAGCGCAGGCTGTGGAAGACGAGACGATGCGCGAGAGGCGCGGGGAGAGCCCTGGAGGGGAAGAAGGGGGGGAAACGGAACGGAATGGGGAATCGAGGTCGAGGCGTCGCGTAGGAAGCGAATCTTTCTCAGAACTCATCACGCGCGCAGGGAGAGAGGGAGACGGGAAAAAAAAACCAGGGATGGGCGTGGAATATTCGGCGGGATTCCAGTTCCGCTGGGGTGGTGGTGGGGCCCGCCAACGGGATAAGACCAGGCGCGGCGGATGCCGCGGATCAATGCGGAATCTACTACCCCCGGGCCCACCGGCAGCTGTGGCACCACGGTCTCACGACTCGTGGAGTGGTGGATGGAGAGCGCCCCAACCAGACAACGATGCAAAGGGAAGATTCCGGAGAAATCCTCTCCCTCTAGACTTTTTTTTCCCAGACGAGACAAAAATTAGAATACTACGCTACGATGCTTGGGTTATCAACAAGATACTACTCCTTTTGTAAAAAAAAACGAGATACTACTCCATCCGTCCACGAATAAATGTAACACGCTGATCGAACTATTTTAATTTTAGCCAAATTTATACGCCCTCCGTATCACAAATAGAAGACGTTTATGACAGCGACACGGTCTCCAAAATATAACTTTGACTATTTATTTCTTTAAAAATATTTGTTGTAAAGTGGTATATATATACTTTTATAAAAATACTTTTCAAGATAAATTTATGTATATGACTTTTATATTTTTAAACTCAATAATTTAAAAGTTATTAATGATTTATATTCTCAATGTTTGACCGGAACCTTTTCCAAAACGTCTTCTATTTACGATACGGAGGGAGTAATAAATAGTATTAATATTTACTCCTATGTCTTAAAATAAATTTACTATGAAAATATACTTCACAACTAATCTAATGATGCTTATTTTATCTCTGTTTTTTTATATAATTTTATTCTAAGTTTATGATGTTTGACTCATTAGGATGTGAGAATTGTATTCTTTTGTGGACGGAGAAAGTACGAAATTATACTCATATTATGGATAGCACAACAAAAAAAAACTAACATATTAGATGCTTTGTAGTATGAATGATCATAGAGACAAACACTCGACAAATGACCTCAGAACATATGTCTATTGAACGACGACCAACGTTCATGTAGGCGGAAATAAGGAACTTCTTCATTTTGATGTCTTCCTTCTTTTTTCTTTCTACCATCAAAGAGTGAAGAAAAATGATTTGATAATTATTCATCGTGGCCAGATCAAACCACAACAAAACAGAGAAAAAACGGACAAAATTATTTCATGTCGACGACGTCATCACCGCCTTTATTTTCACTCTTTTCCCTGCTAGATATATGTCCATACTCTATCCTAAAATAAATATTATGTTTTATTTCATGCTAACTAGATTTATAGAAAATATTAGCAATATTTATATCTCTAAATAAATTTATTATAAATTATATAAAAAAGTTAATTTAATGCTACTTACTCTCTTCATTTTAAATTATAAATCGTTTTAAGAATCTTGTAAAGTCAAAACATCTTAATTAATTTAATGTCACTCACTCCCTCCGTTCTAAATATATTACATATAATTTGAACAACAGCAAGATGAGCTTGAACCAAACATTTTTATTTGTGTAATTATATTTTACTAGAAAATTAACTTAGTACCGTGTAAACAGATCATTGACAAAACCTCCAAACCTAACAGCATCTAAAATTGACACATCAAATTGCTTTGTATCACTCGTGCCCCCTTCGCATTCTAATGATGAGGAGAATTTATTACGTTAAATTAAACTTATGGATTTGATCACGTAGTCTTGATCGAAGCATTGGCTAATAAGCCTTTTTTTGGTTCATTGGAGTACTGTGCAAAATGTAGAAAAAGCAGCAGCAGCCGCCTCTGCCCACACCGCCAACCGAACAGAGTATTTTTTTTTAACATTGGCATCATGTGTTGTCCAGATCTTGATTTTAGCATGAGCAGTGGTGAATGATTTGGCAATTCCTGCTCATAGGAACCTCTTGGAAAGAAGACTTAACGGAGCTTCTATATAACCAAAACATTCAATCTTGTTCCACTTTTGAGTTGAAACAAAAACAAAAATAGGAAAAACTAAAACAAAACAAAGCAAAAAGACGTTCTGTCACCGACCGAACGTGGCACAAGCGCTCTGCACACGGACCAGAATTTTAATAAAAAAGAAAACAAAAGGATCTAACTTAGGCAATTCAACTATATATCGTGATTCCTGGCAAAAGTTTTTTTTTTATTTCCAGGGCTTTCCATATTCTTTTTACTTTTATTTTATATACAAAGAAAACTGAACTAAAAATAAATAAATACTCCCTCCATACTTGTAAAAGATGTCATTTTGGACAAGGTTCAGGTCAAGCCTTGGGAATATAAATCATCAATAACTTTTTAGTTGTTGAGTTTCAAAATATAAAAATTATATGAATAGATTTGTCTTGAAAAATACTTTTATAAAAGTATACATATATCACTTTTCTATAAATATTTTTATAAAAAACAAGAGGTCAAAGTTATGTTTTGGAGACCGCGTCGCTTTCCTAAACGATATTTTTTACGAGTACGGACGGAGTATACCACAAAAAGTAAAAAGGAACTAAATAAAAGCAAATAAATATATTACAAAAAGTAAAGTGTAACTGAAAGTAAATAAACATATTACAAAAAGTTAAAAGAAACTGAAATTAAATAAACAAGAAAACTTACAGCTTAAAAGCGAAAACTCTTTCAATTGTGTTTTGCTGAGATCAAGCAGGAACTTGATGACAACAGCGCGGCTTCAATTAGCACTTGAAAGACCTCAAAATTTTCAACCTCCTCTGCACTAGATGGGAATGGGAATGGGGAACTTGCTCTTCACAGTGTAATAAGCATTAATTAAGTTTGGTAAGTCCATTGTAGATCAGAGCAAACATTGGCCCAGTTCGCAGCGCCGGCCCGACCGGACCTCCTCTGCTGGCAGGGTTTGGACTGAGATTACGTTGTCCAAAAAAACATGGGTGGCCCGTTGAAGCCGAAGCCCACCCCGAAACGTGATGAGAAGTTGAGAACCAAACCTGTTCACTGGGTGGGTTTTTTCTAGGCACAACTAACCCTCGACAAAAATAACTAAGAACCGAGAACCAAATTGAAATATCGAAATCAAAACCGAACTAATCGAAACCGAAAATTCGGTTCTCAATTCTATGTGACCAAAATATGGCAGGTTAATTCAGTTCTCCGGCTTAGTTATCGAAGAACCAAAACAATTGATAAGGCCCAATAACATAAAGACCGAGCTCAGTAGACACTTTTATATATACAACTTTATAAACCTAGTACTAAAATATCCAGCCGCTCCTACAAATAGACGTCAATAATTAAATTAAGTACTAAAATTTATTTTTTTCAAACAATCTCGGATGAAGAAATGACTAAAATAAAAGTTGTAGATCTTGAAAAGTTATAGAACTTTGATGTTTACAACTTTTTCACGTGAATTCGTCTTGTCATAGAAATCTACGTTTGAATTTGTTAAATTCAAAATTTGAAATTTTTAAATGACCTCAAATGGAGAAACAACCTAGATAAAAGTTGTAGATCTTAAAAAGTTACACTACTTTGTAGTTGACCACTTTTTGATTTGAATTCGTTTAGGGTCTCAACGACTCAATTTAAACTTGGTTTAGTATAATACGACTAGATCCAAAATCCAATATAGACATAAGTGAGTGTGAAATGCAGTGGTAGAGGAGGGTACGCGCGAGGGTGAGGTTCGTGACTTGTGTGACTTCGACGGAGACGGACGGACGCTGGCCGGTGGGGTCGTCCCCCGATCAAAAAAAAAATGTTTTGCTATTTTTCGGATTTTTTAAAATCTAGAATCAGTATTTCGAAAACCATGCATAGGGACGGTTTCTTTCTAGTGGCGGCTGGTCTTACCGCCCCTACAAATCAATCGTGGAGAGCTGCTCTTATAAATTGTTTGCGTAACAGTGAATCCAAGCAGGCAGACAAGCAGCGAGCCAAGCAACCTCCACTAGTAGAAAACTACAATCTGCAAGCCTCAAACTTGTAGCTATACATGGCCTTCAGGAATGATGACAGATTATGGTTGTTCTTTGGTTGTGCGTCTACGGCCCTTCGGCACTTGTGCGCGCGAGAAAATGCAATGCCGCCGCCGCAGCAAGGGTACGTGTATATATGTATGTATGTATGTATGTATAGCGCACAACCTTTTGTGTTCTCATGCCAGCAACGTTGAAACAAGCCCCAAACCATCGGTCCAAGGCAGACGTATGTTTTTTTTTTTAACTAGCAGCAAAAAAAGCATGCATGTTTTTTAACTGGCTTCCCCCGTTGCATGCAGTGGATCGAGTACTGCCGACGACTCAAGCAGGATCATTAGCCTATATATCGCCGGATGGCCGGAGTAGATCCGGCCGTGACATGCATGTGCTGCTACCTTCGGCGCGGCGAGGTGGTGCTGGAGTTGGACGGTGCGGCAGATCGAGGAGGCACCACTGTTCACACACCATGATTGTTAAGTCCACTGTACCATGTTGTTAGGCGGTGCACGAAGGCGGTACGTGCACGACTCGCAGAGATGGAATAACGTAGCTTGCCAAATGGCTTATTTTCTATTCCAGTACATTTTGGAGTCTAACTCTGTACTGTGACCGGACGAGCACTATTCTAGCTAACTCGTACCAACACGAGAAGATATGACAGATAGCCAGAATATCCTTAAAGGCCAAAAACCCGCATAGAAGTCGTGAGGAAAGTTATTACTTATCCCAGGGTATTAATATTCTTGGTGAAGAGAAAAGGAAATTCAACTACTACCTTGAGGGCCGGCCGTCGCAAATGATTTTATTAAGGGTTTGGCCACATCAAGAAAACAAAGATGGTGAGGTTATGTCTTTTTTTAATAATGTCATGGAAAAATAACACTCCCAAGGATATATATATATATATATATATATATATATATATATATATATATATATATATTTTCTTCAGTTCCGATGACTCCTAAGGTATTTGTACAAACCACCAAATATATATATATATATATATATATATCTTCAGGGTAGATGACCCCAAGAGATATTTGAACGAAGCGCCAAGGATACCACAGCTGGGAATCGAACTCATGACTTACCACTACACCGCAAAGTTATTTATGACTAAGTTGATGTTACTTTCTTTTTTATCCACTTTAGTGGATATTGTAATGAATATTTAAGACTCTAAACAATTTCAAATAAAAAAGTTAAACTAAAATGTTTTATATCTCACTGAATATTGCAACTTCAGTTTATGTTGTATCTCTCCATCCAAGGTTGGTTGGGAATTTTAAGAAATTGAATTTTAAACTTTGAGAACTTAAAACATAATATTTAGACTCTAAATAATTTTAAATGAGAAGTCATTAACTACAAAGCTATATATCTCTTCGGACTCTACAACTTTCATATAAACTACACTTTCATACAATATATATTACTATGTTGCATGCTAGCTTTAAAACTAACTAGGCATCTCAAGTAAAGTGCCAATATGCATTCTCTAATGCATGGAAAATCAAATTTGTACCTTTTGTTAGATTAATGTACCAAGAAAAAACTTATTCATTTCATAACCATGTCAAGGGAGTATTTGTATCTATAAAATGCAATGTCTAACTAACAAGAATGCACTGAGTTGTTTGTAATAACACTTAAGGAAACATAGAATTACCTTGGCGGCTTGAACTAGCACTCAAGAAAATGTATTGGCAGTTTGAGTTAGTAACCAAGAATATGCATTTCCCTAGAGGTTTCACACAACCGCCAAGATAATTGTAAATCTTTGGGGGCTAAATTTCACCCTGAAGGAAATTGTTGACCGCCAAGGATATTCCATTTTCTTGTAATGTATGTCTTAGACTTTGAAGTGTGCGTGGACACATACCAATCTAACTTTTACGAGCACCAGTTGTAAGTTCAGATCATAGACGGTGGACAGTAAACCGAGTAGGACTCTTATCTCTAATTCATCACATACTGAATACTAACAGGAGAGACAACGACGGGCCGAGAAATGGAGGAAGTTTTTTTTTTGTCCTTTTAATTAGACTAGCAAATATATACATGTGTTATAATACGATGTACAACTTGTTGCTTGGTCACTTAGATCTGTCCAAGTCAATTATGAAGAGCTAGCTATATTTGTTCAATTTGATTATTTCAATTAAATCAAATAAATCCAAGGCCTATAATGAATGATAAGTGGAATAAAGGATTAGTCTCGTGTGAGAAATTGATCGAAAATTGATTCACCTTAATAGGTGGCTATTGTGTGCAGATGATTGATTAAGAAAATTAGAAAAGTGAGCCACCTCGTGCGCCAGGTAGAAATTTTGGTGTGAACGAGCACGACACTAGGGCACCACATGAGTGATGTGGCGCCAACGAAGATTTTGCCTATCAATAAGAGGGGTCAGATCGAGGGAGATGCAAAAAAATGGTGGGAAAAAGTAACAATGAAGGGATATTTAATCTTTTTGAATATTATTACATATAGGTATAGATATGAAGGTATACATAATACAATTAACACAACAATATATCACTCTGATAATTAAGGAACAAATTTAGCACTCCACCTTATTATGGTCCATGAATTGGCTATATGGACCCCTTATTTTATAGCTAGGGCAACCTCTACTTATACCGCCGGGTTTGTGTATATAAAAAGTTTATAGTCCTTTTGGCTTTTATTTGGTCGATGTTTAAATTGTTAATTTCCCTCCAGGCCGAGGTTGTTGCTAGGTGTATGGAGCACCATGGTCTCGATTGTGATTCCCGGTCCAAAAGCCATCATCACCCCCCACTCGGGCGCTTCTTCTTCCCGTCCCTGCTTGGCCGTCGCCGCCGCCGCCCGACGGCGGCGCAACTCATCGAGCACGAAGATGACCGTGGTGCCGCTCATGTTGCCAAACTCGCTGAGCACGTGGCGACTCGCGGCCAGCTTGCCGTCGTCGAGGCCGAGCACTCCCTCGATGTGGTCCAGGATGGCGCGGCCGCCGGGGTGGATCGCCCAGAACAGGTCGTTCCAAGCGGCGGTGACGCCGAGCTTGCGGAACGCGTCGACGAGGCAGCGCTCGACGTTGCAGCCGACCAGGCGGGGCACCTGGCTGGAGATGTGGTACTCCATGCCGCCCTTGTTGATCTGCATGGAGATGGCGTCCTCGGTGTCCGGCACGGTGGTCTGCGACGCGAACGCCATCTCGAAGAGCGGGCGCTCGGCGGCGGCGGGGTCGGGGTCGGCGCCGACGATGACGGCGCCGGCGCCGTCGCCGAACAGCGCCTGGCCGAGGATGTTGTCGGCGCACCCGCCGTCGGGCCCGTAGAAGGCGATGAGCGTGATCTCGGAGCAGGCGACGAGGACGCGCGCGCCGCGGTTGTTCTCGGCGAGCTCCTTGGCTAGCTGCAGCGACCGGGCGCCGCCGTAGCAGCCGTGGAGGTTGAGGATGGTGCGGGACACGGTGGGGCGGAGGCCGAGCAGGGCCGCGAGGCGGCGGTCGGCGCTCGGCGCGCGCGCGCCGGAGTAGGTGCTGAAGACGAGGTGCGTGACGTCGGCCGCCGGGCGGCCCCAGTCCGCGATGGCCTTCGCGGCCGCGGCCGCCGCCAGCTCCGGGACGGCGGCCGCGGCCAGGTCCACGCGCGCGTCCAGCGACGCGCGCGTGCGGTCCGTGAAGTCCGGGTTCGCGGCCAGGAGGTCCTCGCTCAGGTGGATGTAGCGCCGCCGGATGCCGGACGTACTTGTTGCAGATGCGCGTCAGCTTGCCCTTGAGGTCCGTCAGGTGCTCGCTGTTGGTCACCCGGAAGTAGTAGTCCGGATACTCGTCCTGCGCTAGGCACGTCGGCGGGTTCGCCGTGCCGATGCCCAGCACGGCGGCCGGCCCGTCCCCGCGCTGCGCGCGCCTGATCTCCTGGACGGTGGTGGTGGGCGGTGCGCTCCCCATGGACGACGACTAGACGACGACAGTGATCTGACCCGCTGGTAGCTAGCTACCTAGGTAGCTGAGAGAGAGAGAGCTAGCTAGGTTAGCTAGGGATGGAGATGGTTGTTTGCGTCTTGGTGGTTTGGAGAAGCAGGGCCTAGGGCAGCGTTCTATTTATAGCCGTGCAAGTGTATGCACGAGTACGACGACGTACGTGCGTGTTGCGTGCTGGTCGCTCGATCAGTTCGCAGACAAGGATGTGCGTGTGCGTCTTTAGGTGGATGCATGCGACGGATTCCTATACCAGTGGACAGTGGTACGTAACTAGCTGCCGCGGATGCTGCTGGGGACTGACTTTTGAACGGTCGACGACCATGCATGCATACGTACGTATATGATAGTATATGCATGCCAAGGAAAGGAGAGTCAACAACCATGCATATGCACGGCATGCAAGGGGTCAATGACCATGCATATGCTATGCATGCGCAGGAGTTAACGCCAGCTAGGAGTATTTGGCTACCGTAATAAATAAATATATATACAAATTATAAAGAGAGATGACACTTGGGCCTTGTTTAGTTTCCCCAACTTCCCCCAAATATTTCTAGATTCTCCGTCACATCAATCTTTAGCTACATGCATGGAGCATTAAATGTAGATAAAAAAATAATTGATTGTACTTTTAGTATCTACATGTCGAGGCGAATCTTTTGAGCCTAGTTGATCCATGTTTGGACAAAGTTTGTCAAATAACAACGAAAGTGCTACAGTGCAGATTCCAAATATTTTTCGGAACTAAACAAGCCCTTGGCGATTTTTTTTTTGCACTGACGACGAAGTTTAATTGAAATGGCTTCTCTGGGACCTTTTGTTCACATTTGATTTTCAAACAATGTTTGATTTTGCGGTGGTCTCTGTACGGTGGGTGGGTCTCACGCGGACAAGGACGTTAATTTGCCACCCAACTTTTATGTCAGGTCGTTACTGGTCCAATTCTGCTGCAGCTGACTGACCGCACTCATCATCCTCTATTTTTATCCTCTATACATCCTAGTCATCAAGATTTCCTCCTCTATACACGTTTCTTCCGCACCCATCATCCTCTATATCTCATACTCTATACCAACTGCCAACAACGGTCCCACTTGTCATTTTCTATAAATTTTATCTAAATATATCCATGCGAGATCTTGTTTTAAAAAATTTATTGAAATAAATTTAATGGTGCAATCGGAATTTAATTTGGTCTCTTGGTTTGTGAGTTATAAGATTTTTTATTACATAAAAAAGTGGGGCCCGCGCTCTCCCTCCTCTCTCCTCTCTCCTCTCTCCTGCTCTCTCGCCCATGCAGCTAGGAGGTGGGCCAAACGCATTTGGCGTACGCACGGTACAACGCTTGATTTACAGGACGATTGGTGGTTACGGATAATATGGCGTTCAGCGGTGCAGAGTTTTCGGTACGTTAAATTTGTTTACCGTCTCATTTAAAGAACGCAGTGCGGACAGTCAATAAGCTGGTTTCAGTAATCCATGAGAAGGTGTGTGTACAAAGTACAAACATGCAGCCGGCCGGCTTCGGGTTTTTGTTGATTGGGGGTGTTGGTGGAGTAGCCACAATGCATGGCCACCGCGCGCTACTGAATGAAGTGACTGATCAATATAGGATGTTCTCTGCAGTACATAGCTTATAGATGTATAGCATATAGTATCTGGTAAGCATTCACGAGTGATATGCGCTATCAAGATACATACAGGGTTTAGGACAAATAAGAGGTTGTTGACTATACTCTCTCCTTTTTCGATCAATTGTTAACTTTACTCTCTCAGTTCCAAATTATAGATCGTTTTGCCTTTTTTAGGCAAGACATAGCATATATCCAGGTTAATTGCAAATTTATGTAGCAGTGAAGTTACCCCATGTATCGTTCATGCTGATCTGATCCACTCATCTAGAAACAATTGGGGAAATCAAGCAAGCAAAGTTAAACATCACTGAGAGCAGTGGCGGGTTTAGAAACATTCCAACAGCGGGTGGAAATGTTGTAAATTAATAGATATAGTGGATATAACAAAGAACAAATTATGATATCTATTCAATGTACTCAAGCAATAGATAGAACCCTGAGGATTGAGAAAATACAAATTAAAGATCTGCCAAGGGCCGCCGAGCGGGCTGGCCTAGCCATGTCGCCGTCGGGGGCCGCCTAGATCCGCCTCCTCTGGATCCTCCACCAGGGGCTGAGCGGGCTAGCCTGGTCACGCCTCTACCAGGGGTCGCCGGCTCTCGCAACTCCGGTGGGGCCTAAAAATGGAAGAGAGGAGGTGGATGCCACCAGATGCTCGCAACTCGGGAGCGCCGCCGCCGGGCCATAGAGAGGAGAGGTGCTGAGACGATGAGAGTTAACGAGCACACCTCCGATACTCCGTGGCTTGGGCAGGGTTGGCCTGCTGTGGTCTCGCACAACCACGCTCCTAGCAACTCATGGACAGAGGCAAGAAGCTACTGTGTGCACTCCATGGGCACCGAACGTGAGATGGTCAGGGAGAAAGCTGAAGGTGCTAGACTTCGACTGAGCAAAAAGGTTACATGCGTGGCACTGGAGGAGGTTTAATGGGCTAAAGACCTGTTCCTAACAAAATGGGGTCGCGCCTATGGCTACAGCCCTAGCAACTCGGCCATGTATTTGACCTGAACTGAGATATATATTGCCAGATTGGACAACCAACATGGTGGCACAATGACAAAATGGCTCTTAGCAGTGATTGGCATCTAGGTGTGCTCTAATCCAGGGGAGGAATAGTCAACTTACTTACTTCTTAGGGGGTGTTTGGTTTATGGAATGAAGTTGACCATCACAATCTCACTCAACTCTTTATTTTTTTTGTTTTGTGGAATAGAATGAGTTGATCCACCACCATCTTATTTCTCACAAGCTAATAATTAGTACCAGTATGAGGAATAGGGTGATTCTACTAAATTTGAGGAATGAAACCATGATGCACCACCCTATCTCGAATAGATTGATTCCCCAAACCAAACATTCCATTAGAGAATGAGAATGGCAGGATCTGGAAAAGAGTGCAAACAATTGACAATTGTAGTACTATATGAAAGATCCGATAGGATCTCTGAAGGAAAATAGACTCGGGATTTCATTTGAACAGAATAGGAACAAGTGCTTAAGATGCATAACAGTAAATGTAAAAGACAAAAGAGTTAGGGTTTCAACCATCTCTGCCCTTGGAGCTCGATCCAGCGTCCGCCATGGAGTCGAGGAAGCCGAGGCGGTGAAGAGCTGGTCATAGTAGAGGAGGGAGCAGTCGGGGTCGAGGCAGTGGCAGTGGAGAAGGGCTTCCCGTCACTTGCTGCGATCCCTAGATCGGATTAGGGTTTGGGAATGTCGGTGGGGTTTTTCTGGCGGCTTAGACGAACCTCGTGTATAGTGCCCCGGCCCCCACCTCCCTTTTATATACCGCAGTGTGACAGGGGCCCTCTAACCATTAGTGGGTTGGGCTCCCCGATCAGGAGCGGATCAAGTTAGATCTGGGCCGTTGGGCCCAGTAACTAGGGAGATCAATTCTAACATTCTCCCCCTTGATCTCCTAATAACTTATCTTACTCTTAACTTAAATACTCAACTTATTTGGCTTTATCCCATTATAGAGAAATGCGTCGAGCGCGTTTCGTCGTCACAACAAAGCGTCGTTGGACTTGACGGCTACAATACATCTTTCTAATTTGAAACAGAGTTCTAACTGGGCCCTAAGTGTTCAGGAATCATAGGCTTTCCCTTAACCCCATGCCGGCTATGTGTCTTCTAAACACATTGGGTGGTAAGCCTTTTGTCAACGGATCCGCTAACATTTTATCTGTACTTATATGCTCAAGACTAATGACATGATCCCGAACTTTATCTTTCACAACATAGTACTTAATGTCAATGTGTTTGGCAGCACCACTTGACCTATTGTTGTGAGCATATTCAACTACAGGATTATTATCGCAGTATAACTTAAGTGGTTTCTGAATGCTGTCTACCACTGCTAATCTGGGTAAGAACTTCTTAAGCCAGTTCACCTGCCCCGAGGCCTCATAACACGCCACAAACTCCGCATACATTGTGGATGATGTAACGAGAGTTTGCTTGGAGCTTTTCCACGATATAGCCCCACCTGCAAGGGTGAAAATATAACCCGAAGTGGATTTTCTTTCCTCCCCCGCATAATCTGAATCTGAGAACCCTACTATCTCAAGGGAATCTGATCTCTTATAGGTTAGCATGAAGCCTTTTGTGCCCTGCAAGTAACGCAAGACTTTCTTTACTAATTTCCAGTGCTCTACGCCTAGATTTTTCTGATATCTGCCAAGTAACCCGGTAACGAAAGCTATGTCAGGGCGAGTACATATTTGAGCATATTGTAAACTTCCGACAGCGGATGCGTAAGGAACTGATCTCATTTGCTCGAGCTCTATCTGATTCTTGGGGCACTGATGTTCCCCATACTTATCGCCCTTGACTATGGGTGCAGGTGACGGGCTGCACTTATGCATACTATATTTCTTAAGAATCTTATCTATGTATGCATTCTGAGACAAACCTAATACCCCTTTGCTTCTATCACGGTGAATCTCTATCCCCAGAACAAAAGAGGCTTCACCGAGATCCTTCATATCAAAATGCGAGCACAAGAACTTCTTTGTTTCCATTAGCAGACCGACATCATTGCTTGCCAGCAAAATATCGTCCACATATAGAACCAAAAAGATAAACTTACTATTCTTAAACTTTGCATACACACAATTGTCCTCAACATTAGCTTTAAACCCAAAACGCCTTATGGTGTTATCAAACTTCAAGTACCACTGTCTCGAAGCTTGTTTTAACCCATAAATGGACTTTCTTAGGCGACATCCCATTTCTTCTTTTCCTTCCACAACAAAACCTTTCGGTTGTGCCAAGTAAACATCTTCTTCAAGATCCCCATTAAGGAATGTCGTCTTAACATCCATTTGGTGCAACTCTAAGTCATAATGTGCCACTAGCGCCATTATAATTCTAAAAGAATCCTTACATGAGACAGGAGAAAAGGTCTCATTGTAATCAATTCCTCTTTGGGTAAAACCCTTTGCCACAAGTCGCGCCTTATATCTCTCAATGTTCCCTTGGGAGTCACATTTGGTTTTGTAGACCCATTTACAGCCTACTGTCTTGGCTTCTTTAGGAATTTCCACTAAATCCCAAACATTGTTGGAATCCATGGATCTTAGCTCATCTTTCATGGCTTCTAACCACTTATCTGAGTGCTCGCTTCTCATGGCTTGTTCATATGTGGTGGGATCATCCTCCATATGAAACTCTTCGGCCTCATAGACTTCATAATCCTGTGATATAGCTGATCTTCTAACTCTATGTGACCTTCTAATGTTCTCATTATTTGGCGCCATTTGGGGCTGTTGTTGTTCTTCCCCGTGCTCGACAGGTGGTTCTAATGGCTCCTGAAGGACAGGTTCCAGATTCTCATTTTCTGTCGGCAAGGGAGGCTCAACAACAGGTGCTGGCACTACAGTGCTTGACACCGTTGGCGCAGCAACAACAGGTAGCATGAAGAATGGTTCATGAAACATCGGAGTAGGGGCGTGAACCCGTTTTTCCTCTAAGTTAACTTCTTGAACCACCTTGCTCCCCCTTATCACATCATGTTCTAAGAACTCAGCATGTCTTGTTTCTACAAACTTTGTATGCCTGTCAGGGCAATAAAAGCGGTAGCATTTCGATCTGTCTGGGTAGCCAATGAAATGGCAACTAACAGTCTTAGGATCTAATTTTCCTAAATTTGGGTTAAAGACTTTAGCCTCAGCTGGACAGCCCCACACCCTTAAATGCTTAAGTGAGGGTACTCTGTCTGTCCATAACTCATACGGTGTTTTAGGCACCGACTTACTGGGTACACGATTAAGGATATGAATGGCGGTTTTTAATGCCTCCATCCACAAACTTATCGGTAAAGTGGAGTAACTAACCATGCTTCTTACCATATCCATCAGGGTACGGTTTCTTCTTTCGGCCACTCCATTTTGCTGAGGCTCTCCTGGCATTGAATACTGAGCAACTATGCCATGCTCCTGAAGGAACTTGGCAAAAGGTCCTAGAACTTGACCATACAGGGTATGTTGCCCATAGTATTCTCCACCACGATCTGATCTTACTATCTTAATTTTCTTATTGTGTTGATTTTCTACTTCTGCCTTAAATATCTTAAACTTATCTAAAGCTTCTGATCTTTCTTTAATCGGATAGATGTAGCCATAACGTGAGTAGTCATCAGTGAATGTTATAAACGAGTCATAACCATCCACACTAATGACGGGAAACGGTCCACATATGTCGGTGTGGATTATTTCTAAAGTCCCCGCACTTCGTTTGGCATTTTTCTTAATTTTCTTAACATACTTACCTTTAATGCAATCAACACATTGATCTAATTCTGATAGTTCTAATGGCGGAAGAATTTCAGTCTTGACTAATCTATCAATTCTCCCCCTCGAAATGTGGCCTAATCGACAATGCCACAATTTCGAAGAGTCAACCTGAATATTCTTACGCTTTTTACTTACATTCATAGACGAGGAAGCAATCTTATTCTCAGAACTTATAACATTAACATTCTCAGAGATGGATAACAAATAAAGTTTGTCTTGTCGGAAGGCAAGACCAACACACTGATTATTAAAAAATATCTTACACTTGCCATCTCCAAAATGACAAGCCAATCCATCATCATCTAACTTAGACACACTTATTAAGTTTCGATGCAAAGAAGGAACATAGAGTACATCATGAAGCCTAAGTACAAAACCATTTACTAATTCTAATGATACGTCTCCAATGGCTTGGACGTCGGCTTGTACTCCATTAGCCACCTTAATTGTTCTTTCTCCTCTTTGCAGGGTCTTCCTCGTAGCGAATCCCTGAAAAGAATTAGCAACATGAGTAGTTGCACCTGAATCAACCCACCAAGTGGATTTGTCATAACTTAGAAACAAGGATTCATCTACAAATGTAATAATATCCTCACCATTCTTACTCAGGAACTTCAGGAACCCAGGGCAATCTTTCATCCAATGCCCCCTTTCCTTGCAGTACATGCACTGATCTTTGTCTACAGTGATCTTCTGTCCCTTCTGGGACTGAGACTGAGCTGGGAACTGTGGCTGAGGAGGGAACTGAGGGTGAGTTTGGAACTGAGGGGCCTTTCCCTGGGCATTAGCATTGGAGGATGAGCTGCCATCCCACTTTGGTTTCCCTTGTGGTTTAGCATTCTTATTGAAATTTTTTCTCTTATTATCCTTCACATAGAGAGCAGAGTCCCCATGTGAAGCCTTAATGCGCTCTTCCTCTTGTACACTTATACTAATGAGCTTGTCCATGTTCCAGTCATCAGGCAACATGTCGTAGTTGACACAAAAAGTGTCAAACTCACTTGGCAGTGAGGCAAAGATCATGTGAATGACAAATGGATCAGGTAACTTAATTTTCATGGACTCAAGCTTAGCTGCTATGGTGCTCATTCTTAGTATGTGATCTCTAACGCCACCACCATTGTATTTCTTATTACATAGCTCTTTGATAAGAGCACTTGCCTGAGACTTAGTAGTTCCATGGAACTGATTCTTAACATGTTCTAAGTACTCAGTGATGGTGGGTGTCTCAGGGATGGACCCTCTGATAGGCTCTGGAATCGTAGCCTTAGCTAAAGTGAGACATTTCTTATTGGAACTGTCCCATTGACTTTTCTCTAAGTCATAGGACATTCTCTTATCAGCATGATCCCTTTTGCGTGTCGCAAAAGCGACATCTGCCTCATTCTCCTCTCTCACTGGCTCCTCTGGAGCAACGGGACACGGTGAGGAGAGAGCAAGGTCATTGTTCGTCATGACCAAGGCTAACTCAAGCTGCTCACGCTACTTCTTATAGTTGTTCCCAGTCAGAGGAGGAATCTGAGCGATCCAGTTGATCCCTGAAAACCATGGACAGAATAGTGAGATACTTTAACACAAATAATATCTTATCCATAAGATTGCATGTTTTAAAACAACGTTGGTCAGTATTAAAACATACAATTCCTTCTGCATTATTTCTACATCACCGTTGGGCAGAAAATAAAATAATGCATAAAACTGATGAAACTAAACATTTATAATATTGATATAATCAATGTTGGTCAGAATATAACAATATTACAAATTTTCTGAATATCTAAATTTAATAATTGTTCTAACAATTAAATTCTCTCGTTGGTTCGAATTTAATTAAAGAACAAAAAATAAACTTTGCAGCGGAAAACGTGACTGAATAAACTTATACTATTTTTCTGATATTCTCTGAAAATTTATTCCGTTGGTTCAAAATTTACAGAGATTGCTGCTTAAAAAAACATCTGAAAAAGTGTCTGAAAATGTAAAACACTTCTCTTAATTCTAATGGGCCACGACAGAGCAAAAGACGGCCCGCGGCCTGCTCGGCCCAGCTCCGCGCGCGCGGAGGCGCGGACGATCTGAGCCACTGATTTGAATCCGACGGCCAGGAGTGAAAATCGGAGGAATAAAAACCCCTTGGACTGGCGCCCCCTGAAAACCCTAACTCATTTTTCTCCCTCTCCTTCGCCCTCTCTTACGCGCCGCGCGGACCCAGAGCAACAAAGGCGGCGGCGGTGGCCTGAACGAGCCGCCGGAAAAGAAGGAGGGAGCGGCGCCGCCGCAGAGCCCCTAGCCGGCGTGCACGCTCGCCCTTGGCTGAGCACGCCGCCGTCTAGCGGCCTCGCGGGCGATGCCCATGGCCCTGAGATGCACGCACGGTGGTCTCGGTGTTCGTCCCGCGCTTCGGCGGTGGCGAGATAGAGATCCAGGTTGGTACCCCTACTCCCGTCGTACTGCTTAGGGTTGGATCGAATCCTCTCTTTCTGAGTTCTTAGGGTTAGGGATTCGGTTCCCCTTCTGAGTTCTTAGGGTTAGGGATTCGGCTCCTTTTGATGTCTTAGTTTGAGATGTTTTTGTCTGGCCCGGGACGAAACTCAGGGCATGTCGCTCGGCGGCCAAACAAAACTTAGGGTTCTTAGTTGATTTCTTAGTCTGAAAATCCCGATCTATATTTCTTAGTTCTCTGATACCATTGAAAGATCTGATAGGATCTCTGAAGGAGAATAGACTCGGGATTTCATTTGAACAGAATAGGAACAAGTGCTTAAGATGCATAACAGTAAATGTAAAAGACAAAAGAGTTAGGGTTTCAACCATCTCCGCACTTGGAGCTCGATCCAGCGTCCACCATGGAGTCGAGGAAGCCGAGGCGGTGAAGAGCTGGTCGTAGTAGAGGAGGGAGCAGTCGGGGTCGAGGCAGTGGCAGTGGAGAAGGGCTTCCCGTCACTTGCTGCGATCCCTAGATCGGATTAGGGTTTGGGAATGTCGGTGGGGTTTTTTTGGCGGCTCAGACGAACCTCGTGTTCAGTGCCCCGGCCCCCACCTCCCTTTTATATACCGCAGTGTGACAGGGGCCCTCCAACCATTAGTGGGTTGGGCTCCCCGATCAGGAGCAGATCAAGTTAGATCTGGGCCGTTGGGCCCAGTAACTAGGGAGATCAATTCTAACACTATAGCCTAGATCCAAATGTAGTGAATTTTTAGGTTCTAAGTAACATTTATCTTGCTTTCCCATTCTAAAAAATAGATCCATTACAAACCTATATATTGATATATAGTAAAATGGAAATTTGTAAACAAAAAGATTACTTGTATGTTAGTGCATATGATAATAACTTGTATATGGGTTTACCATATAATTTGTATGCAAATTTATGATACTTCTTGTATGTGAATTTATGTGATGACTTGTATGTAGATTTATTAGACTAACTGTATGTAGAATTGCAAGGTTACTTGTATTTTAGGACTATGCAACTTAGAAAAGAAAAGGCCAAGGACGGTTGGTCTTACCAAACTCCTTTGAAAATTCATTTTCAGATGCAGACAATAATATTGTCACTAGCAATTGGAAACTGATTTTCAGAGTCGGCTGATGTTTTGATCCATCTCTAGAATACTTGGTTTCCAAAGACCCTTCCAAAAGACATGTTTGGCAACCAATTTACTGATCATTTCAGTAGTAGTGTCGTCATGAGTGAGATGATGTGTACCAAACCAACGACACAAGGACTCTAATGGAACAACAGTTTTGGGTGGCCAAAAGGCAAGCCTCAATCGAGTGGACTTGCCTTTTAGCCACGGGGTCATCCAAAGAGAAGCCTCTAGAGGCCATTGACGAGAAACCAAGTTGATTGGGTTCGATTGATTCATGCCCTTTGTTTTTTTTTGGAAAAGCTATACAGCAACCACATGTTTTAGCGGCTGGGGGCAATCGATTCTTTTTGTCTGCGTGCTGCCGTGCCTGCACCCGCTCGTGCCGGCCCCTACCCGGCATATTCCTCAACTTTGACTAGCTTCTTCTCTTCTTTCCCAACTCTGACGACCTTAGAGAAAGAAGGGGCTTGGGAGAGGCAGACTAGCCAGACTGTGAGGACGGCGGGGCCGGGCGATTTAGAGACCTGGGCAGTGGCGAAGACATCTAGGCCAAGTCGGGGTGGGGGCGTCGTGACAGTTCGCTAGAGTTGAAGAAGAAATTAGTGATGGGATAATTGAAGGGGAAGAGGGAACCCGCCACGGGCACGGTAGGGTGGTGGCTGGAGGTGGGGCGAGTTCTGCAGTAGCATCTAGAGGTTGAAGAGACTTGGAGGTAGAAGAAAGGATCTGGACCGTTGGATCTTAATTGGATTGTTGAAAAAAAAATTAGTGGTTAAAACAGAAAAAACAGGCGAATGTAGAACAAATCCATTGCCTTTACTGAGTTAATTTTGGGGTCGAACCAATTGGGCCCTTCAGCTAAATTAAGACGGGGATCGTATTCAAGTTTTCAAGTGGGGTGGATCCTAGTTGGCCTAACTTTTTTAGTATATAAAAGTGAATTTACAAATTTATAACTTTTACTAAATATAAAATAAGGTAAAGACTTTATCACAGTCGGCCAGACGTTTGTCGCACCGCACGCTCGACACCACACCGCACCACATCATCACTTGTAAGCACCGAGTAGGACCCACTAACAAGAAAAAGGGATGCTCGCCTGTTCATTTCTCATCTCCCCATCTCTCTCTCTCCTCCTCTCTCTCTCTAGGTCTTCTCTCTAGATCTGTTGGCGATTCAGAGCAGTCACCAATGGATCCACTCCAATCCTAGGCGGAAGACGGATAGCAGCACACGAAGATCAGTAATCCATCGAGAGATTCGATGATTTTTTGGGCGCACCATACTTGGATCTAGTGGTGTTTTCATCAGATTTTTGATCTGCAGAGCGAAGAGGACCTGATTAGGCAGATAGATGCGAGCGGGAAGGTGAGCTTTTGTTCCTAGCTATGGGGATTTCTTGTTTTTTGTGTGATTCGGGCGTGGGGCATCTACTGATTTCGATGGATTTGGGTTGTTGTATTTCATTTGCAGGTTTCTCAGTGACGGCCACATCAAACCTCACCCCAGTCGTGTCACAGCCGCTCCCACCACCGCTCATGGCCATCAGCGACGCACTGCCTCACTCCACCACCAGCTATTTGCCTTCACACGCTGACCTCGACCTCCGCGTCCACGTTCGGCCTACCGCAACTCCTGTACACCTGACAAGTTCAGACCCACTACTCATCGCTCGTCTACCATCCCCTTTCTGTTGTGTTGGGTGTCCTATGTAATCTGTTGTTGTGCTGCATCAAACTATGATAGTGGCCTCGCAAAAGCACCCAATTGGCAGGCAGGTGCCGCGACCTGCAGAACCGAAAGCCCGCCATGGCACTGCAGTGAGGAAGGAGTAGTCATTATAGCTAATCTAAATACTCCAGTTCTAATGGCCTAGGTGTTTATAGCTTGCATCTGATCTGCCGATCAGCAAGAATGGCATTAGCGAATGATCTCAATCGAGGACACTATTCTTGCTTGTATGTGTTTATAGGTTTCCTCTCCCGTTGAATTCCATGTGCCAATGCATTTGCAGCTTGCATCCGTATATGCAATATGCATATTTATTATGTATATATGTGTGTGTCTCTTTACCTTGTTATTATTAGTCATCACCATGAATTCAGTTTTCTCCTAGCATTCCATCAATTTTGTCTTAGATCATAATATTTGAGTCATTGAGTACAATTTAATTTATATGTGACTGAGGACAATTTCGTACATTGCTGAATGAGACCTTTGACTTCTAAAACTTAAAATTGTGCACAACTGAGGATATTTTTGTACATATGCATTTGGTTTGCGGGGGGAGAAATAAGCTGATATAGCTTCACCAAGAGGCCCAAGAAAGGCATGCGCTGGTGTTTCGAGGAGAGATAATGTTTTCTATCAGAGGAATTACCTGTAATTTTCTGATGTTGGTTCAAAACTCTAGAGTCTCCATTCCCCAAATTGAAACTAGCAGTTGGGCTTTCA
This sequence comes from Coix lacryma-jobi var. lacryma-jobi, assembly GCA_009763385.1. Taxonomy (NCBI): domain Eukaryota; kingdom Viridiplantae; phylum Streptophyta; class Magnoliopsida; order Poales; family Poaceae; genus Coix; species Coix lacryma-jobi. The sequence continues at coordinate 135,745,369 of CM019829.1, forward strand.
ACTGAAAAATACGAGACAAGTAGCAGCAGATGGGAGGTGTTTTGTGGTTGCCTAGTCGGGCTAGCTGATTCCAGTGGGCTTTGCTTATTCGGGTGTATCAGGTAAGCGAACTAGAAGATCGAGTATCTGGTATAATAATCGGTCTCCCATAACTGTAAACCAAACAAAGGAGTGATGACCAAATTTTTGGTCTATTTGATTTAAGTTCTCTCGGTCCGTTCAGTTTCAGTCATTGGTCTTGGGTTATTTTGCCCAGCCTAACCTTTAAATAGAGCAAATCTAAATATTTCTGAATCTGAAAGTCAATTTCGATTTGTTGCAATTCTAGAACATTTATGGAGATTTATTTCAACTTTATGTAGATATCAGACTGACATATAAATCAATGTGACGTAATAACACTTGTAAGGACGAGTCAATAATTAGGCATCCTTGCAAGAACAAGTCAATAACTAGGAGAGTTATACCATCACAGGTCTTTCGGACCTAGTTCCATAACAGGATTCCTTCTAAATAGCATAGTTTTTCTAGTTTATTTATGCCACTGCTAAACAAAAAGAAAAAAATAAAGAAATAAAGACGAACACTAATTAGGTTCTTGCCAACTGCAAGGATGTCATCTGGGTGGTGGTCTGAAGTAGTACTAGTTCTTTCATTTTAATTGTTTCTAGTCATCTTGCATGCGTATTTCTATACTAGAATGAGTTGTTGGATTTGTTATGCTACTAAAAAGAGTCGTGCGAGCCTTCTAGAATTTGAAAATCCTACTGCTGCTTGGACTGCAATTAAAATTCCAGTCCTAATGCATTTGAGTTCTCCTATAGTTTAACAAAGGTTATAAACATATTTTTAGTGTTGATCACACATAATTGCTACCAGATTACTAATAACTTGTTTGACTAATGATATTAAATTGCTTAGCTAATGATATTAAATTTCTTAACTAATGATAGTAGATTACTAAAAAGAATTACTTAATTTAACTCCCTCGTTTGGAACATAGTCATGGTCACCTAGTACACCAGCAAGCAAAGTTGCTCTAAGCCATATTTTATCAATGGTGCAACCGATTTAGGATGATATTTGACTGACATAATTATATTACACATGGTTTAAGTCGTGCTAGTCTATCTAAAAATATGGAGCTTCCTAATCAAATACCGAGGTTTTTTTTTACATAGACCATACTGAGGTGGTGTTGTTTATTTTAGAAAGATACGTCATGTGACAAACATATATGTTGTACCGGACAAAGTAGATATGCACTTAGATGCCTTTGCTATGTATATGCCACATTTATGGAAACTGCTTTGTTGCATCAAATGTTGTGGCTGCTGCTGCTGCAAGGTTGCCTATATTTACTATTTTTTGAAGTAGAAAATAAGCAACAATGATATAGGCAATTTGCAATTCATCAAGATAGGTCTTGCAATGAGCTTGATTCGTTTAATCAACGATTCAGCCAAACCATTTTGAGTATGTACATATGGAACAGAGTGCTGAACCTGAATACTCAATGCCATGCAATAATCATTAAAAGCACGAGATGAGAATTCAGTAGAGTTGTCCATTCGGATCGATTGAATCCGATGTTCAGGATAATGTGCCTTCAACTTAATAAGTTGGGTTATTATTTTGGCAAAAGCATGGTTATGTGTTGATAAAAGACAAATATGAGACCATCTAGTCGACGCGTCTATTAAAACCATAAAATACCTAAACTGCCCCGATAATGATTGAATCGGACCACAAATATCTCCTTGAATTATTTGAAGGAATTTAAGTAGTTCAGCTCTAATTTTAAGATGTGATGGTCTTAAAATTAATTTCCCCGTAGCACAAGCAGTGCAACAAAAAACTTTATTTTGGGAAAATTTAGCGTTATCCATATCATGACCTATGGAATTGCTGATAATTTTCCTCATCATCCCTATTCCAGGGTGCCCAAGTCGATCATGCTAGTTACAGAATGTATCGCCATCTCAGAAAATTATCTTATAAGCAACATGTTCTACGGATTTTATGTATGTAAAGTACAATCCATATTAGAGTGAAGAAATCTTTTCACAAATTCGTTTGCCAAATCCAGTAAGTTTGGTAAAAAGAAGATATTTCTCTTTATTGTCTTCATGTGTCTCCACATGAAAACCATTTTTACGGACGTCTCTAAAACCTAGAAGGGTACAGGTCGATTCAGAATACAACAAGACATCCTCTATCGTAATCTGTGTACCCATTGAAAGAGTAATAGTGGCTTGTCCTGAACTAACTATTAATGCATCATGACCAACAATGTTCAAAATATTTCCTTCTCTTTTCTTAAGAGTCTGGAAATATTTAATCTCTCTAAGTATAGAGTTTGTGACACCAGAGTCCACAATGCATAATTCTTCCTCCATTGAATTAAGTTCAACAGACATCTATATGTAAAGTAAATATAAATAAATACTAACATATAGAGTTATACATACAATATATTGAATATCAAATATATGAGTATGATATTACAATATTTAGAGATTGTACAAGTTAATAGCCAGTATAAGGTAAGTATATATAACTCTCAAGCACACTATTAATACAACTCAAACAACTATAATGTGTAAAACTTAGATTATTACAATATATAATTAATTAGATATCAAGTCTAAAACTGAGATTATTCTAAATCTCCAGACATATCTCCAGGACCAAAGCCTAGGAGCATGTTGTCCATTAACGGAAGGTTCTATGTAATATTCAGAGCTTTGTTGTTCACTTGTTTCTTTGGGGCTTGATGTGAACAACTCTTTTCTTTGTCAGCCTCAGATGCAAGATTGAAGTGTGCCTCATATCTTGTGTCTCCTACTGGCTTGCTCTCTTTTAAAGACTTTTGGTATAAAGCAACCAAATGTTTAGGAGCCCGGCAATTCTTAGCAAAATGCGAGAAATCACCACATCTATGACACTAGTTGTCATTTTTGGATCCCGCATTGTCTCTCTTCCCCTTATGTGTTGCGTTTACAAGTTTTGTTCTTTGGATTTGGTCCATTTTACTTCTTCTTATTCCTAGGATTTTTTTACATTGTGGACCTCAGGCAGAGGCGCTGATCCAACAGGGCGCTTATGATGATTCTTCAGAAAAAGTTCATCATGTTTTTCTGCTTGAGTCAGTGTATGAATAAGCTGGGAATAAAGCTAGTAATTGTGAGCCATGTATTGCTGCTGCAATACTCTATCAGACGGAAGCATAATAGAGTGTGTTTTCTCTATCTTATCTTCATTTGTTGGCTCTTTTTCACAAAAACTTTAATTTAGAGCAAATTCTATGAACAACGTGATTATAGTCTGCAACATATTTAAAATCTTGGAGACGTAAATGGTTCCATTCATGATTGGCCTCTGGCCAAATGAATTCCTATTGTTGTTTATATCGCTCTTTAAGAGCGAGCCATAATTCATGAGGATTTTCAATCATAAGGTATTCAGATTTGAGATCCTTATGAATATAAAATCGTAGCAATGCTAAAGCAGTATAGATTTACTTGTCTTGCAAGGCAACCCCATTCTGGGGTTCCTGAATTATAGATAAAATAGTACGAGATGCAAGCACTATCTTGATATCAGAAGCCCATGTAGGGTAATTGTTGTCGTCTAATACAAGTTCCTCGAACTCCTTAGTGGTCATGATCCTACGTGGACAACCATAGATAAATTAATTTACCGAATGGTAAATTAAAATCAACATGGTCATGTTGTAATAGTAAATGCAATATTTTAAAGATTATATCTTATCATAGTTTTGGATTGTCGTAGGTAATCACATAATTGTGTAGACCATACAACCAGATCATCAGAAAATTTTGATAACTATAAGACAAATAATCTCTATGTCAAAGACAAAGAGTGGATCTTTATAGTAGGCAAATATATTGTTGCCTAGGCACGGTCTCTAGGCAAGATAATTCACAAGTGAATTAGATGCAGCCTTTGCTTAGGGCTCTACTATCTTGTGTCATATCAAACTAATATGATGATATAGCAATTCAAAACCTTTATTTTGGTAAAAACACGGTGTAGGTAGTCATCAAGTTTCAGAGAAATATGATGCAGACCTCTCAGCAATGGTGCTATAGCACGGTCTCTAAGCAGAATAATTCATAATGAATGAAACACAACCTTTGCCATAGACTCCATTACCTTGTGTTAATTAGCCAAAATAAACAAGATATTAATATTGCAATGTAAATCCTATATAGATTAAATTTTTTTAATGCTATAGGAAGCATAGTTAAATTGTAATTGTGTCAACTAGCAAATTTAACTTGTACGTGATGCAAAAAGTATGGTTTGGGGCACCAACATACCCAATTCTATTATAAAAATTACAAATATAACCAATATGTTGGTGCATAACTGAGGTTTTTGGGTGCATCAACATATTCCAAAATATAATAGAAAAGCCATTGCATAATTATAATATAATTAAACCATAAATTATATTTATAATGATGTAATACAGTAAGTACATAGCAACAATAAGCATACAAATAAACTGATGTTCTTGCAGAAATAAAATTAGCCAAGTCATATACTAATTAACTATACTACTGCTTTCAGAAAATAATAATAAAAGAACTATACTAGACACAAAAAAATAAAGAGGCTCAGAGCAGCAAACAGCCCAACAGGGGAAAGGGTCGCGACCCAACCAGCCGGCCAGGCCCGCAGCCTAGCGACCAGCCAGGCGCGGGGCCCAGCAGCGCGGTCACGGCCAGCGAGCCGGCCAGGCGCACGGCCCAGCGAGCCGGCCAGCGACGTGGACGTGACCCGGCCAGTCGGCCAGGCACGCGGCCCAGTGACCGGGCACGGCCCCCTGCTGCGCCGTTAAACCATGAGGATGAGACGGTTAGGGTTTCCAACCATAACCGCTCCCCCACCAGCCACCGCCGTCGCCTACTGTGCCACCGCTGTCGAGCCTCCGATGAAGACCCTCGTCACCTTGTGCCTTTTCCCCTTCTTCCTCTCATGGTGCATCAGAGCCGAAGCCCATTTTTCGGCCATGGAGGCTGGCCGGCAGGGTAGGCACCACCCGTCCCCGGCGAGCTCCGGCCACAAGGGCCATCGTTGCGAGCCGAGAATAGCGGAGCCACCCCCACCGACCCTACAGAGGCCGCTCAGAGGCGGGGAACTGCCTCCCCCTCGTTGGGGGAAGAGGCGAACCCGGCTCCGAGGGCATTGGCGTTCGGGAGGGCGTTCCAGCGCAGAGTATGGTGGCGGCTGGCCGCCATGTTGGTGTAGGAGCGCCTGGACGGAGGAGGTGGCAGTGGAAGGACAACGTCGAGGTCGTAGGCGAAGCCCGGCGGCCACGCGTCTGCGCCGGCGTTGTTGATGGGGAGCGCAGGGGCGTCACGACGACAAGCCATGTCGCCGCCTCTGTTCCATGGTTGGGCATGCGCGAACAGCGGCAGTGGAGGCGGAGGGGGCAACAACATCGATGAGGATGGCCTCGGCAGGGACGACGACATCGGCGGGGCGTACGCCGGCGTGGCCCCGACACGGCGAACGAGCATCGTCGGGCCATGGCGAGGGCTGACACCGGCGACGTACTTCAGCCGTGACGAACGGGGCGCCGGACGCGGCATCGCAGGGCGGCCACCGGCGTTCGGGCTGCTGCCGTTGGAGTGGCGAGGGGCGATGTGGTGGTTGTGGATGTCGCGGAGGATGCGGCGGATGGCGCCCAGAAGGACGAAGCGCTGAACGCCTCCAGGGTGCGCGTTGCCGCGGGTGATGGCGGCCTCGACAGCGTCAGTGACGGCGTCGACCATGGCGTTCATGGAAGGAGTGGGGGTCGTCATCTTCTACCTTGGGTGAACAGCGACTCCGGCGAACTACTGGTGAGTGCTCCGGAGAACTGAAAGGTCCAAACTGGCTAGAGAGGGGGTGAATAGCTGTAAGTGCATTCGCCCCCAATGTGGGTTTTGGCTAATTAATGACAATCAAATTAGGGACTAACCGGTTTATAAAAGCATGTATGCAGGTGTTAGTCCTTAGAAAGAATTGAAACGTTGAAATCTCGTGAACAAAGCACGTTGGATACATTTGGACATAAAGATGCCTAACTCAAGTGGTAGTTTAAAATTTCAATTTTAAACTTGAGTTATAGGTAAGCCGGACTACCAAGAGGGTCACAAATTATGTTGGCTAGATGTGGAGAAAAGTGCTCAATTCGTATAACTTTAGTTCGCTTGAGAGACACCGCACAATCACGAACACATAGAGGGTATTTTCATGTGGTCGGTGGTACCGACCATGGGTGGTCGGTGGTACCGACCACAGCTTCTCAGCGCAGTGCTCAAACATCCTCTCTGTTTTGGTTCGAAAATGACCTAGCGGTAGTACCGCTATTATGTCGGTACTACCGCCCGCGGTGGTACCGACCGAGGTCGGTAGCAAGCCTGGTTTCGCAGACCTCTCTGGACGCGCTCAAAATGAACTGACGGTGGTACCGCCATCATGTCAGTGGTACCGCCCTCGGTAGTACCAACCCTGGTCGGTAGTAACTTGGTTTTGCGAAGCTCTTTGTGTAGAGTTGAAAATGGCCTGGCGGTAGTACCGCCATAACCTCGGTACTACCGCCCGCGGTTGTACCGACCCAAGGCCGGTAGTAACCAAGTTTGCAGGGCTCTCTGGTCTGACTCGCTTTTGACTTGGCGGTAGTACCGCCATTATGTCGGTACTACCGACCCCCGGTGGTACCGACGCTGGTCGGTAGTTTCCGAGGGACCAAGTCTCTAACTGCGGAGCTCTCTGTTCGCGGCCGATTTGGCCTGGCGGTAGTACCGCCATAACCTCGGTACTACCGCCCGCGGTGGTACCGACCTGAGGTCGGTAGTTAACCTTTTGGTCAGATCTGGATCTATGCGACCGTTGTGAACTGGTCGGTAGTACCGACCATGGGTGGTCGGTACCACCGACCAGCCTCGGGACTGGGGGAGTATAAATGCTTCCCCTCTTCACTTTTCACGGTCACCCACTCATTCCACACACTTATTGCTGACCTAACTCTGGACAAACTCTCTCCAAGCATTGACTCCTCCCCTCTCTCTCCCCCTTTGCTCCTAGATTCACTCTCTTGCAAGGATTGAGCTAGGGAAGTGAGATTAGAGAGCGGGAAGCATCGATCTCCGACTTGAGCACTTGGTTTCCATCTAGCCGGCTTGGTTTGTGTCTATTACTCTTGAGCTCTTTGAGCTCTAGCCGGTTAGGTGTTCTTCGTGGTAGCCCGTGTTGCTCATTTGTGAGGGCTCCCCGAAGTGTTTGTATTTCCCCTGTGATTTCTAGTGGAGAAACTCTCGTAGCCTTTGTGGTTGCTTGAGTGAGGCAAGGAGGTGAAATAGACTCTGACCTTTTTGGTCACCTCAACAACGAGGACGTAGGCACTCCTTAGTGGATTGGCCGAACCTCGGGATAAATCGCGTGTCCCGTGTGCTTGTTGTTGTCTCTACTTTGTTTATTACGCTTGTTGTTGTGTTCTTCGTGTTCTTCCTATCCCTATCTCATTCTTAGGTTGGGAAGGCTCGATCTACATCAAGGGAAGCTACCAAGGTTTGGTGAGAGTAGATTTACTGTCTATCATACTTAGGAAAGTGGGCTAGAATCTTGTACTATCTTCATAGCTTTCTTTCATCGGATTTGTAGTTTCTTTTAGGATCCTGGTTGTGCCGTTTGTTTGTGTCGGTAGTACCGGTGTTCCACACCCGGTAGTACCTACCCAAACAAACCGGCCTCTCTGGTTGCTATCTAACTACATCTTTTAGTTTGTAAAGTTTTAGGTTGTTAAAAATCACCTATTCACCCCCCCTCTAGGCTGATTCGATCCTTTCAATTGGTATCAGAGCCTAACCCTTGTGTTAGCGCTTCACCGTGTAAGGGAGAATCATGTCGACCATAAGTCAAGAACAACTTGATGAGATTGTCAAGAAGGTTACTGCTCAGGTAATTGAAGATCAAGCAAAGAAGCATGAAGATGAGATGAAGAGGATGAAGGATGAGATGGAGAGTTTGAGGCGAGCCTTAGACAGCAAAGCCGAATCATCCAGAAGCGGTGGTAATCCGCCGCCCAAGGAAGACAAGAAGAAGGAAGATGAAGAGAAAGGCAAAAGAGACACCGAGTTCACTAGAGTGCCATATGACTATAGCCAAATGGGCAAAGTCATTCAACTGCCTAGTGTCAATCTAGGCAAACCACCCGCCTTTGATGGAATCAACTACAATGATTGGACGCACAAGATGAAGCTACACCTTCTTGCCGCAAGAGTTTGGGAGATTGTTGAGAATGGACTAAGTCATGTTGAAGGTCAAGAATACACCGACAATGATCAACAAGATTAGAGCTCTCGGAGACAAGAAGTGGGATGACAACTCAGCTGCAAGAAAGCTATTGAGAGCATATAGAAAGAAGAACAAGAACCTTGCGTCAATCATCATGGAGAGACCTAACTATGAGAGCATGGGACCTCATGAGATGCTTGCCAAGATAAAGCATCATGAAGTATTGGATGATGAAGATATAGAAGATCGAGGGGCAAGCAACAAGAAGGTAGTGGCGCTCAAGGCTAACCATGAAGAAGGAAGCAAGGCCCGAGATGACTCATCAAGTGAAGGGAGTGATGATTCCGATGATGAGTTGGCACTTCTTGTGAAGAACTTTAGAAGATTCATGAGGAAGAAGATGCACAAGAAGGGCAAAGGTGGATACTTCAAGAAGTCCAAGAAAAGAAATTGCTATGAGTGTGGTGCGGATGATCACTTCATTGCCGATTGTCCACAAAAGAAGAACAAGAACAAGTATAGCAAGAGTGATGACAAGAAGCAAAGAAGAAGAAGAGGTGGTGAAGCTCATCTTGGTGAGGAGTGGTTCTCGGAAGAGGACTCAAGTGATGAAGAGAAGAGCAAGAGCAAGGACAAGGAGAAGGGAGCGGCCAACATTGCCATACACAAGACCTCTTCTCCAAGCCTCTTCTCCAACATGGCTACATCGACTACTTCATCACGCTTGTTCGAGAGCCTCTCCGACGACGAGGATGACTTCACTCATTCTTGCTTCATGTCTAAGAATGAGAAGGTATCATCTAACTCTCCTACTTGTTCTAGCGATGAATATAGTGATGATGAAATAGATGAATTTGAGCTTAGCATAATTAGAAAATTTGGTAAGAAAGGTGGACCTAAAATTATAAAGTTGCTCACTAAATTAGAGAGTCGGAATGAGAGTCTTGCTTTGCAAGGAGACTTGATCTCTCAAGAGAGAGAAAAGAACCTTGCATTGGAGGCCTCTCTTGCCGAGGAAAAGTTGAAGGTTGAGAAATTGACCGTGGAATTATCTTTAGCCAATGACTCTAACAAGAAGTTGGCTAAGGAGTGTTCCATGAGCAGTGACTCAATTGCTAAACTAAAGAATGAAGTTAGCTTGGTTCAAGAAAGCCTCACAAGCTTTCAAGATAAATATCAAACTCTTGAACTAAGCTACAACACTCTTTGGAATAGCACCTCTTCAACCTCTCCTAAGGATTCCGACGGCTCTAATGCCTCAACTAGTAATGGTTGCAAAAGATGCTATAAACTTGATGTAAATGCTTGTGCAACTAACCTTGTTGAGCTAGAAAAGAGAGACAAGGAAATTCATAGGTTGAACATGATCTTGAGGAATGGTTGCAAGTGTAAGGTGCAACAACCAAAGGACATCCTCAAGACCGCAAGACATCCATCCATCAAGGATGGAATTGGCTACAATAGGTATGATGGTAAGGCCAATGGAAGGAAGATGGTCAATGGGGTACCCTTTGTCAACTTCAACAAAGGGGTTCCTCTCTTTGACCTCATGAACAAGGCCAACAAGGTTGCCAATCCCAAGGCTCCACTTGCTAATGGTAAGATCAACAAGGAAAAGCAAGTGGAGGCCCCCAAGCAACAAAAGCCCATATCAAGAAGCTATACATGTGATTACTTGTGTTGTTGGGGGGATGATGGCAAGATAGTAGTCAAGTATGTTGGTGCCCTCAAGAAGAGGGAAATTATGAGAAATGTTTGGGTGCCAAAAGCTTATGTGACTAACCCCCTAGGACCCAATCTCATTTGGGTACTGAAAGGACCGAATCAGCCTAGAGGGGGGTGAATAGGTGATTTTGACTATCTGAAACTTCACAAACTATAAGATGTAGTTAGATAGCAACCGGAGAGGCCGGTTTGTTTGGGTAGGTACTACCGGGTGTGAAACACCGGTACTACCAACACAAACAAACGACACAACCGGGATCCTAAAAGAAACTACAAATCCGATGAAAGTAAGCTATGAAGATAAAGTAAGTTTCTAGCCAACTTTCCGAAGAATAAATTATGGTAAAACTACTCTCACGAAACCTTGGTTGCTCCCCTTGATGTAGATCGAGCCTTCCCAACCTAAGAACGAGATAGGGATAGGAAGAACACGAAGAACACAATAACAAGAGAAGTAGAGAAAATAGGAACAACAACAACAAGCACACGGGACACAAGATTTATCCCGAGGTTCGGCCAATCCCCTAAGGAGTGCCTACTTCCTCGTTGTTGAGGTGACCACAAAGGTCGGAGTCTATTTCACCTCCTCGCCTCACTCAAGCAACCACAAAGGCTACGAGAGTATCTCTACTAGAAATCTCAGGGTAATACAAACGCTTCGGGGAGCCCTCACAAGTAAATCAATACGGGCTACCACGAAGAACACCTAACCGGCTAGAGCTCAAAGAGCTCAAGAGTAAAAGACACAAAACAAGCCGGCAAGATGGAAACCAAGTGCTCAAGTCGAAGATTGATGCTTCCCACTCTCGAATCTCACTTCCCTAGCTCAAATCTTGCAAGGGAATGAATCTAGGAGCAAAGGGGGAGAGAGATGGGTGAGTCAATGCTTGGAGAGAGTTTGTCTAGAGTTAGGTCAGCAAAAAGTGTATATAGTGTGAGTCCGTGACCGTGAAAAGTGAAGAGGGGAGGCATTTATACTCCCTCAGTCCCGAGGCTGGTCGGTACCACCGACCACCCATGGTCGGTACCACCGACCATGTCACAACGGTCGCATACACCCAGATCTGGTCAAACTGACAAGCACCGGGCCAAGGTCGGAACCACCGAGGCCGGTGGTACCGAGGTAATGGCGGTACCACCGCCAGGCCAAAACAAGCTCGAACAGAGAGCAACTCAGTTAGGGACTCGGTCCCTCGGAAACTACCGCCCGAGGGTCGGTACCTCCGAGGTCGGTGGTACCGAGGTAATGGCGGTACCACCGCCCAGTCAAAGGCTAGTCAGTCCAGAGAGCCCTGAAAAACTTTCAACCACCGAACCTGGGTCGGTGCTTCCGAGGCCGGTGGTACCGAGGTTATGGCGGTACCACCGCCTAGACATATTCAACACAACACAGAGAGCCTCGCAAAGCCAAGTTACCACCGACCTCCGTCGGTACCTCCGATCCCGGTGGTACCGAGGTGATGGCGGTACCACTGCCAGGCCTTTTTCAGTTCTACACAGGGAGCTCTGCAAACTTGGTTACCACCGGCCTTGCGTCGGTAGCACCGCGTGCGGTACTACCGAAGTAATGGCGGTACTACCGCCAGGCCAAAAACAGCGCGAACAGAGAGCCTTGCAAAAATGGAAACTACCGGCCATGGGTCGGTAGCACCGCGTGCGGTACTACCGAGGTAATGGCGGTACCACCGCTAGGTCAAAAACAACTCTATCCAGAGAGGGTTGCAAACCAGGTTACTACCAACCTTGCGTCGGTACCACCGCGGGCGGTAGTACCGAGGTTATGGCGGTACTACCGCCAGGTCATTTTTTGACCAACACAGAGAGGGTGTTTGAGCGCAGCGCAGAGAAGCTGTGGTCGGTACCACCGACCACCCATGGTCGGTACCACCGACCAAATGAATTTACCCTCTACGTGTTCGTGATTGTGCGGTGTCTCTCAAGCGAACTAAGGTTAGTCGATTTGAGCACTTTTCTCCACATCTAGCCAACTTACTTTGTGACCCTCTTCATAGTCCGGCTTACCTATAACTCAAGTTTAAAATTGAAATTTTAAACTACCACTTGAGCTAGGCATCTTTATGTCCAAAAATATCCTACGTGCTTTGTTCACGAGATTTCAACGTTTCAAATCTTTCAAAGGACTAACACCTGCATACATGCTTTTATAAACTGGTTAGTCCCTAATTTGATTGTCATTAATTAGCCAAAAACCCACATTGGGGGCGAATGCACTTTCAGGTACCTAAATCAAGAACATAATCTTGTTTTGTAGGAATATGCCTCCGGTGGATCAAGTTGGGTGTTGGATAGTGGATGCACCAATCATATGACCGGGGCAAAAGAAATGTTCACCTCCTTCCAACCAAGCAACGACTCATGCAACAACATTGTGTTTGGTGACAATGGTAAAGGAGAAGTGCTTGGTTTGGGTAAAATTGCTATCTCAACTGACAATTCTATTTCTAATGTATTACTTGTGCATTCGTTGAGTTACAATTTGTTATCCGTTTCTCAACTTTGTGAAATGGGTTACGATTGTCTCTTTACGGATAAGGGTGTGACCGTCTCTAGAAGAAGGGATTCCTCTATTGCATTTAAAGAAGTGTTAAAGGGAAAGCTTTACCTAGTTGACTTCTCAACTAGTAAAGTGGAACCTAAGACATGCCTAATGGCAAAATCTAGCATGGGTTGGCTTTGGCATCGCCGGCTAGCTCATGTTGGGATGAGAAACTTGGCCCAACTTCAAAGAGAAGGACACATTCTTGGACTAACCAATGTTTCTTTTGAGAAAGATAGGATTTGCAGTGCGTGCCAAGCCGGAAAGCAAGTTGGAGCAAAGCATCCAATCAAGAACATCGTGTCGACCACAAGACCATTGGAGCTATTGCATATGGACCTCATCGGACCCGTTGCTTACCAAAGCATCGGTGATAAAAGTGAAACGCAAGGCATTTTCAAGAAGTTTGCTAGAAGAGCACAAAATGAGTTTGACATCAAGATCAAGAAAGTGAGGAGTGACAACGGGACCGAGTTTAGGAACACCAACATAGAAGAGTATCTTGATGATGAAGGAATCAAGCATGAGTTCTCCGTTCCATATACCCCACAACAAAATGGGGTTGTGGAAAGTAAGAATAGAACTCTTGTTGAAGCCGCAAGATCTATGTTGGATGAGTACAAGACTTCCCATGGCTTTTGGGCGGAGGCGATGAACACGGCGTGTCATGCAATCAACCGCCTCTACCTTCACAAGCTAAGGGGGAAGACGCCATATGAGCTTCTAACCGATAACAAACCGAAGGTGCACTACTTTAGAGTCTTTGGCTGCAAGTGTTTAATACTTAACAAGAGGGCCAAAAGCTCAAAGTTTGCACCTAAGGTACACGAAGGCTTTCTACTTGGTTATGGTACTAACGAACATGGCTACCGTGTATTCAATAATGCCACCGGCACTATTGAGTTAACGATAGACGTGACTTTTGATGAATCCGACGACTCTCAAAAGGAGCAAGTCAATGATGAGCTTGTAGGTAATGACGTGCCTCCATCCGAAGCTATCAAGAAGCTTGCAACCGGTGATGTGAGGCCCGTTGAAATTCAAGATGATGAAGATGATCCATCACACACTCCACAAGATTCTCATGTCCATCATGTGCATCCACATGCGCATGATGAAGCTTCTGCAACTCCGAATGGTGGTAGTGTGGATGATGTTCAAGTAATACACCAAGTGGATGATCAAGTACAAGCTCAACATGAAGTCCGACAAGAAGATGGGGACATCAATACATATGATGAAGATGGACCCATCCAAAGGAGATCACTTGTGCCACATCCAAGAGTTCATCATACAGTTCAACAGGATCATCCCGTTGACAACATATTGGGGAGCATACGGCGTGGGGTAACGACACGCTCTCGCTTAGCAAGTTTTTGTGAACATTACTTGTTTGTCTCCTCTTTGGAACCTCTTAGGGTGGAAGAAGCACTTGATGATCCGGACTGGGTGATGGCTATGCAAGAAGAGCTGAACAACTTCACCAGGAATGAAGTCTGGTTCTTGGTGGAAAGGCCCAAGCAAAATGTGATAGGAACCAAATGGGTCTTCCGCAACAAGCAAGACGAGCATGGCGTGGTAACAAGGAACAAAGCACGGTTGGTGGCTCAAGGTTTCACTCAAATCGAAGGTTTGGATTTTGGGGAAACCTATGCACCGGTAGCTAGGCTTGAATCAATTCGCATATTACTTGCCTTTGCTACTCACCGTGATTTCAAGCTATACCAAATGGATGTGAAAAGTGCATTCCTCAATGGCCCCCTCTCCGAATTAGTGTATGTGGAGCAACCACTGGGTTTTGAGGACCCAAAGTTCCCAAACCACGTCTACAAGCTCGACAAGCCGCTCTATGGGCTCAAACAAGCCTGTAGAGCTTGGTATGATTGTCTTAAGGACTTCCTACTCAAAAAGGGTTTTGAGATAGGAAGGGCCGATGCTACTTTATTTACTCGCAAAGTCGATGATGATATCTTTGTTTGCCAAATATATGTCGATGACATAATATTTGGTAGTACTAATATGGCTTTTTGTGAGGAATTTAGTAGGATCATGACTAAAAGGTTCGAGATGTCCATGATGGGTGAGTTGAAGTACTTTCTTGGATTCCAAATCAAGCAACTCAAGGATGGCACGTTCATCAGTCAAACAAAGTACACAAAGGACATGCTAAAGAAGTTTGAGATGGACAAGGCCAAACCCATCAAGACTCCTATGCCGACCAATGGACATCTTGATCTAAATGAGGAAGGTAAGTCGGTGGACCAAAAGGTATATCGCTCTATGATTGGTTCATTACTTTACCTTTGTGCATCTAGGCCTGATATTATGCTTAGTGTGTGCATGTGTGCAAGGTTTCAAGCTAATCCGAAAGAATGTCATATTATGGCCGTTAAGAGAATCTTTCGATACTTAGTGCACACTCCGAATCTTGGCTTGTGGTATCCCAAGGGCTCCACTTTTGATCTACTTGGCTATTCCGATTCGGACTATGCCGGTTGCAAAGTAGACCGGAAGAGTACTACCGGGACTTGCCAATTTATTGGAAGGTCTTTGGTGTCTTGGAGTTCTAAGAAACAAAATAGTGTTGCCCTATCCACCGCCGAAGCCGAGTATGTGGCGGCCGGCGCATGCTGTGCTCAACTACTTTGGATGAAGCAAACACTAAAAGACTTCGGTTGTGAGGAAACCAAAATTCCACTTTTGTGTGACAATGAGAGTGTTATCAAACTAGCAAACAATCCCGTAAACCATTCTCGCACAAAACATATAGACATCCGACACCATTTCTTGAGAGACCATGAAGCCAAAGGAGATATCGCAATACGCCATGTGAGCACCGAAAAACAACTAGCCGATATCTTCACAAAGCCTTTAGATGAGTCAAGATTTTGTGCTTTGAGGAGTGAACTAAATATCATTGATTCTCGTAACGTGGCTTGATGTCTTGCACATACTTGTTTTCACCTAGAGACCTAGACAAATGCTTTGACAAATGTTGTGTGTGATTTCAAAATCTATTTTGCATACTTCACTTATGTCCATGGCTATGTACTGGTTATATGAAATCTGGACATGTTTGAAGTATGTGTAGTATACCACACAAGTTTCTCTTGGAATCCCTCTCTGATCCCTCTGTTTTTGTACTGTCGGTGGTACCGCCATAGGGGCGATAGTACCGATGTCGGTAGTACCGACCCCTATGGGCGGTACCACCGACCAGGTTTGACCCGAGTATAAAAAGGGTGCGGTGAATCCCTTTCAACCCTAGTCAATCCAGTTTGTCCGCACCGCCGCCGTCCGTGCGTTTCAGCCCGTGCAGCCGCCGCCGTCTTCTCCTCTCCCGATCTCCTTCCTCCTCCACCCAAATCCAAATCCCTCCGGTGGAAAGGTGCCTTGAAGCGTGGAGATCATCTTGGTGGTGTTCTTGAAGCCTGGAAGTTCTTCCTCCATCGGATTTTGGCCTCTTCTTCTCGAGAAACAAGGTACTAGGGTGTTCTTGCCCGATCTCTAAATGTACCTTGTTCTAGGTCGATTCCTTTGGTAGGATTGCTCTATCTAGTGGATAGATGCTTCTAGGATGTATGATTTGCGAGTTCATGGCGATTTGTGAGATTGGATTGAAGAAAACCGCACGCTGTGGTGCGGTCGGTAGTACCGCCCGCTGGGGTCGGTAGTACCGACCGCGCGCAGCGAGGGGTTTTCCTCCCCAATTTCGATCGTCGTTTTTGCTACATCCTTTCTATCACCTTTGTCTCATTTCGATCTATGCTATCTTTTTCTAGATGTCGCATAGCCAGAGGCCCTCTCATGCTCGTGCCCCTAGTGATGATGATGAGGAAGAGTATGTTGCGATGGAGCAAGGTGGTGTTGGTGTTGGTGGACCGCAGCGGCGCAATCCTGCGTGCCGTGCTCGGTCCGCCGGCGGGAGTATGGAGGAACTCCCTCGTCAGGTCCGTGGACGCTCGTCCGGGGGCCACGGGGGACGTCGCAGCGTGGATAGTGCCAGGGGAAGCGGGAGTGGCCATGCCCGTGGCAGTGGGCATGCTGCTCCTCCGCCTCCTCCGCCCCCTGTCGCCGGTCCGCCCGGGCGCATGCATAGCGTCGTCATGGGTGGCGTGGCTTCGGCGGCTGGTCCTAATCGTGAGGGACGCTCCATCGATCCTCGCGTTGGACCGGCATCCCCTCCGACTTCAGGGTTGCTGCTCATCAACAGGGTATTTCCTTTGCACCCCGAAGCCGGAGCTTTGATGACCGTCGTCTCCCCCGCACAGCTTGGAGATCCCATTGACTACTCTGACAAAAAGAGGGGGAACTTAATGAGGAGGCAGCGTGAGGAGAACCTGTATCTATTTGTCACAGATGATTCTGTGGACAGGAGGTTTTGGTCCAGGTTTCAGCAAGATTTCTATATGTCAATATGCTGGAAGGGTTTCTGTACTAAGGGCCATCCTCCTCTTTTTGAGCACAAGCGGCTGGTAGTCCGCTCATTGTCCGATAAGGATTCAGAGGAGATTCAGGCTTTGGTGCAGAGGCTAGAGGAGTGGAGGATCTTGGGGTTGGTTTCTGGCGAGCGGAGCTACAACCAGGAGATTATCTGTCAGTTTTGGGCCACCCTGTTCATTGATCAGGAGGCTCAGGTGCTGCACTGGATGACCCAAGGGGTTCATTACCGGTGCAACTTCGTCACCTTTGCCAGGTTGTTGGGTTTCGACCATGTGGACAGGGATGCCCCTCGCTTGTCAGAGATGTATGGTGGGGGCATGTACACCGAGCAACTGCAGAGATCAGGTGTCTACATGGATGGTGCAGTGGCAAACTTCAAGGTCCCTGGCCTGAAGCCTGCCTACTTTGTGCTCAACAACTTGATGCGCCTGACTCTAGATCCTAAGGTTGGAGACCAGGATAACTTGAGAGATGATGCTGCCAAGGTCCTTGTCCAGTTCGCTTTGCCAGATGGACGCTTTAGCATCTCTCATTTTCTCTGGCAGAAGATCTCGGATGTGTACAATGACCCTCACAAGCTCCTGCCATATGCTCCATATCTTATGCACATCATTGAGCATGTGGTAGGGGCTACCTTTGAGTACGATCGCACCATGAAGGAGTACAGTGTTCGCAAGTTCACCTCTGCACCCTCCAAGGACAAGGACAAGGTTGATGAAAGTGGAGATGTTCCAGCAGCAGCAGCACCTGGCGAGGCACATGGCCCAGAGCAGGCTCGTGGTGATATTCCTCCTGCTACCACTTCTCCTCCGCGTCGTGAGAGGCGTAGGGGTGGCGGTCTTCGCTCCGCGCTCGGCAAGATCTTCGAGTGGATGTGCTACAGGGCCGATCGCGACGAGCGGCATCAGCAGGAGGTGCGTCAGCATCTCGGCCTTCCTCTACGTTCTCCGGTCCGACCCCATCCAGATCCTTTTGTGGAGTATGATGCTCAAGCCCGGCGCGACGACGACGACGTCGATGATGATGATGATGATGGTGTCCACCACCAGCAGCAGCAGCAGCCCCAGCAGCCCGGTGGTGGTGAGGCTGGCTTTTACAGCTCTATGTTGTATCAGCCTCCTCAGTTCTATCAGCCTCCACCCCCGTACCAGCCTTCTCCTTTCTACCCTGATTATGGTGCGGGTACGTCCTTCGCGGGCGGATCCACATCATATCAAGGTGGTGGTGGCGGCTCGTACATGGGCTTTGCTGGCCCCGACGCCGATCCAGCTGGGAGCGGCGGTTTTCGCGACCCCACTCCTCCGCTAGATTCTTCTGCTCCTTCATCGTCCTTCCCTGGTGGTGATGTTGGTGCCAGTGCCTATTCCTCTCTCTTCGGTAGTCCTTATCATGGTGGGTCTTCCAGCGGCTATTACTAGTTCTTTGCTTATCGTGGCCTACCCGTTTTGGTACTTGATGTCAAAGGGGGAGTGTTAGGCTTTTCTTGATGTAATAGCTAGCTATGAGAGAGGGTTAAAACTTTGAGAACTAAGTGTGGTATGCTACTTTAAATTTGTGATGTGTTGATGAGGATGTAAAACATTTATGCTTCATGTTATATTCATGTATGGTTCATCCTCTATATTTATGCTCTTGTCATGTTGATTGTTGTTTTCGATATGGCTATGTGATTTGAGTCCTTTTCTTTCTTCCATAGCCATTCGCTTCTCTTATTACATTGTTTTGTGAATCACCATGTCATACTGTTTATGCATCACAAATTGATATATATATATGATGTTGTCACACACTTAGGCACCCCACGGATTGCAAAATTTAGGGGGAGCTCTTGTCCTTGTGTATGCAATCTTGTCTTTTAATCAAGGTTTGAAATTCATATCCAAAGCATACACTAAGGGGGAGCTTGAACTAAATTTTGGAATTCAAAAGCTTCAATTCTTTTCATCCTTATTGTAAGCCTAAGTTGGTTGTCATCAATTACCAAAAAGGGGGAGTTTGTAAGTGCATTCGCCCCCAATGTGGGTTTTGGCTAATTAATGACAATCAAATTAGGGACTAACCGGTTTATAAAAGCATGTATGCAGGTGTTAGTCCTTAGAAAGAATTGAAACATTGAAATCTCGTGAACAAAGCACGTTGGATACATTTGGACATAAAGATGCCTAGCTCAAGTGGTAGTTTAAAATTTCAATTTTAAACTTGAGTTATAGGTAAGCCGGACTACCAAGAGGGTCACAAATTATGTTGGCTAGATGTGGAGAAAAGTGCTCAATTCGTATAACTTTAGTTCGCTTGAGAGACACCACACAATCACGAACACATAGAGGGTATTTTCATGTGGTCGGTGGTACCGACCATGGGTGGTCGGTGGTACCGACCACAACTTCTCAGCGCAGTGCTCAAACATCCTCTCTATTTTGGTTCGAAAATGACCTAGCGATAGTACCACTATTATGTCGGTACTACCGCCCGCGGTGGTACCGACCAAGGTCGGTAGCAAGCTTGGTTTCGCAGACCTCTCTGGACGCGCTCAAAATGAACTGACGGTGGTACCGCCATCATGTCGGTGGTACCGCCCTCGGTAGTACCGACCCTGGTCGGTAGTAACTTGGTTTTGCGAAGCTCTCTGTGTAGAGTTGAAAATGGCCTGGCGGTAGTACCGCCATAACCTCGGTACTACCGCCCGCGGTTGTACCAACCCAAGGCCAGTAGTAACCAAGTTTGCAGGGCTCTCTAGTCTGACTCGCTTTTGACTTGGCGGTAGTACCGCCATTATGTCGGTACTACCGACCCCCGGTGGTAGCGACGCTGGTCGGTAGTTTCCGAGGGACCAAGTCTCTAACTGCGGAGCTCTCTGTTCGCGGCCGATTTGGCCTGGCGGTAGTACCGCCATAACCTCGGTACTACCGCCCGCGGTGGTACCGACCTGAGGTCGGTAGTTAACCTTTTGGTCAGATCTGGATCTATGCGACCGTTGTGAACTGGTCGGTAGTACCGACCATGGGTGGTCGGTACCACCGACCAGCCTCAGGACTGGGGGAGTATAAATGCTTCCCCTCTTCACTTTTCATGGTCACCCACTCATTCCACACACTTATTGCTGACCTAACTCTAGACAAACTCTCTCCAAGCATTGACTCCTCCCCTCTCTCTCCCCCTTTGCTCCTAGATTCACTCTCTTGCAAGGATTGAGCTAGGGAAGTGAGATTAGAGAGCGGGAAGCATCGATCTCTGACTTGAGCACTTGGTTTCCATCTAGCCGGCTTGGTTTGTGTCTATTACTCTTGAGCTCTTTGAGCTCTAGCCGGTTAGGTGTTCTTCGTGGTAGCCCGTGTTGCTCATTTGTGAGGGCTCCTCGAAGTGTTTGTATTTCCCCTGTGATTTCTAGTGGAGAAACTCTCGTAGCTTTTGTGGTTGCTTGAGTGAGGCAAGGAGGTGAAATAGACTCCGACCTTTGTGGTCACCTCAACAACGAGGACGTAGGCACTCCTTAGTGGATTGGCCGAACCTCGGGATAAATCGCGTGTCCCGTGTGCTTGTTGTTGTCTCTACTTTGTTTATTACGCTAGTTGTTGTGTTCTGCGTGTTCTTCCTATCCCTATCTCATTTTTGGTTGGGAAGGCTCGATCTACATCAAGGAAAGCTACCAAGGTTTGGTGAGAGTAGATTTACTATCTATCATACTTAGGAAAGTGGGCTAGAATCTTGTACTATCTTCATAGCTTTCTTTCATCGGATTTGTAGTTTCTTTTAGGATCCCGGTTGTGCCGTTTGTTTGTGTCGGTAGTACCGGTGTTCCACACCCGGTAACACTTACCCAAACAAACCGGCCTCTCCGGTTGCTATCTAACTACATCTTTTAGTCTGTAAAGTTTCAGGTTGTTAAAAATCACCTATTCACCCCCCCCCTCTAGGCTGATTCGATCCTTTCAATAGCCTAATTAAAAATCTACAAAATCACTTAGGCAAACACTATTAGTATAACAAAATGGCGAAGCTTTTTGCGCTAGCCTAATAGTGTGTTGCAAGCCACCTATCCAACAATTCTACCTAATATTTCTATGTCACACAAATAACTAGGGCTAATATCTTAGTGCGGAATAAAACAATCTAGCTCTATTACAAAGATGATATATGAGAAAGTATATGTGACAAGTATGTGCAATAGATAAACTAAGCAAGCTAATCACAACTAGCTACACAAGATATATGACAAAAGATATACAACAAGTAAAGTATCTACACAAATGAAATAGCTCAAGATAAATACACAAAGTAAACGAGCTAGATAGAAGTGGTTTCACCGAGCCTTCGGGATCGTCTAGTAGAGAGCCAATCACCGATGAAATCCACTTGTGATGTCAATCACCAAGAGTGTAAATATGAAGACCAATCACCAAGATGTGGAAGCAATCACAATAAGCACACGAGACACCAAGATTTATCCCGAGGTTCACGTGCTTGCCGGCACGCTACTCCCCGTTGTGTCGACCAACACTAGGTGACCCGGTGGCTAATCGGCACAAAGCCAACCTCACAAAGAGCGCCACAAGAATCTACCACTAGTGAGGTAGCTCAATGACACGAGCAATCCACTAAGGATGCTTCTTGCCGCTCCAGCGAGGTGAGGCTCTATCAAATTCATTTTGGCTTCTCTTGACAAAGGTTTTGAATATGCCAAACACTTCACTCTTGTCAACGAGAAAGAAGACCCATGTATATCTTGTGTAGTCATCCACTATCACAAAGCCATACTTGTTTCCCCCAATACTTGCATATGTAGTTGGTCCAAACAAGTCCATGTGCAACAACTCAAGTGCATGTGTAGTGCTCATCATTCCTTTGTTGGGATGAGTGTTTCCAACTTGCTTTCCCATTTGGCATGCACTACAAAGCTTGTCCTTTTCAAAGTGAACATCTTTTAGTCCTCTAACCATGTCATTCTTCACTAGCCTCTTTAGTTGCTTCATTCCAACATGTCCCAAGCGCCTATGCCATAGCCAACCCATACTTGATTTGGTGAATAAGCATGTTGTCAATTGAGCTTCACTTGCATCAAAGTCCACCAAATAAAGGTTCTCATATCTAAATCCCTTGAACACCAAGTCACTCCCATCAACACTAACTATCTCCACATCATCCACACCAAATATGCATTTGAATCCCAAATCACACAATTGTGCCACGAACAATAGATTGAAGTTGAGAGATTCCACTAATAGCACATTGGAGATGCTCAAGTCATTGGATATTGCAATCTTGCCCAAGCCTTTGACCTTGCCTTTCTTGTTGTCACCAAATGTGATAGCATCCGCATGATCATTGCCACTAGTGTTGATTGATTTGAACTTTCTTCCATCTCTGATCATGTGTTGAGTGCACCCACTATCAAGCACCCAATGCCTTCCTCCCGCTTTATAGTTCACCTACAAAAGAGATCAATTCTTTTTAGGTACCCAAACCTTTTTGGGTCCTCCAAGGTTAGTCACCAAGCTCTTGGGCACCCAAATTGCCTTCTTCTTTGGGCCAACCATGGGTACACCAATGTACTTAGCCTTCACACCATTAGTTCCCTTTGTAAGCATATAACAAGAATCAAGTCTAATAGATGAAACATGAGCATTGTTCTTATTCTTGTTCTTGTTAAAGCAATTTTGCTCTATATGCCCGGATTGCTTGCAACTATGGCAAAACCGACCATTGCTCTTCACAAAACAAGTCTTGTGAGGAGCAAAAGCCGCCTTTCCCTTCTTGGGGGTATAGCCAAGTCCCTCCTTGTTGAGTGGACATCTTTGGCTACCCAAACACTTTAGCAAGCGGGCATCTCCACCATAGGCATTGCCTAAAGCATGAGTGAGCTCAACAACCTTGTTCTTAAGGTTCTCATTTTCTACTACTAATGATGAATCACAAGAAGTAGAAGTAAGCATTTTAGTTGAGCTAGATGATGATGCATTTGTGGGAGCAACAATAATAGGAGCATAAAATGATTCATCAAGTATATCACATGTAACTCCTACATTGCAAGTCCCTACAACATCCTCAATCTTACTTTGATCAAGGAGGGAGGAGTGGGCTTCCTTAAGCCTAGTGTGAGCTTGATCAAGCTTCTCATGGGCTTCCTCTAGCCTCTCATGAGTAGACTTGAGCTCATCAAAGGATTGCTCAAGAGCCTTGTTGGCCTTGCGCAATTCTTTGCACTCCTTCCTCTTAGTCTCAATGTAAGAGTGAGCATCTTGTAGCATGCTCATGAGGTCCTCCTTTGAGAACTACTCATCATCATCACTATCACTCTCACTATCACTCTCATCGGATGATACCTTAGTGGCCTTAGCCATGAAGCATGTTGATGGAGTGTTGAAGATAGAAGGCTTGCTTGAGATAGCAAGACTAGCCATAGCCTTCTTCTTGGTGGTCTTCCTCTCATCATCACTAGAATCATCATCATCGCTTGAGGAAGCATCACTATCCCATGTCACAACATAGGATCCACCCTTCTTCTTTTCCTTCTTCTTCTCTTTCTTTTCTTTCTTTTCCTTCTTCTTGCTCTTCTTGCGGTCATCATCAATCACTAGAGTATGGACAATCCGCAATGAAGTGATCCTTGCTCTTGCATCTATAGCACCTTTTAGTTGTGCTCTTGGTTGCATCTCTTCTCTTTCTTGCTCCATAGCCCTTCTTCTTCATGAACTTGCCAAACCTCTTTACAAAGAGAGCCATTTCTTCATCATCCATTTCACTCAAGCTTGTGTTTGCTTCATCATCACTTTCATCCTTCTTAGCTTTGCCCTTGCTCTTGCTCTTGGAGGATGAAGCCTTGAATGCCACAGTCTTCTTCTTCTTTTCTTCCTCTTGGGCTCCCCCATCCCGTTCCACACGGTATGTGTCTTGTGTGACCACATCACCTAGTACTTGGTTTGGGGTTACCGTATCCAATCCTTCTCTCACTAGGATGGTCACCAAAGTATCAAACCTTGGTGGTAAGCATCTTAAGAACTTGTGAGAAAAGTCCTTGTCCTCCACCTTCTCTCCCAAAGCCTTCAAGTCATTGATAATAACTTGCAACCGGTGAAACATCTCCGGTATGCTCTCATCATCTTGCATCTAGAAGGTAGCAAGCTTGTCCTTGAGGATATATAGCTTGGCACCTTTGACCGCCTTAGTGCCCTCATATGTCTCCTTTAATCTCTCCCATATTTCACTTGCTCTTTCAAGGTCCTTGATTTGCTCAAACACCTTTGTGTCAAATGCTTCATAGAACAAGTTGATTGCCACATCATTCCATTGAAGCTTCTCTTCTTCTCTTGGAGTAGGACTTGCGGGATCAATTACCGCAAAGTCATGCTCAATCACTTCCCATATCTTTCTATTCATGCCTCTTGTGAATGCACACATCTTCCTCTTCCAACAATCGAAGTTGGTGCCGTCAAAATGTGGTGGCTTCCCCATATAGTTGATTTGAGTCATTTTAACACCGGAGGATGTTAAGCCTCAAACGAACGGTGACCACCGCTCCGATACCACTTGAAAGATCCAAATTGGCTAGAGGGGGGTGAATAGCCTAATTAAAAATCTACAAAATCACTTAGGCAAACACTATTAGTATAACAAAATGGCGAAGCTTTTTGCGCTAGCCTAATAGTGTGTTGCAAGCCACCTATCCAACAATTCTACCTAATATTTCTATGTCACACAAATAACTAGGGCTAATATCTTAGTGCGGAATAAAACAATCTAGCTCTATTACAAAGATGATATATGAGAAAGTATATGTGACAAGTATGTGCAATAGATAAACTAAGCAAGCTAATCACAACTAGCTACACAAGATATATGACAAAAGATATACAACAAGTAAAGTATCTACACAAATGAAATAGCTCAAGATAAATACACAAAGTAAACGAGCTAGATAGAAGTGGTTTCACCGAGCCTTCGGGATCGTCTAGTAGAGAGCCAATCACCGATGAAATCCACTTGTGATGTCAATCACCAAGAGTGTAAATATGAAGACCAATCACCAAGATGTGGAAGCAATCACAATAAGCACACGAGACACCAAGATTTATCCCGAGGTTCACGTGCTTGCCGGCACGCTACTCCCCGTTGTGTCGACCAACACTAGGTGACCCGGTGGCTAATCGGCACAAAGCCAAGCTCACAAAGAGCGCCACAAGAATCTACCACTAGTGAGGTAGCTCAATGACACGAGCAATCCACTAAGGATGCTTCTTGCCGCTCCAGCGAGGTGAGGCTCCAAAACCTCTCACAATCACGATCGGTGGTGGCCAAGAACAATCTCCTTCTCTTGCCAACAACACCACAACGCCTCCAAGCCGTCTAGGCACCGGCAAATGCCAAGAGTAACAAGAGAACTCAATGCCGATGCGAAGAACTAGTGCCACTAGATTGAACTCTTTCAAATCACCGCACTAGATCACTCAATCTCACTTGGTTTGATCAAATCAACTTGGGAGATGAGTTGGGAGGCTTGCCAAGGCTCACTAGAATGCTTAGGAATCAAAATGTGCAAGAGAGAGATCTAGCAAGCCCGCCAAGCCCCTTAAATGGGCCACACAAGTCGGCCTAGCCGTTGGACTCAAAACAGAGGCATCGGACGCGCCGGTGTCGGAGCCATCGGACGCTCCCCCAGCGTCCGATGCTCCGATGAGCACCACGTGTCCCTCTGCTATGAAATCAGTCCGTTAGATCCCAACGGCTATATTCCTTCGCGCCACGGTTAATGTGGCATCGGACGCGCCGATGCCAGGCACCGGACGCTCCGATGCCACTCACTCTTTTCAGTTCATTTTGGTGCCACAACGGACGCGCCGGCACCTTTACATCGGACGCTCAACCCCTGCATCCGATGACACAACAGAAAGGTTCCAGAGAGGTCCAGATCACATCGGACGCGTCCGATGGATCGGCATCGGACGCAGGCCAGCGTCCGATGCTCTCTGGAAAGCATGCTCGCGCCACGTCATGACCATCGGACTTTGCAACAGTGTTTTGCCAGCGTCCGTTGCCAGCGTCCAATGCTTCCTCTACAAATGTCAGTGGTTAGGGTTTGCCACCGGACGCTCGGCCCAGCGTCCGATGCCCCTAACTCAGCACCTTTCACTTTTTAACTTCTACCCTTGCTCCCATGTGCCAACACCAAAGTGTTTCACCACTTGTGCACGTGTGTTAGCATTTTGCAAAGCATTTTCCAAGGGTTTTGTTAGTCACTCACTAGGTCTATAGCATTGATATGTTAGAGAACATCTAGTGGCACTTGAACACCACATAAGCCGTGAATAATCTCCTCTTAATAGTACGGCTATGTATCCTAAAAGTGATCACACTCGCTAAGTGTCTTGATCACTAAAACAAAGAGCCCTATAGGTTATACCTTTGCCTTCGGGCCTCTTTGCTCCATCTCTTCTCTTCTTCCCGCGATTTCACCAAAGGTAGAGCACTTGATCACTTGAGATGCATGTGGCCAACACCACCCTCCATGGTTGCCACCTTGCTAGCTCCACCACTTGGTTTGGTCTTAATCCTTCCTCATAAGCTACACACATGCTTAGCAATAGGATTAGACCAAATAGGTTTCATCAATTAGCCAAAACCAAACTAGGGCTTTCAATCTCCCCCTTTTTGGTAATTGATGACAACCTATACAAAGATATGTGATTTAATTTTAAGTAACCACATTGATAGTATTAGCTCCCCCTACATATGTGCTATAGAGTTTGGTTCTAAAATTGGCACATATGTATGGATATAAAATATGGGTGAGCAATACTTACCAATGATGATGCTAAGGCATAAGAATGGACCTTTGAAGCGTGATACCAATCGGAGTGCACACGTTAAACCATCCTCAGCATCATTTGTCACTAGACATACATCAAGACTCAAGAACCCCGTGAGATCAACATTATAATAAGGCTCTTGAACCACTTGAAAAATAAGTATGTCTAGTTGCTATTCTATAAATGCTAGTAAATCAATTTATCAAACATGTTCTAACACTAGCATTCACCACATAAGCATGAATATCAACATAAATAGCTTATGCATTGCAATCAAACATATGAATATGCACACATTTCAAATGCAACAATCATGTTTATGAGCTTGCTCCCCCTATTTGTATGCTCCGATCCCACTTGAACACTTGAAGGTTTACTTAGCATGTCATCTTTGTTGCCACTCGTATTTTGGTGCATTACTTTCTCCCCCTTTGTCAACAATTATCATAAAGGCGGGGCAAATTTTAATGGAAGGAGACAATCTTTGCATTATGAGATTTATATGTGGGGATCAAACTAAGTCAAGTTATGGCTTAATCTAGCTCATGAGCATAGGATATTTAGCACGGTTTGCTCTAGAGTAAGCTTCTTCACACATCATACAATGGTTATCTTACTCACGTTGGTTAAACACCCATTGCTCACTTACTAGACCAAACACTAGAGTTACAAGCTCACTAACAAGTTATATGCTACCACTAGATCAAGTCAAACATAGAGGCAATAGTGGTACCATATATACTTCAAATTCATTTGATTTACCATGAATGAGCCTAAATAAGCAATGTGATGGCTATATGAACTAGATCACAACCTAATAAGAATGAATGCATATGCCAAATAATTTCACCTTTGCTTTCTTGGAGGAGAGGCATGTCATAAGTGGGGGTGCATTCAACTCATGTTGGAGAAGTCTAGGATATTCAATTCATTCCTTAGCTTGCAAAACCTTCTCTCATCTAGTGGCTTGGTGAAGATATCGACAAGTTGATCATCGGTGCCCACACTCTCAATAGATATCATCGCCTTATCTTCCAACATTTGCACCTGTATTCAACGTATTGTCAGTCTTTTTCTAGGGACATGCATGCATATATATTACTACCCCACATGGCAACCGAACTGATCGACCATAGCCATTCCAGAAAAAATATATATACTAGGCCAGAAGTATACGGACAAGTGAATTATACTACTATAAATCAACAAAAATTCCATGCCAAAGTCGCCGTGAAAACGATAGACACGAAGCAGCATTTGGCTTCTTCAGTTCTCCTTCCAAATGCTAGACTTCTCTAGCTAGGCTCCGTGCACTACATCCGTATAGGCAGCAAACAAAACCTGGCGTTGCCATCTGTGGCTACCTATATAGCAGGGTTTTTTTCCTGAGGGGGTTTCTAGGGCTAAATTTTTTATCATGAAACATTGGATATTGCGACACTAATTTAGTCTTTTAAAAATAGACTAATTATAAAACTAATTACTTATTCACAAAATAAATCTATTAAACCAAATAATAAGAATGAATGCATATGCCAAACAATTTCACCTTTGCTTTCTTGGAGGAGAGGCATGTCATAAGTGGGGGTGCATTCAACTCATGTTGGAGAAGTCTAGGATATTCAATTCATTCCTTAGCTTGCAAAACCTTCTCTCATCTAGTGGATTGGTGAAGATATCGGCAAGTTGATCATCGGTGCCCACACTCTCAATAGATATATCTTTCTTTGCTTGATGGTCTCAATAAACCTTATATCAATGTGCTTTGTTCTTGAATGTTGAACCGGGTTGGTGGCTATTTTGACGGCACTCTCATTATCACATAGCAATGGGACTTGTCCAAATTTGACACCATAATCTTGCAATGTTGCTTTCATCCATAGCAATTGTGCACAACAACTACCCGCGGATATGTATTCGGCTTCGGCGGTAGAGAGTGCAACACTATTTTGCTTCTTTGATGACCATGAGACAAGTGATCTTCCAAGCAATTGACAAGTGCCCGATGTGCTCTTCCTATCCACCTTGCATCCCGCATAATCGGAATCCGAGTATCCAATCAATTCAAATTGAGAGCCCTTGGGATACCATAGTCCAACATTTGGAGTGTGCTTCAAATATCTCAATATTCTTTTGGTTGCCTTCAAATGACTTTCCCTTGGTGAAGCTTGGAACCTTGCACACATGCACACACTAAACATGACATCCGGTCTTGATGCGGTCACATAGAGTAGGCTTCCAATCATTGACCGATATAGCTTTTGATCTACCATGTCACCAATAGAGTCACTATCCAAATGTCCATTTGTGCCCATTGGAGTGGTTATTGCTTTTGCTTCATCTAACCCAAACTTCTTGAGCATGTCCTTGATGTACTTGCCTTGACTAACAAATGTGCCTTTCTTCATTTGCTTGATTTGTAGACCAAGGAAGTGACTAAGCTCTCCAATCATAGACATCTCAAACTCTTTAGCCATCATCTCTCCAAACTCTTCACAAAAGTCTTGGTTGGTTGATCCAAATATAATGTCATCCACATAGATTTGCAACACAAACAAGTCACTTCCAATCTTCTTGGTGAAGAGAGTGGTGTCAACCTTCCCCATCTTGAACCCCTTTGATAGCAAGAAATCCCTCAATCTTTCATACCATGCTCTAGGTGCTTGCTTCAATCCATATAATGCCTTCTTGAGCTTGTACACATGGTTGGGTTTCTTCAAGTCTTCAAATTCGGGAGGTTGCTCAACATACACTAGCTCATTGATGAATCCATTGAGAAAAGCACTCTTGACATCCATTTGATAGAGCTTGATATTGTGAGAACAAGCATATGCAAGTAGGATTCTTATGGTCTCTAATCTAGCAACCGGTGCATAGGTTTCTCCAAAGTCAATGCCTTCCAATTGAGTGTACCCTTGTGCAACCAATCTTGCTTTGTTTCTAACAACAATGCCATCTTCATCTTGCTTGTTCCGGAAGACCCATCTTGTACCAATAACATTTGTGTTCTTTGGTCTTTCCACTAACTCCCAAACATTATTGCGGGTAAAGTTGTTCAACTCTTCATGCATTGCATTTACCCAATCAACATCCATCAAAGCTTCATCAATCTTGGTTGGCTCAATGAATGAAACAAATGAGTAGTGTTCACAAAATGAAGCCAATCTTGATCTTGTTTGCACACCTCTTCTTATGTCACCAACAATTTGATCTAAAGGATGATCTCTTGCAATGTGTGTTGGTTGTAGCACTTGTTGCGGTTGGGCACTTGTACTTGCACTTGGATGAGCCATTTGAGAGCCACTAGCATCTTGTTGATCATGAGAGCCACTAGAGCTTGCAACATCATTTCTATGCACGGTTGGAGGAGTGAGCACTTGATCTTTGTCATCTTCAATGTCAATCACTTGCTTTGGCCTTATATCACCAATGTCCATGTTCTTCATAGCTTCCACCAATTGTGTTCCTCTCACATCATCTAGATTGTCTTGTTCTTCATGAGAGCCATTGGTTTCATCAAATTCAACATCATGGACTTCTTCAACTATTCTTGTTGTGTTGTTCCACACTCTATATGCTTTGCTTGTAGTGGAGTAACCAAGTAGAAACCCTTCATCACACTTCTTCTCAAATTTGCCAAGTCTTGTGCCCTTCTTCAATATGTAGCACTTGCACCCAAAGACCCGCAATGTTGGGCTTTCTATCATTGAGGAGCTCATATGGTGTCTTCTTCAATAAAGGGTGACAATAGAGCCGGTTGCTATAATAGCATGCCGTGTTGATTGCTTTGGCCCAAAAGGAATCACTCACATTGTATTCACTAAGCATGGATCTTGACATATCAATGAATGTCCTATTCTTCCTTTCAACTATCCCATTGGATTGAGGTGTATACTTGGCCGAGAATTGATGTTTGATTCCAAACTCATCACATAGCTCATCAACTCTTGTGTTCCTAAACTCACTCCCATTGTCACTTCTTACTTTCTTGATCGATTATTCTATCAAATTCATTTTGGCTTCTCTTGACAAAGGTTTTGAATATGCCAAACACTTCACTCTTGTCAACGAGAAAGAAGACCCATGTATATCTTGTGTAGTCATCCACTATCACAAAGCCATACTTGTTTCCCCCAATACTTGCATATGTAGTTGGTCCAAACAAGTCCATGTGCAACAACTCAAGTGCATGTGTAGTGCTCATCATTCCTTTGTTGGGATGAGTGTTTCCAACTTGCTTTCCCATTTGGCATGCACTACAAAGCTTGTCCTTTTCAAAGTGAACATCTTTTAGTCTTCTAACCATGTCATTCTTCACTAGCCTCTTTAGTTGCTTCATTCCAACATGTCCCAAGCGCCTATGCCATAGCCAACCCATACTTGATTTGGTGAATAAGCATGTTGTCAATTGAGCTTCACTTGCATCAAAGTCCACCAAATAAAGGTTCTCATATCTAAATCCCTTGAACACCAAGTCACTCCCATCAACACTAACTACCTCCACATCATCCACACCAAATATGCATTTGAATCCCAAATCACACAATTGTGCCACGGACAATAGATTGAAGTTGAGAGATTCCACTAATAGCACATTGGAGATGCTCAAGTCATTGGATATTGCAATCTTGCCCAAGCCTTTGACCTTGCCTTTCTTGTTGTCACCAAATGTGATAGCATCCGCATGATCATTGCCACTAGTGTTGATTGATTTGAACTTTCTTCCATCTCTGATCATGTGTTGAGTGCACCCACTATCAAGCACCCAATGCCTTCCTCCCGCTTTATAGTTCACCTACAAAAGAGATCAATTCTTTTTAGGTACCCAAACCTTTTTGGGTCCTCCAAGGTTAGTCACCAAGCTCTTGGGCACCCAAATTGCCTTCTTCTTTGGGCCAACCATGGGTACACCAATGTACTTAGCCTTCACACCATTAGTTCCCTTTGTAAGCATATAACAAGAATCAAGTCTAATAGATGAAACATGAGCATTGTTCTTATTCTTGTTCTTGTTAAAGCAATTTTGCTCTATATGCCCGGATTGCTTGCAACTATGGCAAAACCGACCATTGCTCTTCACAAAACAAGTCTTGTGAGGAGCAAAAGCCGCCTTTCCCTTCTTGGGGGTATAGCCAAGTCCCTCCTTGTTGAGTGGACATCTTTGGCTACCCAAACACTTTAGCAAGCGGGCATCTCCACCATAGGCATTGCCTAAAGCATGAGTGAGCTCAACAACCTTGTTCTTAAGGTTCTCATTTTCTACTACTAATGATGAATCACAAGAAGTAGAAGTAAGCATTTTAGTTGAGCTAGATGATGATGCATTTGTGGGAGCAACAATAATAGGAGCATAAAATGATTCATCAAGTATATCACATGTAACTCCTACATTGCAAGTCCCTACAACATCCTCAATCTTACTTTGATCAAGGAGGGAGGAGTGGGCTTCCTTAAGCCTAGTGTGAGCTTGATCAAGCTTCTCATGGGCTTCCTCTAGCCTCTCATGAGTAGACTTGAGCTCATCAAAGGATTGCTCAAGAGCCTTGTTGGCCTTGCGCAATTCTTTGCACTCCTTCCTCTTAGTCTCAATGTAAGAGTGAGCATCTTGTAGCATGCTCATGAGGTCCTCCTTTGAGAACTACTCATCATCATCACTATCACTCTCACTATCACTCTCATCGGATGATACCTTAGTGGCCTTAGCCATGAAGCATGTTGATGGAGTGTTGAAGATAGAAGGCTTGCTTGAGATAGCAAGACTAGCCATAGCCTTCTTCTTGGTGGTCTTCCTCTCATCATCACTAGAATCATCATCATCGCTTGAGGAAGCATCACTATCCCATGTCACAACATAGGATCCACCCTTCTTCTTTTCCTTCTTCTTCTCTTTCTTTTCTTTCTTTTCCTTCTTCTTGCTCTTCTTGCGGTCATCATCAATCACTAGAGTATGGACAATCCGCAATGAAGTGATCCTTGCTCTTGCATCTATAGCACCTTTTAGTTGTGCTCTTGGTTGCATCTCTTCTCTTTCTTGCTCCATAGCCCTTCTTCTTCATGAACTTGCCAAACCTCTTTACAAAGAGAGCCATTTCTTCATCATCCATTTCACTCAAGCTTGTGTTTGCTTCATCATCACTTTCATCCTTCTTAGCTTTGCCCTTGCTCTTGCTCTTGGAGGATGAAGCCTTGAATGCCACAGTCTTCTTCTTCTTTTCTTCCTCTTGGGCTCCCCCATCCCGTTCCACACGGTATGTGTCTTGTGTGACCACATCACCTAGTACTTGGTTTGGGGTTACCGTATCCAATCCTTCTCTCACTAGGATGGTCACCAAAGTATCAAACCTTGGTGGTAAGCATCTTAAGAACTTGTGAGAAAAGTCCTTGTCCTCCACCTTCTCTCCCAAAGCCTTCAAGTCATTGATAATAACTTGCAACCGGTGAAACATCTCCGGTATGCTCTCATCATCTTGCATCTAGAAGGTAGCAAGCTTGTCCTTGAGGATATATAGCTTGGCACCTTTGACCGCCTTAGTGCCCTCATATGTCTCCTTTAATCTCTCCCATATTTCACTTGCTCTTTCAAGGTCCTTGATTTGCTCAAACACCTTTGTGTCAAATGCTTCATAGAACAAGTTGATTGCCACATCATTCCATTGAAGCTTCTCTTCTTCTCTTGGAGTAGGACTTGCGGGATCAATTACCGCAAAGTCATGCTCAATCACTTCCCATATCTTTCTATTCATGCCTCTTGTGAATGCACACATCTTCCTCTTCCAACAATCGAAGTTGGTGCCGTCAAAATGTGGTGGCTTCCCCATATAGTTGATTTGAGTCATTTTAACACCGGAGGATGTTAAGCCTCAAACGAACGGTGACCACCGCTCCGATACCACTTGAAAGATCCAAATTGGCTAGAGGGGGGTGAATAGCCTAATTAAAAATCTACAAAATCACTTAGGCAAACACTATTAGTATAACAAAATGGCGAAGCTTTTTGCGCTAGCCTAATAGTGTGTTGCAAGCCACCTATCCAACAATTCTACCTAATATTTCTATGTCACACAAATAACTAGGGCTAATATCTTAGTGCGGAATAAAACAATCTAGCTCTATTACAAAGATGATATATGAGAAAGTATATGTGACAAGTATGTGCAATAGATAAACTAAGCAAGCTAATCACAACTAGCTACACAAGATATATGACAAAAGATATACAACAAGTAAAGTATCTACACAAATGAAATAGCTCAAGATAAATACACAAAGTAAACGAGCTAGATAGAAGTGGTTTCACCGAGCCTTCGGGATCGTCTAGTAGAGAGCCAATCACCGATGAAATCCACTTGTGATGTCAATCACCAAGAGTGTAAATATGAAGACCAATCACCAAGATGTGGAAGCAATCACAATAAGCACACGAGACACCAAGATTTATCCCGAGGTTCACGTGCTTGCCGGCACGCTACTCCCCGTTGTGTCGACCAACACTAGGTGACCCGGTGGCTAATCGGCACAAAGCCAAGCTCACAAAGAGCGCCACAAGAATCTACCACTAGTGAGGTAGCTCAATGACACGAGCAATCCACTAAGGATGCTTCTTGCCGCTCCAGCGAGGTGAGGCTCCAAAACCTCTCACAATCACGATCGGTGGTGGCCAAGAACAATCTCCTTCTCTTGCCAACAACACCACAACGCCTCCAAGCCGTCTAGGCACCGGCAAATGCCAAGAGTAACAAGAGAACTCAATGCCGATGCGAAGAACTAGTGCCACTAGATTGAACTCTTTCAAATCACCGCACTAGATCACTCAATCTCACTTGGTTTGATCAAATCAACTTGGGAGATGAGTTGGGAGGCTTGCCAAGGCTCACTAGAATGCTTAGGAATCAAAATGTGCAAGAGAGAGATCTAGCAAGCCGGCCAAGCCCCTTAAATGGGCCACACAAGTCGGCCTAGCCGTTGGACTCGAAACAGAGGCATCAGACGCGCCGGTGTCTGTTGACGCTCACTAATGCTCATAATTAACCATCAACTATTGCATGAAATGACACTAAATGAATCATAAAGCATAGTTGTAGGGTTTGAAACTAACAAGTTCCACGAGTTTTGGTGCTCTCACTTGTTTTGTAGGAAATCCATGTTTTCACCATATAAAAGTATCTCAAGTGATGAAACAGAGCACACCATTGCGAAGAGCTAGTCGAGACGATTGAAACGGACATATGATTTGCTATATTTGGAGTCCCGGAGCGAGAGTCCTCGATGGATACGACTTGGAAGATTCTAGAACATTCCGGAACATTCCAGAAGACAAGAGAAGGCGACCCACGGAAGGCGGGGCCCACCTGTCATAGGGGCAGACCGACCGGTCTCCTCTATGGACCGACCGGTCGGGTATTGGGCCTAATTTCGTCCCCCTTCGCCTGACGCACTCAAACCGACTTCTCCAACACGTTTTGGCTTATTTAGGCCCAAGTGCATATGACGAAGGATTTAGTCCCACATCGCTTGCCCAAGGTGGAGGGGAGGCCAGGAGCCCCTATATAATAAACCCAGGACCCCCCTGAGACAACACTATCATCATCTGGGAGTCTTTGTAGAGGCGTCCCTCGAAGGACAACCTCTCCTCCCTAGATAATTAGGTTTAGATTTTCCAATGTAATAGCTTAGCTCTAATCGGGAGTTAGGGAGAGCGGAGCTGCGCTCCGGTTCCAGAGGAGTCTTCAGAGTTTTGGTATGTCTTGTATCTTTTCTTTGTAAGACTTATGCTTTAATATATTTATCTTCTCTATTTACTTTATGCTTTATTATATGATTAGTATAGTTGTTATATCTTGGCATGGGATCTTCGCTCGTATTAAGTGCTCTAGTTATTCATGGTAATTAGAGTAGTAATCATTAGTGTAGACGTGGTGTCTAGGCTAGTGTTTACCTGAGTTTGCGCCCAATCCTCCGGATAGTTGTGGTAGCTACAGGGGTAACAGCTTTGTAGATTGTTATAATCCACCATGTTAGGATTGGTGTTTTCGTAGAGCTTTTTGGCAGCCTTCCCCTGACTACCTTCTTCCCAGTCTTTTTCGAGAGTCAGAAAGGTACTGTTGCTCCAAAGTGCCAATGTTTATAACTGCTATATCTTTTCATCTTTGTTACTTTAGAACCCAAGTAATAGAGAAGTACGTAGGAACCTTGATCTCTCCCGTTGTCCTCCCACTATAGTTATCTTTACATTTATCATGAATTCTCTTTGATGTGTTTTCCTTATTATATATATCATATATCAATTACTCCTGCTTTAGTCTAATTAGTACTCTGAGTTAGTAGATGCATGATAGTGAATTATCAGATTCTTGACCCTAGCTTCCCTGTGGTAAAATATAAATAACGATCCTGGAATACTCCCGGTAAAATGCTACAATGATGTTCTGTGCGCTTGCGGAATCTTTCATATTCTATTTGCACTAACAAACGTCAACAAGCATTTTTGGCGCCGTTGCCGGGAAAGCAATTGGTGTAAAGATTTTGATAATGATCTTGATATCTGCTAATTTACTGTACCACTAGCTTTAGTAGGATTACCCCTTGTTCTGTTGAGTGTGGAATAGACAGGACATCAGATGCCGTTTCGACCTTATGGCAAGCTTCCACAAGAATGAAGAACCCAGGGTGCCTGAACATTCAAGATCCATCATTATTTTGGAGCCCTGCCATCTCACAGGTTTGTGTATACATATATATCATTCTAACCATGTGTAGATTGGAGAAAAGGTCGCCGTCACAAGAATTCAACTCCCATCGCATGTGATGGATAGTTACGCTGCGCCACTCACATGTCCCAGTTGTGAGTCATGGTAAGTTTGATTAAGGTGAGACAGTCTTGCTCATGAACTTTAAACTTTATGAGTAGTTATCTTTTCAAATTCTTGCATACCACTGCATGTTTACTTTGAATCATCCTTTCATCCACTCCATTTAGTTTATATTTTCCTCATCATAGTTCCTTGCATACATTCATGTCATCTGCATCTAAACGAAAAAAATATATTAAAAAAATATAGAAAAAAATATATATATAAATAAAATATTCCTCACTGTGATCATACTCTGTCATCTCTTTTTGAATAAATCACTTTTATGCTCTCATTCTACCTGTGTTTGCTATAGTATGCTTTGGTTTGGTTGTGCTTTTCGAGAGTACTTTCAAAGGATTTTAAATTAAGCGTGGTGCTTAGGTTAAAATGTCTTCCTTAATCCAATTAGACATGGAGTCTAGTTTGATTATTGAACTGAAAATTGCTAGTGTAGACATTGGATATTTTGTTGGACTAACCCCTGTAGAGAACTCTAAATACACTTTGGGAAGGTCCTGAGATGAATTCACATCAGAGATGAAGCAAGGCATATGATGAACTGCACAAAGAAGACTCAGCTCATTCATCATGGATGAAAGAACTGTAAGTATTAAAGTTTATTTCAATTTATCTTCTACTGCAAGTTATCTTTTGCCTTGAACCATGTTAAAATGCAGCCAACATATAAAACGCTAGTCTATGCTAAAGTAATCCTAAAATCATCATTTTCATTAGCATGGATGAATAACACATAAGTTGTGGATAACAACCCATGTTTCAAATTCAGTACAATCCTTCGGGTATATGTCCACTAACATTTTGTAGGAGATGAGATTTGCTTGTTCATGGTGTGAACTTAAAGATCCAAAACCCAACCCATGGATAGACAAAACTCATCATCAGACAAGTCACTAGTGATGTCGAAGGAAGCCAAGCTTTGAGCCATTCCAAGGCCTAAGCCAGGACACTGATGACGAGCAGGATGCAACTCACCCCGTATGGGTCAATCTATGCCTACGCTCATCATTGTCGAAGACATCAACACCAACACCAAGAAATATCAGGGTGACGATATGCCACTACATTATAACATCTATGTGTCGTCCGAAGGAAGTTTGTTGGTGGTTCACTATGAAGACAAGCAGTGGAAGTTCTCCTCACTTCTAATCATTTCAACACAAGAGCTAGTTTGGGGGATGAGGTGGAACGACTTCAACAACAACAAGGTCTACAATTTCAGCTCATGAACATGTTGTTGAAGAAATTTGGGCATCCACCTACATCACAAGCTAGCTTGGGGGAGACACGATTCCGTTGTCCAGATGTGCTTCACGATCAACGGTAG
Organism: Coix lacryma-jobi var. lacryma-jobi; assembly: GCA_009763385.1. Classification (NCBI taxonomy): domain Eukaryota; kingdom Viridiplantae; phylum Streptophyta; class Magnoliopsida; order Poales; family Poaceae; genus Coix; species Coix lacryma-jobi. Next base: position 135,783,403 of record CM019829.1, read on the forward strand.
GAGGGAGAAATCCGGCTTCAAGACACTTTGACCTCCTACTCACCACTTTGATAAGTACAAGCCACTAGACGCTGCCCCAGTCTAGAAGAAGAATATGATCCATCACTCATTCTTGGAAGATCGTTCTTGAACACCACCAATGTTGTCATCTATGTCAGACTTGGAGACGTCCACTTTTGGATCTTCGATCAAAAGGTTCGATGCGTCTTCAACAACAGCACTACTTATGAGCAGCCAAAGAAAACCAAGAGAAAACGCTGACCCAACCGACAAAGGAAGAACCAACTGTCAGGAATTGAGGGAGACATCATGAAGGATGAAGCCACTGCACTACAAGAATTCAAAGATGGAGAGATAGTACCCGAGCCTAGAAATCAAGAGAATAGTTGACAAAGTCTCCATCGTCTAGACCTGTTGAGAACAAGACTCGGCTGGCCCACTGTGAGATGGACAAGAGAAGACAAGTCATTCATGAACACAACCAGCTAGACAAGAGAAGCTTCCACAAGGTGGTTCGACACAATCACTCTTCAATGATAAGGTAACATCTCAAGGTAAGTGAACATCACTTTAAAAGCTTCTCCTTGTTTCTGGTATGCACATAAATAAAGAACCTAACATGTTTAAGTTGCACCCCACATGATCCAACCTAATCAACTCAACATGTTCAGTTCTTTACTCTTTGTTCCTAGCTTTACTCTCTTGAATCTCACTGTCTTAACCAAATGAGCTAAAATGTTATGCATTCAACCTTTGGAAGATGACATATAACAATCATGACACATTATGCATAGATTATCCTTCCTTGGGTTAAGTAATCTGATATGTTAAATATTTTAAGATGCTACTTTCATGCTCATCTTCTGATCCTATCACTCATGTTAAGTTTGAATAGAACACATAAACAACAAGTTTATCTTGTGCAATGTGCCTAAGGTTAAAGAGGAATGAACAAAACTTTTGGTTCTGTTGGTGTTTTTCCACCAATAGAGCCTATGCACTTGATCTCTACCTTGTCTTTATGAGCAGGACACACTCTTGAGCAAAACAAGAAGGAGTTTGTCAACTCCCAAATTCTACAGAGTGAAGGTCCTGGCTCTACAAGAACATGCACATTGAGCAAGATGCCGCCAGCTTCCGCAATTAATGTTTCACTTCAAGTTGCTGGGCGAGCGAAGAACATGGGTGACACCATATCAAGAGGTGTAGTTATCAAGGTCTATATATCAGAATCAAATGATGCACCTCAGGAATGAACATGGTGAGAAGTCCTGTCCAGGGGACTTAAAACATTGAACCCTCGCCGAAAGGTAAATCGGTAGATATCCATATTTATCTTTATTGCATTAGTTTCTCTTTTTGCATGTTTACTTTCCATCATTATCTCTCCATAGCATATTTACTTTTCTGCATTAGCATTGCATAAAAAAAAGAAAGAAAATAAAAATATTTTACTTTTTGCACTGCATCATAAAACTTAAAGCCCCATGTGAATAATTTTGTGGTGTGTAAAAACCCACATAAAATATTCACCGTGGTGGCATAAAAACAAAATAAATATGCATACATTCATCATGTTGCATTTTCTCTTGCATCATAAACAAAATATAAAAATACAAAAATATTGAGAAAGAGATCTTACTGAAACTCTGGACAACTAAGGCTTAAGTGGCCAACCACTAACGCTTAATCTATTCCACAAGTTTTGTTGTCTATTTGAGTTTCACAGGATTGAATGACCAAGAAAAGCTGACGAGCAAGTGGATGTTCCATCCACTGTTGGAGCACTATTTCAACAACCATCAACGTCAATCAATGCTCTGATAGAGGAAGAACATTTTCACCACCAGTCCGCTACATTACAAGATCGAACGACTACGTCAATATTCAGCTGGGGGGGAAGCACCCTCATGTATCCAGGTAAGTATCTTTATCCTCTTAAGTTTTCTTCCTATAAATAAATTCAAAATAAAAAAAATGTGAGCACATGAAGGCCCACCCTTAAAAAAGAAAAAGAACAAAAATATTCGGGCACATGAAGGCTCGATGTGATCGAAGGGATTAGCTTGGTGGAGATGCACCCCGTTATCTTCGTGATTCAGGTATGTCTTACTACTATCTTAGTGTTTTTTAAGTAATAGGTTATAGTGTGTGTTAGATTAAATAAATAAAGCATGTCAAATCTGAAGAACTCTCTCTAATTTCTTAAAATGGAAATGATGAATAGTTGCTCTATTGTATTTCTTTCTAGTACCTAGCCTTTAAGCATGAGTTCTCTTAAGTTTAAAAATTAATGATGCTTTAAAATGAAATTAAATATATGGGTAGCAAATGCTTGATCCAGAGTCTAAGTAATTGACAGATATGATATGTGATGATCTGAGTTACTGTTATCTTGTTCACTAGAGTTCTGGAGAGTTTCCAATATTAATATGATAAATAATTGCATTGAGTTAAATTAAGCTTTGTTGACCCTGTGAGAAGTTATCATACTATTGAATTGAGATCACTTACACATTTCATCCATCCTCCGTATAAATGCTCATGATTATCTATTGTTATCCTCTCAAAAGTTTGTTGGAAGCATGTGGCTATTAAAAAAAAGAGAGAGAGAGAAAAAATTCCGAGGAAATAAAAAGGGACAAGTGTCCGAAACCTTAAAAAGATAGATCCCGAGGAAAAAAAAAGGGACAAGTGTCCGGAACCTCGAAGAAAAAAAAGAGAGAATAAAAAAAATATATGAATATCAGAAAAAAATGGGCACGTGCCCGATAGTAGAATTAGCCTGATAGCCATGTGTTTCTAATAGACAAAAGAGAGTGATATATTCAAAAGAGCATCCGCCTCCATTCTCCATACACATGCACTTCTCGATTCAATAGTATGGTTGACTTTGTCTTTGGATCCATTGTTTAATTTGGCAACATATGTTTTTAAGCTTTTTGAAAATTCATAAAAACTCCGGCATAATGGTGAAGTGAAAGAACTAGAGACATGGTGCTTGATTTGATCGTTCTATCGTTCAATTACTCAAGATTCAAGGTAAAGTACTAAGCCCCGTGATAAATAATATGATACTTTTTCCTATTCCATATGAGAACTTCTTTTTAAATACATGTGTACTTGTTAAGAAATACAGATATTGCAGCAACTCCTGATCCATTGTTGAGTTTGACTTTGCTAAGGGACTAGCAGTGTCGGAGCCATCGGACGCTCCCCCAGCGTTCGATGCTCCGATGAGCACCACGTGTCCCTCTGCTATGAAATCAGTCCGTTAGATCCCAATGGCTATATTCCTTCGTGCCACGGTTAATGTGGCATCGGACGCGCCGATGCCAGGCACCGGACGCTCCGATGCCACTCACTCTTTTCAGTTCGACGCGCCGGCACCTTTACATCGGACGCTCAACCCCTGCGTCCGATGACACAACAGAAAGGTTCCAGAGAGGTCCAGATCACATCTGACGCGTCCGATGGATCGGCATCGGACGCAGGCCAGCGTCCGATGCTCTCTGGAAAGCATGCTCGCGCCACGTCATGACCATCGGACTTTGCAACAGTGTTTTGCCAGCGTCCGTTGCCAGCGTCCAATGCTTCCTCTACAAATGTCAGTGGTCAGGGTTTGCCACCGGACGCTCGGCCCAGCGTCCGATGCTGCTGCCAGCAGCGTCCGATGCCCCTAACTCAGCACCTTTCACTTTTTAACTTCTACCCTTGCTCCCATGTGCCAACACCAAAGTGTTTCACCACTTGTGCACGTGTGTTAGCATTTTGCAAAGCATTTTCCAAGGGTTTTGTTAGTCACTCACTAGGTCTATAGCATCGATATGTTAGAGAACACCTAGTGGCACTTGAACACCGCATAAGCCGTGAATAATCTCCTCTTAATAGTACGGCTATGTATCCTAAAAGTGATCACACTCGCTAAGTGTCTTGATCACTAAAACAAAGAGCCCTATAAGTTATACCTTTGCCTTCAGGCCTCTTTGCTCCATCTCTTCTCTTCTTCCCGCGATTTCACCAAAGGTAGAGCACTTGATCACTTGAGATGCATGTGGCCAACACCACCCTCCATGGTTGCCACCTTGCTAGCTCCACCACTTGGCTTGGTCTTAATCCTTCCTCATAAGCTACACACATGCTTAGCAATAGGATTAGACCAAATAGGTTTCATCAATTAGCCAAAACCAAACTAGGGCTTTCAAGAACTCCTTCCCTTCTCTGCCTGTTAGCGTCGGCGGTGGCAACGTGTCTGATAACATGTTAGAGAAAACATGTCTTCGGTAATAACCGATGTGTTTATATTGATGAACTGTTTGTAATATATACAAGAGACAGTTGCCCTTGTTAGTGATACGAGGCAAAAGGTGCCTGATGGATGCCGAAGGGGTGCCTACTAATGGTGTAATTAGCATGTGCTAATTATGGGTTTACACTAATTGATCACCTAATAATTAATTATCCCTAGTTAATCTCAACAGTTGATACCAATAGACAGCTACAGCTGTTTTCCCTTTTCGGTAACACAATCAAGCAGTTCATCTTTAACTTAAAAACCAAAATTTTCTCAACAACACCATTCATCAATTGTGTAATTTGTCGATGCACACAACCAACTACGATACAGATATACTCCCCCCGTATCAGAAATAGATGTCGCTTTGGACAAGGTTTGAGTCAAACATTGGGAATATAAATCATAAATAAATTTTAAATTATTAAGTTTAGAGATGTAAAAATCATATAAGTAAATTTATCTTAAAAAGTATTTTCATAAAAATATACATATACCACTTTATAATAAATATTTTTAAAGAAATAAGTGACCAAAGTTGTACTTTGAAGACCGTGTTATTGTCCTAAACGACATCTAAAAGCGATATGAAGGGAGTACAGATGTTACATCACATCCATATGACACATAAAGATACAAGAATTATGTTGCACTTGATTCGTTCTAAATTTTAAGACGTTTTAGCTTTTCTAGATCCGTTACTTTTGCTACGCGTTTAGATATAGGCTATGCATAGTAAAAGCAAAGTATCTAGAAAAACTAAAACATCTTATAATTTAAAATGAAGGAAGTACTGTATATACCAAAAGCTAACATTCTTGGGGCCGGGAACAATCACGGATGGATAGTTGGGTTTTTTTTTCTGAGGAAAGGATTGTTGGCAACATGTTGCCAAGTAGTATTAGCAGTGGTGGGCTGGTGAAGAAAATTGCATATTTAGGACTCTAATCGTTGCACTTTGTAAAAATAGGACTTAAAATATTGACTTCGTAAAAATAGTACTCGAAATATTGGACTCTTGATTTTTATAGGATTATATATATTTCTTCTCTTTTTTCTTTTAAATACATGTATTTGATATCTGAGCTGATCAAATTGCCCTTCAGTGAGCGGTCGTCTGCACTCCTGTTCGCAGCCGATGCTTGGGCTGGCTAGCTGCTGCTTGGGCAGGCAGGCTCACGCTCGTGTCGCGCAGGTGCCGATACCGCCAAAGGCAAAGCGGTATGTTCTTTCGCCTCGCTTGGACAAGAGTAAAGTCCATCACCGGTCCCTAAACTTGTACTGTTGTGTCATTTCGGTCCCTAAACTCGTAAATCGACCGTTTAGGTCCTCAAACATGTTCGGTTGTATCATCCCGGTCCCTAAACTTGCAAATCACTCGTTTAGGTTCTCAAACTTAGTCAGTTGTGTCATCCTGGTCCCTAAATTTTGTTTTGAGTCACATCTAGATCTAAACATGATAATTTAAAAATTTTATATCAACAAATAATTCATAAATTTTTCATATAAACTTGAATGAAGATAACATTTATATCAAAATTGTAGCCCTCGATGTGATCTACAACTTTGTAGTTGAAAAGTTTTTGATTTAAAACTGTTTAGGGTCCCAAAATATAGTTTTTAAATTTTAAATTTCAAAATCTATAAACATGCAACAATATTTTGGGACCATAAACAATTTTAAAACAAAAACTTTTCAACTACAAAGTTGTAGATCACATCGAGGGCTACAATTTTAATATAAAGTTTGTCTTCATTCGAGTTTATATGAAAAAGTTATGAATTATTTGTTGATATAAAGTTTTTAAATTGTCATGTTTAGATTTAGATGAGACTCAAAACAAAGTTTAGGGACCAGGATGACACAACTGACTAAGTTTGAGAACCTAAACGAGTCATTTGTAAGTTTATGGACCGAGATAACACAACCGAACAAGTTTAGGGACCGGGATGACACAACCGAACAAGTTTGAGGACCTAGACGGTCGATTTTGTTAAAAGAATAGGCAATTTCCAGATTAAAACCAGAATATAAATTATGATAAAATGATGATCTAGATATCTCAGATTGTATTGTTTACTAGCATAGCAAAACATGCATAACATGATCTCATACATGACAACCGGTGTAAACATAGCTCGTACACCAGATAGATTAAAAAGCAAGAACAAAGGCATAAGACCTGATATAAGCATAGAAATTAGATCACGAACGACGTACCTTTCTGATGCTGGAGAAGATGGTGGCGGAGTCGGCGCTGGACGATCCTCGATGAGCACTGGAGGAAGAGCTCGGAGCAGTTGACAACGAGTACGTCTTGACGCAGCACCGCCTGACTTGGACGGTAGACGACCCGTTGTTGAAGACGAGAGCAGTCGCGCGACGAGCGCTTCCCAAAAACCTTATTCGCCTTCTCCCGGTGCAGGATCGCAAAGACGAGGGTTCCGGAGACCTGCTCGCCCGGTCGCTGGTGCACGCAAGCGAACGGACTGGAGACGACTAGACGGCAGCACAAAAGCGATATGAGGCAAACCCTAGCTCGAGAGGTGTTGAGATACGTTTTGGCGTGGCCGATAGGTTGCTTATATAGCCCTGTTGAACCGACCTCGTGTCGCGATCACGATCTAAATCGGTTTAGGACTCTTGAGTCGTAACTGTTTAGGACTCTGCAACTTGAAGGCCAACAAACCAAAAACTAAAACTGCAAAAGGAGACCGCGCTCCCGCAAGGCGAGGAGCCGGATTTCGACGGACCATTCACGCAGGTGCCGCGCACCCGCGCAAGTCGCCACGCCACGCCACGCCCGGCCCGGCGAGGCGAGCGAGCGCGCGCGTGTGGGTTTCTCTTTCTCCTTCTCACACTAGACTTGAGGAAGTGGAGAGGACTTCCATATTTAAGCAAGTCCTCCTCCCCTTCCACTAGCAAGGTGGGACTAAAGAGTTCCACTTCCCCTCTTTGCTCACACATGAATGGGCCTTTGAGATTTATTATGAATTTCAGAATTTGTTAATGGGCCAAGCCCATATAATTCTAACAATCCCCCACCAGATCTCAAATTCCCATTTAGAGTTTTGTCTGTTCCCGCTACTGTTTGATATACTAGTGTTTAGCAGAGACTGTTAAGTTGAACTTCCGCCTATAACCTTAAGTTACACTTATTCACAACTTGAACAATGGACTATGCCTTGAATTGCAAGTTTTGCGTGAAGCAAGTTTTACTCAAGGTTAAACTAGTACCTGGCTGCCAATAGCCTTTCTCCGTGGGTGGAGCATATACGTCATACTTCATGGTCTCTTCATGAGCTTACTAGAGATCACCCTAATCTCATAGACTGCGACGTTTAACAGTCATGGCTCATATAGGTATGTTCTTTCAAGAATACTCTGTAGGACAACATCTTTGCTTTTAAAAACCAATAGAACATATTAAGGCCTTTGCCAACCTTCCATACAATGCCTCATAGCAATGAGAGTATTGCATCTTTCACATAGAGAGGGTTTAGAGGTTACTCTCCTCAGTTTACCAATAGCTTGTTCTTCCCAGATCCTTAGTCACGGGATCTCCGATCAAAAAGGTTGGGTTGCTACTACTGTAAACTCATATGGGTCTCATACCCATCTCCCTTGATGCGATTTCTATCACATTCCGTGATAACCCTTTTGTAAAGGGATCTGCCAGGTTTTTGTCTGTTTGCACATAAGTCACAGCTATTACTCCGGAGTTTCTCAACTTCCTGACAGACTTCAAACATCTTTTAACGTGTCTTGTTGACTTCGCATTATCCTTAGCACTATTCACTTTAGTGATCACTGTTTGATTATCACAGTTCATAAGGATAGCCGGTATTGGTTTTTCAACCACCGGTAAGTCAGACAAGAGCTCACGCAGCCACTCTGCCTCTGCAGAAGCTGTATCCAAAGCAGCAAGTTCTGCTTCCATGGTTGATTTAGTCAATATAGTCTGTTTACAAGACCTCCATGACACTGCACCACCTCCAAGGGTAAAAACATACCCACTAGTGGCGTAGATCTGATCAATATCAGAAATCCAGTTTGCATCACTATATCCCTCTAGCACAGCTGGGTGCCCAGAATAGTGAATTCCAAAACTCATTGTACCTTTGAGATAACGCAAAACTCTTTCAAGTGCATGCCAATGATTATAACCCGGGTTGGACATGTACCTACTCAACTTGCTCACAGCAAATGAGATATCTGGTCTAGTTGCGCTTGCTAGATACATGAGTGAACCAATAATCTGAGAGTATCTCAGTTGGTCTCTAGCAATCTTTCTATTCTTTCTCAAAGTCACACTGGGATCATAAGGTGTTGGAGAAGGTTTACTATCCATAAAGCCAAAGCGACTCAAAACCTTCTCAACATAGTGAGATTGCAATAAAGTAATCCCACTCTCATCCTTAATCAGCTTAATGTTCAAAATAACATTAGCTTCACCCAGATCTTTCATATCAAAACTCTTTGATAGGAAAGACTTGACCTCATTAATAACATCAATATTTGTTCCAAAAATAAGAATATCATCAACATATAAACATAATATAACAGATTGACCCCCACCATGTCGATAATACACACACCTATCAGCTTCATTAACAGCAAAGCCTGCACTAATTAAAGTAGTGTCAAACTTCTCATGCCATTGTTTAGGTGCTTGTTTCAAGCCATACAAAGATTTCAATAACTTACACACTTTTTGCTCTTCACCTTTTACTACAAACTCATCAGGCTGATCCATATAGATCTCCTCATCCAACTCTCCATTAAGAAAAGCTGTCTTCACATCCATTTGATGAATGAGAAAACCATATGAGGCAGCCAGGGAAAGTAATACTCGAATAGTGGTTAATCTAGCAACAGGTGAATAAGTATCAAAGAAATCCTCGCCTTCTTTTTGAGTATAACCTTTAGCCACAAGTCGAGCCTTGTACTTGTCAATAGTACCATCAGGTCTAAGCTTCTTCTTGAACACCCACTTACAACCCACAGGTTTGCAACCAAAAGGCAACTCAGATAACTCCCAAGTACCATTAGAGAGAATCGAGTCCATCTCACTACGAACAGCTTCTTTCCAATCATCTGCATCTGGAGATGCATATGCTTCTGTAATAGAAGTAGGAGTATCATCCACAAGGTACACAATGAAATCATCACCAAAGGATTTTGCAATCCTTCGTCTCTTGTTCCTCACAGGAATTTCATTGTCATCCTCCTCAAGGACTTCATTAAGTGGTTGTTCAAATGACTTAAACGGAGACTCAATAGGTGTAGTAAAATCAGGAGTTAATTCAGAGGAAAACTTAGCATTGCTACGCATATCTTTCATAGGAAAAATGTTCTCAAAGAATGTAGCATCACGAGATTCAAAGATCGTATCCACATGCATATCAGGTACTTCAGATTTTACTACTAAAAATCTATAGGCAATGCTATGATGTGCATATCCTAGAAAGATGCAATCCACGGTCTTTGGTCCAAGCTTACGCTTCTTAGAAATTGGAACATTGACTTTCGCCAAACATCCCCACGTGCGTAAGTATGTAAGTGATGGTTTCCTTCCAACCCAATACTCGTATGGAGTTGTCTCTTTATTTCTGTTTGGAACTCTATTCAGGACATGACTCGCAGTCAATAAAGCCTCCCCCCACCATGCCTTAGAAAGACCAGCAGTATCTAACATGGCGTTCACCAAGTCAGTCAACGTGCGGTTTTTCCTCTCGGCAATCCCGTTTGATTCAGGAGAATAGGGAGCTGTCCTCTCATGAATAATACCATGTTTTGTACAGAAATCATCAAAAACCATAGGAAAATACTCACCACCACGATCTGACCTTAGACGTTTAATCTTTCTCTCTAGTTGATTCTCAACTTCAGCCTTATAGATTTTAAAGTAGTCTAGCGTTTCATCTTTAGTTTTAAGCAAGTAAACATAACAATATCTAGTTGCATCATCAATTAAAGTCATGAAATATCTCTTTCCACCTTTTGTCAACACACCATTCATCTCACAAAGATCAGAATGTATGAGTTCTAGAGGTGCCAAGTTTCTCTCCTCCGCTGCCTTGTGAGGCTTGCGAGGTTGCTTTGATTGCACACAACTATGGCACTTAGAACCTTTGGCAATAGTGAAATCTGGAATTAAACTCAGGCTAGACAAACGTGACATTAAACCAAAGTTCACATGACATAAACGAGAATGCCAAATATTAGAACTATCATTAATTGTGCCACAAATATGATTTACTGACTTATTACAAAAATCTGTCAAAGATAGGCGGAACAAGCCTCCGCAATCATAGCCTTTACCAATAAATTGTCCATGCTTAGACATAACTACTTTATTGGACTCTAAAACTAGTTTAAAACCATCTCTCAAAAGAAGAGATACGCTAACAAGGTTCTTGCGTATAGTAGGGACATGCTGCACGTTCTTCAGTTGCACGATCTTCCCCGAAGTAAACTTCAGATCTACCGTGCCAACACCACGAACAGAAGCATGTGATCCATTCCCCATTAGGACGGAGGAACCTTGGAGCCCCTGATAAGAAGAAAACAGAGAGATATCAGCACACACGTGAATATTAGCACCTGTATCAACCCACCAATTTGGTGATTGAAATACTGATAGTACAGTAGGAAAATTACCATACCCGTCATCAGCATCGCTAGTAGTCACAAGGTTGACATTCTTCTTTTTCCCTTTGCGGTCCGCTCGCTCCGGACACTCTTTGGAAAAATGCCCAAGCTCTCCACAAGTGAAGCACGACAACTCTGCTTTATTCTTCTTCTTCTTCTTAAATGTAGTAGTAGTTTTGGCATTGAAAGACTTAGGCTTTCCTTTGTACTTGTCATGGTTTTTCTGGACGAAGTGGGCGCTAGCTCTTTCCTCGTTCCCCTTCTCAGTGTTATCTTTAGCCCGAGCCTTCTCTTCAACATCAAGAGATGCTATCAGGTTTTCAACTGATATTTTCTGTCTCTTGTGTTTAAGGCTTGTGGCGAAATTCCTCCAAGAGGAAGGTAGCTTTGCAATAATGCACCCAGCCACAAACTCATCGGGTATAACACAGTTGAGGAGTTCAAGCTCTTTTGCCAGACGGTGTATCTCATGAGCTTGCTCGACTATAGATTTGTTCGCAACAATCTTGTAGTCATGAAAAGTCTCCATGATGTACAACTCTTTGCCAGCATCTGAAGCACCAAAGGTAGCTGCCAGATAATCCCACAAAGTCTTTGCGTCTTTAATGTGCAGAATTGTATCAAAGATATGATCAGCAAGGACATTCTGCACAACTCCCACAAAGATTTGGTTGGCATCCTGGAAAGCTCTCTGATCCTCTTCAGAGATATTTCCCTCCGGCATACCAGCACTCACCCAGAACACTTTCATGGCCATCAACCAATTGGTGACCTTAACTTGCCATCTCTTAAAGTGCTCTCCAGAAAATTTTTCTGGCTTCAGCGCATCAACAAAACTAGCCATAGTTAATTCTGGAAACCTATAATAAGGTTTTTGGATTGTTAAAAGAATAGGCAATTTCCAGATTAAAACCAGAATATAAATCATGATAAAATGATGATCTAGATATCTCAGATTGTATTGTTTACTAGCATAGCAAAACATGCATAACATGATCTCATACATGTCAACTGGTGTAAACATAGCTCGTACACCAGATAGATTAAAAAGCAAGAACAAAGGCATAAGACCTGATATAAGCATAGAAATTAGATCACGAACGGCGTACCTTTCTAATGCTGGAGAAGACGGTGGCGGAGTCGGCGCTGGACGATCCTCGATGAGCGCTGGAGGAAGAGCTCAGAGCAGTTGACGACGAGTACATCTTGACGCAGCGCCGCCTGACTTGGACGGTAGACGACCCGTTGTTGAAGACGAGAGCAGTCGCGCAACGAGCGCTTCCCAAAAACCTTATTCGCCTTCTCCCGGTGCAGGATCGCAAAGACGAGGGTTCCGGAGACCTGCTCGCCCGGTCGCTGGTGCACGCAAGCGAACGGACTGGAGACGACTAGACGACAGCGCAAAAGCGATATGAGGCAAACCCTAGCTCGAGAGGTGTTGAGATACGTTTTGGCGTGGCCGATAGGTTGCTTATATAGCCCTGTTGAACCGACCTCGTGTCGCGATCACGATCTAAATCGGTTTAGGACTCTTGAGTCGTAACTGTTTAGGACTCTGCAACTTGAAGGCCAAGAAACCAAAAACTATAAAAGGAGACCGCGCTCCCGCAAGGCGAGGAGCCGGATTTCGGCGGACCATTCACGCAGGTGCCGCGCACCCGCGCAAGTCGCCCCGCCACGCCACGCCCGGCGAGGCGAGGCGAGCGTGTGGGTTTCTTTTTCTCCTTCTCACACTAGACTTGAGGAAGTGGAGAGGACTTCCATATTTAAGAAGTCCTCCTCCCCTTCCACTAGCAAGGTGGGACTAAAGAGTTTCACTTCCCCTCTTTGCTCACACATGAATGGGCCTTTGAGATTTATTATGAATTTCAGAATTTGTTAATGGGCCAAGCCCATATAATTCTAACAGATTTGCGAGTTTAGGGACCGGGATGACACAACGACATAAGTTTAGGGACCGGTGATGGACTTTACTCCTTGGACAAAATATTTCAGAACCAATGAACCATGATGATGAGTTGGCGACGACGGATGACCTGTCCGGTCTCGTTCTCCATTCATGATCAGCCATCGGCCCATCAGCTGCACATCGAGAGGTTCCTGTGAGCCCAACTCACCTACAGTTGAAGCGGTTGTAGCCAGCCCAACCCCAGGCCTTTTTTTTTTAATTACCAAGAGACAGGCGGTAAGGGGCCCAGGGAGCAGGGATTGCAATTGTCTCACTGTCATTTGTTTGTTCAGATTTCCTACTTCCTAGATTGGCCATTTTTCTGTGTGAACTGTGAAGATCGAGTAACAGACCTGAAAACGTTGTCACAGGTTCTAGTTTAATTTTGTACCATGTTGTCAAAACCATTATGACATATTGACATGGCAGATTTATTCTTTGCGCCTATTTGCACAATGGCGTGCGTGAATTTGAAGGATGCTGGCCAACTCACCTGACACCGAAGAATACGTAAGAACAGATACACGCGCACACATGCATGCCAAAGGGAAAAAGAAGGTGGTTATGAAAGTTGGAGCTAGAAACGATGGCTCTTCTCGCCCCTCGCGAGACTGAGCCCCCTGGCGACGCCGCTGGCGACCGCGTCTCCTCGCCGCCGCCGCCCTCAACCCAACCCCAGCCCCCACCGCCTCCACCGCTTCCACCGCCTCCGCCGCACCCGCCGCATCCACCGCCCCTGTCCGAGCCCCCAGAAGCGCCGTCTCTTCGTCCCGTCGGTGCTCGAGGCCGCGTCGTGCCTCATCACTGGAATGCTGCTGCCATCCCTCCCTCCCAGTCGATCGGTCTTCAGTCGCAGCTCCTCGCTGACCTCTACGACTCCGTCGTCCCCAACCTTCTGGCCCCTTCGACGGCTACCGCTACGATTTGGGTAACGCCTCCTTCCTGCGAACCTTGCTTCAATGGCTTCTTCGTTCAAAACGCGCTGAACGCCGTGTTTGCTCCTCGTCCGAGTCGCCTTAGGGTCACGCGTGTTGCTGATTTCGCTTTTAGTGTGGTTGTCTCCGGCCGGAATGTGGCAAATCACCTGCTAATCTTGGGTTCCTTCCGCCTAAGTTCCTCCGTCCTGCGTTTTCATCACTCCCTGCAAGCTGCTTTGGCGGCCGCTCGGCGCCTCCCTTTGCTTCGCCTGTCCTCTGGGGCCCAGCCTCTGCTCCCTCTGCCACATCCAACTACCGTTGTTAAGATAGTGGACTCCCCTCCCCATGCTGCCTCTTTCAAGGACCACGCTGCCCCTCCTGCTACAGGGGTTCGCCTGGGGTCTGTGCCCCAAAATCTTCTCTCTGACCTCCCTCTCAAGAGCAGCGAATTGTCTGCTTCCAGGGGCGCGTCGAAGCATCTTCTCTCCTGCTTCACGGCAGGGCTTAAAGACCATACCAGGCTCGATGCCTTCAATGCACAACCACCAGGCCGCTCCTACCTTCAAGTTGCCCTCTCCCCCTCTACCCCAACCCCAAAACCTCTCAAACCCCTGCAGCCAGTGCCGCTGTCTGACGCCTGTTTCCGCTGCCTGGCAAAAGATCACCAGGTCAAGGATTGCCGGGACCCAGTGTGTTGCCGTATTTGTTGCGGTTCCGGTCACCGCACTGAAGCTTGCACCATGCCGCTGCGCCGTCTCTTCCGGACGTCGCCGCGACGTGAAACCTCCATCCTCTTGTCGGCGTCTCGCCATTCTGTGTGCGCTGTTCCTTTCTCGCCGCGCCTTCACCGTGCCCCATCGCCTCCACCCTCCCCCTCCTCCAACTTTGGCCTCCCCGCCGCCGCCTCCCCCCCCCCCCCCGCGTTCGGCCTTAAACCACTCCGCCCCCCTCCCCCTCCTCCCTCCCTTCCTCCTACAACCGCTTACAACCCCTGCAACATGGTCGCCTCCTCCTCCTCAGGTCTAGTGGTTGAAGCTTCTGTTGTCCAGTCTCTTCGGCACCTCGCGCAGCCTCCGTCAGGCCTCGGCCCACTTCGCTTCATTGATAGGTTCATCATCGGCTCTGGTGACAAACCAGTCCCCGCCTCTGGTGGCTTCGGTGCCTGGCTCCCCTACCTTCAAACGGTCGCCGCCGTCCGCCCCTCGCTTCTGCGCACGGGGCTCCCGCCTGCTCCACCTTCTAACTACGGCTCTGGTTGGGGTGTCCCCGTTGAGCGGGGGGTTGACGCGGCCAATGACAGCGCCCTGAGCTCTGGCGAGTTTGGTAGCGTGGAGCTGGACAGCTCCAGCTCGGGGGCGTCTTGGCTTCAACGTCGCGCTCGCTCCGCCGAGGCCTGGGTGACGCCGGGTCGTCCGGAGCTCAACGAGCGCCTGCTTTTCGCCTTCATCGAGCCCCCTGTGCACCCGGATGACATGTGCCATGTCATTCGTCACGCCCTTCGCGCCGCCGCTCCCTCTATGGCGGTGGAGCTTCTTCCCTCTTCCAGACGTGCGATGATCCTGCGTGTTGCTTCTCCCGATGAGCGCGACTTCCTACGTGCTCTTAGCCCTCTTCCCTGTGATGGGTCCCAGCCCCTCTTTCAAAAACCGGACGAAACCTCGAACCGGTTCTTTAGAGTGCCAACCTGGCTAGCCTTCGTAGCAGTGTGCGACTTCCCAAATGAGCACTGGTACGAGTCCAAATTCAAGGAGTGTTTTAGGGGCTTCGGTGAAGTGGCTGAAATCGACCCCGCCTGCCTGGACGATCAAAATTTCGCGGATCTCTGTCTCCTTTTGGAGGTCAATGACCGCCTGGAGCTACCCCTTGAGCTGCGCATCTCGACCAAGAACAGCATCGGCAGAGAGGTTGCTGTGGCTCGGATTCTACCGATCCGGGTTTGGCCTAGGGAGTATCAGCTTGACAACCAGGGAAACTTGGCGCGCTTCTTTGGCCCGCCTCCTCCTCCTCCTCACGGGCTAAGCCTTGGGCTTCCTGGGCCTTTCAACCGTGAACAGCAAGCACGTCCCCGGCCCAACTTCTATAGCCTCATGTACCCCATCCTTCGCGCCAGCCATCAGCGCGATGACTCTACCCACCTCCAGCAAAGCCAGCCAGCTACCTCTGAAAACCCGCATGCGAGCTCCTTCCCCGCTGTGGTGCTCGGCCTGGCCCTGTCCCTGGCCTCGATCCTCAACGCCACCCACTCCACCTCTCCAGCTGCCTCGACAACCCCCTCCACCACCTCCCCAGCTACCTCAACACCACCAAGCGCTCCCTCAGGCCCCTCCTCGCCCTCCCCCTTGTTAGATATCCTGCCTGCAGCCCCGCCGCCCTCGCTTGCCTCACGCTCTTCATCACCAATCCTAACCTTTCGCCGTAACAGACTCCGCAGCTCCAAGCTCAGCCAACCTGTGCGCCAAAGCTCCCGCCTAGCTACAAAGGCTAAAGGAACCTTTGTGGATGCCACTACCCAAGCTGTTCAGCGTAAGGCACTCTTAAACTCTTTGTCAGGTTGCTCCCCTAGCCTGAAGAAATTTGTCAACAAAAGAAACATCCTCTCCCGCAACAAGCTCCCTTTCCAGGCATCCGAGCTACGCAAGCTGGTCTCTGCTGCAGGTTTGAGTTGCCAGGAGTTTGATGTGGAGGAGCCGGTGCCTCTGCCTTCTGCCCGATGTTGCTGCTCAGCGCTTCTCGTGGCCCGCGTTGCCTCCCAGGCTGCCACTGGATCTCTTCTCCGGGCAACGCCGTTATCGTAGTCCTTGATCTCTTCTTTGTTTCTTCTGCTAGCTTGGTGTCCAGGTTACCTAGTCATGTTTCCTTTCCCTGCGCAGTCTTTGATCTGCTTTTCATGTACAGTGTGACTCTATGGTGTCCCCTTGCTTTGATGAATCTGTCTAGCAACTATTGCTTTAATGTGATCTCATGGAATGTGTGTGGTCTAGGCGACTCGGACAAGTGCAATATTGTGCGTAATGCGCTTACGAATGCGAATCCAGCGGTGGTTTGTCTACAGGAAACAAAATTGAATTCTGTAAACTTCTTCAAAGCTAAAACCTTCCTACCGGCCAAAATGTCCTCCTCCTTTATCACTGCTCCGGCTGATGGCACTCGAGGAGGCATTCTCACGGCCTGGGATCCGGCAAAACTAACCTTACAGAACAGTTTCACCAAACCTTGCAAAAGCAACCTCCACTCTCAGCTCCAATGCCTCGGACCTCGATTTCACAATCACAAACGCTTACGGTCCCTCCGATCACGCGCTCTCCCACGCCTTCCTGTGTTCTTTGTCTACCCTAGCTGAGCCCGTTTTGGGCCCCAGGATCATCCTAGGTGACTTCAACCTCGTCAGATGCGCCGCTGACAAAAACAATGCACAATTTAACCGCACCCTAGCTGATCTCTTCAACGAGACGATCAACCAACTCTCTGTCACAGAAATTACCCTATCTGATAAACTTTATACATGGTCCGACTGCCAACCTAATCCAATCCTGGCCAAGTTAGACAGGGTGTTTACAAACAACAGTCTAGACAGTCTTTTCCCAGCTGCAAATCTTTCCTCCCTTCCGAGACCAACCTCTGATCACACACCCTTGCTTCTTTCCCTTTAGACGGCCATCCCAGAGCTAAACACTTCCGCTTCGAGAATTTTTGGCTCCAAAAACCCTCATACCTTCAAACCGTCCTTCCGGCTTGGCAGCAGGCTGATCTTTAGTCCGACGCAGCGGGTCAGCTGGCCTCCTGTATCAAGGCCACGAGAGCGGCGTCTAAGGTTTGGGCTCGGTGCAACAGGGCACCCTTCCTCCTCATTCATAATTTCCAATTCATCATTCAGTTGTTTGACCTTTTGGAAGAAGTGCGGCTCTTGTCTACTGATGAGTTTTAGGTCAGGTTGCTAGCACAGGATCAGCTGTTTGTGGCCTCTAAAGCCCGAGCGGCCTACTGGAAGTAGCGTAGTAAAAACAAAGTCATCAAAGAGGCAGACTCCAACACAGCTTTTCATCATGCGCAGGCTACCCAGAGGCTTAGGCACGACTCAATTAGGCTGATCAGGGTCAATGGAGAGGATGTGGTGAGTCATTCAGGCAAGACCCAAGCTCTCACTGATTTCTTCAAGTCAATCATGGGCTCTCCAGGGGATTTTGTACCCACAGACATCAGCAGTCTATACTGAAACTCGGCTCAGCCAAGCACAACGCTCACTGATCCTTTCTCGAAGATAGAGGCCAAGCAGGCTTCGAGCCAGATGAACAACAATAGTGCACCGGGGCCAGATGGTTTTGGACCGAGTTTCTACAAAGCAGCATGGGGGACAGTTAAACCACATGTCATGAATTTCCTCAATGCCTTCTTCCATGCAGAGATTCAATTAGAGAGAATTAACAGATCTCACATGGTCCTTATACCAAAGAAGCTTGGTGCAGTTGATGTCGATGCTTTCAGACCAATCTGTCTGCAGAACTGCACGATGAAGATACTGTCCAAAGTGCTCACCTCAAGACTCCAACAGGATATTCCCAGGCTGATTGACTTGAAACAAACGGGATTCATCAAAGGAAGATCAATTGCCGATACCTTTGTGTATGCTACTGAGCTGATCCAGGTTTGCCACAAAAGGAAATTACCTGCTCTCGTGCTCAAACTGGACTTTGCAAAGGCGTTCGATACCGTGTGTTGGTCTGGTCTGTTTTATGTGCTCAGGAATAGGGGGTTCAATGAAACATGGATCAACTGGATGCAGCTGAATCTGGCAACCTCCAAATCAGCGGTCTTGGTCCATGGATTCAGTGTCGTCGTGGGCTAAGACAAGAAGATCCAATATCGCCGCATCTATTCCTGTTGGTTGCTGACACCCTTCAGGTTATGATCAGAAACTGCAATGACATCGGTCACTCGGCAGCCGACGCCTTGTCTCCGGCTGTCCTGCAGTACGCCGACGACACCTTGATTGTCCTTAAGGGGGAGGCCTCAGGGGCTTTGGCCCTGAAAGGTGTTCTAAACGAGTTTGCAGCTCTCACAGGTCTGAAAATCAACTTCTCCAAGAGCACTTTGGTACCGATTCATGTGGAAGAACAGATCGCCCAGGTGTGTGTCAACATCCTGGAGTGCAGAAGAGTCAGTTTCCCTCAGCCATATCTCGGTCTGCCGCTGTCCAGCCAGCAGCCACAAGCTGTCCTTTGCAACCTTCGATCCTTACATCCAAAAGACCGACAGGTATCTCAGTGGGTGGCAAGCGAACCTCCTAAATCCTATGGGAAGAACAATCCTCATAAACTCAGTCCTGGACTCCCAACTAGTCTACTGTATGAGCTCAATTCAGTTCCCAGTCAAGGTGATCCAACATGTTGATAAGAAGCGCAGAGCCTTTCTTTGGTCTGGGGAACGCTCTGGCGTGGCTGCACCGGCGAGCTGCCTGGTTGCTTGGACCAGGGTCTGTGCTCCCAGGGAACTGGGGGGCCTCGGAGTCAAAGACCTGGGAATTCAGAACATATGCCTGCAACTGAAACTCCTTCATCGGCTTCACTGTCCACAGAATTCAGCTTGGGCTCAGTGGGTGCAAAGTCGCGCATCAGTGGCGAGTCTTAAAGGGGACATACATGGTGAACATTGGTCCGTTCTCAGGACTCTTCTCCCACTATACCAAGTAATTACCACAGTTAAGCTGGGTGACGGTGCAAGCTGCTCCTTCTGGCACGATGTCTGGCATGGCGGAGACGAACCTCTTGCAGAACTCTACCCGGCAATATACAGCCATTGCACAAAGAAAGATGACAATGTGCAACGGGTTTACCAGCGAGGGCTGCAAGGGGGTTGGTGAGCAGACTGTCAATGCAGGCTCGGCAACAACTACAGGTCATCCAGCAACTCATTCAGCAAACCGAGTTGACCAATCTACGAGACGAAAGACTCTCGCCCTTTTGCGACAAGAAAGGCTCTATTCACAGTGCCTCTGTTTACCAGCTGCTAAAGCCAAGAGGGCAGCAGGGGGAGGATGCAAAGGCGAACTTCATCTGGAAGAACTCAACGCCTTCGAGGGTTCAACTGTTCATGTGGCTACTAACTCAGGGGCGAATCCAATGCAGAGAGCTCTTATACCGCAGGCACGTTCTCCAGGACAGTACTTGTGAGGTTTGCCACAATGACACTGAGTCAGCAGGACACATTATAGGGGGCTGCACTATTGCAAAAGACTTCTGGGACAGGGTAGGCCTCCCAACGATGATCAACATTCCCATCGATGAGTTGCATAACATTCAAGCACCGCCTGACTTCCCGACAACAGACTTTTCCTCCTTAGCTCTGTCATGCTGGCACCTGTGGAAGGCACGCAATGCCAAGGTCTTCAGAAATGAACAGACTTCCATCAATGAACTACTCAGAGCATGCAAAACAGCGGCCATGCAATGGCGTGCCCGTTTCCCTAGGAAGAAGAAATTCGTGGTCCAGCTTTGGTGCGACATCCTTGATGCTGCAAGGGATACAACACAACCACTCTTATCTCTTCCGTAAACGCTCATAGCGATCGGTGTAACTCTCTAGAGAGCCCCTTCAAAACTTTGTAAAAACGAAAATGTAATTACAACCTTTGGGCTATTTGGGACCACCCATAATGATAAAGATCAGGTGGGGATCGCCTCCCCCCGTTGAATTGTCAAAAAAATACATAAGAACAATGTAGTTAAGTGATCATACAGAGGTATCACACGTGTTCATGATATAATAGGATAAAAGCAGAACACGTTAGCCAATAGTTCAACACAGCAGGCCTAAGTTACAGTACACAATAGTTCATTCAACATAACAGGTTCAACACGTTAGTGACTACTTATTTATAGGGTCCAATACATAATGATCCTAACATCGCTACTCTGGTGTTGCACCGAAGCAAACATATCCTGTCATCATCAAACCTTTAAGGTGCAAATAGCTCACTTAATAGTCCATTATCGACCAAGCAACCTTCAGGCGCATCTTAGTGACACCAATAGTTATCACTTCCTCTTCTCTACCTACGATCTTTGGAGTAAAATCAATGGTTCGTTTAGACTTACCATCACTGGTTTCAGCAACAATTATCAGTATATCCTTCACACAGACACATACGATGGACCGCATAAGCTTGATAGCTCCAGTATCATCACCGGTCATGCCACCAGCCACTTGACTATCGTAAAGCACAATGGTGTTAAGGATACTGGTGGTCTGGGCAGTGATTTTTCCATTAAAGTCTCCTTGTAGAACTTCAATTGCAATAGTACCCTCCACTGCATCTTTCACAACTCCATACAGCACATCCACAGTACTAAGTCTGGTAGCAAGAGAGTCACTTTCAAGCATACATTCCTCCAACCAACGGCGCTCTATGCCACGGATCGATATCATTCCTTTACTGAGTTCTTTGTCCTGCCCTTGATGATCCTTAATCTTCAAATCAATCTCAACATAGACCGGACCTATCAATGCGAGTCCTCGTTTTGGACCTGTCAAGATCAAAGATTCATCCTGCGGAAAAGTTTACATTATAGGTAAGTGTGATGTTATATTTCTCTAAATACAATATTGTAATCAAAATAGAATGATTACAACCAACCAGCATATGTAAACTGCTACCATAGATGAAACAGTTAATGATCGGTTTACATGTGGTATCATGATGCTGTAGGTTCAGATGGTTGTACCATTAAGCATGCATGATCATGATGTGGATATAATATAATGTGATCAATAATTTTCCCAATATATACCAAAGGGCCCAAATATAGTTTCATTAATACACTATACATACTTAGATTAACATAAATTGTTGCGAAAAAATTTCAACTTTAGATTTATTCAGTTCCATACAGTATCCAAACCACACCCTAAAAACTGTAATGTACTTCTACTAGACCAATTGGACTAGTCTGTAAACATCTTGCAGAACCCCAAAAGACAGGATGTCGCATCACCTAGTTCTCTACCAGTTGCTCATAGACCTTGTGATGCTAATTGTGCCTACAAACAAGACCTGAAAACTAACACATCACAAGTTTACACTACATCTGCAATTTAGTAAAATTTGTAAAATATACAGATTGTCCAATATTCTGGGGATTATTGACCAGCATTAGCGTGTAAGTTTCCAACTTTCAGCACCAAAAATGAACTCAGAACAAGAAACGAGGCACACAAGTCATTGACCAACTGACAACCACTAGCAGCTACATTGTTGATCCATAGAAATCAATTGCAGGTCAGTGTAATTTTAACTTAGCAATCCTTGTCTAACTCACACCTAACGGATACAAGCAGGTCTTCATTAACAGGAACAGTGTAGCCTGAGTGCCCAATGTTCATACCTCAGAGTTGATGAGTTGGGACTGATCTCTCTCACGACGGAAGAGATAAACACACCTCTTGTCCAGACTATCTCTGGCAATGACAGTGCCATACACATTGATAGGGAAGCCAACATCCAAGGTAGTTATTCTCACAGAGAAGATGTTTATTCCCTCACATAGCTCATAATCGTCCTTAGTTTTGTAGACAGCATCAGTAAATCTCATCGGACCAAGGGGCGCTATGGTGTGAAAACAAAATAAAAGAATCAAGACAGATACATTCTCTACAAATAAGATTGAAACTAACAGTTCAATGTAGTATAAATGGTGAAGTACACTTGCACTTGGCAATCCAAGAGACAGAAAATAGTATAAATGGTGAAGTACACTTGCACTTGCCAATCCAAGAGACAGAAACATGGACAGTGATGATGACCTCTGCTCAAATAGAGAAACCAAAAATAAAAAATTAAAAAATTTGAAAGCACAAATTTTAACATAGAGTAGAGTATAATACTCTGATCGTGTAAGGAACAACCAACCGAACCAAGATAAAATTTTGTAATTGTACGGCAATGAAGTAGATGAGTAAAGGACAGGGCAATGCAGTAGATGAGTAAAGGACAGGGCAGAGCAAGTGAACTGATCTGATCAGAACTGAACCGACGGACGGGAGAATGGACTTACACTCCTCGTTCAGATCGAGTCTTGTGAGGTCGGCGAAGGTAAATCTGGTGTAGTACTCGCCCCCTTGCTTGGGATCGAAGTCGAGGACGGTGTCTTGCAGCATCCGCTGCAGACGATCGTCTTTCTCCTCCCGTGCCATCTGCCGCAGATACTGCACCCGTTCCGCCTCCTCGGCCAATCGCTTTGCCTCGTCGACGTCGACGAAAGGTTCCAAGCCTGAGAGCTTCTTACCAGACTCCTTCACCACGGAGGAGAATCTGGCGGCGCCCCGCTGGAAGCAGCCGCGAATGCTTGATTCAGAATCCGATCCCATGGAGGCACGCAGGGCGGGCCGCGGGGTGAAGTCGCGCCGCCGGCGAGGCATGGGTACACTACCATCCGCCATGGATGGACACGACGCCGCCGCCGACAAAGAAGCGCGACCTCTCCGATCGTCTGATGTAGCGCACCCCTAATTTTACTCTGAAATTTATTAAACCAAATTTAGATTTAAAACCAAATTTGTACAAAGAGAAAAATTTCAATCAAATTGATCTAGACATAGATAGTAGAAAGTTTGTTGCATTGATGCTGCATGTTTATTACTCGTGTAGAAATGAGTTTTTTTTTTGACAAATGTGTAAAAATGAGTTTAAACCTTGAGTAGAAAAAAAAGGGTTTTGAGCTTAGATTTCAAATCATGTAGTTTGAAAACTATTCGCTATAATATTCCCTACAATATTTGCGATGATAATTACAAAAGGATTGTAGTTGACTATTTGTTTATTTGAATTCATTTATAATTCCAAATATTAATTACAAGTAAGGTAAAATACAAATGCCACTTGGTCATAAATAATTTTAGACGCTGCGGTACATAAGGCCAGTCTTAATAAGGTTTTATGGGTTTCATACACATTAAATAAGGTGTCACATCAGCTTTTTTTTTTAATGAAACTGGGAGGACAGACAGGGGAAAGGTTTCATCCCCACGAAACTTATGCGGGGCATTTCCAAGACATAGGAAACAGCGTGAACCTGCATTGAGAGCTTCGTACAGTTTCATCCCGGCTATTTCTTCTTCGACGCAACCGGCCGCAGACGCTACTCCGCGCCGCGCGAACCCCGACCCCGAGCCCCGGCGGCGGACCCTCTGCGCAGGCTCCCCTCTGCTCTGCCCCGAGCCCCGGCGGTGGATCCTCCTCCGCTCCGCCCCGAGCTCCGGCCGTGGGCTCTAACCTCTCCCCGCCGCGCGAGCTCCGGCCACGTGCACCACTCCGCCCCGACACGGGCTCCGCCGCATCTGCTCTGGTCGCGGGCGTCGTGCGAGCTCCGGCCGCGAGCGCCCTCTGCTCCGCCTCGAGCCCCTGCCGCAAGTGCCCCTCTGCTCCGCCCCGAGACCCGGCCGCAAGCGCCCCTCTCCTCCGCCCCGAGCCCCGGCCATGGGCCCGGCCTGCTCCGCTCCGCCCTGAGCGCCGGGCGCAGGCGCCCCACGCGCGGGCTCTCGCTTCTCCCCATCGCGCGAGGCGTGGCCGTGGGCGCCGCTCCGCACCGCCGTGCGAGCACCGAGCTGCGGGCGGGGGCTCCAGCCTCTCTCACCGCCGCGCGAGCGCCCACCGCTGGCGCCCCTCTGCCCCGCTGCACAAGCCTCGGCTATGCGCACTGTGGCACCCCGCCGTGCGAGCACTAGCCACGGTCGCCAGACTCGCCGCAGCGCGTAGGTTCCGGCCTTTCTCTCCACTGGCGCGAGTCCCCACCGCCGGCGCCGCTCCACCTCGCCGCGCGAGCCCTGGTCATGGGTGCTGCCGCGCGTGGGCTCCGGGCTCTAGCCTCTGTCTCCGCCGCACGAGCACGAGCGCCGGTTGCCGCAGGCGTTCTTCAGCGTGGCACCGGTGAGGAAGAGAGAGGGAAAGAGACCTATGAAACTTTGCAATGAAACCGTGTATTAAGAGAGAGTGACTCATTTCGTATCAAAGTTTCATGTTTTAGAAATCGGAAGGTGAAATCTAGCATTGACACTGGCCTAAGCAATACGTGATGCCGGTGGTCTTGAGTTTGATCCTCGCGGGCTGCACGCGCACGTATTTTGTGTAAAAATTGCATGTGTTGTGACGCGAACAGGGATAATGTTTTTTGTTACTCCAAAATAACTTTTCTATTGGGATGGGGAAGAAGATGACGCGTGCTTATGTGTGGCGGCGATCTCATGGTAGAGAAGATATCGTTGGAGAGGGAAGAGGGAAAAAGTAAAACAAATAAGGGCCAGTTTAGATTATTGAAATTAAATTCATTTTAAGAATCATAATTTAGACATAAATTAATTAAGCTAATATAAATTACACCTGATCCAATGAATATGAAATTTTTACTACAATTCAAACATACAATAATTGGCCCACAATAAAAAATTCACCATAATTGGATGAAAGAAATTGTATCTATGAATTATTCTAATTAATTACAGAAAAGCATAGATCTAAATCTACAGCAAAAAATTGTTCTAAAGTATACTATATTATATGTTGTAGATCTACTTACGTGGATTTCAACAAAATTGGATTTTCTATTTTATGATTTTTCTATGATTTACTATGATTTTTTGAAGATTCAACCAAAATAAATAAAAAAAGAAAAAAGACAAAACCACGGTACTGTAGCAAAACCACCGCCTAAAACCGCCTCATGGGGTTATTTGACCGGCTTTGGAAAATTAGGGGGTAAAAAACATCTGGTATAGTTTGGAGGGTGAAGTAGTCGACGCTGAATAGTTGAGGGGGTTACATAGACCTTTTTTTCCTTTTTTTCTTGCTCGTAAGATTAGAAAAAACTGTTGCCGATTATATTTGACTATTCTGTCTTGCATTGGGTTAATTAAATGTACACACTTCGTATTGTGTCATTCCGTACTATATTCCTGCTGGTTCCATCCATCTAAGAGGTTTTGCAAAAAGAAAAAAACGAAACATGCTTTAAGGATTGCTGGCACATTTAGGCCCTGTTTGGGAATTTATTAAATATATATTCAAGGCCATGTTCCGTTCCCAATATTCCCCCAAAAATTTTGCACAGTAACTGTCACATCAAATCTTTAGACGTAAACATGGAGTATTAAATTTAGATAAAAAAATAATTAATTGCACAGTTTGTCCGTAAATGTCAAAACGAATCTTTTAAATCTAGTTAGTTCATATTTGGACAAAGTTTACCAAATAACAACGAAAGTGTTATAGAAACTTTTCACCATAAATTTCGCGAACTGAACAACTGGTAATTGTCTTCCTGTTGTAATTTGTAGTGCACAACAACCCCACTGAAAATATTTCCCTCTGTAAACTATTGTTTGGATGCTTTTGTAAATAAAACCACCCTGTACTTGAGTCTTATATCTAGTACCAAAAATGCTCTGTGACGAATCAAAACAGACAGAGAGAGAGGGGGGGGAGATGAGCAAGGTGACGTGCGTCACTGCTGCCTGCTGTGTGCCTCTGTCAGACTATGAACTGACCGAGAGTATAGATCTGAATTCACTAGTGCAGGTCGCGCACCTTTGCGCGCGCTGGCAACTAAAATATATCCCCTAAATGGTTACAAAAGTAACGGAGTGCATCATGGATGAAAGAGATGAGAAGTACACAGATACTAACAACATTTTCCTAACTTGACCTGTAAGACGGAATAATTTCAGAGGAAGTGAACGTGGTGGTCGGCACAGATTTTTCACTTGCAATGAACAATATGGGCAACGGCCACCTTGACTCTGAGGCCTCCATATCTGAATTCAGGATCCTGTTGTCCATAACTGCGGCTGTGAATTGCTGGTTCGCCTGTTAGCTGCTTAAAGAGTGATGTGAGGGCCTCCACATATGACTTGAGGATCCTATTGTCCGTGACTGCAGTTATGACTTGCTGGTTGGTCTGTCAGGTGCTTAAAGAATGACGCATTTTCGCTGTACAGGTGGTCAACCTGTTTCAAAGGAGGTGTTCATGTCACAATGAAGCTGAAGGGACGTATCATAATTATGCTCTAGGTCTGGTGCACTATGAAAAACTAAGTGGAGTTGCTATATTTTAGCCAGTAATTAAGTTTTGATCATGAAAGAAACTACCTATGAGATGGAAATTTGGAGAGGACAGCGACATCCTTCCAACTTTCACATGGCTTCTTTTGAGTTTCTGCACAAAATTAGAATTATTCTTATGTTAGCATTGGAAAAATAATCATACAAAGCTTTGGTAATTTTATGCAAATAAAAAAAGAATGTACAGGAACATTGGCATTACATAATCCTAGAAATTATATTAGGCTATAAAATAGTATGTGAGAACATATGAAGATATATATGTTGTGAACTGGTACTGTCACACTGCAGCTTGCACCAAAAGTGATTATGAGTTCCAAATCTTCTCAGTAGTTGGATCCTTCCAGCAGCTTTGACATAGCCTCTTTTGACTCTCTGCTCAAAATGGGAAATACATCTATGTTAGCATTGACATAATAAAGGCCCACATTGCCAAGATCATTAAAGCGCGACACAGAAAGCAAGGTAGCCAAGAACAGCAATACGAAACAACCAAATATTAAAAACACACACCTCATGGCTAACAATAATCCATGACGCCAGACGAATGCATGAAGTAAAGAAGAAAGAAAATTCTCCAAAACAATCCAGTCCCTATGGAAACCAGTGAATGGGGACAGACGATGCAATTCTACCTCTCCTCAATGAAGAACATAAATCTAATAAAAGGTCTTCCCTTCTGAAATCCATTGAGTCATTGTGTGATGCACAATCTTGACCCTTTCCAAAACCAATTGCACAGAGATTCAAGCAGTGGAGGCAACGCTGTTTCAGAAGGGAAAATTAAGATGCCCACCTCAATACAGTGAAAATTGAGAAGACCCTGGAAAAGTGAATGTGGTGAACCTGAACAACTTGTAAGATGAAAAAGAAAGGTCACCTGACCCTGTGATTAAAAGCAAGGAGTTTATGTATCGGCAACATACAACAAATATATCTGACTAAGTGAAGGCTGTAAATGCAGGAAGAATAGTTTAAACAGGAAACATTGTTTATGACATGATTATTATAATATGTACCACCCTGATTGATCATTTGGATTCAATGAGACCCAACACAGATGTAGTAGAGATGGATCTGTATAAAAACACATCTCTATTAAACCAACACAGATACTGGTATAAAAGAAAATGGAGCATAATAAAGGAAAGAAATAATGTAAAACCATAGAACTAACATATTCAACCAAAAAATATATGAGAGTCTATAAGGAAGGAATGAAATATATGCTAGCAGCGACAGAAAACTGTAGGGATGGCAAATATAAAAGTGGGCACAAAATCTCAGTCACACATGAAGGGGAGCGCTCCAGTCAAGGGCAAAAATAAGGTTCTCACGAAAGGAAAGATTTCATTTCAAAAAAATATATTTGCTGACTGGATCACTGCAAAATACCGCTTGCTAACTATACCCCAAGAAACACAAAAATTATTCCTTGTTGACTGTAAGTTGGTTAAAAAAACATTGGGCCAATACAAGGAGCTCTAGTTTTTATCATTGAGTAAAACAAAAAAAAACATTCGAGGAGTGCCAAGGTACGTAGTACGTACACTGGCGTTCCAAAGTAGGACACCTGTATGAAACAGTTAAAGCCAACCAAAAAAATTACTGAACACAAAGGAAACATTAGTGATACAGCCAACATTAGTATGGATACATTGAACAACCAATTTATTGGCAAATATGAGTAGTTTAGTCCTAGAAACACCTAGCATTTCCTAAAGAAACAATATAGTTCATGTGTTTCAGTTTTATATGGTTATGAAATTAGAATATTAGATTATCAGTAACAAGACAGCTAACATAAAACAGTAAATGTAAAATATATTTTTCCTAACTGAATAAAACAGTAAGAAGACAGGTAAGAGTGTAAGATAACACGATAAATGCAAATACATTTTTTCTAACTGAATAAAATAGATGGGCAGGTCTATCTTCCGTGAGTCCTCCATTAAAAAGCTGTTTTGAGAAAATAATTGTGCCGAAGAGTTTCTTTGACTTTCAAACAATTCTCTCCACTATAAGATCCATCAGTGAAACCTTGGAAACAAATTAGACCGATCCTGCTTGGAAGAAAATAGATGGACAACAATGTAACCAAGAAAAGTGGACATATTATAGATGCAGGTGATGGCTGAAACCTTATGATTTTTAGTTCAACATTTGATATATATATATATATATATATATATATATATATATGGAAATTATTTTATACTACTAGGGAGTAGTTACTCCCATGTTTATATCTCTAGATTTATGGTATATATGACCGAACGAAATATATTTACATGAAGTATATGATAATACTAGACTATCTATGGAAGTATATACGTCAAGTATGCATACATACATAGAGTATGTGGATATACTTATTTTATATACTGCAATGAGTGGCATTTTCGTAATATATTAAAAGTATGGGTTCCTTTGAAATCTTTTAGTGTATTAAGACATGGAATATCTTAACATGAGTATATAAACATACTCAAAGTGATAAACAAGTATGAACACATACGCAACATGATTTTTTTAAGATGGGAGTAACTACTTTCGGGAGTATAGAAAACTATATATATATATATATATATATAACTGCTATTTAGGTTGCAACGCTCTAAATACTATTTAGCATACTGACCAACCAATCTAATCTCGTAACCATACAAAAATGTCCCACGACCATAAAAATCAAAGTTGCACGGACTAGTCCACCATCAGGCAACAGCAACCATAAAAGGCATCAGACGGCAATAACATACGTGTGCAATGACCATAAATTTCCCGTGACATGGTAGCGATTACTTTCTATATAAATATTCCCTAATCCTAATCTCTAACTCATTTCTCTCTCCTCTCTCCGGATTTCTCTCCTCCCGATTCCTGCATCTCACGCATGGTGGCGGCGCCTCGCCCCTGGTGGATTGGTCCATGGCGCACCCTTTCTTTCCCATTCCGGTGGTGATGATGGCGGTGGAACCCCTCGGTGTGGTCGTCCCGGCAGCGACGGATCCTCATGGCAGTGAGCCCTCTCCTCTCCACATTGGCGGTGGCAATCGCGTGCCTAGGCCCGCATGCTTCGTGCCCAATGACGGCGGTGCGACCAAGCTTGCGTGCACAGTGGCCCCATCCGAAGTCCCGCTCACGGCGACCCCATCCGACGATGCGCATATTGCGGGCACATCTGACGGCGCGGCCAACCCCCGACGGCAGCGACACCCTTCTCCTCGTGCCCCCACCTCCTTTCCCATGCCGTGGCGGCGGCAAAGACGGCGCCGTCGCCGTGGTAGCTCCTGCCGTCGGCATGCGATGCTTGGATTGCGAGATTTGGTCCATCGATTTATGGATTGTTTGGATGAATTTGATGCAACATTCATCCTGTGATTTTTGTAATATAATTTTGGATCTTGTGTTTTTTTAATGAATTTGTGGATGATGCTACTTTCATGGTGTGTGATTTTATTCACTGCCGTGAGTCTAGATTTTGTAATATATTTTTTGCAGAAATGTTAGATGATTTTGTAATTACCGCTAAAATTTGTGGCATACGAAATTGTAATTACTATTAAGAGAAAATTTTAATCACCACCAAGAGCCAATGAACTCGATTTACAATTTCAAATTCCACCTTTTTTTGTAAAGACGATTGTCTCAAATAATTCAAAAATTTTGATTTGAAAAGTTATGGTTATATTTCAAGGTTTATAAGTTAGCCAAAAACTCAATAATTATGATTTTACTCTTTTACCATAAATAATTATATATTTTGACAAGATAAATAATTACTACTTCAATCCAACGCAACGAGTCGAACTAATACAGTTTTCTCGATTTTGGGTAATAAAATAATTCTAAAATTAGTAATCTAAAAAAAACAATCAATATAATCACTAATTTCCTTAATTAAAGGCATACAATGTGTAAAAACATAAAGAATGCTAACTTTTATGGTCCTTATGTTTGGCCAGTTACCGTACGGAGAGTGTTGAAAATGATGTATATAACTTTTACGGTTATGAAATGAGAATTAGTAGTAACTTTTATAGTCGTAGAATGAAGAGAATGATGTGGATAACATTTATGGTTACGGGATGAGAATTAGCAGTAACTTTTACGGTTGCGGAAGGAAGAGAGAATAATGTTGCTGTCTTTTACGTTTGTGGAATGAGAATTAGTAGTAACCTTTATGGTTGCGGGTTGATGGCTAGTGACGCTCTAAATAATATTTAGAGCGCTGCGCTCCAAATAGCGGGGTCCATATAGAACTGCTATTTAGGTCGCAGCGCTCTGAATGATGTGGATAACATTTATGGTTACGGGATGAGAATTAGCAGTAACTTTTACGGTTGCGGAAGGAAGAGAGAATAATGTTGCTGTCTTTTACGTTTGTGGAATGAGAATTAGTAGTAACCTTTATGGTTGTGGGTTGATGGCTAGTGACGCTCTAAATAATATTTAGAGCGCTGCGCTCCAAATAGCGGGGTCCTATATATATATATATATATATATATCTGGCACAAATAGGAATTTGTCATCACTGGCTGATGTAAAATAGTATAAGACATTTATACAACACTAGTATAATGTAAATCATTATGTATGAAATATAGCAAATGCTCTAAACTTATAATAGCTATAGTGTTACTGAACCCACTTCTTTAGAAGTTGTAATCTTGTTTATCTGAAGAAACAATACAGGTGACATATTGGTTCGCTAGACAGCCCAAGCACCTCCTTGCTGCTATACTGTAACCTACCTTGCTAATATTGAGAATATATTGACAGTCCCAGGAAAAAAAAAACACCAAGCAAAAGGCAAGACAGTCCAAGAAAAAATGGGACATGAAAGCTCATAGGTGTGCCATGTAGGAATTAGAAACTGAAAGAAGGGAATGACATTCACCTTATTTTCATACTGGTGTCTTCCTGGATTGCACCCATGTAAAAGGACTATAATTTTGTCACTGTGTGGAACTACAATTAAGTCATTATTCATATGCTTAATAGTAAATTTAGCTGTACAAGGTCAGAATAAAAATGACTGGCCTAAACATAACCAAATTCATGCAATGTAACTATTCATTTCAGTTAACCAATTTAGAGTACCTAACCAGCAGAAGCAACTGACAAGCTTAACATTTACGTTTCAGTTATTTCAGTCATTGTCGAACTTGTTTCGGTTAACCAATTTGTCTAATTTTTATAGATATCCCATGCATTCATAATGTAGAAAATCGAGCATCAGTACCTTAATTCTATTTGCTTTGTATGAACTAAAAGCTTTAGTTATATGGGACCCAAGCTAACAAAGCAAGACACCTGAACCAGGAAATGCAGACAAATAACTAAAAGCTTCAATTATATGTAACACTGCCACTGTCGAAGAGCCATACTGGCACAATGCAGACAGAGTGTGTGTGTGCGGGGGGGGGGGGGGGGGGGGGGGGGGGGTCAGGCACAGCTCCTCCACAGGTCCAGCGTGGCGACCCCTCTGTTGCATCAAAAAAAACTCGTAGGTAATTAGAGTCATCCAACTACAAATGTGACAATGTTCAGGTTATTACCTTATTGCAGGCAACCATGAAACTGAAATAGGAGTGTTCATAAAGCTGATGTCAATTTATGATTTGTTATTATTGTCACATGCAAACCTGAAAAGAGCTGACACCAATTCATGAATGAATGTTAGATTCTTGGCTACAAATGAAAATATGAAGCAAAAACGTCAATAAACAGTGACATACATATAAGAAACGAAAGCCTTCCTAAATGTTGAACTGAACGTCCACTTAGCTGGCATTTTTCATAAGACCGTCTTCTTATCAAGGTCATAAATGGCAATATCTCAGTAATATGCAATTGTTTCAATAGTTGGCACATTTAATCCTAGCTAACTAAGTCAGCGAAGATAGAAAAAAAGAGAACTGAAAATTAATCTCTTTGCATGGTATGGCTCAGAAAATATGGCCATGGAATTTTCTTAGATGCAATACTGCAAAATGCTTGTCCATTACTAATACATATGGTCATTACCAATACAAATGACCAATAAAAATTGTATTAGAAACTCGCCAAACCTTTTTTTTGCAAGAAATGGACCAATTTTTGGCTTGCACACCACAACTCTTCTGACACAATACATTGTCACAAAGGCCAGACTCTTAATTCATAATCAAATGAAGCCAACGCAATAAAAAAATCAGGTAGGGGACTGAATTAGGAGATGCCTTAATATCTCTATTAGTCCATTTTCTCTGTGTTAGAACACCAAGTGAAAGGCTTTGCAAGTAGTATAAGCTGAACTGGCCTGCATCGGTTCAGTCATTTTCTCAAGCAGGTAGCAGGTGGCAAGCAGGCATATGCAGATAGGCATGGAACTTGTCGATGCTGTGCATGCTGGCATGAGACACCTCAGATCTAATGCAAACCTGCAGGCAAGAAGCAGTGTTGGTGTTGTCAGCATATAAAGAGCAAATAACGACATGGGCCAACCAATAAAAATGAAAGAACAAAAAAAAAAGAAACGTACAAATTGCTCCAAGGTTTGGACGGCACTGGTGTGTGCAGACCCTGCAGTTTGGCCACATGGCGCACGTGGCTCTTCACCTAAGACGGCGGCCACAAGCACGGGAGGACCGATCCAACCATGGAGGTACTGGATCCAGCCACGGAGGCCCTGGATGGACCCAGCAAAGAAGGCAACAAGCACAGATCGATGTTGGGCATCGGTGAAAGAAAGAGAGACCAGAGTGGAAGGCAACCTTCACCTGCGTCTGCTCGCGCCGAAGCCCCCACGGACGCCCCTAGGTGCCACCCGCGCCGCCGGGGGTGGGGGCGCGCTCGCCTCGCGCTGCTGCACCGCCGTGCTGGGGGAAGGCCTCGCTAGGGCATTGTGCTGCCGCCTCGCCTCGCACGCGCGCCCGGAGCCGAGGGATCTAGAGAGTCGAGCGCGCTCGCCCGTGCCTGCCGCTGCTGCGGTGGCCCCTAGGTGCCACCCGCGCCGCCAGGGGGTGGGGGGCGCGCTCGCCTCGCGCTGCTGCACCGCCGTGCTGGAAGGCCTCGCTAGGGCGCCGCACTGCCGCCCTCGCCTCGCACCCACGCCGGAGCCGAGGGAGCTGGAGAGCCGAGCGCGCTCGCCCGCGCCTGCCGCCGCCGCTGCGCTGGGGCGGCCTCGCCTGGGCGCTGCGCCGCCGCCATGAGAGAGAGGAGGGAGGCAGAGGAGGTAGGGTGGGGGGAGAGGACGAGGAGGGCGGCTGCAGCAACACCGCGTCGGGATGGAGAGGGAGAGAGATGGGAAGAGAGAGGGGAAAAGAATCAGGAACCGAAAGCGGAAGCCTGAGTTTATATTGGTGTCGATGGATTCGGATCTGAAGCCAGGGAAGACTAAGGTGAAGCAGCGATGAAGCCATATTCTAAGGAGAAGCTGCTTCCGACGAAAGTCGCTCGAAGCGGTATCAGCCGTTGGATGGAAGATCAGACGGATGTCACAATTCGGAGTGACGTGGCCACTTGTTCCTTGCAGGAACCGGTTGAAGAATCTATTGAAAAAATTTCTGAACTCAAAATTGTAGAAAAAAAGGAAGAAATCAATCTATTCATTCCTCTTCTCAACCGAATCCAGTCTCAGAATCTAGTACCAAGATATGCGAATGTCCCACATATGTAGGTGAAAAAGAGAGGAAGGCAAAGATCACCACCATGAATAATATGATGACCAAATTCATCACGGATCACCTTGATGATGGTGACCAACCTGGAGGGGTCTGAGCATCAAGTTGCATCTCGGAAGTGCATCAGCATAGCCGCTCAAGAAAGGGCTGCATCTCCGCAGAGCACCAGCATGGTCGTGCGAGAAAAGACAGTGTAAAGGAGCACGACAGCGGTGCGGAAGGACTGGGGAGGGAGAAGGTGAGGCATGAGTAGAGGACTTGAGCCTATCAGATAAAAAATGAGGGCTGAGCAGGTCTGTTTATTTTTCTGGTGACTAGGTTCGTGCCCGTGCGTTGCTACGGAACAGCTAAACTTTATTTTATGTTGAAAACACAAAGATCGCATAATAAGATAACAATAATATGAAATTAAATACTATCTCATGCAACATTTTAGTTTTCTTTCCATTTTCTTGGATGACACAGTTCTGGATTTTCATGCCATAAAATATGAATGACAAAAAAAATTCTTTCCATTTTCTTGGGATGACTAATAGTACTATATATGGCATTAATTTCTATAGACATTTTCGTCCACATTTAAACCGAATGATAATTCTTAACTCAATCGTCATTTATATTTTCAAGCATTCGTAATAGAATAAAAAAAACATTATACAAGTCCACCGGTTCTCATAGCCTAAAGGTGTGCTTGATCTGATAGACATAAGGGAAAGCATCTGGCTAGGGTATAGTTGTTCGTTTCACCCAAAAAAAATGTCAACTAACTTGAGGTCCATATTTGGTGGTGTCGACAACCGCAAACTTCTCAACTCAAGGCTCACCATTATTCTGCCAATATAAATTAATGCCAACTGCCAATAGTTAGGTAGAGAGTATACATAAATCAATCTTAGTTCATGGATAATAAAAGTTTACCTGCAAGAACAAATTTATAGGTTCTAGCTTTCTAGTACAAAACCATCCCTATTTACCATAAAATATTTTTATTATCAGCCAATATACAATACTATTAGCCATGATTATGAATCCAAAAAATTTAGGCAAGTTTTTTTGGAACAAGCCTTGTTTGGTCTTTGTCTAATTGTTTTCTTCAGATTGGTGCACACAGATATGCGAGGAAGGTCAAGGCAGACAAGCTCTATATACAGTAGCAAGGGTGTTTTTCATTAAATTACAAAACCTCCTAAAAAAGTAGCACCATCATTGTTAGTCTGGACCTCTATTTTTCTTTAATCTGCATGCTTCACCCATGTTCTGTAGTCCCACTAAAATAGAGCAATTTTTGTATAAAGAGTGAGAGGTCATGCAAGTGGAGTTTGAGAAACCAGCGTGATAAGAAGACTCACATTCAGAGGTCATGCAACTGCATGCACCCCAGTGAATAATGTCAAAGAGCCCTTACCTTAGTGTGTTGTGCAATTTGCTTGAAGCTTGGAACTTCAACATGGATCACCGGTCATATTAGGCTATTCAAACATAACATAAACCCCCTATCCTGACAATACTGCATTTAAGATTTAACATGGTCAGGGATCAGAAATCACGGAAGAAAGATAGAAACAAGACAATGTAGACCACTGAAAAAGAATTCAACAACTCATCTTGTATATTATGCTGAATATTTTCTTAGTGTTTAGGTCTAGAACTATAATAACGGTATTTCACATAAGGGAAAATTGTATCGGATAGGAAATGGTAATCTACCACCTTTAACCGAGGAAATTCTCTTACTTTACATAAGCTTCTGCTTCATTCAAGACCATAATCAGCAGTGATCAAACTCTTGCTCCTGTGGTATGATCTGTATAAACATATACACGATAGTATAAGTGTGAAGGAATTAATTATGCATCAAAGGAGAGTTGCCAAAAGAACTGATCTGAACAAACTGAAATTTGTAAGCTGAAAAGCTCTCAACGAAGTCTAAAAATTAATCGTCAGGAGCCATAACTCCACTGGAGACCTAGAGGCTTTAGTACGCTTACTAAACAATTGACAATACGAGTTCTGATCTGTGTACCTAACAATCTATGATAAACTTCCAAAAGCACAGTTTGTTCATACATATGCTTGTGAAAGCACAAACAGGTACACTCTTAGTTGCTTCCTGCCTAATTCAAAACAATAGTTCCATTCAAAAATAAAACTTAGATTGGAGACAAATTCTAGGTATGCAGCTGTAAAAAAATAGTAAAAGTTCTTTATAATTCAACGTAACACGAGGTAGATGATTGCAATATACATGGTTACATATTTTCCGTTCGAGAAATATTAAGTACATGTGCACATGCAATAGTTAAAAAATACAGCTTACATAGTTGGCTATCACAGTACAGCTATGTCAAAAGCTACCACCAAAATTCGGCCACAAAACTCTGAATAACAATAGGAAGCAATATGTTTAAAAAACAGAAAATTAGTGTTACAACTCGCGCCCTCATGAATTTGGTTAGCACAAATTACTTCTTGATGAATAAATGTTAACAGTTCCAAAAGCATCACTACCAGATGTTGTAAAACAGTAGAAAACAATCATTAGAGTAAGATTTTGCATACCTTCTTGTGTAGAAAGCTGACAGACGCTTGATTTTCAGAGTCGGTTGGGCATCTGTAGACAAAATATGGACATATCGGTTATGCATCTTATTATCTCTGGTAATCAAACAGAAGCAAAACTCAGTAAATTCAGTGAGTATATGATAAAAACAATAGTTCAAACAAACTTGTTTCAGATCACCAATACTTCTAAGATCTCCATTTTTGCTTAAATGTTTCGTGATGATAAAAAATAGTTCAAACAGCTCTTGTCGTTCGGCAAACCTGTTTTTTAAGACAAACAATAATATTCATTTAATGTGACAACTAATTAAGCATTGGTAACAAAAGATGAATGCCAATATAATACAGGCTAATAAAGCTAGGCAGATTAAATTGTTGGAGCAAAATAATATTCCTTTTACATAACAAAATGGTATTGCAATTTGCAACTACAAGAAAAATAAGTAGATAATTGGTGGATAAGTTGGATTGTAATCTAGCATGTTTTCAGGTGTATTGTGTACAAGAAACTTACAGTCGGTAACCTTCATTGACCCAGGTGAATCTACTCCAAGCCAAACATAGAATGTTGAGTACAGTATTGCCACGCCAAATATAGCCATGCAAACAACCAGAATGGTTGAGAAACCACCAGAATGGTTGAGAAACCACCAGCACAGACAACAATCTGTTTTGAGAACAAACATGATTTGAAATCTATTGTAGAAGGGCAATGCCAAGTGCATCCAGGAACGAAAACCAAACCTGCAATGCTTCCTTGCAGAGGGCCAAGCAGCACTTGAAACTCGTACATTAGCACGTACAGACACCCACATTCCAACAAAGACAGCTATTCCAGAACATAATGCTTCAAGGAGAAAAGAAGCACTGTAATATAGGCTAAGTTGCTCTGTGTAGTCATGATATTCATGAGATGTCAACATGGCAACAACTAATAAACATATACATGTATAAATAAGGTTTCAGATAATAGCAGAAAAATCACCTTCCTAAGCCAGATGCCTCCTGTTGTGAGGTGGTAGTGCGAAAGAGAGAAATGCCAAGGATGACAAAGGCCAAAATAAATGCCATTTTAGAAATAGTTCCATATTTTAGAAATAAATGCCAAAATAAATGCAGTTTTTATACCTCGGACATTTTGGAGGTCCTTCGTCCTTAGCAAGAACCCACTTCATAAGGTAGAGAAAAGAACAGACTGAGAGTACATATACAGAACACAAAAACCACAATTGGTGATGTACTGGCTCCGACATATAGAACACCACTGAAGATCAAAAGAGAGAGAATAATCAAGGCACAAGGATTTATCCTCATCAACAAAAGGAAGGCCTATAGCAACCAAAATAGATGAAATAAGACAAATGTATAATATCCAACATTGCTCATAGCATGTATAATCAGCAGAAATGTACACTTTAAGATTTTTTTTCCATTTATCAAATTTTGTGACATGGAATATAGAGTGTTAAAGTGGTCAGCTCTCTAAATTGCGAAGACTAAAAGAGGATCTTCAGTTATAACCAATCAATCTGTGAGGACTCATATACATGTGGCAGTAGAGAATTATAGAGTGTTGTCCAAGGTAGTCGTAACCTAGTTGCATATGCAGTACTAATTCCTCAACAACAACCAAAATTAAAGACGGAAAACAAAGATAATTCACTCCATTTTTGAATTACAAGAAAAAATACCAATAGAAATATTAAAAGCAGATATTGATTTTTTTGCATAATACTACATCTCATCAGATATCTGAGCAGATTTATTGAGCTAGAGCAACCTGCAAATTTGTGCATATGAACAGCTATTTAGTGTTGTTAAGTGCTTGGCTCAAGTTTCAGAGTTTTACCAAGTATTTTGATGTATTTTCCTATATCTTTCTGAGGAAGATTGTAACAGTAGAGATAAAAGTAGCGTGACATGAATAGAACACCAAGTTTCAGATATTTACCATGTATTTCTAAATTTTTCCAGCTATGTATTTCGGGGGAAGATTGTTACATGCTAGCACAGTCCTGTGAAAATAGTGGATAGAGGTGAATTAGTTCCAATCAACAAATCTATAATTAAATGAAACTGCATGTTAAACCAAATATTTGTGTAACAGAGTTCAAATATAACCAAGTTGACAAGCATTTGATTCATTGGTCGTCAATGAAGCATCTTTAAAGTGGTTTGGGCTGAATTCAGGTAACCTACAACATCTAGTTGCACTTACCAAAAACATCATGGTATATCTGAATAGCGCTGTCAGAGTGTCAGTATGCATGGCTTCACCTTTGCTCGATTACATAAATCACAAGCACTCTCATCTTTTGCACTATAATTTACTGACTCTAATGTATTTGAAGCCTTGAATAGGGGACAGGGTTAGCTAAAATTAATAGAGTATGTGGCTGCTTGCTCGCTTAATGGTATGGAAATTAACATTGTATTTATTCCACGTCATATGGTATTCTCATTGACACTGCTCATCAAATGCCATCAACATGGATATGGTGAGTAGCAGAAAGCGGGTAGTGACATTGTGAGCACAACAGATTATAGCACGGACGCAGAGCAACATTTTCTTTAGAAATGGAAAATATTTGGTCGCTCGTCAATGCGGCGAAGGCAACAGTAGCAAGCTCAAAACACCTTGCCAGTGAGTCTATGAAAGTGCATTCGCCCCCATTGTGGGTTTTGGCTAATTAATGACAATCAAATTAGGGACTAACCAGTTATAAAAGCTTGTATGCAGGTGTTAGTCCTTTGAAAGATTTGAAACGTTGAAATCTCGTGAACAAAGCACGTAGGATACTTTGGACATAAAGATGCCTAGCTCAAGTGGTAGTTTAAAATTTCAATTTTAAACTTGAGTTATAGGTAAGCCGCACTATGAAGAGGGTCACAAAGTAGGTTGGCTAGATGTGGAGAAAAGTGCTCAAATCGACTAACCTTAGTTCGCTTGAGAGACACCGCACAATCACGAACACGTAGAGGGTAATTTCATATGGTCGGTGGTACCGACCACGGCTTCTCTGCGCAGCGCTCAAACACCCTCTCTGTGTTGGTCAAAAATGACCTGGCGGTAGTACCGCCATAACCTCGGTACTACCGCCCGCGATGGTACCGACGCAAGGTCGGTAGTAACCTGGTTTTGCAACCCTCTCTGTGTAGAGTTGTATTTGACCTAGCGGTGGTACCGCCATATCCTCGGTACTACCGCCCGCGGTGGTACCGACCCATGGCCGGTAGTTTCCAAGTTTGCAAGGCTCTCTGTCCGCGCTGAATTTGGCCTGGCGGTAGTACCGCCATTACCTCGGTAGTACCGCCCCCGGTGCTACCGACCAAGGCCGGTGGTAACCAAGTTTGCAGAGCTCCCTGTGTAGAATTGAAAATGGCCTGGCGGTGGTACCGCAAAAACCTCGGTAGTACCGCCCGCGGTGGTACCGACCGAGGTCGGTGGTAGTATCTTGGTTTCGCGAAGCTCTCTGTGTTGAGTTGAAAATGGCCTGGCGGTGGTACCGCCATAACCTCGGTAGTACCGCCCGCGGTGGTACCGACCGAGGTCGGTAGTATCTTGGTTTCGCGAAGCTCTCTGTGTTGAGTTGAAAATGGTCTGGCGGTGGTACCGCCATAACCTCGGTACCACCGACCTCGGAGGTACCGACCTTTGGGCGGTAGTTTCCGAGGGACCAAGTCCCTTTGTGAGATGCTCTCTGTTCGGGCCAATTTGGCCTGGCGGTAGTACCGCCATAACCTCGGTACTACCGCCCGCGGTGGTGGTACCGACGTGAGGACGGTGGTTGCTTGTTTGGTCAGATCTGGATTCTTTCGACCGTTGTGAATGGTCGGTGGTACGGCCAGGGTGGTCGGTGGTACCGACCAGCCTCGGGACTGAGGGAGTATAAATGCTTCTTCACTTCCTTTCCACGGTCATCCACTCATCCATACACTTATTGCTGACCTAACTTGGACAAGCCCTCTCCAAGCATTGACTCACCCCTCTCTCTCCCCCTTTGCTCCTAGATTCATTCCCTTGCGAGATTTGAGCTAGGGAAGTGAGATTCGAGAGTGGGAAGCATCAATCTTCGACTTGAGCACTTGGTTTCCATCTTGCCGGCTTGTTTTGTGTCTTTTACTCTTGAGCTCTTTGAGCTCTAGCCGGTTAGGTGTTCTCGTGGTAGCCCGTATTGATTTACTTGTGAGGGCTCCCCGAAGCGTTTGTATTACCCTGAGATTTCTAGTAGAGATACTCTCGTAGCCTTTGTGGTTGCTTGAGTGAGGCGAGGAGGTGAAATAGACTCCGACCTTTGTGGTCACCTCAACAACGAGGAAGTAGGCACTCCTTAGTGGATTGGCCGAACCTCGGGATAAATCGCGTGTCCCGTGTGCTTGTTGTTTTGTTGTCCCTATTTTCTCTACTTCACTTGTTATTGTGTTCTTCGTGTTCTTCCTATCCCTATCTCTTTCTTAGGTGGGAAGGCTCGATCTACATCAAGGGGAGCAACCAAGGTTTGGTGAGAGTAGGTTACCATCTATCATTCTTAGGAAAGTGGGCTAGAAATCTTGTATTATCTTCATAGCTTACATTCATCGGATTTGTAGTTTCTTTTAGGATCCCGGTTGTGCCGTTTGTTTGTG
Organism: Coix lacryma-jobi var. lacryma-jobi; assembly: GCA_009763385.1. NCBI lineage: Eukaryota > Viridiplantae > Streptophyta > Magnoliopsida > Poales > Poaceae > Coix > Coix lacryma-jobi. The sequence goes on from CM019829.1 coordinate 135,825,180, forward strand.
TCGGTAGTACCGTGTTTCACACCCGGTAGTACCTACCCAAACAAATCGGCCTCTCCGGTTGCTATCTAACTACATCTTATAGTTTGTGAAGTTTCAGAATAGTCAAAATCACCTATTCACCCCCCCTCTAGGCTGATTCGGTCCTTTCAATTGGTATCGGAGCCTAACCCTTGTGTTAGCGCTTCACCGCGTAAGGGAGAATCATGTCTACCATAAGTCAAGAACAGCTTGATGAGATTGTCAAGCAGGTTACTGCTCAGGTAATTCAAGATCAAGCAAAGAAGCATGAAGATGAGATGAAGAGGATGAAAGATGAGATGGAGAGTTTGAGGCGAGCTTTGGAAAGCAAAGCCGAAGCATCCGGAAGCGGGAAAATCAGCCGCCCAAGGATGACAAGAAGAAGAGGATGAGAGAGAAAGGCAAGAGAGACACCGAGTTCACAGAGTGCCATATGACTATAGCCAAATGGGCAAAGTCATTCAACTGCCTAACGTCAATCTAGGCAAGCCACCTGCCTTTGATGGAATCAACTACAATGATTGGGCACACAAGATGAAGCTACACCTTCTTGCCGCAAGAGTTTGGGAGATTGTTAACAATGGACCAAGTCATGTTGAAGGTCAAGAGTTCACCGACAATGATGTGTTTGAGTTTCAACAAAATGTTCAAGCCGCATCATTGATCCTATCATGCCTAAGCCTGAAGAAAGCAACAAGGTACATGGAATGGAGAGTGCCAAGTGATTTGGGACACTCCAGGATATCATATGAGGGTGATGCAAGTGTGAGGAAGTGCAACATAGAGCTTCTTCAAGGAAAGATTGAGAACTTCGCTATCCGGAGTGGTGAACCACTCAACAAATGTTTGATAGATTCATGACCTGATCAACAAGATTAGAGCTCTCGGAGACAGAAGTGGGATGACAACTCAGCTGCAAGAAAGCTATTGAGAGCATATAGAAAGAAGAACAAGAACCTTGCGTCAATCATCATGGAGAGACCTAACTATGAGAGCATGGGACCTCATGAGATGCTTGCCAAGATAAAGCATCATGAAGTTTGGATGATGAAGATATAGAAGAACGCGAGGCAAGCACAAGAAGTAGTGGCGCTCAGGCTAACAAGAAGAAGAAGGAAGCAAAGCCGAGATGACTCTCAAGTGAAGGGAAGTGATGATTCCGATGATGAGTTGGCCCTTATTGTGAAGAACTTTAGAAGATTCATGAGAAAGAAGATGCACAAGAAGGGCAAAGGTGGATACTTCAAGAAGTCCAAGAAGAGAAATTGCTATGAGTGTGTGGTGCGGATGATCACTTCATTGCCGATTGTCCACAAAAGAAGAACAAGAACAAGTATAGCAAGAGTGATGACAAGAAGCAAAGAAGAAGAAGAGGTGGTGAAGCTCATCTTGGTGAGGATGGTTCTCGGAAGATGACTCAAGTGATGAAGAGAAGAGCAAGAGCAAGGAGAAGGAGAAGGGAGCGGCCAACATTGCCATACACAAGACCTCTTCTCCAAGCCTCTTCTCCAACATAGCTACTTCAACAACTTCATCACGCTTGTTCGAGAACCTCTCCGACGACGAGGATGACTTCACTCATTCTTGCTTCATGGCTAAGAATGAGAAGGTATCACCTAACTCTCCTACTTATTCTAGCAATGAATATAGTGATGATGAATGGATGAATTTGAGCTTAGCATAATTAGAAAGTTTGGAAAGAAAGGTGGAGCTAAAATCATAAAATTGCTCACTAAATTAGAGAGTCGGAATGAGAGTCTTGCTATGCAAGGGGACTTGATCTCTCAAGAGAGAGAAAAGAACCTTGCATTGGAAGCTTCTCTTGCCGAGGAGAAGTTGAAGGTTGAGAAATTGACCGTGGAACTATCTTAGCCAATGACCTAACAAGAAGTTGGCTAAGGAGTGTTCCATGAGCAATGACTCAATTGCTAGCCTAAAGAATGAGGTTAGTTTGGTTCAAGAAGCCTCACAAGCTTTAAAGATAAATATCAAACTCTTGAACTAAGCTACAACACTCTTGGAATAGCACCTCTTCAACTTCTCTAAGGATTCCGATGGCTCTAATGCCTCAACTAGTAATGGTTGCAAAAGATGCTATAAACTTGATATAAATGCTTGTGCAACTAACCTTGTTGAGATAGAGAAGAAAGACAAGGAGATTAATAGGTTGAACATGATCTTGAGGAATGGTTGCAAGTGTAAGGTGCAACAACCAAAAGATATCCTCAAGACCGCAAGACACCCATCCATCAAGGATGGAATTGGGTACAATAGGTATGGTGGTAAGGCCAACGGTAGGAAGATGGTCAACGGGGGTACCTTTGTTAACTTTAACAAAGGGGTTCCTCTCTTTGACCTAATGAACAAGGCCAACAAGATTGCCAATCCAAAGGCTCCACTTGCTAATGGTAAGATCAACAAGGAGAAGCAAGTGGAGGCCCCAAGCAACAAAAGCCCATATCAAGAAGCTATACATGTGACTTGTGTTGTTGGGGGAAGGATGGCAAGATAGTAGTCAAGTATGTTGGTGCCCTCAAGAAGAGGGAAATTATGAGAAATGTTTGGGTACCAAAAGCTTATGTGACTAACCCCCAAGGACCCAATCTCGTTTGGGTACCTAAATCAAGAACATAATCTTGTTTTGTAGGAATATGCCTCCGGTGGGTCAAGTTGGGTGTTGGATAGTGGATGCACCAATCATATGACCGGGGCAAAAGATATGTTCTCCTCCTTTCAACCAAGCAACGACTCATGCAACAACATTGTGTTTGGTGACAATGGTAAAGGAGAAGTGCTTGGTTTGGGTAAAATTGCTATCTCAACTGACAATTCCATATCTAATGTATTACTTGTGCATTCGTTGAGTTACAATTTGTTATCCGTTTCTCAACTTTGTGAAATGGGTTACGATTGTCTCTTTACGGATAAGGGTGTGACCGTCTCTAGAAGAAGGGATTCCTCTATTGCATTTAAAGGCGTGTTGAAGGGAAAACTTTACTTAGTTGACTTCTCAACTAGTAAGGTAGAACCTACAACATGTCTAATGGCAAAATCTAGCATGGGTTGGCTTTGGCATCGCCGACTAGCTCATGTTGGGATGAGGAACTTGGCCCAACTTCAAAGAGAAGGGCACATCCTTGGACTAACAAATGTTTCTTTTGAGAAAGATAGGATTTGCAGTGCGTGCCAAGCCGGAAAGCAAGTTGGAGCAAAGCATCCAATCAAGAACATTGTGTCGACCACAAGACCATTGGAGCTATTGCATATGGACCTCATCGGACCCGTTGCTTATCAAAGCATCGGCGGTCGGTAACAAATACGGTTTCGTTATTGTTGATGACTATTCTCGTTTCACTTGGGTGTTCTTTTTAGCAGATAAAAGCGAAACGCAAGGCATCTTCAAGAAGTTTGCTAGAAGAGCACAAAATGAGTTCGACATCAAGATCAAGAAAGTGAGAAGCGACAACGGGACCGAGTTTAGGAACACCAACATAGAAGAGTATCTTGATGAAGAAGGGATCAAGCATGAGTTCTCCGTTCCATATACCCCACAACAAAATGGGGTTGTGGAAAGGAAGAAATAGAACTCTTGTTGAAGCCGCAAGATCTATGTTGGATGAGTACAAGACTTCCCATGGCTTTTGGGCGGAGGCGATGAACACGGCGTGTCATGCAATCAACCGCCTCTACCTTCACAAGCTAAGAGGGAAGACGCCATATGAGCTTCTAACCGGTAACAAACCGAAGGTGCATTACTTTCGAGTTTTGGCTGCAAGTGTTTCATACTTAACAAGAGGGCCAAAAGTTCAAAGTTTGCACCTAAGGTACACGAAGGCTTTCTACTTGGTTATGGTACTAACGAACATGGCTACCGTGTATTCAATAATGCCACCGGCACTATTGAGTTAACGGTAGACGTGACTTTTGATGAATCCGACGGCTCTCAAAAGGAGCAAGTCAATGATGAGCTTGTAGGTAATGACGAGCCTCCATCCGAAGCTATCAAGAAGCTTGCAACCGGTGATGTGAGGCCCGTTGAAATACAAGATGATGAAGATGAACCATCACACACTCCACAAGATTCTCATATCCATCATGTGCATCCAAATGCGCATGATGAAGCTTCCGCAACTCCGAATGGTGGTAGTGTGGTGATGTTCAAGTGATACATCAAGTTGATGATCAAACACAAGCTCAACATGAAGTCCGACAAGAAGATGGGGACATCAATGCATATGATGAAGATGATGAAGATGGACCCATCCAACGGAGATCACTTGTGCCACATCCAAGAGTTCATCATTTAGTTCAACGGGATCATCCGTTGACAACATATTGGGGAGCATACGGCGTGGGGTAACGACACGCTCTCGCTTAGCAAGCTTTTGTGAACATTACTTGTTTGTCTCCTCTTTGGAACCTCTTAGGGTGGAAGAAGCACTTGATGATCCGGACTGGGTGATGGCTATGCAAGAAGAGCTGAACAACTTCACCAGGAATGAAGTCTGGTCCTTGGTGGCAAGACCCAAGCAAAATGTGATAGGAACCAAATGGGTCTTCCGCAACAAACAAGACGAGCATGGTGTGGTAACAAGGAACAAAGCACGGTTGGTGGCTCAAGGTTTCACTCAAATCGAAGGTTTGGATTTTGGGAAACCTATGCACCTGTAGCTAGGCTTGAGTCAATTCGTATATTACTTGCCTTTGCTACTCACCATGATTTCAAGCTATACCAAATGCGATGTGAAAAGTGCATTCCTCAACGGCCCCCTCTCCGAATTGGTCTATGTGGAGCAACCACCGGGTTTTTGAGGACCCAAAGTTTCCCAACCACGTCTACAAGCTCGACAAGGCGCTCTATGGGCTAAACAAGCCCCTAGAGCTTGGTATGATTGCCTTAGGACTTCCTACTCAAAAGGTTTTGAGATAGGAAGGGCCGATGCTACTTATTTACTCGCAAAGTTCGATAATGATATCTTTGTTTGCCAAATATATGTCGATGACATAATATTTGTAGACTAATGTGACTTTTTGTGAGGATTTAGTAGGATCATGACTAAGGTTCGAGATGTCCATGATGGTGAGTTGAAGTACTTTTTGGATTCCAAATCAAGCAACTCAAGGTGGCACGTTTCATCTCAAACAAGTATACAAGAGACATGCTAAAGAATTTGAGATGGACAAGGCCAAACCCATCAAGACCCTATGCCTACCAATGGACATCTTGATCTAAATGAGAATGGTAAGTCAGTGGACCAAAAGGTATATGTCGGTGTTTCGAATCCGGGGGTATGACACCAACGAGTAATATGATCACGTGCTCTCTTCCTGGATGGTGATGCAAGATGACACAAGGATTTATCCTGGTTCGGGCAAAGAAGGCCCTACGTCCAGCGGGGGAGGATGTTCTTGTATTACTTGCACCTAAGTGCTTGTACAGGGGCGAATACAAGCTCAATGAGCGTGGACCGGAGTCCGGACTCGAGTGTGTGTACGTGTGGACTCGTGCCTTGTCTCCTTTTGGAGGAGTGTGTACCGTCCGCGCAAGGGCCCTGGCGTCCCCTTTTATAGAGCAAGAGGAGGCCAGGGTTACACAGGAATGATATGTACGCGCTCGATATGGCGAAGGGTAGGAATCCTGTCTTGTCGGGGCCACTGGAGCCGATGTGGGCGTTGCTGTTGAGGCGTCCTTGGAGCGTGGCCTCCCCCCCGGATGCGGACGCGGAGGCGTGGCGACGTGGGGGCCGTACAGCGCCCATTCCGGCATGTGCAGGAAGCGGCGGGGTCCCTCCGGGTCTTGGGGTACCTGTCCTCCAATAGCGTGAAAGCGGTTAGGGCTCGAGGAGCGCGGGGCCGGTCTCGAGGTGGCGCCTGCATGGGGCTCGAGCCCCCGCAGGTATGGGCAAGTCCCGGACGCCCGGGCGTACAGCGGGAACCCAGGCCTCGGATGAGGCTCGAGTGCGCTACAGTGCAGGGCATGGCTCACAGTGCTGTACTTGCGCCCTTTTGCCCATGCTTGAGGTGAAAGCGAGATTTGACTGCGCTCCGGTTTTACTGGGCGCACGTCGCCGTGCACCAGAAGACGTGACCAGAGTTGGTGAACGCATTAATACGCAGTATGGACTGGTATCCGTTGTCCGTGCCGCTCGAGGGAGGCGTGAAGCGTCTCGAGGGGTAGGCTGTCGTGCCAGAGAGGCTCGAGGTCCCCGCGCGGGGTCTCGAGGAGCGATGTACGGTTGCGGAGGGCTCGAGGCCTATGTACCGGGGCTCGAGGAGTTGGCTTTTTAGAAGGTTATACTTGCTAGGTTTTGCTATTAACTGGTGTTCTAGGTTTAACCTATTTGTTTTGCGTTGATTGGGGGTACCCCTTTTGTGGCCCCCCGACAGTAGCCCCCGAGCCCTTGTTTGAGTGCTTGCACTCGAGCAGGGGCTCCCGACTGGGATCTCGAGGGTTAGCTAGCCGGTCTCGAGGGTTTGGCCGCTTTGATTCCGCGGGTGTCGTGCGAGCGACACCCGCGGGTGTAGCCCCCGAGGCCACGGGGGAGTGGTTAGAACTCCCTCGTGGGCTTTTTGCGAGTGTTAGTTGCGTTTTTAGGTTCGGGAGTGTCGAGCCCCCGAGTTTTTAGACCCTCTTTCGTCGAGGGGTGCCAGGCTGAACCGACCGGCCGGCTCTTCGAGCTGTCCGGCACGCCGGTTGCCCTGGCTTGTCATCCCGCGAGTCCTTTCGATCGGATGCGAGGGGGGATGCCTCTACTACTACCACGAGCGGGCGAGTATCGAGGTTCCCGGTGAGCTGGTAACGGGGAATCCAAGTGAGACCTCGTGCCCCGTTCGATGGGGTCGACTGTAGCCCGGAGGCGATCTCATAAAGCATGGTGCTCAGTCTGCAGGAGTGCCGGGTCCATTCGATAGGACCCGGTGGCTCGATGCCTCCCTCCGAGGGGATCTCACTGCATGTCGAGCTCCCCGCCTTGGATACACGTGAGGGGCCTCGAGGGCTTGGCCCTCGAGCGATGCTGCGAGTGGTGTCCCTGACTCGGGTGCTCGAAGCCGGCTGTCGAACCCCCTTCGAGGGCCAGCCTTCGCTGCTTCGAGGCTTAGGGCCGGGGCCCGTTTTTACCTTCCTGAAGAAGCCTTCGTCGCTTGGAATCCTTCTGCCCGTTGGGCGCGCCTTTTTAGGCAGAAACCGCCAGGGAGTGGAGATCGTGGCGCCAGGGCGGCGGACGTGAAGTTGGAGCGGCGGCCGCGGAGGGCCCCGGTAGTTGAGCGATGGGATGTTGCCGCGTGTACCTGTCAACCGGCTCGAGACGTGGTTAGGTGGGCGCATTAAATGCATGCGATTACCTTTTTACGTCGTCGTGGAACCCCGCCCGTTGGGGTTTTCCCTTATAAATATCGAAAGAGGGGAAAAGGAACCCTTTACTTTGCCTTTGCCTTCACCGCCGTCGTAGCCTTCACGCGCCCTCTCCCTCGAGCTAGTCGATTGGGAATCTTCCCGGCCGCCCGTCCACTGCTCAGATCCGCGCCGTCGCCGCCATGGCTGCCCAGACACAAGCGCTGCCGGCCGAAGACTGGAGACCGACGAAGGTGACGCAGCGCGAGATGGACTCACTGGTGGCCCAGGGGCTTCTCCGTCCCAACCCGGAGGAGGGACCCGCGTGGTGGGTTATCCCGTCGGAGGGTCACCGGGAGCCGCATCCGCCGGAGGGGTACGTGGTGAGCTTCACGCGCTACCACCACGCATGGGGCTCGGTGTTCCGCCGAGCCGCTTCATGCGGGCGTTGACCCACCACTACGAGGTGGAGCTGCAACATTTCTCCCCCAACTCAATCTCGCACGCCGCCATCTTCGCCGCCGTGTGCGAGGGGTACCTGAAGATTGAGCCGCACTGGGAGATGTTCGTCCACTCTTCCGGGGCGAGCTCTTCGTCAAGGCCCTGAAGCCCAGCGGGAGGCGGCTCGTGCGCATGGCTCCCTCACCGTCACTGCGAGGACTGGGACCTCGTCGGCCAATGTCCCCCGCGAATACCTGCGGTACAAGCTTTCCACCAACCAGGCCGGGTGGGACGACCACTGGTTCTATCTGCGGAATGAAGGTGGTCTCTTCCGCAGTACACCGGCAGTGTCCTCACTCAACGCCCGGAGAAGTGGACCTGGGGCGTCGCGGCGGACAGGCAACGCCACCTGGTACCGCTGATGAAGATGATGAGGACGCTGGTGGACGAGAAGAATTTGACCGTTCAAGCGGTCATCTGGGCGTTCCACCAGCGAAGGGTTCTTCCGCTGGCGGACCGCCCCCTTCTTATGCACGAGATGGGGCCGAAGGCCCAGCTCGAGGCGCTAAATCGGTCGAGGATGGCCGAGGAGAGGCTGCCTCGGAGCGAGGGCGTCTCCCGGGTGTCGATCACGATCCAAGGGTCGTTCGTCCCTGAGTACACCAACCTGGTCGCCATGGCACCCGACGAGGGGTGTCTCGACCTGGTAAGCCCCCCTCGAGCTAAGCTGTCCCGAGCCTCTCCCCCTCTTTCTTTTCTCCGAACCTTGTACATTCTTCTTGTGGTTTGTCTCGTCACGCTTCTTCTTTTTTGCAGGGGGCGTTTACTTGTCGTGCGTCGAGGCCCCCGGTGAGGGAGGACGCCGCGGATACCCAGGTGAGGCGCCTCTCTGCTCAGAAAGATAAGGAGAGCAAGGATGCCAGAAAGAAGAAAGAGAAAAACAAAAACCTGCGTCGCTCGGCTCGGGAGCAGAGGCTGGCGAAGGCTCGTCGCAATCGGCAGCCTGGAGGGAGTCCCCCGAGCTCAGCTCTTCGAGCTCGGAAGGAGGAGAGTGATGACGAGAGGAGAGTGACGACGAGGGATGGATGCGCGTCTGAGGCGCGCGGGGGTCGTCGACGTCAGGTCTGACCGCTCCTCTGTGCAGGAGGGTATACTGGAGGTTCCCCCGGCGAAGGGATCGCGCGGGACGCAGCCGAGGAAGGCGGCGCCGAGCCCTGCCTCGTCGGGGGCCCAAGGCCCATCGAGCTCCGTGCCGGACGTGCCCCCGAACGCAAAGAAGCCTCGGACCCGGGGCGCCGTCGCCGCGGCACAGAAGGAGGCTTCGGCCACGTCGACCCAGGCGGTGGGTCTCGAGAAGGGCCGGCCCTCGAGGAGTGATCATCACGCCGGAGGGGATGCCGGGGCCGACCGCCACGAGGCGCCGAGGGCGTCGTCGAGCCCGCGGAGGAGCGGCAGCAATGAGAGGAGCCGAGCCCCCGTCACCATGACCGTCGAGGGGGGAGTCCCCGGCCGTCTCGCGACCAGAGTCGCGACCGACCTCGGAGTCCGTCGCCGCATCCACCGCCGGGAGAAGGAGGCAGATGGCGCGGGGGCGAGCCGTCAGCACGAGCGCCGGAGCAGGTCTCGGAGCCCGCGCCGGGAAAGGCGTCAGATGACCGCTCGAAGGAGACGCGGTCGCCCCCTCGAGACGGGAGACAAAAGGAGATCTCTCCTCGAGGGTCGAGCCACGAGAACATCGGGAGCCTTCCCCCGTCCCAGCCACGTGGAGACGGCTCGGGAGCACGGCTCGAGCCATAGATCGGGCTCGAAGCCCCCGGGTGAATCCGGCAGCCCGGGGAAGAAGGCCCGCCGTCACTTTGGGTAAGTAGTGTTTTTCAATTTTGCTGGTAGTGAGGTTTTACTCCCCCCCCCCTTTTTTCTTATTTTTTGTGATGCGCGCCGTCTATGGTTTTTTAGGGGAAAGCGCTCCTGGCAGGAGGTGGACCTCGCAGCGTCCAAGCGGACTAAGACCTCGAGCTCTGCTGTGGAACAGGCACCTCGAGGTACGGCTTCTTTCTCTGGGGGAGGCCGCTTGGCTGGCAAAGGCCCGAGCGGCCATGGCTCGGGGAAGGTCAGATGGCCGCCGCGGATCTTGGTGAGGCCGCCGCCATCGACCACGGAGGTCGAGGCATCTTCCTGATTCTGACAACGTCGTTATCTTTTTCAGCAGGGACCGCAGCTTCTGGCATCGATCCTGCCGTCACCGCGTCGTCGTCGCGACACCGCCTCCTCCTGCTCCTGTGGCACCTACCGAGAGGGCCGCTTCTCCCCCCGCCATGACGACCATTTTGGGGGGAGCACCGGAGATAGGCGCGGCTCCGTCGGTGTCTGAGGCCGGGGGGTCGGCGGTCCCCGAGACCCAGTCGACGAGAGTCGGCCCACGGAGGAGGGGCAGGAGGGAGAGGCGTCAGTGCCGACGGTGGAGGAGCTCTTGGACGAGCTGGAGCGGGTGCCGCCTCCGGTCGAGGGCTTAACGCTGGAAGGAGCGCTCGAGGCCCCGGCCAGGGGCGACAGGACGCCGGAGGACTCGGCGAGGGAGGAGAGCTTGGGGGCGAGCCACCCCTCGAGCGATCCGCTACCGCTCGAGTCCCCGCCTCCACGCGAGGCCGCGCCGTCGCCCCGGGAGGAGACGGAGCAGCGGGCGGAGACGGAGGAGGGGCGGAGGGAGCCGCAGCCTTTGCCACCGGTTGGTGGGCCGCAGCCAGCGCCGCTCGAGCCGGAGGAGGAGGGCCTGCCCCTCGTCGAGGTCGATCAACCGGTGTGGCCGTTTCCTCACGCGCCGAGCTCGCCCCGAGCCATGGTCCCCGTCGAGCGATCGGCCCAACAGGGGCCCCCCGCGAGGCGCGGTCCATCTTCAGGGAGGTGGTCGAGCTCATGGCGGAGGCGGAGCGGTCCTTCTCGGAAGAGACGGACAGGTCCGCGCGGGCGGCGGCTGCCCTCGCTAGGGCGGAGGCGGAGCTCCAGGATCTCCGCGCTGAGCTGAGCCGGAATGCCCAAATGGCGAGCCGGCTCAACGAAGCGCAGGTAGAGGCCCGGCGGCTCGAGGTGAGGCCGCCCGAGCTAAGGAGGAGGCCGCCACCGCTCTGGAAGCGTCGAGGAAGGAGGTCGCCGATGCCCGAAGCGAGGCCACCACCGCCCGGTCTGAAGCGGAGGCGGCGAAGAAGGAAGCCGCTGACGCCCAAAGCGGAGCCGCCACTGCCCGATCCGCAGCGGAGGCGGCGAAGAAAGAGGCCGAGGATGCCCAGAGCGAGGCCGCCACCGCCCGCATCCGCGGCGGAGGCGGCGCGGCAAGAGGTGATCCGGAAGGATCTGGCCCTCGCAGAGACGGGCAAGCTGGTAGAAGACCTCAGGGCCGAAAAGCGCGACGTGCTGTCCGAGAAGCGTAGGCTTGATCAGCGCGTCGAGGGCCTTACCAGCGACCTCGCCGCTCTGGGCATGCACTGCGAAGGTAATTTTCATGCCTTGCCTTGTTTTGATCTCGAGGTTTTTGTCACGCCGCGATCTCACTCCTTCTTGTTTGTTGCGCAGAGGTTGAGAAGACCGCCGAGGAGCTTCGCGGGACGAACCAGGCTCTCCTGGGGCAACTCCAGGACGAGACCATGGTGGCAGAACGAGCGCGCGCCACCCTCGACAGGCTTGACTCTATGTGGGTGTCGCTCCGGTAGCCGCGGCAGAGGGCGCGGTGGCTCGAGGCGACGCTTTGGTCGACGCCTTATGCTATTTTGACGCGGCCGCGCGGACCGAGTCCGGCACGCTCTCCACCATGGCGTCAAGCAGGCGCTCGCGGCCGTCCGTTCCGGCTTCTCCGCTTCCCGGTCAATGTCGTCGCCAAGGGCTTCATTGAGATCGAGGGGAGGGACGAGGAATGGAACGATCGCCGCGTCGACAAGATCCTCGAGAAGGTGGACAAGCCGGGGGCGGCGCTCGCGAAGCTCTTCGAGGAGGACGTGCTGCCTCCGGATGCGGACAGCGGTGTAGGTGGCCCCCCTTCTCCTGGCCCGGACGTCGAGGCCGAGCCCGCCGCGGAAGATCTCGGGGAGGAGTACCAGACCGACGAGGATTGAGACCTGCGTGTCAAATTTGGGCATCGAGGCCCTTTGTAAAAATTTGTGTCATTACTTGTGGCCTGACGAGGCCAACATGTGTATATATGACTTATTTATTTAACGAAGCTGTTTTTCTTTTCAAATTTATTCGATCGTTCTCTTTATCGCAAGCTCGAGCTTTTACCGGCTTAGTCTGAGTTTCCTTCGATACGCGTCACGAGTTCCTCGAGGGGAGGCGTAGGTAGGGTACCGTAGCCCGGGGGCGTAGGTGGCCGTCTACGTCGACGCCCACCGGCTCTTGGAGGCTCGAGGTACTTACGGGCTCAGGCATTGCTAGTGCGCTCGAGATGCGAATCGAGAGAAGGGTCGAATTTTTGAAAAGAAAAGCGCATTTTTTCCGGAGTCTGGGGGGGGCTCCCCCCCCTTGTCAGCCCCCGAGGGAGGCTCGACCCTGAGCAAAGCAGGGTCGAGGCTACCTTAAGTTGCTAAGCAAAATGAAAGACAATGCACGAGTTCGTTCATTCATTTTGGGCGTGTTTGTACAAAGCAACAAAATGAATGAGGCCTCGAGGCCCTTAAGGGTAGAAGCGACGTAGCTGAGATATGTTCCACGCGTTCGCCAGGATCCTGCCTTGGTCGTCGTAGAGCTTGTACGTTCCTGGCTTGAGCACCTCAGCTACGGCGTATGGGCCCTCCCATGGAGGGGTGAGCTTATGGCGTCCTCGATTATCTTGCAGTCGTCGAAGCACGAGGTCCCCCACCGCTAGGTCCCTTTTGCGCACGTGCTTGTCGTGGTAGCGTCGAAGTGTTTGCTGGTAGCGCGCGGAGTTGATGAGCGCCACGTCTCGGGCCTCCTCGAGCTGGTCCTTGGCGTTGGCGAGCTTTTCGTCGTTGGTTTGCTCGTTGTAGGCTCGAAGTCGAGGTGAGCCGTACTCGAGGTCCGTAGGCAAGACGGCCTCGGCGCCGTAGGTTAGGAAGAACGGAGTGAACCCGGTGGCTCGACTCGGCGTAGTCCTGAGGCCCCACAGCACCGAGGGGAGCTCTGCCGCCCACCCCTTTCCGAAATTTTTGAGGGTCTTGAACAGCCTCGGCTTCAGCCCATGGAGTATCATGCCGTTGGCGCTCGACCTGCCCGTTGCATGCATGAGGGTATGCGACCGAGGCCCAGGTCACGCGAATGTTGTTGTCGTCGCAGAAGTTGGTGAACTTTTTGCCCGTGAATTGGGTGCCATTGTCGGTGATGATGACGTTAGGCACCCCAACCGGTACATGATGTCTGCGATGAACTCGACGGCTTTCTCGGAGGTGGGGTCGCCTATGGGCTTGGCCTCGATCCACTTGGTGAATTTGTCGATGGCCACGAGCACATGCGTGTACTTTCCGGTTGTCATCTTGAGGGGACCCACGAGGTCGAGCCCCCAGACGGCAAACGGCCAAGTAATGGGGATCATCTGCAGGGCGTGCGCGGGCTGGTGCGTTTGCTTGGCGTAAAACTGACACCCTTGGCAAGCTTGACCAGGCGCTTGGCGTCTCCGATGGCGGTTGGCCAGTAGAAGCCCTGTCGGAAGGCGTTCCCTACCAGGTCCTTGGCGCTGCGTGATGGCCGCAAGCCCCCGAGTGCATGTCGTCGAGGAGCCTGCGTCCCACCTCGAGGGGGATGCAGCGTTGAAGGATTCCGATGGGCTTCGACGGTACAGCTCTCGTTCGTTGCCGTAGATGACGTAGGTCTTGGCCCTTCGAGCGATGCGTCGGGCCTCCGTCTTGTCTTCTGGTAGCACGCCTTGCGTCAGGTAGTCGAGGAAGGGCGTCCGCCAGTCGAGGGGTCGTGATGGAGAAGAGGCGGGCGTGTCAATCTGCATTGCCTCATCGGATGTCGAGGTGTCGTTCTCGAGGGGTGGCGTATCGGTCGAGCCCCCGCGTCTGTCTCAGGGGTGGTGTCGAGGGGCCAGCCCCCGGGCCGATTTTGACGGATGGCTCGAAAACGTCCCTCGAGAAGACGTCTGGTGGAACCGTGCCGCGCGTGGACGCCAACTTTGCCAGCTCGTCTGCGGCCTCGTTGTACTTTCGAGCTATGTGGTTGAGCTCGAGGCCGTAGAACTTATCTTCTAGCTTGCGCACCTCCCCGCAGTATGCCTCCATCTTGGGATCGATGCAGCTTGAAGCCTTCATAACCTGGTTGATGACGAGCTGCGAGTCCCCTCGAACATCGAGGCGTCGGACCCCGAGCTCGAGGGCGATGCGCAGCCCATTAACCAGGGCCTCGTACTCAGCGACGTTGTTGGAGGCGGGGAAGTGCAAGCGTAGCAGGTAGCGCATGTGGACTCCGAGGGGTGAATGAAGAGCAGGCCTGCGCCTGCCCCCGTCTTCATGAGGGATCCATCGAAGTACATGGTCCAGAGCTCGGCTTGGATTTGTGCCGGCGGGAGCTGGGTGTCGGTCCATTCAGCAACGAAGTCCGCCAACGCTTGCGACTTGATGGCTTTTCGAGGGGCGTAGGTGATGGCCTCCCCCATTAGCTCGGCGGACCACTTGGCGATGCGCCCCGTGGCCTCCCGATTGTTGATGATCTCACCGAGGGGGAAGGATGACACCACCGTTACGGGATGAGCGAGGAAGTAGTGCTGGAGCTTGCGCCTTGTGATGATGATGCCATAGAGCAGCTTCTGGATGTGCGGGTACCGGACCTTGGCCTCGGAGAGCACCTCACTGGTGAAGTAGACCGGCCGTTG